>CP126896.1:10830000-12030000 GCA_030440675.1 Furcifer pardalis | reverse complement strand
GAACAGGTGGGGGCGGCCAGCTGCAGGGCACCAGGGCCGCTCTTTCCCCTCCGGGTCTCCTCCTGGCCGCCGCGCGCCTCCTCGGCGCGCCTGCCCTCGGCGACCACCTCAGCCCCGGACGCGCCGCGGAGAGGGAGGCCGGCAGGGGTGCTTGGCGGCTGCGGAGACCATGAACAGCACCAAGAGCGAGCAGCAGGAGCCCAGCCCGCCCGAGCCGAACCTGCAAGAGGAAGAGGTAACGTGGTTCGAACGTTGCGAGTTCGAGCCCGGCTGGGGAGCTAGTCAAGGGGGACTACTCAGCCTCCCCGCTTTCCGAGGTCGGCTGGATAAGGACCCAATAGGTTGGGGGGGGCGCAAAATGCGAATGACCTTGTGAACCCCACCCCCCCCTCCAAGAGTGGACTAAGGGCGCTTTAGGGGGGTATAGAAGTGTAATTGCTGTTGCGAAGAGGTCTCGGCTTTCCCGTTTCCAGCCCGGGGGATGAGGGGGACTTTCTCTCCTCACCAGCCCGGCGGGTTCTGCCGGTCCTGGCAGAAAGTTTTTAAGCGGTTGGAGAGGAGAAGTTTCACGTGTGTGTGTGTGTGTGTGTGTGTAATAGTGGGCTTTATTTTTCAAGCGCAATGGGGGACCGAGAATCCCTCTTCCCTCAGAAGAACAATCCTGGCAGGTCCTTCAGCTAAAAACAAACTACTAGCGCTACACCATAGGCTTAGCAATAGTTGTGGCGCAGTGGTTAAACTGCTGTCCTGCAACCAAAAGGTTGTGAGTTCGATCCTGACCCAGGACTCAGGGTTGACTCAGCCTTCCGTCCTTCCAAGATCGGTAAAATGAGTACCCAGCATGTGCAATTGCTTTGCTTTTGCTTTACTACTACCCTTTAACTCTGAGCAGAAACACTCCTTTTAAAAATACAGTACTGTATATTTTAAGTACCCAGAGTGGACTTTCTTCCGCAAAAATCCTTTCAACCCAGGATAATTTTTGACATGAAATAATAATAATAATAATAATAATAATAATAATAATAATAATAATAATAATAATAATAATAATTTTTATTACTGGGTCGCCTTTGGCGAGGAGGGCAGTATAGAAATATAAATAAATATATTTATATTATATAAATTATTATTATTATTATTATTATTATTATTATTATTATTATTATTATTATTATTATTATTATTATTATTGTAGCCTAATTTTAACTTCTGTCTCTTGATATGTTTTAAGTATCCCCATTGGTGGGACTGCAGTGGCTTGGTGGTTAAGAAGCTCGCCTTGTTAGCTGGAAGGTCGGCAAGTCGACAGTTCGAGACCCGGGCACTGCATGACAGAATGAGCCCCTGTCCCTGTCCCAGCCAGCTCCTACCAACCTAATCGTTCGAAAGCAAGACATTGCAAGAAGATCCCACTTTGGTGGGGAAAAGATCTTAAGGACATGAAAGGAGCCTCATTCAGGCGTCCCCTGAGCAAAGTTCCTCCAGCAAAAATCCTTTCAACCCAGAAAGCACCTATGTGTGCTTCTGACATGATTTTTTTTTAAAAAAAACTTCTGTTCTTTTAGCTGTACTATGCTAGTTTTGGAGCGTAATAAAGATTAATTGATCTGTTTGGCTGCGTCCGCTTTTGGAGGGGGCTCTCAAAGCTGATGGGGGAAAGGAAAGGCGAACAAAAGAGACTAACCTGTAATCAATATTCAAATTATAAAAATTACAAAAAATGCAGGAGGAAGGCAATACCTTAATTGGCTCACTGAAAAATTAAAACGTCGGGAGCTTTTGAGATCCAAAAATCTCTTCCTCAAGCATGGCATGATGTTTTGCCAGGTACACATCTTAGAAATGCATGTTGAAAGACAGCAACTTCGAGAGTTTCCGAACAGCTCAAAGTTTAGGAGCCGGGACTGGAGGGGAAGTTTGTGGTGGGGAGGAGGGAGAGAGAGAGAGCTTTCAAGAGTGGAAACAAAACAAAGCAAGACACGTGTAGGGTGTGGCTTTCCCGGGTCGTGAGCGCCCCTTCCTCGACCTGGGTCTCCATCACAAACACACACACGCCTGACCCCACCGCTGCTTTCCTCGCTGCGACCCACTCATTTAAAAGGAAGTGTACTCCTTTAAAAAAAGGCCAGGCGTTCCGATTAATAGATAACACATCGAGCACATTCTTTCCCGATGAGTTAAGATGTGGTGAACTTGTATAATAACTCCAGGAAGGCTTAATTTAGAGCTTGTCTTCGGGGAAGGTCATTGCAAAAGAGATAAATAAATTTTGTTGTCAGCGATGGCTTTTAAAGGCCGTTTTACAGTACAGTATTTCCGTGATTAAAGCAGCGCCAGTTTGTGTTCTGTGAAATGAATATGACTGGGTTTAGGGGGCTTTACTCTCAGGAAAGTATGTAAAAGATTGTAGCCTCAGATAATATGAAAACTATGCTAGTAATTTCCAACCTTGGATGTTTACTGGCCGGTGATATTCACTTAACCACAAGCCTGTAGATGTTTAATCAGAAGTAAAGTGCGTCAGAGTCAGTGATGCTTACTCTCATGCAGTTGGATGTAAGATTATGCCTTCAGTTGTGTTTGCAACCTAATGTTTTACGATCTCAGAAACATCTCTTTGTGTACTTTAAGACTGTCAAGTAACTTTTTTTATTTCTTTGAGTTTGTAACTTAGAAATCCTAAATAATGTTTTACAACAGGAGTTCTCAATCTTTTAAAGCCGGGGGCCGGGTCATACTCCCTCAGACATCTTTGGGTGCCAGATGGTCATTTTGCCCTTCCGCCACCACATGCCACTTCCTGGTGTGATGGAGGTGGTGGGGCGCCACATGCAATGGTGCTGTGGGCCGCATCTAGCCCATGAGCCACAGTCTCAGAAACATCTCTTTATATACTTTCAGATTGTTGCGTGATTTTTTTACTTCTTTGGTGTTGTACAGTATTTGGATGATATGAGCCTATGGTGTGACATAGGTAGTTGCCTTGCAAAATTGTTAATACCTACAGTTTTTCAGGGCATGAAGGATAACATGGGCTAAACAATTTTTAGGACAGTAAAGTGAGCAGTTGTGGTGCACTGGTTAAGCTTCAGTACAGTAGTCAAAACTCTGCTCATAATGTGAGTTTGATCCCACAGACTCAAGGTTGAGTCAGGCTTCCATGCTTTCCAGGTGATAAAATGGTTACTGGAGTTGTTGTGGGTGAACTGTATTTTGCTTAATTACCTTATGCAACTGCTTAATGAGGGTTTAGTGTTATGGGGTAGTGTATAAGTGGAAACAATAACAATAGATGCTCAAAACTCAGAAACTTGGACTTGAAGCCAGTAGTAGTTTGTGAGATAAATTTCCTTGAAACCAAGAGGATGAGATCAAGAAAGATATGGATATTGTCAGTTTTGAGAGTACCTAAAGCACAAGAGTAACCATCTAGATTAATTTTGTGGCAGAATGTACCAATCTCTACTGGTTTGACAAATTTAAGTGGGATGCAGAGTGTTTGAAAAACAGTTCTTTATGAGAAGAAAAAAAACCCTTCATACTGTATTTATTCCACCAGTTTGTGGAAATAATATTCTGTCACTTAATTATTGTGGAAAATTGAATTGTAGGTAACTTCAACTATTTGAATAAATGGATGTTGGTCTGTTATAAATTAAGAATTTGTTGGGCAAGAATGAAGTATTAACGTTTATGACCTTTATATTCCTTGTGCACAGTCCAAATCATATGTGTGATTCAGAAAACCATTTAACAAAATATTCCTATGTAAAAAGTTTAACTATGTGGAGAGAAGATGTTTAGTGCTTAGAGATGGCTGAAGAACATAACAAAAGTGTGATAGTAAAAGTAAATGCCGCCCTTGCTTGAAAGCCAGTCATATCTGACTCTAGGGTTCAGTGCTCATCTCTGTTTACAGCCGAAGAGCCAGTGCTGTCTGCATCTACAGATGTTTCCGTGGACATGTGGCAGTCATACCTCAACACCGGAGTGCACTGAATGCTGTTTACCTTCCCACTGAAGTGGTACCTATTTATCTACTTGGAATTTCTTGCTTTTGAACTGCTAGGTTGGCAGGCTCTGGGACAGAGACGGGAGCCTAGTCCATGGTCCAGTACTCGGGTCTCGAACTGCTGACCTGCCAACCTTCCAGTCATCAAGTTCAGTGTCTTAACCACTTGAGCCACAGCAGTCCAAAAGTTTGATACTAGCAGGCAAATTGAATATAAAATGTGTCAATTTCATATGTTTCATCAGTTTGTGCATAAGTTATAATGTAGCCGTAGTTAGTAACCATAAAGATAAATGACAAGCTTCAAGAAGATTTAAGAGATGATTTCTGTCTTGTTATTACTTTTTCACTTATGCAGAGGAGAAAATTTTAATTATTTCAGAATCTGAATATGATAAAACAAATTAGTGTTGTAGGCCTTGTGTTGCTCAGTCATGGGAAATGCTTAGCTTTCAGAACCAAGTTTAAACCCCTTTCAGAGAATAAAGGCTAAAGCAAGGCTATTTGTACAGTACTTATGGACTACAGCTCTTGCTAAGAAGTGTTTTACCTGAACTCAGGTCTTTACCATATTATCAGTAGAAAGGGGCCCATGGCAACTCAAATCAAATTGAGTAGTACAGTATGGGAATATGCAAACAATTATTTTGTGTGTACCTTATTGTTTCAAGTTTGCCACATCTAGGAAGGTAGATTTTGTATTATATTTAGTGTGACAGAATGCTCACCAAGTGAGAGAAAAGTGATATTATACAGTTATACCTTGCTTAAAGAGCATAATGCATTCCACAGGATTGCTCTTTAAGCGAGTTTGCTCTTTAAGCGCAACACCATTGTAAGTGACCAATTGTGGGGGGGATTGCGAACCCCGATTTATTTGTTAAGCGAGTTTTTGATTGGTTTTATTTGTTAAGCGAAGCAAACATTCAGAGAAAATTCTGCTCTTTAAGCGAGTTACTCTTTAAGCGAAGCGCTCTTTATGCGAGGTTTGACTGTATAGACTTTCATTGGTTGGTTGCATTAACTTGACATGTATGCTGACAAATTCACTTCTCCATTAGAGATGTTCCTCAAACTTTTCCAAATTCAAGGAGATACATTTCAGATATTGTTCTCTAAAAATCAGATAGTCCAGTCATGTGTTTATTGTCAAATATTTAGAAAAGTAATCATTTCAAATAATAGTCCTGATAAATGAAGAGTTTGCCAAAACTCTTCATTTATCAGCATTAAAATCAAAACAGACATACATACACAAGCTGTTTTTTTACAGTTTGGGATCTGGATTCCAGAGGCAAATGAGAACCCTGCTTTTGGCAAGATATCAAAGATTCTTTATTACATGTTAGGTTATATACATGCATGCATGCATGCATACCCTGTTTCCCCAAAAATAAGACATACCCATAAAATAAACTGTAGCAGGATTTCTCACCAGTTGTGCAATAAAAGCCATACCCCAAAAATAAGACATAGCAATAGGTGTGGCTTTGCAGTCTCCTGGCGCAGAGCAGGAAAGAAGACAGGCAGCCAGTGGCATAATAAAAATAAGAAACCCCCTGAAAATAAGCCATAGTGTGTCGTATTGAGGAAAAATAAGTATAAGACGGTGTCTTATTTTTGCGGGAACACGGTATATACATACATACAACAGAGTTGCTAGTTATCTTTGCTGTACATATAGTGGGGTTATTTTTGTTCTGTTTTTGTTAGTTTTTTGCTACCCCATACACTATTCTTCTTTGTAATGAATCTGTGGTTGTCTGCCAAATGAGGTTGTTTTTTTTAAAGTTTTCTACAATGATTAACAGTGTTGGATAGGAACAGACCGTTACTATTCTCTTGATCCACTGAGCTTGATTACAACCATTCTCCAGCTTGATTATCTTATGGTTACAGCAACCTTTTCTTTACCTTTCTCTGTGCTGTATCATTTGGTATCAATATTTGTAAAATACTTCATTGCTTTCAGTTTGTGTGAGTTTTAGTTTTCAAAAAATTGAGGTTTCCATTAGTATTTCAATAAAATTTGAAATCATAATTTCATGGGTATAGATTTGGGTGTCATTGGGTTTATGTTTCACTATTATGTTACTTTAGGAAATGATTTATGAAGAGTGGCAGTTTTGTTTTTAGTTTGATTTAAAAAAACCTCAGGATTATGAAAGTAGCTCATACATAGCTATTAATTCTTGATTAATTCCATTTTATATATAATGTAAATAAAATTTATAATTACTCAATAAGTTAAGGAAAATATATATTTTTCAATCTAGCTATTGAGATCTAGTTGCAAATCTCAGCTGGAATCACCTGAGTGAAGATGGTGCATATTTCACACAACCGTTAAAAATGTTTCTAACTTATCTGTACACAGTAAAAATAACTCAACAGCAAAGGTGTATTAAAAAGTTACACCACATTCTCAACAAATGAATGTAGCATTCAGGAAAGAGTATATTCTTTATACATATATATTTTAAAAACAGAACAACCTTCCTGAAAGTTAAAGGTCAATATTTTAAAAAGTTGAATAATCTGCAAGGCATTGAAATACAATTAAATGTATTTGGGGGCTTGGAAAATTAACAGTACAGAACAGTTTCACTGTGTTTTCCAGAAAATACCATACTAGTGTGTTATAGCATCCCCGCCAAAAAAATAATAAAAAAAAAAATTGTTTGCAATAAAATACAATTTAAACAAGCATATCAGAGTGTAAACAAAACAAAAAACATTGTGTCTCCTTAAAGACTAAGTGCTGTATTTTAATGTTAGTTTTTGTGGATCAAATCCATTTTATCAGACACATGACCACTAATAAGACACCATAAGACATTTAAACAAGTTATGCTATACTGTATCAATATACTGTATATACTCGAGTATAAGCTGACCCAAATATAAGCTGAGGTACCTCATTTTGACCTGAAAACCCAGGAAAATATTGACCTGAGTATAAGCCAAGGGTGGGAAATGTGGCAGTTGCTAGTGAGTTTCAATAATCAAAATACATGAAAATATGGTAAAATTAATTAAATTGTTGGCACATCTCAATCCAGCATAGTCTTGTGACCCTCCTGGTCATTGACCCAAGTTTAAGCCTTGTCCCCTTTTTGGGGCTCATTTTTGGGGCTAATAACTCAGCTTGTACTCGAGTATATATGGTAACTCAACAACTTAGAAGTAGCTGGACAAGATATCGCTGAATACCACATTGTCCACCAAACATCTCAGTGAAATTGTATGCTTCAGCTCCATTTTAAAAACCTGTCAAAATGATAACTTTCCTCACCCCATAAGAAAAAAGGCTCTCTAAAAGTGGTCTGATTGCTGTAAAAATCTATTTTCTCACTATCATTCTCAAAATGCGATGCAAGGGTAGCATGGATGGAAAGCCTTCCTGAATGGATCTCATTTAGTGAATTCAGTGAGCATCCTAGGAATGTGATGGCAAACCTTGGCACTCCAGGTGTTCTTTTCTTAGACTTCAATTACCAGAAGCCCAAGTCAGCATTCCTGATCAAGGCTTCTGGGTATTGAAGTTCAAGAACAGCTGGAGTGTCAAGGTTTGCCATCATTGTCCTAGGCTGCTATATGAGGTTAAAGCCAACACCTTGAATTAAATGTGGAAGCAAACTGGCAACCAAGAGTCAGACATGTAATAGTCTCAATTTGCAGTTGTCTCCCGTTGCCTGTTAAGAGAATGTACGATAGTACAGTATTTCTATACCAGTTAAATTTTTGAGTCATATTCCCAGGCAGTCCCATACACAAGGCTGAAATTTACAGAGGCAAGATTAGCATGGGAAGATTTATCCTTTCCAAAACAGCTACATGCTTTCTTATTCTAACAGAGAGTAAACAAAACAAAAAGACAAAAAATGTTGTGGCACTTTAAAGACTTACTGCTACATTTTGATGTTAGCTTTCGTGGCTCAAGTCCACTTTGTCAGACATAAGTGTGAGACTTCATGGCATCAATTTATACACATCAGGTACAGAGATACACAATGGTTGGCCAGCTTATCAGAAAAGTAACTTTGTGGCTTCCTTATTACTTGCAGATGCAGAGTCATAGACTTCTAGAGATATCTCCCCATGCATTTTACAATACGAGATGGGGTCACAAAAGCCTCATTGGTCAGTGCCAAGTTACCGTAATCTCCTTCAGACTGTAGTATTTCCTTACCAGTATCACATCTGATTTATATTGCATGGTCTTATTCTATCCTTCTGATAGTGGTGGCAGATTGGACAAGCAAATTGCTGGGCAAAATTCTTTTGGAATTTAAACCTGAAAAATGTACCTGTCACTGTTATAATCAGTATGTTTTAGACTCCCAGAACCTAAATTCCCCAAAGGAGTAGAGTAGACATAAGATAACCCCTGTTGTTCTCAGTAATGTAGCACTTGATAGGGGGCAAAGTTTTTGATAATAAAATTTTGACACTAGTTAGGGGAGTAGTGAAAGGGAGATAGCAACAATAAGGGCAGCTGTCTTTATAGAAAAATACAGTGTTCAGCTTTAAAAGGTGGATAGATACCTGTTGGGTAGGAAGGAGAGTTATAGGGATAATATTTACTTTTGAGCTACCCTTGCCAACCAGTGTTTGAAATGAAACCCTGCATCACCAACCCACCCCAACAGTGCTGAACTGCTGTTAGTTAGGAAGTGCTTTCAAATGTTTAACCCAAATCTGTTTCCCCATAGTTCACCATATTCAGTCAACCAAAGCTAATAACATAAATATATATACATCAATTTGTAATGCATCTGTAGAGGGACTGCAGTGGCTCAAGTGGTTAAGATGCTTAACTCGATGACTGGAAGGTTGGAGTTCAATTTCTGAACACTGCACGATAGAGTGAGCTCCCATCTCTCTCCCAGCTCCTGCCAACCTAGCAGTTCAAAATTGCAAGTAGATAAATAGGTACCACTTTGGTGGAAAGGTAAACAGCATTCTGTGCACTCCGGTGTAGAGTCATGCCTGCCACATGTCCATGGAAACATCTGTAGATGCAGATAGTCCTGGCTCTTTGGCTATAAACAAATGAGCACTAAACCCGAGAGTTGGATATGACTGGCATTCGAGCAAGGGGGACCTTTACCTTTACTAATACATCTGTAATAACAGCCAATTTACTTTTCTCTCTCTGTATGCTAGAGAAATATACAGACCACTGAAACATAAAGAAAGCAGTGTTTACAGTAGTTTGTTCCCTTGCCAGTTCTTATTCTGTATATAATTGGCTGTTTGAAAAGTTGACATATTCCACAACTGTTGCTCTCTGGTCTCTTTCTGGTCTCTTTCAAATATCTCCATTTGATCTGAGCTAAATAAACTCATGTCCTTCCTTCTGTTGCCGAGCAATTTGAATCCAGCACCTTCACAGTGTTAGTAGATCTTCCTGATATCCTCTTTAGCTGGAATGGCTGGATGTCCATTGCTGCTCCAGTGCTTTTGTTGATACAATTTAAGATGCCTATGGTCCCTTAGGCCATGAGCATTTCGTCACTGACATTTTTCCACCTCTGTTTACCATTGTTTGTAGATCTTTATTGGATAGGCCATTCTGCTCACTGTCCCACTGTTGTGCAATTGGATCTTTTCTGCGTGTTTTGACCCAGAACCTTTCAGTATTTTTATCTATGTGTTTGGAGTGCATTGTGTTTTTCCCCAAGGTGTGGCTATTTGTACTGTCCATTCTTAACAATTTAAAGCAGTTGATAGATATGGAACAATTGTGATTGTTTATATATCATCAGTCTTGTTATTCTTACAGTTCCTGAGGAAGTTCTGTTCTTTGTGGAATTCCAGGACTTGTCCAAAAACACAAATCTGCATACCTCTTCAAAAACCTGTGAAAAGGCAGCTATATTATTCTTTTGCAAGAAAACCAGAATAATAGATTATTTATTTATTTATTAGAATGTATACACCGCCCTCCTCACCGAGGTGACTCAGGGTGGTTTGACATCACATAAAAAAAATGTCTACAGCAATTCAGGTTAAATTTTTAAAAAGATTTTAAAAGATCAAAAAGTTAATACCAGATTAAAACTAAAAAGTTTCAAGATTAAAAGGGTGAGGGGGCTCAAATTAACCAGCAGGCTGGGAACATTGTGCCACCAGTACCCCATACCTGCCCCGCTAGCCAAGTTTTTACACTCTTCCTAAAGGACAGCAGTTCTGTCTGGAGACATAGGTCAGTTGGCAAGAGGTTCCATAGGGCTGGGGCAAACACAGAGAAGGCCCTCCTTCTGGTGCCAGAGAGGTGGGCCTCTCTGGCAGATGGCATGACCAGAGAGCCTCTCCGGTCCACTCTGGTGGGACGGACAGATGTTCTCAGGGTGACGCGGTCTCTTAAGTATCCTGGTCCACTACCATGTAGGGCTTTAAAGGCAATAACCAGTACAGTATCTTGAATTGCACTCAGAAGCATATTGTGAGCCAGTGCAGCTCCCAGAGCAGTGGTGAGGTGCAACCATAATGCCCAGCCCCCATTATGACCCGGGCAGCTACATTCTGTACCAACTGCAGCCTCCAAATGGTCACCAAGGGCAGCCTCATGTAGAGCGCATTACAATAATCATGTCTGGAGGTGACCAAAGTGTAGGTGATCATGAGCAAGGAGTCCCAATCTAGGAGTGGGTGTAACTGGCGCACAACATGAAGTTGTGCAAAGGCCCTCCTGGCCATGACTGCCACCTGCTCCTCAAGCAGTAGTCGTGAGTCCAGGAGAAGCCCCAGATTACGCGTTTGGGGTAAGACTGCCCCATCCAGAACCAAAGATGGTAGCTCCCGAGATAACGCAGGACCCCTGACCCATAGCCACTCAGTCTTGCTAGGATTCAGTTGTAGCCCGTTGTCCACCATCCAGAACCTAACAGCCTCCAGGCACCTGGAAGGGACTTCCACTGCATCGCTAGGGTCCCCATGGGCTGAGATAGACAGTTGGGTATCATCTGCATATTGATGATACCTCACCCCGTGGGAACGGATGATCTCACCCAGTGGTTTCATGTAGATGTTAAATAGGAGAGGTGAAAGCACCGAGCCATGAGGCACCCTGTATTGGAGAAGCCTAGGGCTGGATTTCTCTCTCTCCAACCACACCGACTGGGTCCAGCCCCTTAGAAATGAGATAAACCAGGACCATACAGTGCCCTGGATCCCCAATCCTTGGAGTCTTTCCAGAAGTATAGCATGGTCAACAGGATCGAAAGCCACTGAGAGGTCAAGAAGAGCCAAGATGGACAGATGTCCGCCATCTTGCTCTCTCCAGAGATCATCCACCAGAGTGACCAATGCAGTTTCCGTACCATATCCAGGCCTGAATCCTGACTGAAAGGGGTCCAAACAATCTATTTCATCCAGGATCTCCTGTAACTGCCATGCCACTACCTTCTCCAAAACCTTACCCAGAAAGGGCAGCTTGGACACAGGCTGATAATTTGTCATTATTGTAGGGTAGAGGGATGGCTTCTTCAGGAAGGGGTGCACTAGGGCATGTTTTAAAGGTGCTGGAAAAAAAACCCTCCCGCAGTGAAGAGTTGATAATTGCCTCGACCCAACCACCTGTCACCATCCTGGTAGATTTAATTAGCCAGGCAGGGCACAGATTTAATGCACAGGCAGTGGCACAGACAGCTACCAGGAGCCTGTCCGCTTCCTCAGGGAAAACTGGATCAAGCCGATCCCAGATAACATGGCTAAACTGCTCTTCAGTCAACCCCAGCTGTGAATCCGAGCAATTTTCTCTGTCAGATAATCAGCAAAAGCCTCAGCCGACAGCTACCAATGGGGGCCCAACCCTCCTCTACCAAGGAGGGACCTGGTCACCCAGAACAGGGTGGCCGGGCGATTATCTGTAGAGGTAATGAGGATGGTGAAGTACTGGCATTTCACCACCCCCATCGCCACTAGGTAGGCTTTAATAGCAGCTCTAACAGTGTTCGATCGGACTCACTCCAGGTCTTCACCCACCGGCGCTCTTGGCGTCTCTTTGGCACAATCCTGCACATGTTTACCAAACAAACGTGCATAAACCTCTATGGACTAAAAGCTAATTTTTCAGATTTGTGGAGTGATATTTTTAGCTGGCAGTTGAGTTTCCACACTTCCACATCCATGTGTATATACTGTATGTAATACTATTGTAGAAGTGATGTCAGGGAATAAATCTGCAGTCCGTACACACATGCTTGAGAGTAAGTCATGTTTTGTTTGTTTATTTCATGTCCCCTAATGTGTTTAATTTATGTAGCTTATTGGTTCATTTGTTCCTTAATTTTACGTTCTCTCCATGAGGAGCAGTGGGAAACTTTTTGTTCGGTAAACATGTGCAGAATTGTGCCAAAAACATGTTTACAACAGCTGTGGACTCATTTATGGCAGCTGTAAATGGTGGGGGGGACGACGACGACGACACCAGTCCCCTCAACAGTTTGAGGGAGCATGACCCAGCCCCCAACTGGAAAAGGTTGAGAACCCCTGCTTTAGATCCATCTCTAGAATGATTTTAGATGATGGTTCTTCATAACTGTTTAAAGTTATCCCTTTATGACTATCTGCTGCTTTTTGCCACCTGCCATTTATACTCGAATCCTCGATCTGTTCCCTTCTGCCACTAAGCAGCTCTACTCCTTCAGCAATTTACCATGGGTTAGTGCAGTGTGTCAAAAAACACTGTAGTGATGTGGTATTTTTTTTAAAATGATAGGGATTTATTATTAAACCATATCCAGCTGAAATCCTGGCATCATTGAGAAATACCACTGTAAGAAATACATGTTTTCTACTTCCATAATAGCATTGCATCACTGCAGTGCACCAAATCACAGTGTAATGATAAGCAGTGATTTAAAAAATGTCAATAGAGACTATTGGTGCTAAACCTCAGCATTCTTTCTTTATTCACATCAGAACATCCCACTGCTTAAAATTATGGACATTGATGAAATATAGGAAAATTCAAAACAAATTATAGTGCTAAAATAGTTGGGCTGTCTTTGACTAGAAGCGGGCAAATTCAATAGCATTATCTCAGTCATTTACAAGATCTTCTTTTGTGTATATGGTGGAGCATAAATTTCATGCACATAAATGCTGTTTTGATTGAATTTCTTCACATTCACAGAAAATTTGCCCTGTATCCATTTGATCCCATTTTACTTGTGTTTTCCGTATGGTAGCTGTTTTAGTCTGTGCAGATATATCAGACAAGAAACAAAACAAAGCAAAAAGTTTTTAAGAAAAGACAAAAAGGTTATGGCATTTTAAATACTGTATTTTAATATGAGTATTCATGGATAAAGTCCACTTCCTTAAGCATAATAGTAGTTTTACTCTATGCCTCACATTATAATAAACAGTCTTTAAGGTACTATTTTACCTGATTATTGTTAGTTTTACTACTTTACTCTGAAGTCTAATACAGCCAGAATTTTGTGGGGAATACTCTTCAACATTAATCCATTCAGTGTTTAGTATTTGACTCTAGGGTGCAGTACTCATCTCAATTTACAGCCAAAGAGCCAGTGCTGCCTGTGTTTGCAGATGTATACATGGCTATATGGCAGGTGTGACTAGATTGCCCGTGGCATAGGCTCCACCCATGGCATAGGCTCCACCCATGGTATGGTAGTGAATTTTTTTTGCTGCCCACCACTGCTCCATTTCGCTTGTATTTTAAGGGGTAGGAAATGTATCTTATATACCGGCAAATATGTTATATGCTTCCAACAGCTGTTAAATTTGCTATCACGTCAGTATTTCACATACAGTACTTTTTCTGTTTCCTTGTAAGCACAGCAAAACCAAGGAAACACATGGAAAAGT
This sequence comes from Furcifer pardalis, assembly GCA_030440675.1. NCBI lineage: Eukaryota > Metazoa > Chordata > Lepidosauria > Squamata > Chamaeleonidae > Furcifer > Furcifer pardalis. Next base: position 12,016,139 of record CP126896.1, on the reverse strand, counting down.
ACAGAACAAGTCTCTGCAGATACCAATGAAATAATCAAATAGAAAAATATATCCCCAAGAGAAGACTGAACAAAAAATGAGAAAATGTATGCCGAGAATATTGACATGTATATCATAGATGACTAATGTATTAAATTGCCAGGCAATATGGATTCCAGATAGTCAAAAAATATCACTAAGTTTTTTTGAATTGTGGAATCTTTCCACTCAAGCTTAACAATGCACAACATTCCATAATGCAAATGGTAAGGAGGCAAATAAAATAACCATATTTGTCACTGGTTTCCTAAAAAAGGGTACATTCTGTTTTTCTTGGATTACACCCACATCGTTACTAACTCTGTTAATAGTGAGCTTTCTCTCCTCCTCTTGATTTAGATTACCAGAATCTGTTTATTCTTGCTGAAATCCTACAAGCCCGTCTGATGCGAACAAAACACTGCTGCCAAGGGCCCCTCCAGACTGTGCATCATAATTCTTTGTCATGTCATCATCTGAGCCCCAACTGTCTTCACCATAGCCACAGAGTTCTGGCATATAAGTATTCACTCACATTTTGAAAGTTCCTGTTCCTGCTCTTACAGGTGGATTAGAAAAATTAAAAGAAGAGTTCAGATTTTCGTTATTTATGATGTTAGGCAGTAGAACAGGGGTTCTCAACCTATGGCTCCCGAGCTGGATCCAGCCCATGGTGCCAAATAATCTGGCCCCCGCCCTCACTCCAGCCGCTGCCAGAATCAGCCACAGACTCATTTACGGCTGTTGTAAATGAGTCCGTGGCCAATTCCAGCAGTGGCAGTGGTGGCGACTGAAGCGCCAGTCTGGCCCACAAACTGTTTGAGGGAGCATGACCCGGATCACGACTTTAAAAGGTTGGGAATCCCTGCAGTAGAGGCTTGTAGCAATTTAGGATGCAGCCTCTTAGTTGGTCTAGTAAAAACATCAACCTCTTCTAATAAACAGGCTCTTAGAACAATGGTTCTCAACTTTTTCAAGTCGGGGGGCATGTCGTGCTCCCTCAAAAAGTTGAGGGGGCTTGGCTGATTGTCCCTCTGCTGTTTATGGCTGCCGTAAATGAATCTGTGGCTGATGCTGGTGGCGATGGCTGAAATGAGGGTGGGGGCCAGATCCGGCCCATGAACCATAGGCTGAGAACCCCTGTCCTAGAAGAAGAACAAACATTGAAAAGGGCCAAGATTACACTGTACCAAAATTGGGGCTTTTAAAATCCAATTTCAGGACATGTGGTGTTTGAGTTGGTGTGTGGACCCATAATAGTTTGGGGCTGGTCATTACCAATCAACTGGAGCAATCTGCAGCAGCAGAGATGGATCACAGTTGATTATCAGAGACTAGTCACAGCTGATCAGCAGTGTCTCTGATGCCACCACACATTGCTGCCACCAATCAGCTGGAGCTCATCTCTGTTGTTTCCACAGATCATTTAAAAATATATTTCTTCAAAATGGCATAGTGCTAAGACATATTTTTAAGAAATGATCCACAGCTACAGCTGAAACAGATTTCAGCCAATCACTGGAGATGGGCCACAGCTGATCAGTAGCAGTCATCTACAGTGACAATGGAATGCCATAAATCAGCTGTGGCCTGTCTCTGCCAATCAGCTTTAGCCCATCTCTGCTGCATGTTTATCAGGGATACCCTAGATAACACACCAATACAGTGGAACCCTGTATAACGAATGCCTCATATAACGAAAAATTCGTACAACAAACAGGATTTGAGAAAACCATTGTGTCTTGTATAACGAAAATTTTTGTTGTACAATGCAAAGCATCTTTATGGAAAAAACTGTACAACAAAAATCTCTTTGGGAAAATTTGTTGTATGATTTTCTCCATAGAGATTTTTGTTGTAAGATTTTTTTTCCATAGGGATTTTTGTTTATGATGCATGCATCGTATAATGAAAAAAATGTATAATGAAGTGCCTCACAGAACTAACACTCTTTGTTATATGGAGGTTCTATTGTACTTGTAGGCAAAGAGCCTAAATTGATGTATCACACCAATACATGTTTCAGTCTAAAATAAATAACACCCCCTTCCCAATTTGGCAGTCAAAATACTGTGATTTGTGTACACTGTATAAATGATGATCTTTAAAGTGATCCCGAACTGGTGTAGGGGTTTTTAACAATGTAGACACACCCAGACTGGCTTACCTAACTCTTCTCCTAGTCTTGGAGGATACAGTATATAAAATAGTAGAGGAAAGACATAAATTCATTATGCGAGGTATTACTGTAATGGCAGGATTCTTCATGAATGAAAGAATATAAACCTGAAGGACTTTAAGCCTCTACTTTTGGGCTGAGTACAATGTGAACACAACTGCAGAAATGTACCTTCCAAACCTTCTTCAAACAGATATGTACGAGGAACAGGTTTACATGGGCCTGAACAAGGAGAGTGAAAGACTCATGTGCCTGATAAAGAAAAATACACCAATACAGGAAAGTACATGACAGTTCATTCTGATTTGCTGTTGTCTAAAAACACAGCTGGCAAAAAAGAGAGTCCTGTAAATATTTACACTGTATCTGACCTTGTACAAGAGCAGCACATAGTACTAGTATTATGGAGTGTATCATAATGGAACACATGAGTACTGTCTCCACAGTACTACACATGATACCTCTTCCAGTAGCACCACATCTAACTTCCTCTGTTCAAAGTCTTGCCTTCATTTCCCATTCATCTGAATCCTGGCTATAATCTTTTATTCACTAACCCCTTTTCCCCAACATACACATGAGAGGAAAATCAACCTCTTACTCTACAATGTGCAGTTAAGCAATCAAGCCATACTCTGATGCAACAACAACAAATGAAAACTAGTAGTACCTCGTTAGTCCCATGGTGTTCCATTAAATCCAATTTGCTTGACTGTTATACACGGAATTTAATGGATTGTTTTTAAAAGCATCCAAGCATTTTAAGTTTTGATCCCATCAGATATTTTGAATTACAATATCCATAGGTGCGCCTCCAATTATGAGAATGACAGGTTTGACTGTAGTCCAAAACATCTGCAAAGACTCAAACTGGGGAAAGCTGACCAAAATCCATAGCTTCACAGCACATATAACTGAGCACAAGAAAGTATTATTTTAGTACAGTAATACTGTAGCTTGTTTCCTAAGGTTGAACATTGTTCGTGTCTGCAGTTTTCCAGACTGATGCAGCAGTTTTGGAAAAGCTGATCCTCATTTTGTTATGGATTCTCCAGGCATTCTTTAGAGTAAGAAAAGGACAAACAGGACACCACTGTCACCTTGGAACAGCAGCCAGTGTTTTGTAAAAGTGCTTCAACAAGGCTTAGCCATGTCTCTTGTAGGGATTTAGCTATACAGTAAAACACCGGATAACGATTGGATTGGATAACACTAAAATCGCATAACGTTAAGTAATCTGGGGCGGAGAATTGGATCGAATAACGTTAAGGTCCTATGGGATGGATTGGATAACAACCGCTAAAGCCTGTGAGGTTACAATGTATCTCTATGGAGCTTTAACGTTATCCAATCCATCCCATAGGATTTTAACATGGATAACACTAAAAATCAGATAACACTAAGACTCGTGGAACCAAGTTTTAGCGTTATCCAATGTTTTACTGTACACTATTCCAAAAATTATGTTTTTGAATGGGACTGTCAATTAGAGGGTCTGTCTGGATTCTGAAGTAATTGAGCAGTTACTTTGGAGGAAGTGGATCAAGTCTAATTACTTTTATTTCTAAGATTTAGGTGCACTGCAGAGGCTCAAGTGGCTAAGCACCTGACTGGAAAGTGGGAGGTCAGCAGTTCAATTCTCGAGTACTATAGGACGGGATGAGCTCTTGTCTCTGTCCCAGCTCCTGCCAACCTAGCAGTTTGAAAGCAAGAAATTGCAAGTAGATAAATAGGTACCACTTTGGTAGGAAGGTAAACAGCGTTCCATGCACTCTGGTGTCTAGTCATGCCTTCCACATGACCACGGAAACGTCTGCAGAAGCAGACAGCACTGGCTCTTCAGCTTTGAAACAGAGATGAGCACTGAACCCTAGAGTCAGATATGACTTGCTTTCAAGCAAGGGAAACCTTTACCTTTACTTTTGTTGTTCAGTCGCACAGTCGATTCCAACCCTTTGTAACCCCATGGACCATTGTCCGCCAGGCACCTCTGTCCTCCACCATCCTCCTCAGCTCGCCCAGCTCTGTGCCCTAGGTGTGAAAAATCATGTTTTCTGTTTCTCTACTCTGCAGTTTCATTTTTAGTTTGAAAACTGAAAAATGTATGGAATGTGGATTTAAAGTGTTTTGATTCCAAGTCGCAAGTACTTTATTATACAAAGATATTATTTTCCTCTAATTGTATATTTTGTGGCTATACAGTCAAACCTCGCATAAAGAGCGCCTCGCTTAAAGAGTAACTCGCTTAAAGAGCAGAATTTTCTCTGAATGTTCGCTTCGCTTAAAAAATAAAACTAACCAAAAACTCGCTTAACAACTAAATCAGGGTTCGCAATCCCTCCCACAACTGGTCACTTACAATGGTGTTTCGCTTAAAGAGCAAACTTGCTTAAAGAGCAACCCTGTGGAACACATTATGCTCTTTAAGCAAGGTACAATTGTACAGTACTTTCTTATTTTGCCACACATAAAAATAGTTGCTGCGTGGTTAAAATTAAATAGAACTGTTAATACAGTAAAATAATCTGGGGCCTTTGGCACATTTCAAAGAGTTAATTCAATGATCATTCTAACATGATAGATGGAATGCATGGGATACAGAAACATGCAGTATGAGAAAAAAGGAATGGATTTGTGAATAGAGATACAGTAGTTTAGATTTTTGCCACATAATAACAGGTTGAATCTGTGGGCTTAAGTGCAGAGAAAGACCCCGGTACAATTGCTTGCCCCTCTGATTCCTGAGGTTTTAGTGGAGTAAGAGACTAAGATCCTGAGCAGCCAGATTCTCTTTCAAATGGGTTGTTATAGCAGATTCTGGCGGTAATACCCATTTTGTGGTAAACCCCTAGCAACAATCCATCCTTAAAGTGGTTGCCTGTAGGAATTGCTGTACAGAAACAGCAGCCTAGAATCTCCCTGCACCAGCTATGTAGTCAGTTGTTTTGTTCTTGAGAAGGAGACCTATATTTACCTCTGTACCTATTTAGATGGAAATCAATATTGTGAGAACTTTTAAAACAAATTATCTTAAAGACCACGTGCTGGAAAGACAAGATAGAAATAAATTAAATGACAAGGAAGATGAGAGTGTAGGAAGAATCTTGCTGGGCTATGCCATGTTTCATGGGCCCCAACAGTGGCTACCTAGCTGTCTCCAGGGGAGTCTACAGACTTCCTTCCTTGCCAAACTTATTATGCAGACCTTGGCTGATCTTTTTGATTTCAAAAACCACCTAAATTCGTAGCCATCGTAACATTTTTGGCAGTGAGTTTTCATATTATTTATCCATTGGTACAAAATTGTGCGTAAGGTGCTAGGAACACTGCCAAAATCAGATGAAGCAATGTATTTGTAATTACTTCATATAGCACATATTTCTTCTGTTTTCCAGAGAACAAAACACTGGCTTTAAACCAACCTTGTTTTGAAATCCTAATGAATTTGTATTTTAAGTGTGTTGTAAAGCTGTACTTGAAAGAACAATAGAATACAATCTTGCAATCCAGCCTTATTTGCAGATGGCATGCGATGAAGCTGGTGTCTTCATACTGTTCTTTCCCCCAAAAAATGAGGTAACCTAATTTGTGATGAAAGGGAAAATATTTGTTTTTGAGCCAACTTATTTTCAGATTGAACATGTCTCCTTCCTCTTAAGCCCTCTATTTTTCTCCTCTGATTTATGGGTTGGCATGCCTCTGCAAACTTTATCAGATGGGAAGAGAAAAGGAGAAGGCCTCTTTGTTTCACTGCCTATTGCAGTACCAAACAGAGCGCTAAGTGGTAAGTAGGCCCCAAGAAATGAAACTTCCAAAGACTTTCTGACACATGATTAGCCCTCAGGAAAATAGAAATTTGCAGGGCTTATTTGCAGCCTGGTACATTGTGTAGCTGAGAGCCTGTGGTGGCTTAGTGATTAAGATGCTTAACTTGATGACTGGAAGGTCAGCAGTTTGAGACCCGAGTACTGCAGGACGGAATGAGCTCCAGTCTCTGTCTCAGCTCCTGCCAACCTGGCAGTTTGGAAGCAAGAAATTGCAAGTAGGATATAGGTACCACTTTGGTGGGAAGGTAAAAAGCATTCCGTGTACTCGGGTGTCTAGTCATGCCTGCCACATGTCCACAGAAATGTTTTCAAATGCAAACAGTGCTGCCTCTTTCAATATAAACAGTGATGAACACTGAACCCTAGATTCAGATACGACTGGCTTTTGAGCAAGGGTGCCCTTTACATTTTGTAGCAGTGTGCCAGGCTGTGGGATGGGTTGAGAGAACAATGACAAAAAAAGTCTCATTCCTTTTTACTGACTTTGGGGGATTCTGGGGGATTCCTATTCCATAAGGGAGCTCAGCTTTGAAGTATCGGTTAAAAGGGTTTCTTCAGAGGTGAAGGCAAAGGAGCAGAATTTTAACTGAAACCGTGAAAGAACTTGGGAGTCATAATAGTCACTTTGTATTTTGAAGTGAACATTATGCACCCTTACAAAATTTATTTCCAGGCTCAGAAATGCAGTAGTTCTAGTGTTTGTGTAGTAAAAAATGTCCATATCTCTCTGACATCAGCACCTGTCTGTAGTGGGTTTGATGTTTGACCAGTCAAATAGTGTTTGAACTGTTTAAAGCAAAAGAGAATTACACAAACTTCTGTTTTCTAGAAGGGCTCCATACTAAGTAATTGTACTTATCCTGCTGGTGTTTTTTTTTTGTTGTTGTTGTTCAGTCTCACAGTCGATTCCGTCCCTCTGCGACCCTATGGACCACTGTCCACCAGGCACTTCTGTCCCCCACCATCCCCCACCATCCTCCTCAACTCGCTCAACTCTGTGCCCATTGTGTCTACAATACCATCTAGCCATCTCATTTTTGGCCACCCCATTCTTCTTTTGCCCTCCACCCTTCCCAACATGAAGGCTTTCTCAAGCGAATCCTCTCTTCTCATTTGATGTTCAAAGTACTTCAAGCTTCATCTCTACTATTTGCCCTTGTAAGGAGCAGTCAGGTTTGATTTCTTCTAAGATTGACCTATTTGTTCTCCTCGCTGTCCAGGGGACTCTCAAAACTCTCCTCCAACACTACATTTCAAAGGCATCCTTGTGATTTTGCTTTGAATCTTTATGATACATGTGTTTCTGAAGCTCAATTGATACTAATAAAATAATGAATATTATGGTCCCTGGGAAGTTTTTTAGTCTTTGTATGAACGTTGTGGTTTTTTTATTACAAGAAGTCTGTGCATCCTGTGATTTGCCAAGAAGAACATGCCTTAGCCATATATTGTGGCCTGCCAGGTGCTTGGATATCCTTGCCTCCCATTTTTAGTTTTTAGTCCCTAGTGCAATGGTTTCCAATCTTTTTTTGGCCATGCCCCACTTAAGCATCTCTAAAACCCTGATCTTTCCCCTCCCCCCATGACATATAATTCTTATTGTTCAAAAAGTGAACTCCTATTCATGTAGAGAAAGCTTAAAAGGCCATTCACTGTTAATAACCCATTTTCGAATTGCCCCCCTTAAAAATCAAATTTCCCCTCCTGTGGAGCATGTGCCCCATGTTGGGAACCACGGCTCTAGAGCAAGACCACAAAAGGCAGGAAGGGTTAGTAAGCCCCTAGTGGCCTAGTGGACTGCCCTGTATGGTTTCTAAGCAGTGATGGGATGTAACAGGTTCTCACCAGTTCGCGAGAACTGGTAGTAACTTTTCCCAGTGTCCCGGAGAACCGGTAGCAGCTTTTGGGGGGAAACCACCTTTGGGGCTTAACTTTTCACTGGTTCCCCCACTGCGCATGCATGCCACACACTTGGTGTGCATGCACGCCTACAGTGCTTGGAGCGCACGCATGGCCTCCTTGCTGTCCTCCCAAGTGGGGAGAAGGAAGAGAAGCTGCTAGCCTGAAGCTCCCTATAGCCTGAAGCTCCCCAGGGTAAGTGACTCACCTTTGGATGTGGTGTGTCTGTATGTATTTTAATGTGTATTTAATACCTTTACCCATATTGACATACTACCACAGTTCCTAAAAAGGCCTGGCAGCCAGCAGGCCTGGTGGTCTGGTTTGGGTTTTTTAAGCAAAGTCTTGGAGTTACCTCATCAATAAGCTACACCTGTGCTGTTCCAATTGGAGAACCCTTAAGGAGGTACAGCTGTTTTACATTTACATTAAGGCATATTATCCTAGAGAACTTGTTAGGCAAAGACTTAGTACCTAACTTCTTTAACTGTTGAAAAGTTGAAAAATGCCAAAATGAAGCCATCTTGTGGTGAGTTCATTCTGTAATTCCTTCCATCTGACCTAGTGTGAGAAAGATTAGCCAGAATAAGCTTTAACATCTGGTTTACAACCTCTGGCTGATTTGTGTTTGGGGTGGGTGGGTTTTTGGGTGGGTGGGTGTATTTTAATGTATTTTTTATTTTATTTATTTTATTTATTTATGGGTTTGTGTTGTGGGTGTGGGTGTGGGTTGAGGTAGGTGTGTGTGCTTATTTTTATTTTATTTTATTATTTTGTTTTTTCCTTTGGCCCCGCTCACATCGTGACATCATGATGTTAGCTCCGCCCATACTGTGATGACATGGTGGGGTAGTAAAATTTTTGACATCCTACCACTGCTTCTAAGCTGTTGCCAATGAGCCATCTTCCTCCTCTGGAAACATAGGAAGAGATTTTGTGAGGCTGTAATCCAAAAATTGGAACGAGGTGGCTCAGTGGTTAAGATGCTGAACTTGACACCTGGAAGGTTGACATGTCAGCAGTTCGAGACCCGAGTGCTACATGACGGAGTGAGTTTCCACCTCTGTCCCATCTCCTGCCAATCTAGCAGTTCAAAATCAAGAAATTGCAAGTAGATAAATAGGTACCACTTTGGTGGGAAAGTAAACAGCATTCCATGCACTCTGGATCTAGTAGTGCCTGCCACATGTCCACAGAAATGTCTGTAGAGCACTGAACCCTAAAGTCAGATGCGACTGGTTTTCGAGCAAGGGTGACCTTTACTAATCCAAAACGCTCTGCTGATATTCAGTCTGTGGCAAAAGTTTGGCAGGGTGTTGGGAAATGGAAATTGACCTTGAGATTGGAGGCTGTTATTTTTTGTGTTTGGGTCTATGTTAATAGAATCTGTGATTAAGTGGAGGGGGGGGGGAGCTGAGGCTTTTAGAAATGTTGCTCAGTCTGTCCCCCATTTTAAAGTCATCATGACCAGCGTGTTGCATTTCAGCTCTTAATAATAAAGAACAGTTTGCCTTGATTACTCTCAAGTACTGTATGTTCCAGTTTCGTGAAACGTGTGACTAGCTTCTTGAACATTTTTGATGCCCCCTGATGCTTTTCTGTATCTTACACACTTCCTAGTAACACAAACAGACCCAACTAAGGTCTAGTTTGGCCAAAGAAAACTTTTCAGACTTTGTTAAACAGGGAGTTAAGAATGTATATACCTGTCCCCTCTTGCACAGAATTAAAAATAGAAGCCTTCATTCAGTGTATAAGCTTAATAAGATGATCTGTGGGGAGTGAAAAATTATGCCCCCCCAGCTCAACCCTGAGTTGACTAAATGAGCAATCATGTTTTATAGCTCAAAAGTTGGCTGCTCTGACAATGAACTTTAAAGAAAACAAGAGTTAATTGTTAAAGAGATGACATTTCTCTTTGAGGTTTGCTTTCAACTCACTTCTCAGAGTGCTTATTTTTAGTACTTGTGATCTCACACTCATCTTCCCTTCCTACTGTTAACAGTAACTATAGGGGGGAGAAGGTAGTATTTACACATATTGATAAGAGGAATCTTTGCTTATCAAACTAAAATTACCATGTTTACATATTACAACAACCCAGGATTCCTAGTGGTTTACAACAAAGAAGCCAAATGTTGGTATACATTTGCACCCACTTCATATGAATGGTTACCACTAACTGGAAAGAGATAGCTTATTGTGACATCCAGCCCCAAAAGTACAGGTTCTTATGCTGAAACAAACCAGGATCTGGAAGTCAGCTTTAAATAAATGTTTGTATGAGGCTTACAAATATTGGCTAACTGTAGTCTGACATGGTACAATATCCGCGAGAGTTTGTTTACTGTACACAGAAGAATCATATATCTGAATGGCTGCTGCATCGAAGCATAATTTTTACACAGGCCTAAGATTATTGTTTATTTGTACCATCAAGTATGTCTTGAATTATGTTAACTCTATGAATGTGTGATCTCCAAAATATCCAGCTCAGCTCTTGTAAAATCACAACTCTGGCTTCACTTGCTTAGTTAATCCATCCTGTATTTGGTGTTCTTCTTTTCCCATTGTCTCCAACTTTTCATGGGCTTATTGTCTTTTCCAGGAAGTCTTGTCTTCTTATTCTATACCCAAAGTTCAACAGACCCAGTTTCATCATTCTTACTTTGACAGATTTCAGGCTTTCTTTGATCTAGGACCCACTTGTTTGTATTTCTGGTGGTCCATGGTATTTTCAAAGCTCTCCCCCAGTCCCATATTTTGAACAAATGAACTTTCTTCTCTGTCCAGCTGTCACATCAGTGCATAATAACTAGGAATACAGTCATGTGAATTATTTTGGCCCTGGCCTCCAGAGATATATCCTTAAACTTAGGTCAAACTTAGAACTTTCCATTTGGCTATACAAGGGGTGAATGTCAGTGTTTTTGTGTAAATTTAAAAAAAAACTTTAAAAAGCAGTTTTCCCCCTTGATTTCCTATTGGGCTATGGGGTGGTGGTGGTGGTGGTGGTGGGAAAGGATTTCTTTACATATACTCCAAGCTGCTAATGGCTTTTGGAGGGGAAGTCTTGTTAATTCCAAAGGAAGCTTGCTTCTTGGAATTAATAGCAGCCTATGTGTTTATTGAGACTGTAAATAGAAGCAAGTGGTTACTCTACCTACTTGGATGTCTGCAGTCTGATGGGCAGGTTATCTTCCATGGAAACTTGTCTACTGGTATTGATCATCTCATTGAGGAATTGCTAATCAGTTTCTGAGGAATTCTGGGGAACTTTGAAGATAATTTCAAAACCAGTGAACCAGCATTAAATCATGCATGTGGAAAACTGCATGAATAAGACATTTATACAAGTGAATGGTTGACTGGAACAGAAAAACTGGTTACAAAAACTGCTTGTCTATTTTAAATAAACTTTAAAATAGGAGTGGCATGTTTATCTACAGATGAATAAACAGAATGCAAAGACAATGATTGCTTCTGGGGTAGAAAGAAGGCTCAAAGGATTCACTGTTGTAATTGGCTGAAAGGTTGACCAAATGTCTATTAATGATGCACCCCAAATAATCAATATGGTAATATTAAAAAATAATAATATCATCAATTTTTTGATATGTTTATTTCATTCCTTTGCTCCAGTGAACTGTAAAGTAGTTTAGCACAAGTTTGGAGAAAGTCTTTCTCAGAAGCAGCAATCCCTCAAGTGTTAAGAAAAGATATACCTGTACTGTAATTGTGAAAATAAACTAAAATGAGGAACAAATTTGTCAGCTGGATTATCTCTGAACTATAAACAGCTTCCTTGGTACGTCTCATTCTAGTGTTAGACATAGCAAAGAGCATCAGATTGCTGGGGAGAAAATATTGTAAAGTTAGGAAAAATGCATTTCTCTAAACATGTGATTTGGCCCTAAAAGTGACAGTCATTCTGTCCAATTCCTGCTGACTGGATCATGCTTGTCTGTTTGGGATTTGGGGGATAGAGTTGTGGGGGTTACCCTTGGAAGTAGATAAAGCAACCCAATGTAATTGTCTGTTTCATTCTTCTGAAACACATTTTTATTCATATCAGAGTAAGCAAAAACAAAAACAAAACAAAAGACAAACATTGTGGCACTTTAAATACTAACTATTGTAAATACAGCAGTTAGTCTTTAAATTGCCACATTTCATGTCTTTCTGTTTTGTTTTGTTTACTCTATGATATGCTTGAAACACAGACTAAAATGGTTACCATTTCAAAAATTTCAACATTTATATACGTACCTTGGATATCTTGGAGTCATTATTTAGCAAAGAGTCCACACATTGGTAGACATCTCCGCAATGACCTTCCGCACATGCAAATGGACCTGAGAAATCAAATCCATTTGCATGCGTAGTTTTAGCCATTTGGATATCACATCACGGTGGCTCAGTGGTTAAGACTCTCACCTTGTTAGCTGGAAGGCTGGCAAGTCAGCACTTAGAGACCTGGGTACTGCATGACCGATTGAGCGCCCATCTCTGTCCCAGCACCTGCCAATTTAGCAGATCAAAAGCAAGAAATTGCAAGTAAATAAATAGGGACCACTTTGTTGGGATAAGATCTTGGGAACATGAAAGGAGCCTCATTCAGGCAACCCCTGAGCAGAGTTTCTTCAGCGAAAATCCTTTCAACCCAGAATAATTTCTGACACTAAATTATTATTATTATTATTATTATTATTATTATTATTATTATTATTATTATTATTATTATTATTATTATTATTATTATTATTATTATTATTATTATTATTATTACAGCAAAACCTCACATAAAGCACCTTGCTTAGAAACTAACTCGTTTAAAGAGCAGAATTTTTCTGAATGGTCACCTCGCTTAACAAGTAAAACCAACCAAAAACTCGCTTAACAAATCGGGGTTCACACACACACACACACCCGCTGGAAGTCACAATTGGTCCTTTACAGTGGTGTTTCGCTTAAAGAGCAAACTTGCTTAAAGAGCAATTCCGTGGAACGCATTATTTTTTTTAAGGGAGGTACCACTGTATACCCCACTGGCTAGGTGGACCATGACGTGTGGCCTCTGTTTTCACTTTGCCCAAGCGATCCAACAGAGGATGCTTTATATACATACAGTTAAAATAACAAATACAGATACGTACCCTGTACATTATTATAAACAAAAAGCCCATGTAAACAATACTGAGAAATAATTATGTTTCACTTCATAATTGTGTATTATGTAGCTTTAAGATATCTGATACATCTTTTACAGGCATTTTGTCCTTAAATTCAGTAAAATGTCATATTTCTAGACAGATCCCCCCCCCCCCGGCAAAGTAGGTATAGATCCTAATTTTCCTGATTTGGATGTATTTATTGTTTTGTTGTGTTTAAATAAAACTTGAACTTGCTGATGATCTTTATAAGCAAGTGCTGATTCCTGGAAAGGGGCAGTGTAAGTCAGTATTGGCTTGATGGCACACAATAATAAAAAATTATGGGAGTCCAATATATCCCCGCATTATACTTTCCCCCTGTACACAAAGAAGGAGAAGGAAGAATCTGTAGAAACAAGGGAAAAGCAACTCCAGTGCTTTTGAAATGATATAATTACAGAAGTAGAATCTGATACAAGTAAAATTTTGAATTATGTTCCATAGCCTATATTGAGAAGTTGTTTTGAGAAAAGACCCCAGTTAGCTGAATTTCTAAGTAGTTTCACTTTTGTTGTTGTTCAGTCACATAGTCGACTGTATCTACAGTACTGTCTAGCCATCTCATTTTTGGCCGCCCCCTTCTTCTTTTGCCCTCTACCTTTCCCAGCATCAAGGCTTTCTCAAGTGAATTCTCTCTTGTCATTTGATGTCCAAAGTACTTTAGCTTCATCTTTACTATTTGACCTTCTAAGGAGCAGTCAAGGTTGATTTCTTCTAAGGAGAAGTCAAGTTTGATTTCTTCTAAGATCAAGCTACTTGTTCTCCTCGCTGTCCAGGGTACTCTCAAAACTCTCCTCCAACATCACATTTCAAAGACATTATTCTTCTGCGCTCAGCTTTCCTTATGGTCCAGGTTTCACAACCATACATTACTACTGGGAATACCATTACTTTGACTATATGAATTTTTGTTTGCAAGGTGATCTCTCTACTTTTAACTATGTTCCCCAGGTTTCTCATAGCTTGTCTCCCAAGAATTAGTCGCCTTTTTATTTCATGTCTGCAGTCTCCATCTGCAGTGATCTTGGATCCTAAGAAGGTAAAGTCTGTCACTGCTTCTACTTCTTCCCGATCTATTTTCCAGGGACTGATAGGGCCTGTTGCCATTATCTTGGTTTTCTTGATATTAAATCTCAAGCCAGCTTTTGCACGTTCCCCCTTCAACCTAAGCAAGAGCTTCTTTAGGTCTTCTTCACTTTCTGCCGTTAGGGTAGTGTCATCTGCATATCTCAAATTGTTGATGTTTCTCCCAGCGATTTTAATTCCAACTTTTGATTCATCCAGCCCTGTGTTGTGCATTATGTGCTCTGTGTATAAGTTAAATAGGCAGGGTGACAATGCAGCCTTGTCTTATACTTTTTCCTATTCCAAACCACTCCATCATTCCATATTCTGCCCTAACTGTTGCTTCTTGACTCATATATAGATTTCTCATGAGGCATATAAGGTGTTCTGGTATTCCCAACTCTTTAATTACAGTTGTACCTTGCTTAAAGAGCATAATGTGTTCCACAGGATTGTTCTTTAAGCGAGTTTGCTCTTTAAGCAAAACACCATTGTAAGTGACCAATGTTGGGGTGGATTGCAAACCCCGATTTATTTGTTAAGCGAGTTTTTGATTGGTTTTATTTGTTAAGCGAAGCGAACAGTCAGAGAAAAATCTGTTATTTAAGCGAGTTACTCTTTAAGCGAGATGCTCTTTATGCGAGGTTTGACTGTACTTGCCACATTATATTGTGGACCACACAGTCAAATTCCTTGGTGTAGTCAATGAAACAGAAATAGACTTGTTTCTGGTATTCTTTTGTTTTCTCCATGACCCAACATATGTTGGCAATTTGGTCTCTATTTCTCCTGCCTCTTCTGAACCCAGCCTGTACGTCTGGTAGTTCTCTCTCCATGTGTTGCTGAAGCCTGTCCTGTATTATCTTGAGCATGACCTTGCTAGCATGTGGGATGAGCGCAATTGATCAATAATTTGAGCATTCTTTGGCATTGCCCTTTTTTGGGATTGGAACGTACAGTATATTGAACTTTTCCAATCCTATGGCCCTTGTTGTGTTTTCCAAATCTGCTGGCATATAGAATGCAATGCTTTAATTCCATCATCTTTTAGGGCTTTGAATAATTCAACTGGAATACCATCATCTCCACTAGCTTTGTTATTAGCAATACTTTTTAGGGCTTTTCTGACTTCACTCTCCAGGATGTCCAGCTCTACTTCAAAGTTTCACTTTTACATTTGTGGAAACCTTTAGGACAAGGCAAACCTAGATTCCTGATAACTTTATGAATTAAATATAGTAAAACACATCTGAAAACTCTGAAATGTAAAAAAGCTTCTGAAAATGTTGTTTATGTGTCAGGGAGATGTAGCTAGTCATATAATTTTTGACAGATAGCTGGAGTATGAAGTGGTTTGGGTTTTCTTTTTAAGAAAAGTTTTATGAATATTTAAATAAGATGACAGCAACTTCTTGTGAGGGCTGTACTTTCCCTATCAATAGCCCTCAAATTGAAATATCAGATACCCAGTGTAGTGGGTAGAGAGATGTACTGGGATTCAGGATGCCTGGGTTAAATTTCTACTCAGCCATGGAAATTATTGAAGGTATGGTAAGACCACTCTTTAAATATCTCGCTTATCTTGAAAGATATATTAGTGTTGCTTTAAGTCAGTTCTGACTTGATAGATATTTAATAGCCATGAATAGCCATGCTTACTTCCAACCTGTGACAAGTAATAATTCCCTCCAGGCAATTGACCAGAAAGCTTTAGATCAGGGGTTGCTAACCTTTTTGAGTCAGGGGCTGGGTTACACTTCCTCAAACAGTTGAGGGGGCCAGACTGGTGACCCCTCCCCATTTATGGCTGCCGTAAACGCATTTACGACAGCTGCATCTGCAGCAGTAGCTAGAACAAGGGTGGCGATTGGATTATTTGGCACTGTGGGCTATATCTGGCCCACGGGCCATTGGTTGCCTGCTTTAGCTGAATTGGCTCTTGAGGTCACACATGAGCCAGGTTATAAAAAGGAGACACCCCCCCCCTCCATATAACTACAGCTGTGGACTCTCTTTTTAAGGCAGTGTTTCAAACAGTCATTAAGCAAAAAGCATTGTTATGGGGACAGTTAGTGTTTTACTCAAATACTTTTTACTTGCAATTTATGATATATCATGTGTGTTGAAACCCAGCTGGCTATTTCTCTGCTTGTTATTCAGGCACACTAGCTAGTTTTCAGTAGGGAAGTTTGCCACGCAAGGCTTTCTGTTAAATTTCATGTGAGGACCATTAAGGGGATTGTTTGCAAAGCCATCTTTCGTGTATGTAGAAAGTCAGTGGAAACCAAAACCACATCTAAATATTGCAAATAAACAGAGGCCCTAGGCATAGCATGTCGTAGGTTGGTTATCTTATGTGCAGGGTGGAATGCAGGTTAAAATTGCTTGGCCCTGTGCTCATAACCCTTGGATACGCAGCATTTCATATTAGCTCTGATCTACAGATGCACTGGCTTCAGCTCCTTTTTCCATATATGGGAATTTTGACATCTCGTCTTAAAGTTCTGGTCCTCAGCCAAGGAAATTATAAGAGATTATATGGCTCCACCTTTTAGTCCCAGGAATCTCTCTGCTAGGGGTTTGTTTCCATTGTCCCTTGGTGAACTTTGCAGCCAGCACATTCTGGCAGTATGTGGGACCAATTCTGGTCTTGTATTGTTACAAATGGTTCTGCTAGCTTAAGTTTATGTTTGTGCAGAGAAATTTAATCAGATTTTGTAAGGACAAGAGTACATAGATAATATATGTAAGGCATACGTAGATTGTAAATATATTCAGTACTGGTTCGAAAATAATACTGATAATGACAACAATTTAATGATCATATAATAACAAGCATAGTTATTGCACATTAGAGAATTCAAAACACTTTTTTTTTGTTTAGTCGCACAGTCGATTCCAACCTTCTGCGACCCCATGGGCCACTGTCCGCCAGGCACTTCTGTCCTCCATCATCCTCCTCAACTCGCTCAGACCATTGCGTCCACAATACCATCTAGCCATCTCATTTTTGGCCACCCCCTTTTTCTTTTGCCCTCCACCTTTCCCAGCATCAAGGCTTTCTCAAGTTAATCTTCTCATTTGATGTCCAAAGTACTTTAGCTTCATCTTTACAATTTGACCTTCAAAGGAGCAGTCAGGGTTGATTTCTTAAGCCAAGTATATTGTTGATATGTATGTTTGGAGTGTGACATTTGGATACTTTTATCACCAACTCCCAGACTTCTATACAAATTCACCAGGCAAAATTCTGGGAGATTTAGTTCTCATGCCCACACCTTTAGACAGCTATGTTCACTTCATCCATAGCAAGGGCTGATTCTCTAAAGGCTTCATTCTGGGCCTTCATTTCCTGTCACAACACTTCCTGGACATCATAGTTCTTTGCAGATCACCTATTTAAAAGCCTAAATGCAAGCAATGCCACAATTTGTGGGAAATCTTTTCAGAAAGTAAATTTTGAAGTAATTTATAGTTGCATGGTAATAGAGCCAGCATGGAATAGCAATTAGATCAGAGGTACCCAAACTTTTTGTGCCAGGGGCCTGGCCACGCCCCCAGAACAGCTGAGCAGGCCAGACCATGCCCCTGGAAATGGGCATGCTTGCACATGCGCATCTGCATTCACTTCCTGGTTTGTGCATGGACACTTCTGCGCATTTCCACGCCAAACTAGGAAATGAATACGGACACTTATGTGAAAGTGTGAGCATGTCTGCACCAAACCAGGAAGTTAATGCAGATGCTTCTGTGCATGCACAAGCACATCTGTGCTGAACAAGGAAGTGAATACAGATGCATCCACACATGCACAGAAGTGTCCGTATTCACTTCCTGGTTTGGCAAGGGCATTGCGGGCCTGATGGAATGGCTTCGGGGGCCGTATCCTGCCCATGGGCCATAGTTTGGGCATGCCTTGATTAGATAGTTGGAACAGAACTGGGTCGACATGGGTTGAAATCAGTACTGAACTGTGAAACACACGAGTCAATTACTTTGGCTCTTAACCAGACTCCTTCACGGAATTGTTGTGAAGAAGAATCATATATTTCACCTTGAGCTCCTTAGACAAAGGGTGTTAAATGATTAATGTAGGGCCTGTCCTAAATACAAAGAAATAATTTATCATATCATATCTGAATGGCCTAAGTTAGCATTAACAGATTTTATATGCATGCATATAAAGTAGCAAGGAACATTTTTCAGCATTACGGATTACTCATATATTTTTCTCTATACAGTATTATAAATTCCTGTCACCTCCTTCACATGAAGGCAAGGGTGAGGCCAGAACTCTTTTTGCTCATAGTTTCAGTTTAACCTTTAAAAAAATACTTGTGTCTATACACATTCAACCCTTTTAGCTGCTTCTGTACCTTATAAGTGGATATCTTGGAATTGCTCGACAGACAGTTCTCTGTCGGTTGGTGAATCTTCCCTTGCACAGTGATGGTTCTGTATCTCTGATGCCATGGATTTATGGCTTGTTATATAGATTGCTAAGATCTTCTTTAATACATTTGTTGTTGTTTTTAGTTCCATGTTATTAGTTATGCTTTATTTCCTGGTTTTATTGGTTATTATTGTGATATTTTATATGCGGTGAGTGGCACCTGCACAAAAATAGTGGGAAATAAATAAATAAATAAACCTCATATCAGAATATGACCTGTTTCTACTTGTAAGAGAGGGGTTAAAAACACATATACATCTGGAAATACAAACTATAAAGTTATCATCTTCTCATTCAGTGGCTAAAATCCTGTTGCACTAGAGTAGGTCCATTGAATCAATGGGGATTTGGTGAGTCAGCTCCTCCATAATTTCTAGTGGTCTAAATGGGCTTCACTAACTGTGACTTACTTCAGCATAAGTAATATTAGAGTAGGCCCACTTGGGTCAATGGGATGTATGGAGGAATTTAACTCAATTCCCATTGATTCAGTGGTCCTCCTAGTCTTAGTATAGTTTATTATGCAGAAGTCCACTGCTTCTCAATAACTTTTCATGGTGTAAAACTCACCCACCCACCCCGTTTCTATGCTAAAGAAAATTAGCCAATAAGAATACAGTTGTACCTTGCTTAAAGAGCATAATGTGTTCCACAGGATTGCTCTTTAAGCGAGTTTGCTCTTTAAGCGAAACACCATTGTAAGTGACCAATTGTGACTTCTGGTGGAGTGGAGGATTGCAAACCCCGATTTATTTGTTAAGTGAGTTTTTGGTTGGTTTTATTTGTTAAGTAAAGTAAACATTAAGAGAAAATTCTGCTCTTTAAGCGATTTACTCTTTAATCGAGGCGCTCTTTATGCGAGGTTTGACTGTACACAGAGAGGGGACAGACATGGACACAATTCCAACCAGAGGCTTCTTTCTTCCACTGTGTCTATCTAATCACTTCTGGTTTTTCCCTTTTGTGGTAGGGAAGGCATCATAATTTTCCACAGGTGGAGTGGTCATATAGTCAGTGTAACATGTAGCCAAGATCTTAGCAACATTTTTGTCATCTTTAACACTAAATTGAGTTGTTTAGATTTGATGATAGCAGTTCATTATTGAAAAGAGATTATAATTTAACTGTCTTGTTCTGAATCTGGGTAAATCACTGAAGAATTTATTTGTTTTAATAAGGTTTGAAAGATTGTTTGACAGAATTAGAATGCTTCATCAAGTTATGTTACTTTTGATTATATTCTTGGATATGCTCCATCATACAGTAAAATGAATGGTGTAAGAGGCTTCTTAAGTCTTGTACAATAGTATACAAAGAAAATTCTTGGTTGTTCAGTGAACTGAAAATCTTTTGGAGAGAAAAGAGAACTTAATAACTTTAAAAGTTGTTATTGTAAATGGCCAAAAGCACATCGAGGTTTTTTTAAAGTCTCTGTTGTAATTTGGCAAACATTTAAGGACAAAAAAAAATCTCTTAATTTGCTTTCTAGAAAACAGCAGACTGCTGGAAGGTTGTGGTGATGACTTTTGGGCTGGTTTGCCCTTGACTGAAATACTGTATTAATATGAGAAAGAATAAGATGCAGGAAGGATCGAAAGAGAAGACCAAAATGATTTTTAGCATATAGGGGGGAAATTGCATACAGCATATGTTTTCCTATACTAACAGAGGAACTCTGACAGACTTAAACACTAGAGCATGGATTCTCAACCTGTGCCCCTGTGCTGAACATGGCCCACAGCACCATTTCATATGGGCTCCCCACTGGCTCCAACACACCAGGAAGTGCCATATGGTGGAGGAAGGACAAAATGGCTGTCCAGCCCCCAAAGCTGTCTGAGGGAGCATGACCTGGCCCCTGGCTTAAAAAGGTTGAGAATTCCTGCATCAGAGTGACAGTAGGTGGGACGCTGTGAAATTAACTGGTGGAAAACATGTAACGCAGTGAGTTTTGGCTGAAGTTTGAAACTTCTTGTTTCTGCCTGAGTGCTAGTGAATGGTGTCACTTCCCACGGAAAGGCCTGAGTCTGTAGATGTTGAATTCTGATCCATGCGCCTTTATTCTCTACCATTGGGAGATAAGTGTTTAAAATTAAAGATCTTGCAATACCGTATCAGTTTTACCAACTGAACATTAATTGCTAATTCAGTAATTTGATAGCAGAAATATTAGGTCTATGGAATCACTAGGGATTTTAATGGAGGAACATTTTCTGCTTCATGATAACTCAGTGAAGGAGAGAGGTAGTACATTGCTGAAGACAATCTAGTAGGAGTCAGCAAAGGAGAAACCAGTTTCTGTAAGCCTTGCAGAAGTATCTGGTAGATGACCTTTGGAAACAGATCATGTGGTGCTTTCATTTGGCCCAACAGGACTATGTTCTGTTTGATTTGATTTGATGGGATGAATAGTCATTTCATGGCAAGCTGGGATCCACCTTGAACAAATTCATATCAATGGCATTATTCCTGCTTCAAGAGAAAATGCATTGTCCAATACGAGTTGCAGCCAATGATGATGAATAGCTACAGTTCTCATCCTAAACATTTTCTGAGATACCGTACCTTACTAAGACTTTTTGTGTCAGCAAGGTTTTCCAGCTTCCACAAAAATAAGAGCCTGGTTTTGTTTTCTCTTTGACTTGTTTTACATTTTCCTTATTTTTGTGTGTAAGATACTGTGAAATTCTACACAGCGTCATGCAGTTTTCAAAAGAATGCCATTCTGTGCTGGAATTGTAATACAGTACAGTAATACTATACTATTCAACTTGGCATTTATTTATTTTTAAATCACCATCAAAGTTTTGAGAAGTCCTGTGAGAGTTTCTACGAAAGATTTCAGGGAAAATAGCTAATGGAGTGAAAATTTGCTTCAAGGATAAACGTAGATATTTTTCTTGGATGTTTTTGTACAAGAATAAGCGGCTGTGAGATTCACATCCCTGTAATCAAATATAAGAATACTTGGACTACTAAGAGATGGTGAAGCATAGCTTTAAGTGGCTCTTAATTGCTGATCTCATTGCCTCTTAATAACCTTTCATTGTGCTGTCACTCAGAATTTGCTTTTAAAATGCAATGGAGCTTACATTTTACCTTTGCACTGTGTAATTTATTTACAAAGAAATTTTCATTACTTCTTTGGACTATTATTACACGAAGCCAGAAGAATTCCTTTGTTAGTCAATTTAAGTACTCTTCATATCGAATGGCTAAGGGCTGGGCTTGAGTTAAAAGTAAATATCCTGTTTAACTAGCACAGAAGAGATAAAAGATGAAAGCTCCCACCTGAAAATGAAAGCCCTTATCTTTTATTAGTTTCCCTACTTTGGGGACAAACTTATTTTGATCTACTGTTGGCAAGTGTTTTGAAGATTTGAAGAAAATCTGTAAATGGTAACTCTGAAGACAAATAATATTAATTCTGTTCTTGGTTAAAGTTTCTACAGAAAATAAAGTACCAAAAACTACCAGATCTGTCTTTCAGAAGCAAAAGGGGAATGAGTTCGATCCTGATGGGGGGACCAAGGTTGACTCAGCCTTCCATCCTTCTGAGGCTGGTGAAATGAGTACCTAGCATGTTGGGGATAAAATGTTAATTGACTTGTAAACCACCCAGAGAGTACACTAAGTGCTATGGGGATGTATATACCGTATTTTCCGGGCATAGCAGACACATCTGAATACAAGACACACCCTGTTATTACCAAAACAGCCCGCTATAGGCCATTATATATAGTACATGGCTTACTCCATTTTTCCTGTGTATATTAGGGGTGGGATATTATACAACAGCAAATACAGTAAGTGTATTTGCTATTGCTTCTTCTTCCATGTATAGGCCAGACATGAAACTGGCAAAATGAAGCCACCTCTGGGTGAATTCATTTCTGCATTTCCTCTCTCGTGACCTAGTGTGAGAAAGATTATCCAGCAACACAAGGTTGCCGTTGCCAGGATAGGCCCGATTGTGGTTCAAAAATACTACAATCTTTCTGTGTACCCTATTGCTTTTGACAACGAGCCTTTCACCCAATGAGCAGCAACTTTCTTTCAAATAGTCCTTGTCTCTCTGAGCAAGTAGTGCCAAATCGCTTGCTTCGAGCTGTCAGCTTCTTCTTCAGTGTCTAGGCCTGATGTGAAACTGCCCAAATGAAGCCACCTTTCGGTGAAGTCATCCTGCAGTTCCTTACGCCTCACCTAGTGTGAGAAAGATTAGCCAGCAACACAAAGTTGCCGTTGCCCAGGGTATGCCCGATTGTAGTTAAAAAATACCACAATCTTTGAGGAGGCTCTTCCAGTGTTCCCCAGCTCTCAAGCTAGGGTTACTGAATTATTAGAGTTAGAAATCACCATTAACAAAAGTTGGAATTCTCAAATTAGCAGATTAAAGGATGCACACTATATTTGTTGAGTACCCCCCCTTTTTTTTCTTCTTTTTTTGACACAAAGAAATTCCCATCCAGGTAGGAGTCAGTAGTTCCTGGGAAAGGAACTTTTCTTGTAATTATCTTGGAGTGGTTGGAGGCTTTCAGATTCTCCTGTGACTTTTCACGCAAGAGCAACCATTCCCTTTTCCTCTCCTTTCAAGAGATTTAGGGTTGCAGAATGTGGAAGAAAAGGCTGGAAGGTTGGTAGTAAACACTTGTTTCATAGAGAACAGTTTGCTGACCCTTTGCAAAGCTGAAGAAAAGCACATACAAGTAATACCTCGGATAACGCTAAGACCTGGTTCCACAAGTCTTGGTGTTATCCGATTTTTAGTGTTATCTGATGCATGTTAAAATCCTATGGGATGGATCGGATAATGTTAAAGCGCCATAGAGATACATTGTAACCACACAGGCTTTAGCGGTTGTTATCCGATCCATCCCATAGGACCTTAATGTTATTTGATCCAATTCTCCTCCCCAGATTACTTAACGTTATGCGATTTTAGTGTTATCCGAGGTAAACGTTATCCGAGGTATTACTGTACCATCTAACACAAGGGTAGAGAGCCTGTGGTCTTTCCAGAGACTGGACTATAACTCCCATCATCTTTGAGCTTTGGCAGTAATGGTTGGAGCTGATAGGAACCGAAAGTCCATAACCCCTGGAAGGCCAGAGGTCCGTCCCCCTTCTCAAATGTAATGGGAAGTGGCACCAGCCAGGCTAAAACATTTCACATTGTGTATAAAGAAACTCTAAAATAAGCACCTCCTTAAAGCTTCAGGATGTCTGGCATGCTATGAAAAATAATGTTTGTTTTGATGGAGAATAGGGTAGACAAACAACAGCTGGATGTTTTTATCTGGCACAGTTGAACATGAAGAGCCTTTTATGAGCTCTGGAACAAGCCTGCTTTCTAATTTAAGGGAGATACAGTAGGTCTCAAAAACCACTTGCAAATCATGAAAATTGTAACATTGGGAAACAGGGTAAAGGTGAAGGTGAAGGTCGTCCTTGCTTGAAAGCCAGTCATATCTGACTCTAGGGTTCAGTGCTCTTCTCTGTTTATAGCCATATTCTCTGTCTACGTCTGCAGATGTTTCCATGGCCCTGTGACAGGCATGACTAGACCTCGGAGTGCACAGAACGCTGTTTATCTTCCCACCAAAGTGGTACTATTTATCTACTTGCAATTTCTTGCTTTCAAACTGTTAGGTTGGCAGGAGCTGGGAACAGAGACAGGAGCTCACTCCATTATGCAGCGCTCAGGTCTCAAACTGCTGACCTGCTGACCTTCCAGTCGTTGAGTTCAGCGTCTTAACCACTAAGCAACCGCAGTCCCAACTTTATGATGACAGAGCTCTAAATAGAGAATCTGTCAGAAGACTTGACAATTGGCCTCATTCTTAAAACAGCAACACATCCTTGCAGGGGGTGGGCTGAGGTATAGTTACAAAAATTGCAATTTTTTTGTGGTTTGGTTTTGGAAAGCCTTGACTTAAAAAAAAATCAAAATGTGACTCTAATGTAACTGTCATAGTGTACAAAATGCAGTGGTGGGCAGCAACAGGATCTCCCCTCCCCCCCACCTGGAAGGAGGGTAGTAAAATTGGATGGCCTCTGGGCAGGGGGATGGCAAAATTGGGTGGCCACACCCACCTCCTTGCCCTGCCCTGTCAGGTTTTGTCTCTGCAAGTGGTTCAAGGTCTCCCTTGCTCAAAAGCCAGTCATATCCGACTCTAGGGTGCAGTGCTCATCTCCATTTACAGCCAAAGAGCCAGTGCTGCCTGTTATTTGCAGATGTATACATGGCCATATGGCATGACTAGATCGCCCATGATGTAGTCTCTGCCCATGATATAGGCTCCGACCATGACATAGGCTCCGACCATGGTGTTGTAGCAAATGTTTTTGCTGCCCACCACTGACAAAATGACACACAACAGTAAAGAAGCATCTTTCTGTTAAATGCAAATTTATAATAGTTTCTTAATATCTTCAGAGCTGGAGGAATCTTGTAATTCAGTTGTACAAAGAATAGTACCTGTAATTTCCTTGGATGAGAATGGGGAGATGAGACCTCTAGAACACACAGAAGACTGTTCATTAGGACTCACCCAACATGAATTTAGAAAGTGTGTTTTTGTCATTAAAACCTCTTGACAAAAGGTGGTCACCACGAGCTTATAAATTTGGAGAGCCTATGCATTAAAAACCTTATGAAGTAGATAGGTTGCATTAGAGGAGTATGATCTGGCAACTCTGCAGAGAAAATGCCACAGTTTTGACACAACGGCTCAAAGTACCATTTCAAGAGCCAGTAAATCTGACACGACAAAGATCTGTGCACAGAGCAGGACCTAACCAGGTGTTCTTAGATAACATGTATGAGAGACACTTTGAGTGAAGTTGATGTTGTTTCTGAATCAAATAAGTGAACGGAATAGCAGATGGTATTTTTCATATGCAGACTGTAAGCCTCATGTAAAATGAATGCTGGCATTTTATGCTTTTGAAACTATTTCCATTAGTATGTGTTTGGAAAAAGGAAGAAGTTCAGGTTTCCCTGGATGGGAAATACTGTAACTGCTTATAAGCAGATAGAATCAGCTTTTGTGAATTCTGTTTCCTCCCAGTCCATCACTAGATAGATCAGTGATGGTGAACCTTTTAGAGACTGAGGACCCAAACTGCAACCCAAAATTCACTTATATTTATTGCAAAGTGCCAACACAGCTATAGGGGAGGAAGGAAATGCTCCCATTGGGCTGCTGGGTAGAAGGGTGGGGTGAACTCTGTGCTGGGGGGGAGGAAGAAATGCTCCCATTGGGCTGCTGGGCAGAGGGGCGGGGCAAACTGTGCTGGGGGAGGAAGGAAATGTTCCCATTGGGCTGCTGGGCAGAGGGGCGGGGTGAACTCTGTGCTGGGGTGACTGCACAGGTGCCCACAGGGAGGGCTCAGAGTGGCACTTCTGGCACGCGTGCCATAGGTTCACCACCACTGAGACAGATTGTTGACTTGTCACAAATAACTTACAGACATGTATTAACAATGGACTGGTAACCCTTGTGGAGTTCCTTGCAAGGATGGAATATCTATTTTTGAGGCTTTACTTTTTAAAAAACACACCACAGTGCTCAAAGTTACATTGATTTTGCTTGACGGATGCCTTTCTTTTGTCTCTGTTAAAGGTGCGGACACTCTTTGTCAGTGGCTTGCCTCTGGACATCAAACCCCGGGAGCTCTATCTCTTGTTCAGACCATTCAAGGTACTCTGCTAACTGCTGTCAGCTCACAAACGATGGATTTGAAGTGTCAATGGGCTTATTTATATGAACATTTGTGATTGTGTTATTGTTATAAATGTATTTGTTTCAGTGATGCGTGACTGTATTTTTTCTGGAGGGGCAAGATAAGCTCAGGACCTGGGTTTTAAAACATTGAGATGCAGTCTAGCATAATATCTTATTTCAAATAAGAACTTGGCTCAGGTTTTCTGTGAACCAGAGGTTGGCCAAGAGCCCAAGAACAACATGCTTATAAATAGAATGGTGATGTAATCAGAATTAGAAGTTATAAATGCTAATCCCTAATGACAATATAGACTTTGGATAAGAGTCATAACAATGTATGATTACATTACATGTTTAACATGCACACATTCTGCATGCATAGTTCTGGTTGGTTCTGAAGACTTCTCACAGTCCAGCATACCTTCCACATGCAGCTTGTTTCCTTCTGTCTGGAAGCACTGGTTTGTCTTAGAGAATAAATGTTATGCCCTCTCTTCATACTTCCATGCAGCATCTTGGTCTGTGTGTACACAGAACCAGTGGTGGGAAGCAACAGGTTCGCACATACCCTGGTGTGTGTGTGTGTGGGGGGGGGAAGCAAAATTGGGTAGCCACGCCCACCTTCCTGACCTGCCCCGTCAGGTTTTGTCCCTGCAAGTGGTTCAAGGTCTCCCTTGCTCAAAAGCCAGTCATATCCAACTCTAGGGTGCAG
Source organism: Furcifer pardalis (assembly GCA_030440675.1). NCBI lineage: Eukaryota > Metazoa > Chordata > Lepidosauria > Squamata > Chamaeleonidae > Furcifer > Furcifer pardalis. The sequence continues at coordinate 11,989,046 of CP126896.1, read as the reverse complement.
TGCTCATCTCCATTTACAGCCAAAAAGCCAGTGCTGCCTGGGTTTCCAGATGTATACATGACCATATGGCAGGCATGACTAGATTGCCCACAATGTAGGCTCCACCCACAGTGTAGTACCGAAATTTTTTGCTGCCCACCACTGCAAATAACTATTCTTATTCTGGCTAATGCGGAAGTGTTTTAAACAGCTTCATGACCTGCACTTGTTATTTGGGGGACAGAAGTATAAATGTCTCATTTCATATTTTTGTTGCAGTCAAGATGTTTTGGAGCATGAGTATTTCTGTGTCTCCCTTGTTTAGAAGGGAAGACATTCGGATATCCCCTTTTCAGATGTTCATTATAGTCAGGACATTTAGGACTACTCATATACCAAATTTGAGCTTTCTGGATAGTTTAATCAATCCCTAACAAGTTTAACTGCTTCTTTCCCATCTATTTTCCAGTGACTGATAGGGCCTGTTGCCATTATCTTGGTTTTCTTGATGTTGGGTCTCAAGCCAGCTTTTTCACTCTCTTCTTTCAACCTAATCAGGAGCTTCTTTAGGTCTTCCTCACTTTCTGCCATTAGGGTATTATCATCTACGCATCTCGTTGATGTTTCTCCCAGCAATTTTGATTCCAAATTGTGATTCGTCCATCCCTTCATTGTGCATTATGTGCTCCATATATAAGTTGAATAGACAGGATGACAAAATGCAGCCTTGTCTTACTCCTTTTCCTGTTCCAAACCACTCCCATCATTCAGTATCCTGTACTTGCTTGCTGAATAAGTTGGATCTTTTCGGTAGGACACCACATGTGAGCAACCTGTTATAGTAGGGAGGCACTCCCTTCAAGATGGTGGTATTGGCTTCGGAGGTAGAGCAGCAGCAGCCTGGCAATGTCAGCCTGTCCTGCGAAGGAACTGGGATTCTCATGGCGGCAGCAGCCATGCCTGTGGGAAGTGGCCACGGGAGGCCCTTGAACCAATCCCATGGCAACCTTTCTATGACAGTGCTTAGATTCTTTCATAGATGTCATTATGTCCTGCTTTGAGAGAGACACAACAAGTATATGCATATACAAATGCCTTGCTTCCTGCTGTTAGATTGTAAAAGGATGTCATTGTTGTCTGTTTCCCCATTCAACATCTAAGACTATGCCATGCTATAGCTTGAAGAAGTAACTATGAGTTACAAAAGCTTGCAAAAGTTTGGAATTTTTAAAGTGACCTAGAAGAGGTATCCTCTCACTCCTATTTTTTTTTTTTTTGAACAAGTATGTGATTGTCTGTTCTCCAGTGGAAAGGTCTTCCCCCCAACATTAGAACCACCTTCACATTGATGTGTTAGTATAAATGCTAGATAATCCATTTCTTATCAGATTAAGTTTTACAGTGCAATTCATTGTAAATATGTTCAATCAAAAGTAAGTCTGTTATTCCTCAGTATGGTTTGCACATTTATCTGAAAACATAAAATTCAAAGTACAGTCAAGCCTCTCTTAAAGAGTAACTCGCTTAAAGAGCAGAATTTTCTCTGAATGTTCGCTTTACTTAACAAATAAAACCATCCAAAAACTCGCTTAACAAATAAATTAGGGTTTGCAATCCCACCCACAATTGGTCACTTACAATGGTGTTTCGCTTAAAGAGCAAACTCGCTTAAAGAGCAATCCTGTGGAACGCATTATGCTCTTTAAGCAAGGTACAACTGTATAGTATTGATACTAATTCTTCTATCTCCAGTCAACTAATTAAATTTCTAGCAACAAGAACTTTTAAATGATAGTGTGGTTTAACCTATTCTGGATCTTAAATCATAGGACTTGAGGTACAGGAAGCTAAAGTCATTATTTGTGTTACCCTCTATTATTATTACTTTTGTTTATTAAAATATTTGCTATTTGGCTAGATCCCACAAAGACACCCAGGCTAATACAGAACTACAGAAAGTTCAAAATATTACTGAGAAACAGATCAAATACAAACTTAAAAACCTATTTTAAAAGTAGTTGTTCTTTAAAAACAGATTGACATCTCTAAAACTTAGCATTAGAATCAATTTTACAAACCAACCATCTTATGAAACAAGATGTCTGGGTGGCAAGATGGAGGCTGATCAAGGATGGAGCTGTCCAGGAGTCCCCTTGAGAAGATGTTTCACCTTTGAGGAGCTACTCCAGAGATTGCACTGCCACATATCTTCACCAAAATGACCTGCCAGTCCTTGGAGAGGGAGGGGAATATACAACACAGAATATCTGCTGAAGAACTCATATTTCAGAGAGATTTATATAGGAAGAGGTGCCTTTCAGATATTCTTTCCTCTGGATATATATGGGATTTTTTAAGGTCAAAATCAGTGCTTTGAGTTGAGCTCTGAAGCTAGTGAAGTTTGGTTTAGGACAGGGGTGCCCAAACTATGGCCTGTGGGCCAGATCCGGCCCTCAATTCCAATTTATCTAGCCCACACCTCCCTCGTTGCTTCCATGAGTGATGAGGGCAGCTTGAGCCAGAGGAATTGGCATTGGGGCCAGATCTGGCCCATAGGCCATTGTTTGGGCACCCCTGGTTTAGGAGAAGTGATACCTGCTTTCTAAAGTGCACACCAGAGGTGTCACTTTTGTTTACATCAACTAAGGCCAGCCCCATGTAGAGTACCGTATATATTCAACTATAAGTCATCCCAAATATAAGTCGAGGTACCTAATTTGGACCTCTGAAACTAGGAAAATAGATTGACCTAAGTATAAGCCGAGGGTGGAAAATACAGCAGCTGCTAGTGAATTTCAATAATTAAAATACAGGAAAATACAGTAAAATTAATTAATTTAGACATTTGTGTGGATATGCTTTTTTTGACCCGAGTATAAGTCGACTCCCATTTTTGGACCTCATTTTGGGGGCTAAAAAACCCAATTTATACTCGAGTATATACTGTACGGTATATTTCACTAGTCTGTGGTCAATAAGTGCTTTAGTATTAACTAAAATCACTTAATATTTTCTATCATTCTTTTTAAAAGTTTATTTTTACTTAATAAAGTGATGTGACAACTAATTTGAAAGGAAATATACTCTATGCCAATATCTTTATACAGTCAAACCTCGCATAAAGAGTGCCTCGCTTAAAGAGTAACTCACTGAAAGAGCAGAATTTTCTCTGCATGTTCGCTTAACAAATAAAACCAACCAAAAACTTGCTTAACAAATAAATTGGGGTTCGCAATCCCGGCACACAAACAATTGGTCACTTACAATGGTGTTTCGCTAAAAGAGCAAACTCGCTTAAAGAGCAATCCTGTGGGACAAATTATGCTTTTTAAGCGAGGTACCACTGTCGTTGTATGTTTATGAGTAATCTTAGATTCCATCTCAGCTAGAGTATAATTTTTATTTTTATTTTTCCTACAGGGTTATGAAGGTTCTCTTATTAAGCTCACATCTAAGCAGGTAAGCATAATAAGTGGTGAAATATTTAATATAATGCTTAATCAGTACATATTTATAATGCAAGCTTTTGTAGATAGTTAAAGTGGGAGGGAATTTTGGTACATGTCGTCAAGTACTGGCAGTCCTCTGGTATTCAATCCAGATTCATCAAAAGCAGCCTACAGGTCAAGATATGTTATATGAAACATCCTTTGAAATTTAGCAAAGCTGTTCAGAAATGAATGATATGTGTTTACCTAGTGATGAGAGGCTATGTTCATTTGATGATGGGCTAGATTCCATGTTTAGCCTGCAATCATTTAATGGAAGCACTGAAAATCCATATATGGTTTGAATCTGCATGTAGAGCAGTATGCATGGTTATAGGACTGCCTGCTGTAAAAGTGACAATATGGAAGAGGCGCCCTAGAGAAATCCATATCCCTGTATAGATCCAGTCTCTCATGCTATTGGAAAGCTGTTAGGAATTTTGTATGAAAATTGAATTGCTACCTGCAATGGAAAAGGATAATCTGAGAACTTTGTCTCATTAAAACGTTTATGTGATAGAATTTTTTTAAAAAATTAATAGAATTTAAAAAATTATTACTAGGTCTTTGAAGGCTAACATTTTCAAATGACATTCCTTTTTCCAGGCTGTTAAGAACTTAGACATGCTTTCTTACATATAGGGCAATAAGAATTAGATTGTGACAAACTTTTTGGATGGCAGATCTTGATATTGACTAGGACAGGTCCTTGTGTTTGCCAGAATGTGTCCTTGTCATGGAACTGTTGAAAGTTGGGCAGACAGGGATAAATGTTTAAAAATGTCACATGATAAGAATTTGACATTCTATTTTTATAAGAAACATGGGCCTGTCAATTTAGTTTTATAACCTTCCCAGGCTACAAACAAGGTGTTTAGGATAGAGGAGATAATGACATCGATGTTGTGGCCCAAATATTGTTCCTCACTACTTCTCCTTTTTTGATATCTTGACTAATGGAATGACACAACCACACATGCACTTATCTTTATACTTCCCTTGAGAGAAAGTTACAATCACAGGCTCACCATGTTGGTTTAAATTTAGAGGCATAATATGCTGGTTTGTGTTTTCAGACTGTGTTTTTTGACTTCTGTGTAGTTTGAAACTACATACTGATTTAAAATGTATTCTTATTGGTTGGTTGGTCGGGTGATTCCTATTTCCCCTAGAATTATGTCAAATGATTTGCAGCGCTTTGGGGTACAGATAGTTATAGGTCTAGTAGGAAGACCTGAACTATGATGATGTACTTGTCAGAAAGACTGGCCATAGTCTTTTAAAATTGGCTTATTTTTATAAATACCGCTTCATGTGATAGAGACACCTTTTAAAAAAAGGAAATGTAAAAAGTTAAAATGTAATATGGTGAACTTAACACACAATGGCCAAAATCTTCTTGAGCTAATTTATACTGTGCAAGTAGGACAACATCATCATCCAGCAACTAGAATATTGCATTTATATTAGTTGAAAGCTTCCTCTCCTTTCCTTCAGGTACCAAGACTCCATAGGAGTCCTGAGAAAGCTGTTGGAATCATCAGTAAGGCCATGAGTACTTAGCCAAAAAATGTTACTGGAATATCCCCGCTGGCTCTCAAAGGTTTAGGGGGAAAGGGAGCTTCGAAACCTGAAAGTGGGAGATAAAAAACCCATCACTAGTTTAAGTTAAATTTTCCTATCATACAATGATAACCATTATTATCATTGAGTGATATAATTTATGCAAAGAAGATTCTGGCTAATGTTAAAAGATACAGTCAGCATTAATGTAATTATTACTATTTATCTCCAAAACACCAAAAATATAGTATCAAAATAATAGGCAAGTATCCCTTGAACATCCAAGGCTCCCAGTTAAAAATATCTGTTGTCCTCATTTCATTTGATTATGTGTTTGTTTACCTGACAGTTTAAATTTGGAGCTCTAGTAGTATCTAAATTGTGTTTGTTTTCCTATCTCTGAAATATGTTGCAATGCTCAACAACAACCCCAGTGATTTCTTTTACTCTTTTCCAGCCTGTGGGCTTCGTTAGTTTTGACAGCCGCTCAGAAGCAGAAGCTGCTAAAAATGCTTTAAATGTAAGTATGCAGTGCCTGTATGAAACAGAGATATTGAGCTAGAGCAGCAGCAGAAACATCTCCACATTACTTGATAAACAAATCTGATTCATGCCCTTGAGTGCTCAACCACGTAGAATTGTTTTTGTAGACAAAAGCATAGAAAACCAGCCAGAAGAAATAGTCTCTGGCATAGGACCATGCAAGGTGTAATGGATTGAAATGGAGGCTTGGCTTTTGGGAGTTTAAAATTGGTTGCTGATGTTCTTTGCTTCCTGAGAAGGGTGAAGAGAGGCTTGGGATTTGACCTCTGGCCCAGGTGTAGATTCCTTTCTTTTTAGAAGTCATAACAAACTCATACTGTGGGAATGGAAGTAAGAATGTTGGACACTGAATGTAGTGATTTTATTGGAGAAGAGATAGGATAAGGAAGGACAAAAGAGAAAAGATGGGTCTTGTTTTCTTGGAATGTAGAAGCAGAAACACCACCACCATCACCACCACCACCACCACCACCACCACCACCACCACCATCACCACCACCACCACCACCACCACCACCACCACCACCACCACCACCACCACCACCACCACCACCACCATCATCATCATCATCATCATCATCATCATCATCATCATCATCATCATCATCATCATCATTATTATTATTATTATTATTATTATTATTATTATTATTATTATTATTATTATTATTATTATTATTATTCGCATGTGCTTATCAGGAGGAGAAAGGAGCGTATTTATGCTTGCTTGTGAGTAAACAGTAGAAAGATATAATCTTAACGTGTTAGCTGGCTAGGCCAGGAAAAATGTAGATAGACCTTTCTTGTTTTAACCAGGGAAAGGGGGGGAAGTAAAAATGTTTCTTTTGATTGTTGTATCTGTTTTTGTTTTTTTGTTTTTTGTAATTCTGAACTCTGAACTATTTTTCCTTTAAGTAAAAGCTGATTTGTCACAGAAGACGTATTTTTACACAGAAGTTAGCTGGTGAGGAGTATTCTAGTTCCTTTATTGGCAACCCTACGTATTGCTATTTATACATATTGTTACCTAACGTACATTGCTATCTCCTACCTGTAAACATAAACAGTCAGTGATTGAAACCTATCATAGATTTCTCTAGCGTGGAGAAGAATCACATTTACTCCAAAGCAGCAAAAAGGGTTTACGTGGCTTCCTGGATTGGTGCAGGTCTCTCTCAGGTAGAATGAATCCTATGGTAGTGGGATAATGGGCTTTGTTATCCTTACACAAGGTAATTTTTATGTAGGAACAGTTCAGCTCTCAACTGAGGCCATTAATTCCTATGGAATGGAATAGGTGGACAGTAGACATAATATGTATTTGAGAACAAACTCAATCTTAGATGCAATCTTACTTGACAGTAGACAGGGCAAATATCTTGCATTTAATTTCACTGATATAAATGAATGGCTGGTGTTTGTTTCCACTGCATAATAGTGGACTAAAAACAAAGTGCAATCAAGATGTATTGTGGCATAACTAAGGGATCCCTTATGGCAGGGGCGCCCAAACTACGGCCTGTGGGCCCAGTTAGGCCTGTGCATATCATTAATGCGACCTGCGGTGAGTACCCAGGCTCACCACAGACTGTCCCTCCACCCGCCCCCACCGCCTGTCTTCAGCAGTGGCAGCGGTAATCATGCTTTGTCCCGGCTGCTCTGAGCAGCCTCTGGCTCAGTCCCAGCACTAGGAGAACCCCTTGGTGCACCTGAGATGACGTCACCGCAGCACGCCAAGCTTACCCTTCCAGTGCCGCAGATTTTGAAACAGAGGAGGCTCCAAAAATTTCCCCAACGTGGCGATCGGCTTTGGCAAAAGCTGCAGAGGGGATGGGACCAAGTCAGAGGCTGCTTGGAGCAGCTGGGACAAAGCGCGATTGATGCCACCACTGCTGCATACGTCAAAATTGTCAGCAGCGGGAGCAACCCGCCTCCGGCTCCCGAAGCTGCATGTCAAGGCCGGGATCAGCCCGTGGAAAAAATAGTTTGGGCACCACTGCCTTATGGCTACAGAACGTCACTGTGCAAATTATTTAGCTGGTTCAATGTATCTTTTCACCACATACTACTCTTCAAAATGCAGTAGGACACTCCTTTTTTATATATACTTTGTTAGAGCCAATACAGGGAGCACAGTAGACCAACCATTGGATCCTCCCAGATTGGAAGAAAAGTAGTTTAAATATAACATGCATGATTATTTATGAAAAGTAACATCCAGAGCAAGTAGGCATAAGATAAATAAAAAGAAACCATGTTTCTAAAAAGCCAATAATTATGTATTATTAAGAAGCTAGGCTAACATCTCTCTGTTAACTCTCTCTGTCTTCTGACTACCAACCACCCTGCCTCTGATCCTATTTGCTGACTCCATCCATCCTTGCATTCTAGCTTCTGTTCCCAATGTTCTTGTACTCATTAGCTCTATTTAACCTTTGCCTCTTTGAATAGTTTGGCTCCAGAGACTGGGAACTTGCAAGGAAACAAATGTTCACTTTCAGCATATGGTATTTCCTTCCACCATCTTCTCTTCATCTTAGCGATGGGCATTTCCCTATTTCTGATAAGGGGCAGGGCAGGAGATAGCTCTTTCCTTCCATTCCCACCCCAACTGCTCTTAGTTTATTCTGTTTTGCTGGATTTTTTTTTTTTTTGGGGGGGGATGTCTTCAGGTGGCATTAGAGGAACAGATGTTAGTTTTTGCATTCTGCCAGTAAGATTGCTCAGATATTGGGTGCATGCAAAGTTCAGCCAACTTTAACATAATCCTTTTATAAAAAGTGTTGAAAAGTAAGATGTTAAAGGCTTATAGTGCAAGAAGATGGATGATCAGGTAGGAAGAATAAAATTGCTCTGTCTAAAACAGTGGTTCCCAACATGGGGCCTATGCCCCACAGGGGGGCTTCAATTCCCAGAAGCCTAAGTCAGTACATTAGCTGATCGGTGCTTTGGGGAATTGACTGAGGCTTCTGGGAATTGTAGTCCAAAAAACAAAGGTTGGGGAACGTTGGTCTAAAAGATTTCTGTTTCCACCCCCATCCGCAGTGACTAGATATTCTACTCCAGAACTCGATAGATAAAAACGGGTTAGATTGTCTTGAGGCCCTGTTTGCTTCTTCCTATACAAAATTCCAGGCCAAATATATTCACAGAGAAGATAACCTAAGCTTCAGTAAAGCAGTAGAATTTAACAAATCCTGTCAAACTGAGCTTCTTCACTGCTGTGAGCTACAAAGCAATTTTACTTTAAATTTCTGGCCAGCTCCTTCCACTTCCCCCATTCACCTTAACTTTTGTTGTTGTTCCCTGTTTAGTTTTTTTTCCTTGTAGATATTTAATGGGAATGGTGGGAAAGACCAAAGTATTTACCCAACTGTGCTCTGGATTGGTTTCCTAGCCATAGGAACAGAAGGAACTTTGCTGTTCAAGACACAAGTCCATCTAGTTTGGACTTATGTCCCACCCATCTGGGATGGACTCCCACTCTGGGCAGCGTACAATATTTAAAAAAGCAAAACAAACACCATTAAGACAAGAAAACAGCTCCTACCCACCTAATCAAAATCAGAACCAAGGACCCCAACCTCTTGCTCTTGTGACAGAAATACAATGGGAGAGTCTCCTATTTGGTCTTCAACAAGCTGCTAAAGGCCTTCTCAAACAGAAATGCTTTTAATTGGAGTCAATCAATGCAACTCCCCCAGCAGTGCATTCTAAAGAGATGGAGAGCCACTGAGAAAGCCCTATGGTGGGTAATGGACTTTCTAATCAACCTGGGAGTTGGAATTTGGAGTTGAGTTGTCTGCGTCATTCCTTTTGGGATAACTAGTTTATTGGTTAATGTGCACATAAGTGAGTGTGTCTTTGTTACTCAATAATTTATTCAGCTGCATTTTCAATAGATTAATATCCACTGTTAGAAAATAAAAATCTGTCTGTTTTGAGGTTATCTAAATGGAAATTGAAATTCTATATCAAATATCTTAAGCGTAGTTTACGTCTCTTGATGATGTTGCAACCCTGACAGGACCGTGCATTTGTTAGCTCTTACCTTAGTGGACAATACCTGTGCATTGCAGCCCTTAATTGTATCAGGAAACACTAGTTTGATTGTCAAGCAAATATAAACCAGAATGTTGATTTATTCATAACAAACTAGCCTGTATTGCATGTTGGCCAAAGTTTCCAGCATGGCTCTTCTTGCCAGCAGGAGCAGGTAACCAAATCAGGGCACTTCTGTTTTTAATTTGTTTAATATTAATGGCCACAGATGATTCCTGCTTCTCCTAATAAACCAGGAACCTGAAGCCAAAAACAATTATTTGATTATTACTAACAGACTACAGTCCTGAAGAATTGTGGTTTACCATTATATGCTAAGCAGTTCAGTGAAGCCTGATTCTGATCCTTCTAAGTCTATACGAATGCATTTATCTCAAAATGTATCGTCCCAACCTTCCTTCACTTTGAATTAGGATGAGCTATGCCTAAAGCAGAGAGTGTAATAGCTCTCATGCCTTTTAAAAAGTTGTGTTAGTATTTTGTGATGATTTTTTTTTGGGGGGGGGGGAGATTGCTATTCTTCTGAAAATAACTGTGTGTACAGAATTAACTTCCATTATAGATTATTCTAAAGGATAAAAAAAAACTCTTTAAATTCAGGGAGGGGATAATCTTTCCAGGGTAGGATAAAATCATGCCCTAAGTTATCTGATTTCTCATTCTTTTTTCCTGTCTTCATTTTTTTTAATGTACAATGTCTTTTTGGCTGTGCTAATCTCCAGGGATAAAAATTGAGAGAGCAGGATACAGATTACCTTATATGGTGCTGATGCTAAAGATGTTTCAGGAATGTGACTTGCTCTGAACCCTGTGGTGGGTTTTCTGCCAAACAAATTAGGTCATTTAAACTTAGGAGGTTTTAAAAGGATGTTGGAACTTTTAATTTGGAATAAGGAACTGGGTTTTGTTGCTGTTGTTGTTGAATGGCTCAGACTCCGGAAGTTTAAGTTTACAGCTTTTCACCCTTTTTACTTCACATGCTGGTTGCTGCATGCAGATGTTTTCTGATTTGAAAAACACAAGGAAATCCAAATCCCACTAAGGATCATATTTGTACTTTAATTTGGGCCTTTCTTTAAAAAATAATATTGAGTGTTGAATACAAAACATACAAAACAGGACCTAAATTCTCCTTGTGCACTAAATTCTCCTTGTGCTAGCAGTGTTTCACAACTTTTGGTTTTTAGACTTCAATTCCCAGAAGTCTAAGTCAAAGCACTGACCAGCCAGTGTACTGATTTAGGACTTCTGGGAATTGATGTCCCTCTGTGGGACCTGGGCCCCACATTGGGAAACACCATAAATACAGTGGAACCTCAGTTAACAAATGGCTCAGTTAACATAAAAATCACATAACAAAAGGAAATCCATAGAAAATAGTAGCTCGGTTTATGGATTTTTTTTCGGAACAGATTAATTGGTTTCCAATGCATTCCTATGGGAAATTCAGTTAAAGTAATTTTCACTGTAAGAAATGTCCCAGAGATTTATTACGTTAACTGAGGTTCCAATGTATAGCATGCAAAGCTAGGTTTCCTGTGTTATCGGAAAAGGATCTTTGACCAGGACTGAAAGACGATCACATTCATCTAGCAATAGTTCATTCCACTGGATTGTGAATATTCAAGTTTTCAGGGTTGAATTTTTCTAAAGTCAGTTGTTGTGTATTATTTGCCCTTTGAAAATTGCATGTCACGGAGGTGCTTGGGCTGACTGTATTTAAAGGTGAAGCCAAAACAGCTCTTACATCAGACTGGCTAGGACCTGCTGTCACCAGAAATCTATTTGTGGATATTCTAATCTCATTATTATACCAATTTAATTTGCTTCACTTCCTTTTTCCTTCTTCCTTTTGTAGCATGTCTGCTATCCACTACAGTATTCTCATGTGTTTTCAGACCCAGGATGCTCCTTGTATTTGGGCCTACCTTTAATCTCACACTGAAATCACACTTGCTTGTAGACTTGTATTTCTTCAAATTATTCCTTCCTGATCCTCCTTTTAAGAAATTCTATTTAAGTAAATCTTTTCCAAATATATATTCTCAGATCCTGCTGCGCTTCAGTTTCCAGCATTCCCATTTAGCATGGCCAAAGGCTGCAGATTGTAACTGTTGTAACCCAGAAACCTCCAGGGAACCAAGGCTGAGAAAAACTTATTTAGTGCAGTTCTTATTAGAATGTGTATTGCAGGGATGAACCTTCAGCCTGCTATAGATATTAAACTATAGCTTCCATAGATCATTACATTGGCCATGCTGGGTAGGGATAAATAAATTGTAAGCACAAATTTAGCCCTTCTTGCCAAAATGTATTAATGACTTTCTACTCTGCCCCATCTTATCCATAATCATATCTTTGCCAAGAAAAGTAAGCAATGTTGTGCTAAATTTTGCTTCACTTATAGCTAGATTGAGCTGGAGTTCTGGCTGCAGAACCAGATATTGTAAATTTGATTCTCCACTGTGCCTTCTAGAAGAGCCAGTCTGTGTTGCCTTCAGCAAACTATACAGTCACAAGTTGCCCCCAGAAGAAAGGAATTGTATACCATTTCTGTGTATACTTTGCCTCCAAATCCTATTCTCAGCCTTAGATATTGCCTGGATTGAGTCTTGTGTGTAAAAATTTTTTCTGTAGGCAACTCAGAGAAATGCTAAAATATTTCTTATGAGGATAGGAAGATGACTTATAGTGAGTCAGACTGTTTTGTCCATCTATATTTGTATTGATTTCTTGACTTTATGATGGTTCTTCTAGTTTTGAAGCACACAACCCTGTTTGGAACAGGACTTGCCAAGGATTAAGTCTGGCGTCTTCTGGCACAGCATCTCATTTCCTACTGATCTGTGGTCCTTCCCAGTGTTTCCTTCCCATCAAATACTTTGAAAACTTCAGTCCCACATCCTGACAGGCAAGTCTCAGAGGCAAAGTCTTAATAGGCTAAGGCTCACATAGCAATAGGAAGCAATATGATAAGCAGAGTCCAGAGAGTCAAGTAAAACTAAGTGTCGCAGATCCAGAGCCATAATCAAAAGTTATGCAAGGCCAGTTTTCATGCAAATTATCAGGCATGGCCATCAAAGAAGAGAATGACAGCTAGGTTCCCAAGAGCAAGGATCAGATACACCAAAGGCCCAATCAGGAACCAGACAATAAATATTTTGGAATTGTAGCCGTGTTAGTCTGTGGTTTACACATAGCAGAAAACAAAATAAAATAAACAAAATAAAATAACACTGTAGCACTGCTATATTCTTATTGTTAGCTTTCGTGGATCAAGTCCACTTCTTCAGAAAATAAATAATCTTCTACAAACTCACTTCCCCAAGTTGAATATTATTCTGCTGGGCTTATAGAAACCCACCATGTTAACATTTAGTCAGCTGATAGTGGAGGTCACCTTTCATGATTTGGTGCCCTGGTTTCCCTGGGAGGAAGAGTTTGCCCTCAAGACCACCTAACCCTGAGGAAGCCTCTTCTTCTCAAGTATCTTTGGAGAGGGGGCTCTCTCTTTAATTTGAGGTATCCTTATGAGCTGGGAAGAGGTCTTGTCTCCTTTTCTAGTTTTTCCAAAGGGTTGCCACCTTCTTGGGCTTCAGGTTTTTGAACCCTAAAGATGCAGGACTGGGCACAGTGACACTGTCATTTCAGGTTTGGCCTCCTGGACCTCCGAGTCCAAAATCTATGAGATCCAACAGTTCTTCACTCATGTTAGGTTCTGTGGCCCATCCTTGTCACAGAGCTTGTTCAGTGGCCGCCTCCTGACACCATCCCTGACTCTTCATATAAAAATTACCTCTGCTGGAGTTAAAAGGTATATCTTATATTTATACAACAGTAGCTTTAGTTCAGTAAATTGAAGACCTGGCTGCAGACCTATGGAACAGGAGTTCAGTTCTCTACTGTGCCTCCTTGCCTAAAATGTGTGTGGCAGATGTGCTATTTGTGAAACCATTGGCAAGCTGTGTAGTCCCCAAAGGACACCAGAAGGAAGGCTTGGAAAAGTATTTCTGAGTAACCTGGGAAGAGTTATGAGTCAAAATTGATTTGATGAGACATAATTATTTCTAAATCATAATTGACTCAACAATTGCTATGACTTTTCACTAAGGGGCTTTTCCAACCCCTTTTACTGCAGTGTATGCATTGAAGATCCAGTGTCACATAATAGATAGAATGATGGACCAGGACTGAGGAGATCAGGGTTTAAATCAGTTCTATACTCCCACTCAGCCATGAAAACTCACTGGGGATGGAACTCATAAAGTTGCTCCTTAAATATGTCACTTACGTTGAAAGCTGTATTAGAGTTGCTGTAAGTTCCAAATTGATGGCACATAATTCACACGTATGTTGCATCCAAAGCTGTATATATGCTAGTTGGTTGGTTGGAAGGCACGGCACTCCAGGTTGTGGGCAGAGTCACAGGTGAGAAGCAGAACAAAGTGCCAATGTGGTTATTCCTATATACTGAACAGGCATTTGGTACACTCACAGAAAGCTTCCTTCTCTCACATAGAAGTGGCAGGCAAGCATTCACGTGCGGTACATGGTGGAGGAAAGGATACTGGCAAGAGTGGGCTGGCAGGGGTTAATCTGAGCCTCTGATGGGGCAAATGAACAATGGAAAGTTCTACCAAATCTGGATCACAAATATGGTGGATTTCCAGATTAAGTTTTGATAGCTGAACCTCAATGTAATAGAACTTCAAAGCTTATGAACTTAAAACTTTCCACAACAAGAATGAACTCTGTTTTTTGTCTCAGTTCAGTTTCATCAGTTTGAAAGCCCAGCTGATATATAACTGTGCTTTTAATTAAAAATGAGAATGAAAAATTTGAGTTTAATGTATTGCGACATCCTCTCTCCATCACTAGCTTTCTCTAAATATTTAACTTCCTGGGCTCATTCTCCCTGAAGATTTCCATTTCTTAGCTCTTGTTTATCTTCCTCCCCTCTTGGCTTATTAATTGAATTTGTGACATCAACACATACCCCCATCTTTGCCCACCCACGTCAGAATCCAATGTCCTGTTGGTTGCATTGGGGAAAAAGGACACATGGAAACAGTAGATGAAAATACAGCCTTTGTATCACTAGTAGAGCGATTTTTTTAAAAAAGGGAATTGCATAAATAAAAATTCTGAACCAAATGGATTGATAGCTTCCTTATGAAATTATGTTTGGGACATTTATGTAGACAATAGCTTGTAACTCTGATTTCATCCCAAGCTGTCTGCCAGATGGAGGCATGATTGCATGCATTGGCAGCAGACAATTGTCCATCTCTGATTATTTTTTAAAAATTTTTTTTGAGGGGGAGGAATTGGCTTCAAAATATTTTTTAAAACAAAAGTAAACCAGACTTGTTTTTTAGATGCAGGCTCTACAAGGAGTGGGGCATTAGGTGCATTTGGTCTGGGTTTCATCTTGTGGGAGGCCTCCGCTAAGGGAACTTGAGACAAGAATATACAAACCTCTTTCCCACCAGTAAGGAGGGAGGGTGGGCTAACAATGTGAAATGGACTAGAATACATCTAAACTCTCAGAAGGCTGTTCAAACTTATAATACTGAAATATATTCTTTGTATGAGAGAGGTCCTAGATGTATAGATTGTCTTACATAGTCATCTTGCTGCTATATAGGGATAGGATGGAGGAAGGGTGCCGTAGCGACAATTAGTATACAGTGGAACCTCAGTTAACAAACACCCCGGTTAACATAAAAATCACATAACAAAAGGAAATCCATAGAAAATAGTGGCTCTGTTTAAAGAATTTTTTTCGGAATGGATTAATTGGTTTTCAGTGCATTCCTATGGGAAATTTGGTTAAAGTAATTTTCACTATAAGAAATGTACTGGAGAATGCATTAATTACGTTAACCGAGGTTCCTTCCACTGTACTTATCTTACTTCTTTCATTATTTTTACTTTGTTTTGTGAGTTACAGTATAGTTTTTAAAAGTAAGTTTTGTAGTGACTAAATCCGCTATGCTTGCAATTCAGTTTTGCATATGTATTATAATAATTACAGTAAGAGTAATAAATTACAATCATAATTCTGTTTTCTGCCCATTGAAACATCTTAATTGCAGATCATTTTATATACAATCAGAATGCATTTTTCTTATTTTCAGCTTTATGTTCCTTTAGAATAGTTTGTACTTGTTGGAATTTCGTAAATGATATCAACTCCTTCATTTTACTTCCTTTGTTTTTTATGATGCTGCAACTGTGTTGTGATACTACATGCAATTTTGTCATGACTTTTAGTGTAACTTGCCTTCTGTTTTGTGTCTGTATGAACTGACTCTTCTTCTTCCTCCTCTTTTTTTCTTTACAAAAGGGAATTCGCTTTGACCCAGAAATCCCTCAGACGCTCAGGCTAGAGTTTGCTAAGGCAAACACGAAGATGGCTAAGAGTAAATTAGTGGGAACACCAAATCCAAGCACTCCTGCCACCCCCAACACTATACCTCAATTCATTACCAGAGAGCCATGTAAGTTTGTGTGTGTGTATGTATCTATAGTTCATTAGGGATAAGCAAGCAAACAGGGGCGTTGAATCTTCAGTGACTTGTTGTCCATTAATGTTTAGCTCTTCAAATAGGAATAGAGTCAATCAGTAAGGTTCTTGACAGCTTGTTGCTCTTGAAAAGATGGATTATATGGATCTTGACTTGAAATACTCCTTTCTGAGTATGAGTCAGTTGAGTTCTTTTCTCATGGCCTTGAGCTGACCAAAGTCAGCTGCATAAAAGTCCTCTCACAAGTTTGTTGGTACACTGCTTCTTATTTTGACTAGCAATGGGGTTCTGTCTTTCTGTTGGATTGAGCAAAGCCAAATGTTATTATATCAATGGGGAAAATCCTAGGCCTGGGTATCCTGAAGGGATATCTGGGGATAGGAGATGCTATAGAAACTAAGTACCTTTCACATTTTAAGTAAAGGAGGACATCAGATTTTACATTGTAGGCAATCTGGTTGTGTCTATTGTATATAAGATGAAGAGGATAGGAGCAAATAATATATTATTACTGCTGGAATATTGACAACAGCTGTCTGATGCATACTGTGATTTAGCTGATCAGGGCAGTATTCTCAGTTTTGGAAATCAGGCTCTCTACAATGTTTAGGAGACACTTCTGAGCAATGGAACATCTTTTAGGGAAGTAACCAATGCCATAGAACAGGGGTTCCCAATCTACAGGCCACGGGCCAGACCTGGCCCATGGCACCATTTCATGTGGCCCACCACTGCTGCACTTGGAAGTAGAAGCGGACACATTTACATCAGCCATAAAACACGCAAGGGCATGCATAAACATGCCCATAGCTGTCGTAAATGCAGAAGTGGGTGCATTTATGACAGCCATAAATGGCTTCCAGGGGGCCTGCTCTGGCCTGCTCAGCTGTCTGGGGCGTGGGTAGACCCATGGCATGAAAAGGTTGAGAACCCCTGTCACAGAATGTGCATTGTATTGAATAACTGTAACGTGGAGGCAGTCTTGGAAAGCTGACGTTCTCTCTGCATGTTCTGAACCCTTTCCCACAACTAATGCTTCCCCCTTCAAATCAAGGGGGAAATCCCCACATCCACATTTCTCCCAGTCAGACCCCATGGCTGGAAATTAAACTGGTTAAGTTGATGGTATGCATCTGAGAGTCCCAAAAGCAATTTGTAAAATTTCTCACCAAAGATTCCTGTGAGAATGTAGTAATCATGGTCTTCTATGGGTAACTAACTGATTAAACAACAGAAATGGAGTGTAGAGGTTGCTATTGTTAACATTATTAATTTATTACATTTATTAGATCCCTTTTCTTAAAAAAAAAGTCTAGCCAGAATTGTGTTGCATATCTATGTAAATGGCATAACGTTTGGAAGCAAATAAGCCCATGCTAAGAAATCACTGTAGATGTTATCAGTTGCACACTGAGTCACACAACTCTGTATGCAACAGATGGTATCTATGTTGATATCTTAGCTTAAGACAATTGGCCTACAGAAATTTCTGCCTCCTTTGGAACTACCGGTATGTTCCCCATTCCAGGAATAGCAGATCACAGGGATAGTGAGTTAGCATAATGCCTGTTTTAAAAATTAACCACTTCTATCCTAGCAAATGTCTGCAAATAAAGAGACTGCAGTGGCTTAAGTGGCTAAGACGCTGACTGGAAGGTGGGAGGTCAGCAGTTCAATTCCCGAGTACTGCAGGACAGAATGAGCTCCTGTCTTTGTCCCAGCTCCTGCCAACCTACCAGTTCGAAAGCAAGATATTGCAAGTAGATAAATAGGGACTACTTCAGTGGGAAGGTAAACAGCATTCCATGCGCTCCACTGTCTAGGCATGCCTGCCACATGGCCATGGAAACATCTGCAGAAGCAGACAGCGCTGGCTCTTGGGGTTTGAAGCAGAAATGAGCATTGAACCCTAGAGCCGGATACAACTGGATTTCAAGCAAGGGAAACCTTTACCTTTACTTTACTAAACATGGCATCAAAAGTGTGATAATGTCAAGACCAAGGCTAAGGGAACAAAGGGGGGGGGGACAACTCCCCGTCAGTTACCCTCACAGTTGAGCCTATTTTGAGAAGGTATTCAAAGAAAGGCCTCAAATGGAAGCAACCAGGTTAATGGGCATTTCTTTCAATGGGAAGAAGTAAGACGTAGAAATCTGTTGCATCTGCACTGGGATCACTGTGATTCGATTTTTCCATAAATTATCCAGGATTCACTGAGCAGTGAGTTCCGAAATGACACCTTTTGGCTAAGATGAAGTGGATATGTAGAAGATACCAAATTATTCAGGATGTTGGAGAATCAAACAAATTATGCAAAGCTTCAAAGGGATTTGCTGAAACCTCAGAGATTGGGCAGCAAAAAAGCAAATGACATTTAGTGTAAAATAAAGGGATAACTTGTTGCACTGTGAGATTGTGGGATGCAATTTTCACTTAGAGTCCTGAAATGTATTAAATTTTGATGGGGCAGGGAATTTATTTACTGAAGATAAACCATCAGAGTTTTCTTTTTAACTCTTCTCTTATTTAAGAGGAACTACATTGCTGCTATTTCAAGCATGCAGAACCTGGCATTCTGTTTGCTGCAAAAATGACCCAGTGGGAATAGTGTTGTGTTGCAAGGTAGTGTTTGTTAGATTTGCAGCAGAAAGGCCAGGTTCTTTTGCCTTTACTTCTTCTCTTTCTTCCTCTTTAATTATCTGTATATCTGTTAATGTGCAACAATATTGTATTATAAGTTCAAGGTTTTAGATTTGTTGTGAGAAAAGTGAACCTTGAGAAAGAAGGAGGACCATTTGGGACTTCCAATTTTGGAACAGGGTATGTGTGATGGATATGATAAATCCATCACTTTGGAATCAGGGAATGGTTTTTGTTCCCAGTTAGTATGCTTGTTTAGTTTTGTTATTTTAGTGTCCCTGATGGAAGAGGATTTTGATTATTTTAAAAAATATAATACTTTTGAGAAGCGTATATTTTTTTTGTCTTATTGTTGCCACTGGTTAAAAATGATTCCACAGGTTTTAAACCAGTGGCAACAGTAAGACAAAAATATGCTTCTCAAAAGTACTGTATTGGTTTTGCTGCTGAACCAATAGGATATAAACTCTCCCACCTGCCCATCCCAGTCCATTGTTTTTCCCTTTGTGTATGCAATTTAGATGTTGGCAAATTGCTTCTGGAAAGCTGAGAACTAATATTTATTAAACAAACAAACAAATAATTTTAGAACTACAGACCTGGGAGAGACCATATGGATCATTGAATCGCACACCTGTCAAGGAGGCACAGTGGGGAATTGAACTCCTGACCTCTTGTTCCACAGCCAGATACCTAAACTGCTGAGCTATCCAGCAGAACAAATGAATGAATGTATAATAGTCCGTCCTTCAGTGTAGAACTTCATAGCCCTTTCCTGCTTCCCAAAGGAGCTTGCAACTTAAATGTCAGCAGAGGGACATGCTAGAGGCAGAGGTTGCAGAAGAGTATGTATGTATATGCTGTGGTTTGTTTGAAAGTACAGTACCAGCTGTATTCCCAAAGCTTTATCCGTGTGGACAAGAGAGATAGACCCTGAAAATGCCTTCTTGGCATTGCATTCTTAATACATTCCTCCTGGGCTACATGTTTGGGGAAGGTTATGGTGCTCTGTGTATATTTTTAGGCTAATTGCTCTATTCTCAAGAATGATCACAAGCCTTTGGTATGAATGGGGAAAGAGTAGATTGTTTACATTAGTTCCTGCCAGCTTTTTTTTTACTGTTTATCTTTCTTTAAAATAGACAGCATAAACACTTAATATCTAGTGTAGTTTTAATCCATTCTCTGTCATCTCCACTGAGATGCAGTTCTTAAGAGGCCTATTCTTCAGGATTTTCTTTTCTACCATTGCATCTGGGAATAGGGCACAAAAAAGGTGAAAGGTTTAAAACTACACTAGTGTAGAAAGAGGCAGTGAAATAGAGCTACTTCTAGAGTCTTACAGTTGTTACCCTCTACCCACCCCTCCATACGAGGATTCAGTGAGACTTCACTTATCAGTAGAGATAGCATCACATTTGACCATTGAGGACCACAGCAGAGAGCAAATTTAATACAACCTTGTCAGAAAAAGGTCAAGGAGCTGTGCCTATCTGCCTTACACTCGCTTGCTGCTGTTATTGAAGTTACGCATGGGAAGATGTCCTCATTGGAAGCTAAGCCTTTCTTCATCATACTTCATCCTCATCTTCCTCCTCCAGTGCTTTGAGTGTAATGGTCTATGTAGAATTATATTTTGCATCTGTCTCTCTGGCAAGAGTAGCTTCTTCAACATTCTGCTGCCCCATAAGTCTTAATGATTGGTACTTTTAATTAAGGGAGCTGCTGGAATAGAATGATTGCCACTAAATTTCAGTTCAAAAGTTTCCTATTCAAATCTTGGCTCTATGATGGTTTCAGTTGTCGTTAAGCAAATTGCTGTCTCCCAGCGTCATCCCCCCAACAGCAGTATTGGGGTAATAATTTTGATAAACCTAGGGTGAGTAACTAAAGCATAAATGCTTTGGATTGTAGCTCCCATGATCCTTCACTATACTGGATAGATCTGATAGGAGCTGTAGTCCTAACAGCATCTTTAGGACTGTGTGTTTCTTTGGTGTGAACCTTTCTTTGTGCAAATTGATTATTTGAATTTACAGCCCCTTTTATATTAATTAATTTCTTGTGGCATGCTAACAGTTTCTTTGTTGCACAATTACATTTTGCCCCTGTATCCGCCCCCCAGGCCATAGTGACTGGCCCCCTGAACCACATGACCAGCCCATGGCCCAAAAGGTTTGGGCATTCTGAACTAGAAGGGAAACACAGCTGGGGGAACATCTTCACTTTGGCTATACTTTAGCACTGAATGTGGGTGGCTTGATGGCACTAAAATTGGTTAATTTTAATTACATGAAATTGTAATGCACATTTTAAAATTGTTTCTTCTGGAGAAGGCTACCTTCAGTGCTGACAAGTCCCCAAAAAATCCTTGAATCTGTAAATCGCCAAGAAATCTCAAGATTATTTTGGCTTCAACCCAAGTGCCAGTTGCTGCCTCATTCTTTGCTTCAGCATAATTTTTGATACTGACTTTGACACTGACTCATTCATGGAGGACAAAATCAAAGGCCATTCAGGCCTTGCTGATGAAAAGAGTTAAACATCTTAAGTCTTTCACCCTTGAGTCTAGTGAGGTAGGATTTCTGCCTGGAGACCCACCATCCTAGCACAGTGGTGGCAAAGCTACGGCACACGTGCCAGAGATGGCACTTGGAGACCTCTCTGTGGGCACTTGTGCAGTCATCCCAGCACAGGGTTTGCCCCTCCCCTCTGCCTAGCAGCCCAATGGGAGCGTTTCCTCCCTCCCTTGTTACTGTGTTGGCACTTTGTGATAAATAAGTAGGTTTTGCGTTGCAGTTTGGGCACTCAGTCTCTAAAAGGTTCACCATCACTGTCCTAGCAGTTGAATTTTCCACTCCCATTGCAGCTATAAGCAACTCCCCTATACCAAAAAAATGTGTGGGCTCCCGGCTTGGTATGTATGTATGTATGTATGTATGTATGTATGTATGTATGTATGTATGTATGTATGTATGTATGTATGTCATTTCATTTCATTTCATTTCATTTCTATACTGTCCATTTGGGTGGGATGTTCTCTTTCTCCATCTTGACATTGTTACAACCCTCTAAACCAGGGGTTGTCACTCCTTTTTGATTCAGGGCCTGGGTCACGCTCGCTCAGACAGTTGAGGGGACCGGACTGGTGGTCCCCCTGTCATTTACGGGCCCCCTGAATGTGTTTACGACAGCTGTACATGAGTCCATGGCCAATCCTGGCCGCAGCAGCAGCTGGAGCAAGGGCGGGGACTGGATTATTTGGTGCCATGGACTGTAGGTTGCCTATTCCTCTTTATTTGCTTTACTGTCTTTCTCTCATTCCTCCTTTATCTGTGCTGTCTGGGGGTAAGATGAGCCCCTAAGGATGGTGATTTGTTGTCTGTCACCAAAATGCACAGAGAAATAGACTGTAGTTTCAAACAGAAGCCAGAGGCATGGACATGCCAAGACGGTGGAACCTGTGGAATTAAGAGAGATGGAGAAAGATTTTAAGAAACTGCTTCTCTTACCTCTGTCATGTGCTCCTTTAATTTGGGGGAAAGGAGCTGAAGGAGCGATAACCCTCATAAGTTTGTGCCCCATTCATGCCTATTTCACCTAAACCCCCTCAAAGTCCTGCAGAAGTCTTGGAGTTGAAATACAAATCGGGGAGGTGTCCAAATCACAATTTTGCAATTTGCATTCCCAAAACACTAACCTGCACAAGTCTAATTGTCACAGCAGATCACCCTGTTGGTGGGGCTGCGGTAGCTCAGTGGTTAAGAAGCTCACTTTGTTAGCTGGAAAGCTGGCAAGTTGGCAGTTCAAGATCCAGGTACTGCATGACGGATTGAGCACCCATCTCTGTCCCAGCTCTTGGGGACATGAAATGAGCCTCATTTGGGTGTTCCCTGAGTGGAGTTTTTTCCTGCAAAAATCCTTTCAACCCAAAATAATTTCTCACACGAAATTATTATTATACCTTGTTGGTAACTAAGACCATCCTATTTTCCTTCATAAGACTACATAACCCATTGCAATTAATATGGAATAAAAGAAATCACTCAAATATTGTTTAGTTTTTCCCCAGTGATCCACACGCTTTGGGCAATGTTCCAATGGTGTTCTGCATGTTGCCTTTCCTAAATAAAACTATTAAGAATATGGGGCAATAACCGATTTTAATGCCATCAACATCTCTCTGAATAAAGACTTCATAATAGATTCTCTGTGAACATTCCAGATTTACTCACTATTATTGTTGCATCATCTATGAGAAAGAAGTAATCTTTGATGTCTCTGGGGAGTGAGGAGTTCACAACTTGGCTCTCATAGATACAAAACATAATCTGGAACTTCTTTAAGCCTACCAAAAAAAACTGTTCCTGTGGGATCAGTTGGTAAACCCAGAATGTGGTTGGTGTGGCAGAGGATCCCATGTGCTGACTTGGGATGTAGTCCAAATGGAGACAATCCTTCCTCTACAGTATGCCAGTGTTTCTTTGGTTTTTGGACTTCAATTCCCAGAAGCCTAAGTCAATTGTGTGTGTGTTTGTGTGTGTGTGTGACTGATTGATATTAAATAATCTTAGCAAATGTTCTTATGATGGCTTTTTAAATTTCATTTTGAATATAGCAAAGATTAGGCCTTTGGGCCTTGCTGTGAATTGCTGTTTTTCTCTCATCTTCTACTGAAACTTGAAATATGGTTGTCCTCACCCTCCCAAATATATGCAGTCTTTTATTGGAGTCCTCCCAGTGATTTGCTCCCACACGCTGAAGGACTACAGTAGACCTTTTTGCATTTATCTCCCACCTCAATGCCTAGGTCCTTTTAAGGCAGGAGTGCACAAAGTATGGCCTGCAGGCCAGATCTAGCCCCCAACGCCAATTCATCCGGCCGATGCCACCCTCGTTACTGCCAGAAACGGAAGTAAAATGCACCCGTATGGGTCCATTTTACTTCCGCTTCTGGTAGCAATGAGGGTGGCACGAGCCAAATGAATTGGCATTTGGGCCAGATCTGGCCCATGGGCCATACTTTGGGTACCACTTAACTGTGGCCTGAAAAGTGTGGGCACCCCTGTTTTAAGGAATAGCTCTGTTCTTGAGTGTAAGTTGCAGACCTTTACTTCCATACCCTATATCAGGGATACCCAATTTTTTCAGGCTGCGGGCTGGCCACATGGTTCAGGGGGCCAGTCACTACAGCCCTCATGCTGGATCCGGCCCCTGATGCCAATTCATCCGGCTCGCGAAGCCCTTGTTGCTCCCGGAAGTGGAAGTGTGGGAGCATTTTAATTCCGCTTCCTGGAGCAACAATGGCTTTGTGGGGTGGATGAATTGGCATCAGAAGCCGGATCCAGCCCATGGGCTGTAGTTTGGGCACCCCTGCCCTATATCAAGGTAAAATGTTTCATGTTCTTTTACTTGATTCTGTGGGTTTTTTTAAAAGGCGATGGTAGTACCTACTGAAGAGATCATCTTAGCTTGGCTTTCAAGCAGGTTCTCTTATGTTTACCATTTTGTCTTCTGCATTTGTTGTTTTTATAACCATGACCTCTCCTTATTCTTCTCTTCCAGATGAGCTCACAGTGCCTGCACTTTACCCCAGTAGCCCCGAAGTATGGGCGCCGTACCCTCTCTACCCAGCGGAGTTAGCACCTGCTCTACCTCCGCCTGCTTTCACCTACCCTGCTTCACTGCATGCCCAGGTAATTTATACCGATCAGTCACACCTTCACCCACGTTACCAACTGATCCTCTCCAGTGCACACTGTACAACTAACACTTGTCTGGCTAACAGGCACACGAGAGAGAAAAGTAATGATCACTCCTTGATCAAGCTGATGCATCCTCCCAGAACTACTGGGAATAGACTTGTGGGGAGGGGGGAGACAGACCCCCACTGCCTGACAAAACCCTGAACACTTTTCTCTTCCTGAGTAACTTCACCTTCATTCACTTGAAAGCCAGTTAGAAATAGCTGCAGGTCTTTGTACACATATATACCCCTTTGTATATATGGACTCTTCTTCTCATATTTGGCCTTTGTGATGTTCTTGCTTTTATGTTCTGAGATTAAAATATCTTCAAGAGGATAAAGTCAAGATGTGTGAATGTGCTTATGTACACACATGTATCCCTAAACGCAGCAAAGAGGGAGGTATTTAAAACCAGAAGAGCAGATGTGTGGTCTTCAATGTTTTCGAAGAGGAGTGATGGCGGGAGGACAAATTCTTTCAGGAGCACTGCTTTGTTCTTCTTCCAAGGTCTAATGTGAATACAGAGGGTTGACTATCAAGCCGAAGTATGCATTTATCCATTCACAATGTGAATTCCCTGTATCCTTCTCTCTTTCTAGTAAGCCAGTAAAGATCTTTGAATACACATTTTGGATGGAGAGAAGGATGCATTAGAAAGTCAGTCGAATAAAACTTAATCCAGATAATATGGAAAAAGTGGTCTGGGAATAAATGTTTGGCCTGTTCTTAAACTGCAACAGAAATTGGAAAGTTGTTTTTTTTTCCCTTTTGAATATTTGTGTTTGAAAAGTCACCCATTAACATGTTTTTAAAATAAATAGTTTGTTTATTACATTTATATCCAGGGCTGTAGCCAGGATTCTAGATGGGGGGGATATTTTTTCAGGAGGGGCAATTTGCACACTACACCTTGGTTGGGGGGAGGCAGGCTGTTAGCTCAGGGATTTTTTTTAGCCCTCCTCCCCGACCCCCTAGCTACAGCCCTGTTTATATCCCACCCATCTGGGATATTCTCCCACTCAACAGCAAACAATTGTGCTTCTAATTGCAAATAGTTGTCTTACCAATTGCAATGTTTGCTATTTTTCTGCTACTTTAAATACAACCACTTCAGGATTAACAAGAGAATGGGATAAAATCCAGAAATGTCCTGACAGAATGCTTCTTACATTGTCATTAAGAAGCTACTTTTGAAAATAGCTGGAAAACATCAGCTGAACTCTTGTTCTGTAAGTTATGCTATGTATGGCTGATGATATTATCAGCTGTGATGATGTTTTGGAAATAAAACATTTTCCAGTCCCTGCCCTCAAAGGTCCTAAGTCTCCCATGGAATCCATTTTGACATATGTTAGGGCTGCAAGATGGAGGGAAGGAGTGTTTTTAATTTCCCCAAATTGTTTCTGCTGGTAAAGTTACTCTGCCAGTAGTTTCAGAAATGAAAGTTGTCCCCCCACCCCCTTGCTGTTCCCATGGCCTCCAATGGCTTCCTCTTGATGAAAGGGATTTCCAGGGAGCATTGGGACATTTTGGGAGGAATCAGAAATCTTTCATTTCTGAAAAATTGCTGTGGCTTACACTGCATAACTTACAGAAGATAATTTCAACCACTACTTGTTATGCCCATAACTGTTCCAGTTCACCTGTTCCAGTTCACCAAATGTGGGATAGCCTGTCTATCTGAGCATTGCACCTACCTTTGAGCCACCATAAAATACTCCTTGGAGGGTGATCTCCATTGCGTGGAGAATGAGCTTAATTGTGTGGGGGTTTGGGTATTCTGTTTTGACAAATGTCTGAAAGTTGGAGCTGTTAAAAGATTAAGTAGATGGCCTTCTGCCCAATATACATGGGAGTGAAGTCCATTACTTTCTATGAAGAAATAGCATTGGTGGTCCTTCACAGAATACTGGTAGACACATCGACTAAGTAACATGAGCCTGGAATGAGTTGAAGGTTGATACTACCGAAGTTTACCTAATGGGGGGGAGAAACAGAGATATCTGTGGGTGACGGATTATTCTGAAAACTTTGCTGGAATAGGCAGGGGTAATAGTGATGAGATTTTGTTTCTCCTGGAGGGCTTTCTGTTTCCTTGACATGCTCTCAATTTTAGGACAACTTGTTAACAGCCTTGTTGTTTAGGGACCCTTATGAGATCTGTGGAGGGGCAAAAGGAATGGCTTTTATTTTCTTGCAGCTTTGATTTCATTTGCTGATTTTTTTGTTGTTGTTCAGTTGCACAGTCGATTCCGACCCTTTGTGACCCCATGGACCACTGTCCGCCAGGCACTTCTGTCCTCCACCATCCTCCTCAAGTTGCTCAGCTCTGTGCCCATTGTGTCTACATTACCATCTAGCCATCTCATTTTTGGCCGCCCCCTTCTTCTTTTGCCCTCCACCCTTTCCCAGCATCAAGGCCTTCTCAAATGAATCCTCTCATCTCATTTGATGTCCAAAGTACTTCAGCTTCTTCTTTACTATTTGACCTTCTAGGGAGCAGTCAGGGTTGATTTCTTCTAAAACGGACCTATTTGTTCGCCTCACTGTCCAGGGGACTCTCAAATCTCTCCTCCAACACCACATCTCAAAGGCATCTATTCATCCACGCTCAGCTTTCCTAATGGTCCAGCTCTCACAACCATACATTGCAACCGGAAATACCATTGCTTTGACTATGCGAATCTTTGTTTTCAATGTGATGTCTCTACTTTTCACTATGTTCCCCAAGTTTCTCACAGCTTACCTCCCAAGAATCAATTGCAGCTTTTGAGAGCTTGCTAGGACAGCTTAAGCAGAATGTTCATGTATAAACAAACAGCTCTCACTGATGGTGAGAGTACTACTGCATGGCTACAACTAGCCAGAAATCCTCCTTCCCACTTTCATTCATTCATTCGTTCATTCATTCAATTTGTATAGCCAGAGTTGTTAAGCCAGACTTTTGTAATTGTGTACAGTCATTCCTCACATAAAAAGCATAATGCGTTCCACAGGATTGCTCTTTAAGCGAGTTTGCTCTTTAAGCGAAACACCATTGTAAATAACCAATTGTGTGTGTGTGGGGGGGGGAGATTACGAAGTCCGATTTATTTGTTAAGCGAGTTTTTGGTTGGTTTTATTTGTTAAGCGAAGCGAACATTCAGAGAAAATTCTGCTCTTTAAGCACGGCGCTCTTTATGCGAGGTTTGACTGTATATACTTTGGTAAATTCCCAGTTGTTGTGTAGTTAACATATCCATTCATTGAGAAGCTGTTTATAAAATGTTTTTCTGTAAGTATGAGAATCATTTGGTATTTGGGAGAAATTGTATGATTCTTTAACACAAAGAGTAAGCAGGCATATTGTAGAAGTTGGTTTAAGGAACAGATGAAAACTGTCTGTAAACAGATATGATGAAATTTGGATTTCTCTCCCTGCAACCCAGTAGTTTTAAATTGTGGTGGGAATGAAAAACAACATAAACACTGAGATAGTTTCCAGAGGAGACCGTGAGTGCATACAGCTTTCCACACAGAAAACACGTACTGTTCTAAAAGAGAATTTAAGTTAAATTGAGTTAATATTAATTTATCTCTGTCCAGATACCATAATAGTCTTGATTCTTCTGGCCAAGAAATAGTGTCCAGTCAACTTGTTTACATTTTGGTAAGAATTCTGTCCTCTGTATCAGTTGGATTCATGGTTTCTTGCACTTTATACTATAATCAGAAAACCTGCTCTTCTTCTGTACAGAACAATTATGGGATTATTTATTGACACTTTCATTAGTTCAGGCCAGAGCTCCCCTGATCACTGACAAATACAGTTGTGCCTCACTTAAAGAGCATAATGTGTCCACAGGATTGCTCTTTAAGCAAGTTTGCTCTTTAAGCGAAACACCATTTTAAGTGACCAATTGTGGGGGGGGGGGGGATTGCAAACCCCAATTTATTTGTTAAGCAAGTTTTTGGTTGGTTTTATTTGTTAAGCGAAGCGAACATTCAGAGAAAATTCTGCTCTTTAAGCGAGTTACTCTTTGAGCGAGGTGCTCTTTATGCGAGGTTTGACTGTAGTCTGAAAGCACCCAATGATAAAGTGTTGTTGAAAGTAAGCAACTTTGACAGATCAGTGAAAGCATGAAATAATTTAGGAACTAGGACTAAATACTTCAGCAAGCCTGCTCATGCTAGTAGACCTAGTGGTAGTTTAACAGATTAATTGCACCCTCAGTGTTCAATCAGAGTACAAGAGGATCAGTGCCCACCAATAACATTTGCATGTTATCATTAGATCCAACAGATTGTTACCAGAAAGAAGGTGCATTATTTATTACACCAGCATGATAATGGTAGTTCACAGAAAAAGAAAGTTTTACGAAAGCATTCAGAAAAATTCTGTGTTTTCAGGTGGGACATGAAGAAATGAAATAGGTGGCGTAACTCTAGGAGACAGTTCCACTCTAAAGGGCAATAAGGGTACAGTCATCTGAGGAAACAGGAGACCTCTGGTAGCAGAGAGATGGAGATGCTGAAAAGGAGATGAATGGGGATCTCTTAGCAAGTAAGAGAGTAGAGTTGTTTGGTGAAGTGCTGAGCAATAGATACTATAATCAATGCCTATTTATTGTATAAAATGCCTTCTTTGAGCCCATGCACTGGAAGGAGTAAGGAAGTACCATATTATCTGAGAAGTAGCCATGAATCGGCGATCCATGTACATTTTCAGTTCTATATTCCAGGCTCAAATTGGGCATCTCCACCTATCGGTGAGCATTCAGTTTCCCAAATGCATTTATTATATTATGTTCAGGTTTGTACATTGTTTTGGAACAATTCTCCAGAGCATGAAGCAGATTGCCACTGAGGTATAACAATGCATCCTTAGTTCTAGGACAAGAAACTCTCTGATGCCACTGAGGTATAACAATGCATCCTTAGTTCTAGGACAAGAAACTCCCTTAACTGGTCTTTGTATTTACAGTGGAGTTGATTAGTCCAAATTTATTCTTCCAGTATGTTGCAGCAGCTATATTTCCCAGCAGTTTGGGAACTGGAGACCAATAATTAACTTTTCCAAGTTCAAGGTGCAATGCAAGATGCTTCCTTGGTACTTTTCCAGTCTGGAATCTGATTCTCATTGCTTGGTGTCATTCATCACTTTCACACTTTTGACACTACATGGAAATTCATCCATGCCATGGTCCTTGGCTAATATTTTAAAGAACTGCTGGCCCAGGCTGGCGGGTGGAGAGAAGAGCTGCAGTGTAAGGTTACATCCTGAACCGCCATCTTTAAGAATTGTATTAGGGCCCTGGCTGTTCAGTAGAGTAGAGTGATGCTAAATTTATTCTAACACTGCCTGGATTGATGGAGGGAAAATTCAGGACAGATAATGCTATCTGTGGTTACTAACAATCATTACATATTACCGTTGACATTAGAGAAAGTATATCTCACGGTAGGAGCAGTGGTGTAGTGGGGCCCAGGTTCATAGGGTTAAACTATTATTTATTTATTTCGTTTCATTTCTATACCACGTGGTATCCCACTGTATGGGATTTCCTGAAGGACAGGAACTATATCATCCTTCATCACTCCATCAAACAACCCCCAGAACATATTTTCAATCCTCACTGTGGATAGGAGATCAGTAGAGTTCCCCAGGAACAGGATATTGTTGCAAGATGTTCTAGCTGTCCTGCAAAATATTTGAGGATGTTCTTGAATGGGCAGTTTGTTAACTTCACAAGCAGCTTGCTCTTCGTCTGTTGATATGGCAGGGCTGGCTAGGGGGGTTTCCAGAATGATCACTTGTTCTTGCAGATCTACCATTATCCCACAGAATAACAGTGGACAGGGAATGAAGAAGAGAGTAAGCTTCCCAGGAGTGTCTGATTAGTCCTTGTAGGAACAGTATCCAAGTCTGGATAGGACTTTGATCTACTTAGCTTTGCATGGGTTATCTTAGTTAGACCAAGGATGACCAACCTTAGTGCTTCTGCTGTTCCTGCTATTCTTGGACTTCAATTCCCAGAAGCCCTGATCAGCACACTTGCTGATCAGGGCTTCTGGGAATTGAAGTCCAAGAACAGCAGGAGCACCAAGTTTGGCTACCCCTGTCTTAGACCTTGTAAATTGTAACTTTGGCAAACCATGGCTTTCTCTTTCTCAAAGGCCATAAAAGTTACTGCCTGAAAACTTGGGGAAAATAAGTGAGAACATGAACCAGAGCTTGAGGGATACCGTTTCTGACAGGAAGGGAAAGGAAAATTAGCTTCAAATGGAACACTATCTTTTATTCACGACTTGCAGTGGGGAAGACTGTGAGTGCAAGGCTGAAGACAATCCCCCAAAGCCCCATACCTCTCTGTCAGAGTGGGAGTCAAGAATGCCAAGTAATGTATGTTCTGTCACAAGCACTTTTTCTGCTCACTGAACCTTGCTGCCTGGGACTCCTAATGGCCCCTGAGAGCTGGCGTACTCTAGTTAAAAATTAACAAACAAAAGGGGGGAAGTAATTAAATATGGATGGCAGTAATCGCTGAGGAGTGCGGCTAGCCTGAACTGCTGTACGCTCGAGTGCTTCTGTGCTACTTGGTGTATCCAGCCAGTTTAGCAAGACTTCTGTGGTGATCTTTCCTGGTTTTAGTCTGGGGTGGAAGGAGGAGATAAGAGTATTGCTGTTGCTGCCACCGCCACCACCACCACTGAGAGGCACATGCAGTGGCCTGAGTTACCATCTCCTGGCCTAGAAAGGCCCCTGTGGCACAGATGGGAGGAGTAAGGGAGTGCCACTAGGAGAGCACAGAGGTCAAGTAGAAGGTTTCAAAGGCAGGTCCTTTTGTGTATTGGAATTCTGAAATATAATTTTATTCCACTATAACTTCCATGAGCTCCCAGCCAACATAGCTATCCTTGCTACAGTTATTCTTTTTATGAAGTCTTCCTAAGTCTAAATATAGTATCTCTGTAATGTCTTGTAAAACACTGCATTAGTCCATGGATAGTTTTGCAAGGCGTCATCAAACTGAGCGTTGTTGTTTTTAAATTAAAGATTAGAGATGTGTCATTATTATCATTTATTGGATTCCAAATCCCTAGAATTCTCCAATAATTCCTCAGGCACTACTCTAGGCATTCCAGGCCACAAAGAGACACCTTCATTTCACTCACCCGGAGAAGGCTAAGGCTACTATGGAAGGAAGCTGCTGCAATGCTTCCTGAAGTTGATGGCCTTGTTGCTCTTTAGGTTCTGTAGAAGTTTCTCCTGGAGAACCACCCCAGGAAGCCTCACAGCAGTTTCCTCCTAAGAAGCATTGCAGAAAGAATAAGGCTTAGAAGATGGCCTAGAACAGTGATGGCGAGCCTTAGCACTCCAGGTGTTCTTGGACTTCAATTCCCAGAAGCCCAAGTTCCTTTGAATCCACACAAATGGGTTTACTGCGATTCATAGTGACTTGGGCTTCTGGGGATTGAAGTTCAAGAACAGCTGGGGTGCCAAGGTTCACCTCACTACTATAAATGGTCTGAAACAGGTGTGTGTGACCTTTCAAAATATACTTTAAATATCCAGTTGCACTCACCAGAGCTATTGGGAGTACAGCTTGCTGCTGCTTTGTGTATGTGAGATTTTTTTTAGGCCCTGAATTCACTGGAGGGGGTACATAAGAGGCATAGACTGCCTTTCACTAACCCCTGGTTTGACAGAGAGTGACACATGTGGCCATCCAGATGTTAGAGTGCAGCTCCAGCCAACCAAGCTGGGACTGCGGTTGATGATGGAAGATAGAAATTGCATTTCAGCAATATGTAGAGGTCCATATGTTTGCCATCCCTGTTTTTTAAAGGAACTTTATTCTAGTTTGAGAAATATGTTTTTTTGTCCTGATTACTGCAGTACATTCTAGGACTAGGCTATCATCCAACTTGGAAGCAGGCAATCGTATTTAAGAGATTTTAGATTTTTTCTCATGGTTTTAACACACATCTTTGTCTACAAAAGTTTGGAGGGAATAAGTAGGCAATGGTCAGTTCTGGCTTCTGTTGCCAGCAAAGATAACCAGCCAACGACTTTGTCCTTCCAAAAAGAGAGAAAGAAATCCCACTGCAACCACCGCCTTTGGCTTTCCTTTCCAGTGAACAGCAAAGTTCACCAAAGGATCCCATCTTTTCCAGTTGATCTTTTCCAGTTGGGAGTGTGTCATTTATGCATTAAGGTTCTTTTCTACCCTTCTGTCAGTGCCTATGTAGGACCATAAGATTCTGTAGGAGGTTATTTAGAGAAATCCAACTTTCTGTTTCTCTAATCAGATAGTTTTGAGGAGTCAAGTCTTGTTATGCATTTTTACCATAACAGTGTGATATGCGAGTCTTCCCGTTTTGAATTTGGGGACAAAGATTTGGAAAGATTTTCCCCATTGTTGTTTACTAAATCCTAGTTATGTTCTTAAAACTGAGCTCCACTATATCAAGTAAACAGTGCTATGCACTTAGTAGGATTATCATGCTTTCCCCCTTCAGTACAATTTGCATGTGAGAACCCTTGGTCTTGTAAACACTCTTTGATGCTCTACAGTGGTTTTCACACCAACTACACTTGCCTATATATGCTCCATCCTTAACAGGTGATAATCCAGGGCGTAAGATCATCATCATATGTAGGAACTTGCACAAATGGAACCATAGTAAATCCTCTTAATAATGGTCTGGCTTCTATTTCATATACAGTAATACCTCGGATAACGTTTACCTTGGATAACGCTAAAATCGCATAACGCTAAGTAATCTGGGGTGAAGAATTGCATCGAATAACGTTAAGGTCCTATGGGATGGATCGGATAACAACCGCTAAAGCCTGTGCAGTTACAATGTATCTCTATGGAGCTTTAACTTTATCCGATCCATCCCATAGGATTTTAACGTGCATCGGATAAGACTAAAAATCGGATAACACCAAGACTTGTGGAACCAAGTCTTAGCGTTATCCGAGGTTTTACTGTACTAATACAAATAGGATAAGCTGCTTTGTGTGGATAAAATGCAGGTTCAACCCACACTTTTTAAGCTCATTACGCATTTGCAGGACTTTCCATTATAAAGCATTGGGCTGTGCCTTTGATAGATAGTTGCTGCCAGGTTGGGCAGACCACGTGTTGCTAATCTCAGGGGTGGGGAGATCACTCTTCAATGTGAGTTTCACATGTTGTCTTTTTAGTATCCCAAGCAGCTGATCCCTAATTTGCTTTAGCAGTCTAGCAGGAGAGCGGTGCAGTGCACTCTAGAGGAAAAGAGGTACTTCCTCTTGTGCAGATGTTGAGCTTTGAGCACAATAATAGCTGTCTCAGCTATGCTGATCCCTGTATCAGATGCAGTTGGCATCTTGGATGGGTGTGTTGCTAATGAGATCCAGTTACTTTTCACTCAGCCACAAAACTCCCCACCTATATATGGTCATTTGCCATGGGCAAGACAAAACAGGCTGCTTGCAGTTATAGTAATGAACACTAGGGCTGCGTGCTTTAATGGCAGATTAATAAATTAAAGCTTTTCTGATGACATGATGGGGCAATTTTGATTGTAGATTAAATTTACGTTGTAGTGTATATTTGTGCAAGAATGAGAAAAACTGAAGAATCTCTCCCTCCCCTTCCCCATTTAATAGCTGCTGTCTTATTTATTAGTTCTATGTGCCAGGGCAAAACATTCATTTATGATGTCTGAGTGGACAGTGAAGAGTCAGGTAGGAGACACTGAGGTCGTGATAGATAACTCACTGATAGATGACAGTTCATTATTCAATGGCAGGTCTCCCCAACATAAAATTGAGATAATACAGCAAAACTGATTGTGTCCATATTATGGACAGACAAAAGAAAGTACTATGGTACCTCGCCTAAAAAGCATAATGTGTTCCATGGGATTGCTCTTTAAGCGAGTTTAAGCAAAACACTATTGTAAGTGACCAATTGTGACGTCTGGCGGGGGTGGGTGGGTTGCGAACTCCAATTTAGTTGTTAAGCAAGTTTTTGGTTGGTTTTAATTGTTAAGCGAGGTGACCATTCAGATAAAAAACTGCTCTTTAAGTGAGATAGTCTCTAAGCGAGGCACTTTTTATGAGAGGTTTTACTGTACTGCACAATAAAAATTCATTTCTGAAATTCAGTGCGAAAAGATGTCATTTTTGGTCTCTAGTTTAAGCAAGTTTTTAAGAGTGTTAGGCTAAATGAGGGACAGATTTGTCTATTACTGTCTGCTATAATCCTTCTATGTTAAGTGAAAGTATGTTAGAGGGCAAAAGGATTTGTTGATTTCATGTGTGTTGCTGCTTGTGGACACCATGTATTTAGCTGTCCATCATTGGAGGCAGAATGCTGGTTTACAGATTGAATCTAATCTGTGCCTGCATTGCTGTTTGTATGTTCTTAAACCAATCCAAAGCATACAAAAAAGCCTGACAAAGTGTACAGATTAGGTAAATGCTTGGTTTTTCTGACGTTAATAGATTTACATAATTGTACTGATTCTCTTATTTGTATCATTAGCCCTGAGGAAGGAGTTATTTTATATCAGTAGTCCCCAACCTTCTAGGACATGAGGGGCCGCATTACAGTGCCCAGTGCGTAAAGAGAGCCACATCTCAAATCAAAACGTAACAAAATTGTTAAACTGCCAATTTAGTTCAAAAGTAAACATGACCATTCAACCATGAAGACCAGAAGAAATAATTCTGTGGTTTTTTTAAGAAAGGGGCAAGAAAAACAGCAATAGAGAGTGGCATATAAGGCAGGAAGCATAGTTGTGGTTTTCTGAAAGAAAATAACTTAAGATAGGTGGTAGCAGGGGAAAACAGCACAGGAGGATCTCTGGGGTGGGGGGAACAAGTATAGGACCCCAGTTTATAAGATCTGAGGAGAAACCAGAGTATGGAAAGGGGAAGAAACTGATAGCAGTGGTGGCGAACCTATGGCACGTGTGCCAGAGGTGTCACTCAAACCCCTTTCTGTGGGCAGCACCTGTGCAGTCACCCCAGCACAGAGTTTGCCCCACCCCTTTGCCCAGCAGTCCAATTGGAGTGCTTCCCTTTCCTGCCAACACAATTTGCCCTGCCCATCTGCCCAAGGGGAGCGTTTCCTTCCTCCTCTGTTACTGTGTTGGCACTTTGAAATAAATAAGTGGGTTCGGGGTTGCAGTTTGGGCATTCAGTCTCTAAAAGGTTCGCTATCACTGCTATATAGTAATCTGAAACCTTGATTCTTTGGTAGTAAAGGGAAAGGTCACCTTTGCTCTAAAGCCAGTCATATCTAGGGTTCATTGCTCATCTGTTTATAGCCAAAGAGCCAGCTCTGTCTGCGTTTGCAGATGTTTCCATGGAAATGTTGGCAGACATGCCTAGACACTGAATTGCATGGAACGCTGTTTACCTTCCCACCAAAGTGGTCCAAATTTATCTACTTGCAGTGTCTTGCTTTCAAACTGCAAGGTTGGCAGGCGCTGGGACAAAGACGGGCGCTTCTCCATCATGCAGTACTTGGGTTTTGAACTGCTGACCTTCCGCCTCCCAGTCAACATCTTAACTACTTGAGCCACTGCAGTTTCTGATTCTTTGGTACTGCAAGGTTTATTTGGCTTCTCACTTATCTCACCTGATACAGCCCCTCTTTCTTTGCAGCCATGAAGGACAGACATTCTCATGTCTACTGTCTTTTCTATGCATCTGTACAGTTGTAGGATTCACACAGTGGTAGCTGTAAGAAACAAGATGAAAGAGCTCCTTGAGCATTCTTCAAGGAGCATTCTTCAAATGGCATTTCCTTTTTTGTGCTAAACACCTTTCCCAAAAAGCACTTTGTAACTATCCCATGCACACTACGAAAAAGTGCATGCCGTAGTTCATGCCTACACCAACTGCGCCTACAACCAACTTCCAGGGGAGGAAGAGGCCAGGGCAGGTTGAGGACCTCGCCGCCCCTTCCCCTGTGCCCATACCAACATATTGTAATGTAATATAATGTAATGTAATGCATTGTTTGTTAGCCGCCCTGAGTCGCCATGGTGAGTGGGCGGCAATATAAATTTGAACTAATAAATAAATTAAATTAATAAATAAATAAATAAAATGTGCTTTCTTGACACTTGAATGGAACTTTTTCTTTTCTTTACATGGTCTTATGGGACACTGTGGGAAATAATTGTTTAGTGAAAGGAAGAGCAGAAACTGTAGATGAGCGGCTGCGGTAAATTTGTGAGGTGCTGTTAAGGAGAATTAAGAATGCACTATTTAGACTAGGTCTAAGAGCAGAGCATCAGCAGACACACCTTCTACCTCCTTGACTTTTTTACTATTTCCCCCCACACTTCCACTGGAGACAAATGTAAAGTAGTGGGTTTTGAGAGCTTTTTGTCAACTGAAAGTTTATCTTAATTAATTGACAACTTTTTGTAAAACACGATGGTTTTCCATTCAAGTGCATTCAGAAACTGTTGGCACCATCTAATAAAAAGCATCTGGTCCCCCAATAGAGAAGTAAAAGCACCTTCAAGGATGGTGCTTTCAACAACTTTTCCATTGGCCAAAAGCAAAGACCACATTACTTTTCAAAACTGGTGTTGTGCGTATGCACTTTAGTGCATGCTTAATTTTTGATTGATCAGTTGATAAAACAGGCTCAAACGAAAGGAAGCAAGATATAGGCTGAATATCAGGAATAACATCTTAATGGTTAGAGTACTATGACAGTGGAACTAAATGCCTTGAGAGGTGGTGAGCACTCTCACATTCAAGAGAGAATTTGATAACCATCTGTCAGATGTGCTTTGATTCAGATTCCTGCACTGAGCTGGGGTTTGAACTCAATGGCTTAAAAGACCCCTTCCAACTCAGTTATTCTATGATTCTATACTATCTCTAATTTTCTCCCTTTCTATTTCCCATTACCAAAAAAAAAAAGCACTACCAGTGTCCTTTTTTTATGATGTGTATGATTTATTCAGAGGCATAAGACTGTCATCAGTGGTAGATGTCATTTTTTAAATGATTCTTCTGTGTGTTTCTGCTCCCACCTGTCTTGGTATGGTGCACAGCAAAATCTTAGCTGTATCGTCAGTGCAAATTGATGGATGAGCTTTAAAGTGACTTCATTTCTGTAGTCAGCTGTGGCATGTTTCTGATGCCAGCTGGCTGTTCTGCCTGCCATCTACTTTGAGATCCCATTAGATTTGGCATCTTAGAAGATGAAGGATGGGGGTGTGTGTTTCACATTGCTACTGCTGCGTTTTATTCCTTGCGAGAGGGAGAGCAATGTAGGGCAGAATCGCCACTGAAGGGCTACCAGATTCTGAACCTTTTCCTTGGACTTGTTTCTTAGGCTTCATTGTTATAAATAATCATATGCTTTTGAGTCTGACTTGCAGCAAGTCCTTCTCATGTTTCCCTTGTATAGAGTGCTCAGATGTGTTCTACCATTTCCCTTCTTCTATGGATGCCCTGGGATTGTAGTCCCTGAAGGGCAAAGTAAGGAATGGAACTGTGGAGCCTTGGCTATGCAGCCAGGTGCTTCAACTCATAGTTATCTACTATATATTTTCCCCAATCCAAGACAGTTGTGTTTTTACTCTTTTATTCCCAGTGAGTCTGTACTGTTCTCCTGAGCTTTTAATGGCATTGGAGAACCTTATACATTTGGCTTTTTATCTGATAGTGATAGTTAGGAATCCTGTATCTATGCAGCTTTGAGTATCTGTGGTTTTTTTTATAAAATATATATTGCATTTATTTTGATTTAGTAAAGTTTATTACGCTCTTTACCTTAATAAACTTAATCTTTTAGCTTTTAAAACTAAAAGAGTAGCCTGGTGTCATTTCACAGAACCTATGTGCTTATACCATTTAAAAGCATGTGTTCTCATAAATGTGTCTTTTCTACTCTTTGACTGTTTCCTTCGCAGCATTTTAATCTCCTTTGTTAATCATGACTGTAGAATTAGATGGTCAGCAGTTCAATTCCCGAATACTGCAGGACGGAGTGAGTCTCTGTCCGAGCTCCTGCCAACCTAGCAGTTCAAAAGCAAGAAACTGCAAGTAGATAAGTAGGGACTACTTTGGTGGGAAGGAAAACAGCATCCCGTGTGCTCCCATGTCTAGTCATGCCTGCCACATGACCACGGAAACGTCTGCAGAAGCAGACAGAACTGGCTCTTCGGCTGTGAAACAGAGATGAGCACTGAACCCTAGAGTCAGATATGGCTGGCTTTCAAGCAAAGGTGACGTTTACCTTTACCTAGAATTAGATATGCAAAGGAAACTGTGATTTATATTCTAGAGATGATCCTTCCATTTATTTATTTATTTATTAGTTCAAATTTATATTGCTGCCCACTCACCGTAGCGACTCAGGGCGGCTTACAAATAATACATTGCATTACAATACAATATGTTGCTGTGGGCACAGGGGGAGGGGCGGCAAAGTTCTCAACCTGCCCTGGCTTCTTCCTCCCCTGGCAATTCCTTTGTTAATGCGTTTTGACAACTCTACTGTTTCAATACTTGAAAGAGCATTCCTTCAAGATACAGCTTCTTTATACTGTACTGTATATATTAATGTATGGGTGGGCAAAGGGTAGTTCCCCAAACCTTCTTTTTGCAGCCCATCGTCATCCTCTGTTTCTGACCCAAAACAAAAACAGTAAATTGCAACTCTAGGAAGTCTGCAGAAATGCTCTTCCACCTTCTGAATAGACAACAAGGACATCCACACATAGTTTCCTCAATACTCCTCTTTCAAAACAGGAAGTCACCTTCTACAATACTGTCAAGTCTGTTCTGGCTTATGGCCGCCCTTTCCAGGATCTGCTCAATAGACAATGGGCAGAAGTGATTTATCATTCCTTTCGGGGGGGGGGGGGGGGCTCCTGGACTGTGTAGTTTGCCCAAGGCCACACAGTCTGGCTCTTCTCCCTGAAAGTACAGTGGGGAATTGAACTCTCAACTTCTGGCTTTTCAGCCAGATACCTAAACAAACTGAACTAGTGATCACTAGTAACCACTTTCTTTCTCTTCACTCCCCACCCCCTACATTTTTGCATTTTCTGCTGCATTTGGATAGTTAGGGACCTAGAAAAGCTCAGTTCA
Organism: Furcifer pardalis; assembly: GCA_030440675.1. NCBI lineage: Eukaryota > Metazoa > Chordata > Lepidosauria > Squamata > Chamaeleonidae > Furcifer > Furcifer pardalis. Next base: position 11,949,385 of record CP126896.1, on the reverse strand, counting down.
GTAGTGGTTGTGTTAAAGTATCAGCGTAAACTAGAAGAAAAGGAGATGGATATGCAGGTGAGAGAGTTCTCTTTTGAAGTGTACCATCTGTGTAGTAGAGGTTTGCAGTTCCAGCAGATTCTTGTTCTTGCACTCCTGTACTCTCCCCCTTCTGAACTTCCTGCCTCTCCCATTGTGTTCCTAATGGTTGAACATGCCACAGCCATGTGAGTGCCTGGGCATCTCACGGCTAGAGGTAAAGGGACATTAAAAGATACAGCAGCCATAGTCATTCCTGGCTTTGCCTCCTCCCTGCTCTGTCTGGTTTCAGTCCCTATTTTCCTTCCTGCTACACCCAGGGGTGTGCTGGGCACCATGGGAGGGCACTGGACAGGGGCGGTGGCCAAGGGACAGGGGAGAAGGCTGCCCCTGGGAACCACTTGGTCATCGTCCCTTACTTGCTCCACCCAGCATGTGGCACTTTAGAATAAACCATTGCTCCAAACTGAAGGAGGGAGCTTGGAGCAATGGCTTAATCTAAAGTGCCAGGTGGATAAAATAATAATAAAATTATTATTTGCGCCCCAGGGCACAAAAGGTGAGTGTGTACCAGGATGACTCCCCCTGTCCCGGTGGCCCAGCCCATGCCTGGCTATACTTGAAACGGAACAGCTGCTGCTTTGTTCTAGTTAGGAGGGCTGGCTGGGGAGGAGAAGCCATGACCCTGGTGGGCAACAGCTAAGTCACTTTTCCTTCCAGCTGCAGTGTGCATTTCTCCACTTGAAGTCTTGTGGGTTGTGCTTCCAGCAAGAAGTCCCTACTTTCCCCCAGTAGTTTGTTTTCTAGAAGGAGTGAAACATTTATAGAAGCCCGGCCATTGTTCAATTGGCACTCTTGCCCAGTAGTTAAAAGAACACCACTTTTTAAAAAATATGCTGTTGAAATATGAATCTAGCTTTCCAACAAGATATGCTCCAGAGTCTTTGTGGCTGGGGATGAAATGAGTTGTTTAGCACATCTGAAGGAAGGTACCAGCTTGCATAAGGATAGGTGCTTACATAGATCCTTACATCGGTGGAGATTGGGTTTAGAATGGTTGAAATAAAGTTGGAATATATTTTGAACCAATAGGAGTGGGACTTTGTGATAAAGGAATAAAGCGATAGTCAGATGAACACAAATGTACCTGCTTGTGTTTAAACCAATAGATAATTTTGTAACTATGCATACTTAGACATTTTAATATGTTTTTCTGAAACAATTCCTCCATGGAAGGGGACATTTATTATAGCATGCAAGGGAGTGTATGTGTTGTAAAATTCACCATTCTTTGAAGGATAACATAGCCATGTTGCTACTGCTGCTTCAACAGTACAGCTTGGAGGTTTTGTCTCATCTTGGCTGCTTTTTCACTCAGTGCAATGTTTGCAACTATTTTAACAGTATGCTCAGTTTCAAATGCAATACTGTACTTGCATCCATTTTAATGGAGTAGTTGATTTCAGTTGTAGTTAAGTATCCAGATTATGAGCTGTTCAGAGCATTTTTAGGAACCCTATGTATGTATTTAGAACAAGATAACCAGTATTCTCAGTGGTGACTATGCTCTTACCCAGAGGTAGGAAGGATGTTTGCATGCAAAACCTAATCCCTCTTCAAATGCAGTTGTCCTATCATTGAATTAGTCTCACCTTTTCCTATGTAAAACCAGGATACTTTTGGATTTAATATGGAATATCTTTTGGAATATAAATATGTATTTTAATGTGGAATATCTCTTCCCTAGAACTTATATGTTTTTTAAATTGTGAGCTTGTGGGCCCTTTTGGTATCACATCTTTATTTAAAGCTTGTCAGGGAGTCCTGCTGGCCTACTTTCTAGACCTTGGCTCTTCATCTATAAAATGTCAGAGGGGCACCTGCTGATCTGGAGTGAACTGTGCAAATTGCTAATGTAGGATTGTACTTGCTGTTCTGAAGCTTTCAATGCTTACAGTAATACCTCAGATAACGTTTACCTCGGATAATGCTAAAATCACATAACGTTAAGTAATCTGGGGAGGAGAATTGGATCGAATAACGTTAAGGTCCTATGGGATGGATCGGATAACAACCGCTAAAGCCTGTGCAGTTACAATGTATCTCTATGGAGCTTTAATGTTATCCCATAGGATTTTAACATGCATTGGATAACACTGAAAATCTGATAACACCAAGACTTGTGGAACCAAGTCTTAGTGTTATCCAAGGTATTACTGTATTAAGGTTCTCCATCAGTTCTAAAACAGTGACCTCAGGAACAAGAAGTAGAGACGTGAATGGGAAGAACACCTGATAACACCTCCTGTTTGCTAGCAATAATAATAATAACTTTTCTGTCAGAGATTACTCTGTGTTGAAAGGATTTTTGCTGGAGAAACTCCACTCAGGGGACACCTGAATGAGGCGCCTTTCATGTCTCCAAGTGCAGCCGATGTCTTCTAGAAGTGCTTACAGTATTGCAGCCCACTTTAAGACTAACTCTTGTAGTGACTCTTTACACAAACGCAGCCCTGCCTCCTTCAGCTGTAGCAATTTTGTGGAAGAGCCTTTTGCTATACAACTGTTTTGAAAGACACAAGAGTCTTGTCTTGCCCCCTTTTGTGGGGTACGCAGAAAGAGCCTCCTTGAAGACTATTTTTGAACCACAATCAGGTGTACCCTGGTAATGGCAAACTTGTGTTGCCAGCTAATCTTTCTCACACTGGGTCAGGCAAAAGGAACTGCAGAATGAGCTCACCAAAAGATGCCTTCATTTTGGCAATTTTACGTCTGTCCTAAACAGAGAGGACGAAGAAGAATCTGTTGACATTGAAAAGAGGAACAAAAATACAGACATGAAAAGAGGGACTTCCATGGTTCTCATAAAGCTTGTAATGGTTTTACATTATTCTGTCCGTGCCCCGTTTAAAGCTCTGGTTCATTCTTATTGTTGATTAACATCTATTTTTCCTCATTGTTACATGTGTTCATTGTTTTACTGTTAGTTTGTTATCATTTGCCTTGAGATGCCCGCTGTTTGGGTTAGAAAATTAGGCTTGGATCTTGAAATACAGTACTGATGATGATGATGATTGATGATGATGATGATTTATTTTGGACAGTAAGCTTCCAGAACTCCTTGGTTTAGCATAGCTAAAAAAAGGTAAATTTTCCAAGACTGTTAATCTTTGGTGTTTTCTCATTTTTGTCTCTTACCTTGGGGTTCTTCTTCTTCTTTTCAGATGCGCTGGTTCCCTCCCTCAGAGGCTACTTCTCAGGGTTGGAAGTCCCGTCAGTTCTGCTGAATACTGTGTAAGTGACCAGGAAGCGCCCCTTGGAAAAATGGTGTAGGTTAACACTAGGGGTATTGCTTCTGTTTTCTTTGACTGGCCCAAGTGGGTGCCTGTGACTACCTGCATTCTCCTTTTGCTTGTCCTGTAACCATAAGGTTGAAACTGGTGTACACAGAGAGAACTTCCTCAAAGGTTGTGGTGTTTTTGAACCGCATTCAGGTATACCCTAGTAACAACAACCTTGTGTTGCAAGCAAATCTTTCTCACACTCGGTCAGGCAGAAAGAACGGCAGAAGGAACTCACTGAATGGTGCCTTCATTTTGGCATTTTCACGTCTGGCCTAAACACGGAACTATAAGAAGGTTGAGACTTGTTCTTCTCAACTAGTTGCTAAACTTTGCCTCTTTGATCCATGGGTACCTCCTTTCCAAAATAACAATTGGACCCCCACAAAAAGACAATACTTTAGGTGGCCCTATTATATATTGGTGGAGCCAAGCTTCTACTGAAGTTGTGTCTTTCACAAAATGCACATTGAAATTAAACTCTGTTGAGGTGGAGGAGGTTCAATGTCTTCTCCTTCTTGTGGGAAGGCAAAGAACTGTTTTGAGGTGTGACTACAAATAATGGATCTGGGTTTTAATATTTAACTTTTTTTTCAACCTGCTTTAGGTAGGTAGAATAAAATTTAATTCAAAATCAAAGTGAACCCCTTTGCTAATGGTTGTCTTGCAAAGTGTTGGAACATCTTGTCACAAAAACTAACTTGCAAAATCCAGGAGTGGACAGTTCAGTTTCTGCTACCTTGGAGAAGCACAGAACGGAACAGTTTATCATTTGAGGTTCTAACTTTCACCCTGTTCATATGGTGGCAACTTTTAGCCTGCCCTGACCTTCTGACTCATCTGCAGTGATATGTGATTAGGCTAATCTGTACATTTAGCAGAATGAGATCTGCAGGCATCATTTTTCCTTCTCAAGAGTTGTTCTGTTCCAGCCACAACATGTCAAAGCTCTGATGAACCAATTCCAAACCAAACGCATCGTTGCCACTCATTTGTACAGCTTTACTGGAAGCTTCTTTTAAGAACTGAGCTGCTCCTGAAAAGTGGCATGAGTAGTTACGTCAGGGATTCTCAACCTTCGGCCCACGGTGCCACTTCATCTGGCCCCCACCGCCTCCATCAGACCCAGAAGTGCCATGTGGTGAAGGAAGGGCAAAGTGGCCATCTGACCCCTAAAGCTGCCTGAAGGAGTGTGACCCGGCCCCCAGCTTAAAAAGATTGAGAACTCCTGAGTTAAGCCATAGTTACATTGTACATTTTCAAACTGTTTTCAAATCAGTTAGTCTGTCATTCCCCCTCCCCTTTCCTATCCACTGTTAAGAGGTTACTTACATTCGTGGTAGGAACTGAGGTGGCTTAGTGGTTAAGATTCTGAACTTGATGACTGGAAGGCTGGCAGATCAAGCAGTTTGAGACCTGAATGGTGCATGATGGAGCAAGCGTCCATCTCTGTCCCAGCTACTGCCAACCTAGCAGTTTGAAAGCAAGAAATTGCAAGTAGATAAATAGGTACCACTTCGGTGGGAAGGTAAGCAGAAGTTCTGTGTGTTCTTTGTCTATAAACAGAGATGAGCACTGAACCCTAGAGTCAGATATGGCTGGCTTTTGAGCAAGGGCGACCTACATTCTTGGTAATCTTGGTTAAGATCTTACTTATCCCTCTTTCAGATAGTTATTTGTTTTAAGGATTCTGTAAACTTAATTACCAGCTTGTGTGAATATAGAGCCTGTTCAGGCATTTTAAACTGGAGCAAGGGCTCTCCCTGTCATGCTCTTAGGTATGCATGTTGTTTGTTTCAGGAAGAAAACAGCTTGGGAACTGGGCTCTACCTTGTTTAGGTATTTATATTTTTTCTGCCAATAAAAAAATAAATCTTGAGGAAAGTAGTGGGTTGGTGAAGAGAAGTAAAGTACAGCGGTACCTCGCTTAAAGAGCATAATGGGTTCCACAGGATTGCTCTTTAAGCGAGTTTGCTCTTTAAGCGAAACATCATTGTAAGTGACCAATTGTGGGGGGGATTGTGAACCCCAATTTATTTGTTAAGCAAGTTTTTGGTTGGTTTTATTTGTTAAGCGAGGCGAACATTCAGAGAAAATTCTGTTCTTTAAGCGAGTTACTCTTTAAGCGAAATGCTCTTTATGCGAGGTTTGACTGTACTGAAATTTTGTTGTGAAACTGTGAGCAAATAGAATGGAAACCTATCAGTTACCAGCTAATCTTTCTCACACAAGGTCAGGCGAAAGAAACTGCAGAATGAACTCACCATAAGGTGCCTTCATGTTGGCAGTTTCATGTTTGGCCTTGACACAGAAGAAGAAGAAGAAAGAGGCACTTAGTAGTTTAAAAACTGAAAGCTGCTAAATGGTTTATTTTTTAAAAAATTCTAAACAGAAAATTTTCAACTTAGGTGCATAAAATTTATTTATTTATTTATTTATTTATTATTCTAATTTTTATACCGCCCTAAAAACTATAGAGAGAGAGCAGGATCCCCTTTTAAAGATTGTCTTCAGAGTTGGAGGTCCCTGGATGTTGCATCTAACAACAACCTCTTTTTTCAGATGAATAAATAAATAATCTTTACTTAATCATCTGCAAATAATCGTCGCCATCTTGTTACATTTCCCCCTGTGGCGCATGGGAGGGAAGCGTAAGAGACTGAGAAACAGTCTGGCGGAGAGTTCTCCCGACGTCTTCTGAACTGGGCCATATTCTGGTTGAATAGTTCAGCGCATGTTAAAACTACACCCACTAAAGAGTCATCTACAAAAGAGCTCTGAAGATAAAAAGAAAACAACATACAAGCCTTGTTTTATCCTTTGCTGCTTTCCTTTAAAAGGGAGCAATGCAACAATCATTTCCACCACACACCCCTCGCCTCCACTTTGGTCATTATTTAGCCAAACAAAACAAACAGCTGTTTTTAAAAATTAATGAAAACTTCCTTGGCTGCACATCAAGGTTGAAGGAGCTGTAAACCATGTGGATGCACACAGAAGGTTATTGAAAGCCAAGGTTGCAAGGGAGAGGGAGGTAGTCCAGAACGTGGGGAAGAGTCACCCTTTTTGACTATGAGTTATTGGCATTTTAATCCTCAAAAAGATTGGATGACACACTTATGCAAGCCCCAAAGTTTGAAAGATCAGAATGCCATTTGGGGGAGCAGTTCCCACCTCCAAGAGACCTATAGCGCCTGAGATTGCTCATTGGCCTAAGATTGGTCGAAGGTGAAGAGGTATATTGCTGTCTTGACTGAAATGCAACAGAGGTGCACCCAGCACTGCAGCATTTTGTTACATGGCCCACTAGTTGCACACAATCCCCAACTTCCTTCCATTGAGGAGCCCTTGATAAGCTTCCAGGTTAACTCCGCATTATTCCCCCACTAGAGTGGTCCCAAATGACCGAAGCCAGTTTGCAGGGAAGAACCCCTAGCAGTCCAGAGATCCTGAAATTGAGAATCAGATGGTAGGAACAGAATGTGGGAGTAAACATTCATTTCGTGTGCACACAATGTGCTGGGAGATAATTTTGTGTTCATCAGGCCAATGTGGGTGGTTGTGCATTCCTAGGGATGGACTGTAGACCAGGCTTTATATGTTTGTTTTAATTTAAAAGGTATGTGATGACTGTTAGTGTGCTCATTGCTACAGAATGAAGTGCCTTATTTTTCTGCATTGTTTCCCTGAGACCAAAGACAGATAGGAGGGTAGGATGGGAAAACTGGAAAGCCATTCTGCAGCAGAAAAAAAATTTACATTCACAAAACTTGAATAAGTGTCCGTGAAAACAAAAAGAGAACCCTTGGATCCCAGGTGTAGGGGGAAAATAAAGACAAATGTGATGCTGATGAACTGGGTCTTACTTTCTGTCGAGGCCTCCTTCACTTCTAGAACCATTTAGGGAAGGGCTCAACAACTGGTCTCCCTTGAGTCAAACTGAGTCATGGGTGGGGATGGAGGTGGGTGGGATACCTGCCCTCAGTTCATTTGTGAACTCAGCTGTTAGTGTGGGAAGAGATCACAGCTGCAGCTGGGAGACGCACCACCATCTCGTTGAAAGGGACGTATTTTGCCTGGTATGTCTTGCTCCAGCCTTTGGCAAACAGAGCTGTGAAGCAATGAGGGCCCTGACCAGTGGTGGGTAGCAACAGGTTCGCAACCCCCCCCCCCCGGGAGGAGGGGGTTGGTGAAATTGGGTGGCCTTCAGGAAGGGGGGGGGAGCGAAATTGGGTGGCAACGCCCACCTCCCTGCCCTGCCCCATCAGGTTTTGTCCCTGCAAGTGGTTCAAGGTCTCTCTTACTCAAAAGCCAGTCATATCTGACTCTAGGGTGCTGTGCTCATCTCCATTTGCAGCCAAAGAGCCAGTGCTGCCTGTGTTTGCAGATTTATACATGGCCATATGGCAGGCATGACTAGATCACTCATGATGTAGGTTCTGCCCACGACATAGGCTCCACCCACGACATAGGCTCCACCCACGGTGTGGTAGTGAAAAAATTTACTGTCCACCACTGGCCCTGACAGATACTTTTCTTTCTCTACGTGGATGCGGGATCCAACCCAAGGTGCCATTAGCAGAGATATGTGAGAGAGACACCTTCGCTTTGCCCCCGGGGGAGCCATATAGGTGCTTCCTTGATGACAGCTCCCTCTGCCTCTTGAAAACCTTCTCTTTGTTAATTGTTCAGGCCAACTTCTGCCTGACTGGTTTTCATTTGCTCTCTTGTTTGTCCTTTGATTTTCTGCAGCTGTGATTTCATTGTCTCTTCATAACTTACTCCATGAATTGTGTTTTCTGTTGTTGGCTGCCTTGGGTGGCCTAGTTTCTGAACCAGAACAGGTGGTTATAAATGTCCTTGGCAACACAAAAGGGAAATGAGGAACAGGCCTGCTCAGCAGAATTGCGTTTTGTCTTGGTCGTCACTTGGGGATTTTACTAGGGTGTTCATCAGGGTGACTTTCCAGCTGTTAGATATCAGTACCTATTCTCTGTCACCATTAGCAGTGCTACTTCAGACTCATGTGTGTGTATGTGTGTGAGAGAGATTGCTACCCAAGTGAATGGCATGGCTGACCAGAGATTTGCAGCTGGCAAAGTAACAAGGAGCCAGATTTAAACCCTTAGTCAGCCTGGCGAAGCTTTGGCACTCCATATGTTTAGGTTTACAATTCCCAGAATCCCCAGCTTGCATTGCCAATGATAAAGGAGTGTGGGAGGATCATGGTATCTCCTCTGCCATACATAGATCTGGCTAGACCAGGGGTTCCCAAGGTATGGCCTGCATCTGGCCTGTGGCACCATTTCATGTGGCCCACTACTGTCGTACCCAGAAGTGGAAGTGGACATGTTTACAACAGCCGTAAAATGTGTGCATAAATGTAATTACGTCAGCTGTAAATGCACCTACGGCTGTTGTAAATGCAGAAGTGGGTGCATTTACTTCTGCTTTCGGGGGCCGTGGTCTGGCCTGCTCAGGCCCACGGTGTAAAATAGTTGGGAACTCCTGGGCTAGACTGAATCGAAAAAGCTACTTTTCTGCTCCCAGTTGTATAATTCCTTCTGTCACTCTTCCTGTGTGACATGCTTTCCTGATAACCTGTCTCCAGGTGCTGCAATATATGTGTATGCCAATGAGATGTAGCCTTTATGTATGAGATTTGGTTCATCCTTTAGCATCAGGAGTTTAACCCATCCTTCTGATAATCCCGTCTGTGAAATCTGCCTGGCAGCAGAGATTGATACTAAGACTGGTCCTTAGATAATGGTAGCCCATGCTGCTCACCTGGGGAAATGGCCACAGATTTTTAGCCATGTGAGAAGGTTCATGGACCAAAAGGCCCCTTCTTATTCCCCAGCCACACTGAGTTTTCCGAGTCAAGTAAGGAGCCCTGGTAGCGCAATGGTTAAGCTGCTGTACTGCAGCCAAAAGTTTGTGAGTTTGATCCTAATGGGGATCAAGGTTGACCCAGCCTTCTATCCTTTTGAGGTCAGTAAAATGACCCAACATATTGGGAGCAAAAGGGGCTGCGATGGCTCAGTGGTTATGAAGCTCGCCTTGTTAGCTGGAAGGCTGGCAGTTTAAGACCCAGGTACTGCATGACAGATTGAGTGTCTGTCTCTGTCCCACCTCCTGCCAACTTAGCAGTCCAAAAGCAAGAAATTGCAAGTAGATAAATAGGGACCCCTTCAGTGGGAAAAGATCTTGGGGACATGAAAGGAGCCTTATTCAGGCATCCCCTGAGAGGAGTTTCTCCAACAACAAAACCTTTCAATTCAGAATAATTTCTGACACTAAATTATTATATTGGGGGCAAAACCACTAATGACCTTGTGAACTGCCCAGAGAGTGCATTAAGTGCTATAGGGTGGCACAGAAGTGTAACTGCTGTTGCTGTGGCCTCTCACATCACTATCTCATGAGGTTCCGCAGAGCACAGTTGGCTCAAAGGCTGACCTGGTTGGTTCCCAAAGTGCTGGTGGAGTGAGCCTACCTTCCTTCCCCTCCTTTGCAGGTAAGCGAAGGGGCCGAGTGAATCTGAGGCCTGGCTTCAGTTAGGGAGCCCATTGATGACAAAGGTGTTACTGTGTCCCTGGAAGCAGCCAGTCTGTGAAAGGATTAATGGGAAGGGATTGCTTGTAACCTCAAACCAGTTTTGTAGCCATGTGCTAAAAGTGAAAAGGGGGAAGGCCATCATTTTCATGCTTGCTTGTTATACCTAAAGACACCTTTCTAGCCTACACATTTCTCAAAATGGACTCGTGGACCTCTACTGTAATCCACCAGCGCAATTCACACAGTTATTACAATTGATAGCTTATATTAGATAAGCAGCTGCAGCTTGTCTCATCCATCCTGATACTTAATTCTAAATAAGAAGGTCTTTCCCCATCCCAGAAGAAAATGTTCTGGAATTACTCAGCTTCAGAAGGCAAGATTTTTATCTGTGGTCATGTGAGCACATGAAGTATTGTAAAGTGGTTGGCTGTCACCTCAAGTCTTCCTTTCTCCATTAGTCTAATCTTATCCTCAAGTCTGTTCAGACTTAGGGCATTATTTCCCATGGTTTCCTAGATTGAGAGTACTCAGAAGTGGTTTATCATTCCTTTCTTCCATGGGGAAGCGCCCTGGGACTGCGCAGCTTGGCCATAGCTATAAAGGCTGGCTCTTCTCCCTGGAGGCACAAGGGGAAATTGAACTCCCTGCCTCTGACTCTGCAGCCAGATACCTCACTCACTGAGAATTCTAGCACTTTTGAAATTCAAGATGATACAGTGCTAATATTCTCCTTTAAAATTTGATCTTTCGTCCAGTATAAGTTTTATTTTACAAAGTCCAGTAAACATGTGTGATTAGGATGATGTGGTGGGTTTTTACACACACACACACACACAGCAAAGTGTGCCAATATATTATTTTCATATGAGCATTTTTGTGTATGAGAGAGAGAGAACTGGCAGGGCAAGGAGAAAGAGTGGTGTTTACAGATACAAGATCTGAGTTCTTGTGAATTATTGGAATGCTCAAAGTAGCAGAGCCAAGAGACACGCAGAACCTTATTTGGAAAAAAGTTCCTTCAGCAGGGCATCATGGCTGCTGTAAGAGCAAAGCCACAGTCCAGAAAGAAACCGTTTTTGACAAGATTCACTTCTCATTATTCTGTTTGAACCTTCTGGACTAAAGAAAATACTGAGGGAGGTCAGAGGACGTCCCATTTTGTATTCAGAATTCACCTTTTTTTTTTCCTCTTAAGAAAAATGTCTCCTATGAAGCTCCCCTTTGAGGCTAGCCTTGGATAAATTAGTCCCTTGGTCCCAGTTATGGGGAGCAATGTTGACATTAATTATTATTTTTTGCAAATATTGCTTTGCTTAAATTGAGATTTCATGAGCTTTTCAGACGAAGAGGCTGGTGGCATTTCTGGCAACCAGAACCTTCACTTTAAAGAACCATAGTCTATATGTGATGGTGCATTTATCTTCCTGTCACAGGTACCAGGTGTGTGATGGGGGCTACACTCTGTCTTGTGGGTATTGATGCATTTCTTCCTAAGTCGCTACTGGCATCTTACCTTCATCTTCAGAATTACATTGTGGTAGGTAAGTGAAAGCTCTTGATTTGGGGGAACTGAACTGTCTTACCTTGGTAGATAATGCAAGCAAAGGTCTGGCATCATCCTTTTCACTAAGATAGTTGCTTTGAGGCCAAAGCAGCATAATCATAGAGGCAGCACAGTTTGGCTGCACTCAGAATCTTCTTTAATACTTGACTTTGAGCTTAGTTAGATTAGCAAGCTAACGAAGCCTCATGTTCTTTTTCCTTTTTAAGCATTGATTGGATGAGTGGCTATCCCTGCCAGGGCTTGAGTTGGGAAACATTTTCTAATGCCAACTCTCAGAATTGCACAAGCCATTCATCATTCTGGGAGTTGTGCTTTTAAAAAACACAGCAAATTACCAGCCATGTAGTCTCACTCTTATGTCTGAGGAAATGGATTTGATTCATAAAAGCTCACAATAAAATATAATAGTCATTAAGGTACCACAATGTTCTTGTCTTTGCCTGCCCAGTCTGGCATGGCTACCATTTCAAATCCTATTAAACAATGTATTTGTAAGCACTGCACCTTACCTACTTCTTTCTAAACTTTGGTGATAATCTTCATTATAGTCGTTACATTCAGGCTGATTATGCTTATAATTTCCGACCCAGAGGAGATTGGCTGTTATGTTTCATCAGTAGCTTCCACTTACAGAACCTTGTTATTTAGCAAGATTGGGACAAGTTCTTTTTTGAGGGTTTGCCTTCTTCCTATGGTTGATGCACCAAAGCCTAAAGGTCAGAATGCACTATGTTTTGACATACCAACAGGAACATGACCTCAGTGGGCATGTAGAGCAGTAATGGTGAACCTTGGCAGTCCAGCTGTTCTTGGACTTCAATACCCAGAAGCCCTGATCAGCAGGAGTGCTGACTTGAACTTCTGGGATTTGAAGTCCAAGAACATCTGGAGTGCTGAGGTTGGCCATCATGGATCTAGAGACTGTTCTCCTTCTGCCCATGCCAGGATTGGCTTGTTTCTGATAGTAATCTCTCCCCCCCCCCCCCTGGTAATTGCTGTCTTCCTAATTGATGCCTCTTCCCTGTTTCTTACAGGCTTGAAGAAACCTCACAAGCTTGAATTCCTTCAAGACTTTGCCACAGCCTTTATCACACATCTGCTTCTTAGAAATAAATACAAATATTGAGTAGTAACTATGTGTTCCTCTTCTACACTGTATAAAACGTTAAAAGAATGATGACATTCTAAAACACATTGGGGTGGGGACATCTGGTTTGATATTTTCAAGCAGAACCAACAAAGAGAACACATATTTTTATACCAAGCGTTGTAAGTAGAAGGGTCTTATGCTCGGCTGGATTACTGATTATGTGCTTGACTTTTGAATGCCTGTAATTAAGTCTTCTCTTTTACCCGTCCTTCTAAGCTGCATGTTCAAGGCATGTTTTTAAATTTTGTTCAGATTTTTAAAAGTGTATTGTTAAAATATATAGACATTTTTTGGCTATCTTGGCTGGGAGCCCGAGATTATGTGTGTTGAACATATTAAGTGTTCTTGTTGTACATGTACATGTTTCTCTTAACTGTGCCAAATTATATTGAGCAAGACAATCAGAAGCACATTTTTGTAACTCTAGGCTGTGTTACCGTTTGCTGTACTGCATCGGGAACAGAATCTGCTACCTGCTTCATGTTGTATTTTCTCTATTTGAGCCCGTAACTTGGATATGCAACTTCATGGAGAACCACTCGTAAGTTGTGGAAACCCAAGGGTTCAACTCACATCTGTGATTATCACAGCTGGGTAGAATGGAGACATTATTATAAACAGGGGGTGCACTTTTTCTACTCTGCCAACATACAGCTGTGTAGCCTATGTGATTAATTGCCAAAAAAAAAGTTTTGCATTGCAAGGCTCTGCTAGGAAAATGGATGGCTAACTTCCCTACAATCTATTTGCTGTGTTTTGCATACACTTGTCTTTGAAATGTTGTTAAAATGGCTTTGCTCCATAGAAGAGGGTTTGCTTCCAGTTCTTGGTAGATTGTTTGGGTCACAAAATCAATGAGCCACCCAGCCACGATGAAAGGGTGGGGGAATTCTGAGCATTGGAATCCAAAAATGCAGTTTTTCAAGCTCTGGACAGCAATGGATTTCTATTCCTGGGGAATAGGAGGGAGAGAGCCAAGCGCTGGTAAGCAGACATTCCCATCTCTGTTGCAAACCCCTTTAGCTGAATCTAGGTCCTTCGTGAAAGGATCACCTTGTGAGCAGTTCCTTTCTGCTAACAAGGAAGGGTTTCCTGAGCAAGTGTCAAACTAAAATACAGCAATCTGCATAGGGACAAGTCTGTTGATGTATACAAGCAATACTCATGAAGAACTAAGTCAGCACCGCTGCTGTTTTGAATACAGTATATGTAGCCTGCTGAAGTCTTTATACACTTGTTCTAATTAAAAGGTGGCAGTAGAGTGGAGGGAAACTCTGCTTTGAATAGATCTAGCCTAAGACATTGAGCCATCTCCTAAAGTAGAATTTGATAATTATTTTTGGGGAGCTGCTGTAGTCACAAAAAAGAATCTTTACCAGGCTCTGCCCACATTGCATGTGCCAAGATGTGTCCTGGCATCCTTTACATGTAGAAGATACCGACATCCACTACTTTCATGCTGTATGTGTTGACACACATGCTGGATACTTTAACCCTGGATTCCTTGGTGTCCAAGTGATTTTTGGCTTGGCTTGGATGAGTCACCCTTTTCTTGGCCAATTAATGACATCACTTTGACGTGTGACATGTAGAATCAAGCGAATGTAGCCTAAGCACTCTGTGTTCTGACAGTATAATAGCTATGATTACATAGTTCAAGTCTATTTGATAATGGTACATTAAACTGAGCCCTCAGCCTGGGTGGTGCAGACAGCCAACTGCTTCACCAAAAAAAATGGGTGAAACTTAAGCTAAAATTTCTTTTTTGTCTGAAGGTGATTAGAGTCTACAAATACTTGGTCTTCTCAGAATGCCATCAGTAGCCAAGTCCCCTACAATGTTCTTGTAGAATCATTTCTTTGAAAGCTTCTACTTACCCACTTGAGTTACTGTATATATTCAAGTATGAGCCAATTTTTTCAGCAACAAAAATGTGCTGAAAAAAAGCAGACTTGGCTTATATTCGAGTCATCTGCTGTCTCACACACACGTCCGCTCGATCTCTCCTAGCCTGGCAGAAAAGGAAGGCTCCACCGGGCTCCCAGTGCCCACACAGAAGACACATTGGGAGAAGCAGGCAGTGAAGGCTTTTCTTCTGCCCCCACAGCACACGCAGGGAATCGGTGAGTCCCTCTCCCTGCTAGGGCTTCCCCTTTCCGGCTCGACACACCTCTTCGACTGGCCAATTCTAGCGGGCTTGCCTGGCTTGCCCGTTCACCACAGGCTCCTGCTTGGCTGAGAGTGAGAGAGACTGGAGCGAGGCTTCAAGTCGTAGCTCCCGCATTCTTCCCTGGCAGCGGGAGCACTGGTTGGGTTGCAATGGTCAATTAGCACACACACCCTTGCTCATCCAATTAGACCCATCCCACACACACACACACTCGTAGGCAGACTCCCTTCATCCTCCTTCCTTAATTATTGAAACTCACTAATAGATGCTGCATTTCCCACCTTAGGCTTATACTCAAATCATTCAGTTTTCCTGGTTTTCTGAGGTAAAATTAGGTACTTCGGCTTATATTTAAATCGGCTTATACTCGAGTGTATACAGTACTTCACCAGGAATCATATTATTAAGTAAATCACAGCAATAGTCTTTGTAGGACTATTTATTGGGCAACATTATTTCAAAAAGAAAATATGGATTGGGAAATACAGTAATACCCCGGATAACAATTGCATCGGATAACGCTAGAATTAGACAACGATGCAAGTTTTTGGGGAAAAACTTGCATCGGATAACGATTCTGGATAATGATTCTTAGCGTTATCCAATGCAATGGTCTGCGGGTGTGGGGTGGTTTGGGTAGAACAACCCAATCAACCCCCCACCCGCAGCGGTCTCTGCGACTGCAGTAGGGTCGGGAGAAAAGCACCCACCTTTTCCCCCAACCCTACTGCAGTCGCAGAGACTGCTTGTCTCTTTATTTCCCTCCCTGTATTTAAACCAATCACATCTCTCTTTCCCCCTCCCTGTAGTTTAAATACAGGGAGGGAAAGACAGAAGCAGTTCTCTCTCTCCCTGTAGTTTAAATACAGGGAGGAAAAAAAGATGCGATTGCAAAGGCGCTTTCCCCGACCCTACTGCAGTCACAGAGACCGCTGCGCGCGCGCGGGGTGGGTGGGTGGGTGGTGGTTTTAAAGGCAGGGAGGTCCTTTTCTTTCCCTGCCTGCCTTTAAAGCGGTTTGTCCCTGAAGTCAGGGCTTTTTTTTTTAGCGTTGTTTGATGCATGCATCGGACAACGCTAAAAATCGGATGTCATGACTTGTGGAACCAAGTCATAACGTTATCCGGGGTATTACTGTAAAGCTACTCTGCTCTTATTCTTTCTGGATGAAATCAGGCTATAAGATTTAATCTGCATGTCCATTGTATACTTCACAGATTCCTTCAAGTTAGAATCTTTTGGGTGCTTGCCTGGCAGTAAGTCCTACTGAATTCAGCAGGACCTCTAAGTAGACATACTTAGAGTTGTATTTTTAACTGATTCAGCAAGCTGAGCTGCTCATTTTTTTCTTTGTAGGGGTCTCTTTCTCTGCATCAGATGTAGCTTTCCTTACTTCTGCTGCAAACATTCCATACTATTAGAAACCCTCTTGCTAAAAATTTGATACATACAGTACATCCCATCTACAGTAGGGCTGGGAAATGGGGCACTTCAAATTTTGTCAGATTTCAATTCCGTGAATCATAGGAAACCTAATTAACGAGAAGTAGTTCAACAAGATCTGAAGGGCCACGCATCTGCCATATCTACCCCACAGTTACCTCATTGCATCCACTAACATTGGGTCTGACTGTACTGAGTTACTCAGCCAAATCCAATGTAATTAAATCTCTCTGAATCAACATCTGTACAAAATATTATTACTCACCATGACAATAAGTGATGTCAGTGTTTTCAGAGTAGTTGTGGCGAAAATAGAAGTGTGATATCAAGAACTTTGAGCTTTTGTGATAGCAAAACTACAGAACAAGTGGATTGGAAAATACCCATCTCTAAAAAGAAAAAGGATGACTTGAACATAATCGCAGTGTGACAGCATGTGCTTTAGTATCTCTAAAAAGAAATGTGTTGGACTTAAGCAAAAAAAAGTAATTTTTCTGTATCACGTCTTTTACAACTGCTGAAACAAACGATGCTTCCAATTTGTCTATGTTTTTTTTAAGAAAGTTGTTGAAAGGTACTTTTTTATTGTAATTTTCTAAAAATAAAAGCAATGATTGTAACTGACTTCCATATAGCAGCAGGCTATGCTACATTGTCTGCTTTTCTGCTTGTATCCATTTGAAGAAATTTACGTCACTTGTGCTAGTCAAATGCTTTCTAGAATTGATGACAAGTGTGGGCTCACCCCACAGTGCAAACTCAGTGTGGCTTTGGATCCAGGTATTTTGTTCTATGAGAAGAAAGGCTGTGAACTCACGTGAATTGTTTCACCCTGACTTTTTTGCTCTCCCTGCACCACTTCTGTAGCATTTTCAAATTACTTTTTGCAATTCTACTAGAGATAGGCTAGCCAGAGTTCACAAAATCCTCAATTCAACTAGAACAGGGATTCTCAACCTACAGCCTGTGGGGAACCTGGTCTGTGGCACCATTTTCTGTGGCTCGCATCACCACAACTAGAAGTGGAAGCATTTATGACAGCTGTAAATGCACCCATGGCTGTCGCAAACACATTTACGACAGCCACGGATGCATTTTACAGCAGCATTTACAGCAAGGGGGCAACCAGTCCATCCCACTCAGCTGTCTGAGGAGACATGGTCTGGCCTATGGCTTAAAAAGATTGAGAATCCCTGGATTAGATGAGAACTTTTTTTCCCTTGAGGTTTTTGTAATCTGTGCAAAACTGTTTTCCCTTTGAAACTAGACAGGTGTACATAAAGCAAGCAAAAACATTGGTGGGTCAAAAAAAAGATGCAAGCCCACAAAACAATTTATAATAGTTTTGCATGATTCATATTATTTGCTCAAGAATTTTTTATAAATGGGAAAAGTCTATCCCAGGTGACAGAAAATCATTAACTGGCAGTGATAAATGTTCTGCAGTTTCTAAGTCTCAGATTTCCATTCATATTTATATCCAGAGATGTCCTTCCACTGCCTGTCCCAGTGAACTTTTCTAATAGAGCCAGTTTCCTGCCATTTTTTTACTCCCCTTCTACCGTATGCTCTGCTGTTCCTTAAAGTCACTGTATCCTCTGAAGGGAATGAGAAGGACAGAGGACAAGTGAAATCAACAAGAACCATCACTGAACCTCCTTGCAAGGACACACCTCTCCAGATGTTGCTGGGCTACAACGTTCTGCAGCCTAGCAAGCACAGTCAATAGTGAAGAAGACTGCACGGCGTGGTTCAGCAGTACAGTAGTTGGGTTGCATTTTGCCCAGCCATGGAATACACTATGAAGAGTATGAACACACATTGATTAATGGACCAACACAGTGAAAAGATCCACCTGCTTAACTTTTGAGTATTTTGTAAAGGTAAAGGTTTCCCTTGCTCAAAAGCCAGTCGTATCCGACTCTAGGGGTCAGTGCTCATCTCTGTGTCTAAGCCGAAGAGCCAGCGCTGTCTGCTTCTGCAGACGTTTCCATGGTCATGTGGCAGGCATGACTAGGCACGGAACGCTGTTACCTTCCCACTGAAGTGGTCCCTATTTATCTACTTGCAATTTCTTGCTTTCAAACTGCTAGGTTGGCAGGAGCTGGGACAGAGATGGACGCTCATTCCCTCCTGCAGTACTTGGGGATCGAACTGCTGACCTTCCGCCTCCCAGTCAGCGTCTTAGTGACTTGAGCCACTGCAGTCTTTTGCCATGTATGCAAAATTTTTATTATATCAAATAGTCCTCAGTCATGACTGGTTGAAGGCAAGAGAATGTTTAGTGCTACAGATGTCAAACCATAGTTCCCATCATTTGCCATACTGTCTGGGGCTGATGGGAATTAACAGTCAACATCCAGAGGGTTACACAGTCCCCAGCCCTGCACCTATATTTGTATTCTTACAATAACGGATCTCAGCTTCAACAGGAATGAAAGCATTCTTCGATCACTGGCAGCGAAGACATATTTAATAGATTATTAGTTGGCTTTTCTGTCACGAAAATGCGTTTAAGTTTAATCACTATTCTAAAGTTTATCAAAAAGAGGTAAATATTTAGTAGTACTGATTTGTGCATTCTGCTGAGCTTTTTATGTTATGTCTTGGCTTGGCAGGTAATTACAAAATGGACACGGAGCAAATCCAGTTTGGTGATAACCGGCATTTCCCTCTATAACAAAAAGTTGCTGTTGCACAGAAACTAGGACTGCTCCAAACTGCCATAGCAAGAGTTATCTTTTAACCTGCTATCGACGTGTTATTTTTGTCTGACCACAAACCATCTCATCTGTATAATTGCCATGTTATAGGGGCTTATTTGGAAGTGGACCCCATTGAATTCACTGGTCTCGCTTTTGAATCGATACACAGTGCAGTGGCAAGAAGAATAGTGTACAGCTGAGTGGGTTTTTACTTGGCAAGGACAGTGTGGTGGTAAATGTATCCAAAATAGAGGATGACCCTGTAATGACACACACACACACACACACACACACACACACACACACACACACACACACACACACACACACACACACACACACACACACACACACACACACACACACACACACACACACACACACACACACACACACACACACACACACACACACACACACACACACACAGTGGTGGGCACCAGCAGGTTCCAGTTTGCTAGAGCCGGTAGCAGAAATTCTGGCAGGCCCCTCTGCCCATCCAACTTTTGAAATAAAGTAGTCCTAATTCGTGTGCAACACAGGCCTTTTCCCCTGGCCATGCCCACCATACCACACCCACAGTGTGGTAGTAAAATTTTGGAGCCCACCACTGGACATACACTGAAAACTCTGGACAAGCTGACAACCAAAGCCAAGCCAAGTGAGGGACGTAGGAGTGTCATATTGGTTGTATTTACTATGTATTGCTTGTTTTTAGTTATGTCTTTTTCTGGTTCGTGTTGTAAGCCACTCAGAATTGGGTCTACCTAATTGGGGCGGGATAACAAATTGGAAAAATAAAATAAATAAATAAGCCAGGAATCCATGGGAATGGAAGGGAGAAGCTGCCATCCAAAGACCAGCTCCTTCCTCCTCCTCCTTCCTCAGCTTGTAATATTCAAGGGCAATAGCAGCCCTCAATGCTTTCATATCTCTTTCCTGCTCCCTCCCTCTGGCTAGTCTCACCAAGAGCAAAATGAGTATTGGGTGGGGAAGAAGGAGAAAAGGAAAGTTATCAAAGCAGCCTTATAAATGAGTTGCAGGATGGGCTCTTCTGTGTTTTGTTTGGCCCTGTGCATGTCCACTGACAAAAACGGATGCAGGAAACTGAGCAGCACCCAAGCCATCCTAATCAGGTTAGGCTAGCGAGAAGGCATTCCAGCTCCCTGCACCTTGGACAGAGCACAAGGCTGGATAAGACCCCAACCCAAAGGAAGTTACAGTGGTACCTCGTATAACGAAAATAATTTGTTCTGCAAGGCTTTTTGCTATGCGATTTTTTCATTATACAAAGCATGCTTCGTATAACAAAATTTCCTATGGGGAAATTCATATAACAAAAATCTCCATAGGGATGCATTGAAAACCACCCGGACCTCAGGGGGAAAAAACCCTGGGAGAGACATTGCTTCGTATAGGGGTATGTTACCTACCGTAAGAATAGTTCTCCAAGTAGTCCTGTGAACATTCATACTTTTGGGGTTTTGCCACCATGCATGCGTGGAGGGAAAATCCAAAGTATAAATGCTCACGGACCACGAAAGAACGAAGGTTTTCACTATACGAGGCAACATTTTTCTTCAAATTCTTTTCATTATACAGTAATACCTCGGATAACGTTTACCTCTGATAACGCTAAAATCGCATAACGTTAAGCAATCTGGGGTGGAGAATTTGATCAAATAACATTAAGTTCCTATGGGATGGATCGGATAACAACCGCTAAAGCCTGTGCAGTTACAATGTATCTCTATGGAGCTTTAACGTTATCTGATCCATCCCATAAGATTTTAACATGGATCGGATAACACTAAAAATCGGATAACACCAAGACTTGTGGAACCAAGTCTTAGCGTTATCCGAGGTATTACTGTATGAGTTTTTCATTATAAGAGCCCTTCATGTTATATGGGGTTTTACTGTATTTGAAGGGAGGGGGATGACAAGAAAGGAGTGTGGTACCGAAGGAGGGGCCAGTCAGAACAGAGAAGAGCCAGCTGCTATCTGAGGGCAGAGATAAAGGGAGAGAACTGACAGAGGCAACCAGAAAGGTCCTAGCTGCAAAAGGGTCCTGGTGCAACTACACCCACGCCTTCATAGGATGCCACAGCTACACCACCACAGAGAAAAGGGGCTTAAACTAAAAAAGCCCTTTTACAGACAACTCTTTTAAAAAGGATCTGATACTTCGAAATCACACAGAATCCTCATGTGATAGTTATCTGCTTTCACAAATTCCCTTTACTGACATAAGTGAGAAATCTCCTTAACAATTAGATTTTGACTGCACATTATGTTTTTAAAATTATTTTTATATATGCACTGAATCTTCACAATTTACTGTGACCAACTGCCATCTATACATAATCTTATAAACCATCACCCCGCTGCTTACAGCTAGGAATAACCAGCTCTTAACATGATCATGTGTTGTGCATCACAAGAGCAGAACCCTATGCTCTGGACTACACAACAGTTCTGCCTCAGGACGTAGTGGGGTCTCCTTCAGCAGGAGGAATATTTAAGCAGAGTGTGAATGGCCTTTTCGCTGTAATTGTTGCAATGAACCTGATCAGCTGAGCTAACCTCCAGGGTTCCTTTCAACATAACGAGATTTCTGGTCATCACACAGGCAACGCGAAGCTTCATAAAATCAAGCTTGTGCTTAACAAGTCACTCGATAGCTGCAGGTGACAAATGCCACATGGCCACAAGCAGCCTGGTGAAGTAGAGACGACATTGGCTGAAATCCTATTGCGTGGCATAGTAAATTGCATTACAGTAGGTCCATTGAATCAACAAAGAGATGGTACGCCAACCCATCAGGAGTCGAGGAGTCTGGCTGTAACTTTAGCACAGTAAGTCACAAAGTAGGACTATTTGAATGAATGTAAGATGCAGAGGAATTGTTTCACCAAATCCCCATTGATTCAGTGGGCCTGCTTTATTGCAATTTACAAAACAGAATTCTGGCAGTTCACAAGTAGTGTATTCTAAACTGAGCCTAATGGAATACAGAGCAGTTCCAGGAATGAAGTAGTGACAAAGCAAAAAACAAACTTCTTAATTTCTTCCTTCTTTTGCAACTCTCTTTTTGTTGGTGGAGATATAATACCAACTCCATCTTACTACTGAGTAAGAGAGTAGCAACCACCACCACCTTCTACTATTACTACTACTACTACAAACACACCCTCCTTTCACACCCTCACATGTGATTTTTGTCTTCCCATTTTAATAATAGTTCAGGAAACCATCAAGACCAAGCTTAATAATGATTAACATTAATTAGAGCTCATGCTTCTGATGTTTGAAATCAAGAATAACTGCTAGTACTAGAAAAGAAATTCTATTAACTTGATCCAAGACACCTAGTGAAGAAAAGTGCCTATTTTAAATCCACCCCAGGATGTGTCTACTGGTGGTAGTCACTAGGCAACTGCACTCTGGGAAATCCAATCTAGCACATTAGCAGTTACCTGAATGTAAGTCAAAAAAGTGGAAGTAACTGGATGTCGCTGCCATGGTGATCCCTACCTTCACATCTCTTTTCATCAGCAGGTATCAAGAGCCTGGCATTCCCCTGGGTCCTCTCACCAACTGTTTGAACTTACAAGAAATGACAGGGAAAGCCAAATGGGCATTCTTTGCACAATTTGTCTAACTTCACCCATCTTCCCCCCCACCAATCTCTAAAAGCCTGGAAGGATTGTGATGAATTATAGATCAGATGCATTACAAACTGCTTCATGTCAGTTCTCTCAGCAACCATGCAAAAGCCTGCTGTACTTTTGGTGTCCCCCCCCCCCCCCCGTTCTTCCCCCTAAGTCCCTGCCTATAGATTTAAGTATTAAGGGTGGAAATTAAATTACCTTTCTGTTATGCCAATTTGTAGAGCATTATCCAATCAGTCTGCACCTCTAGTGTCAATCTAGTACAATTTAAAACTTACACTCTCAATTTGTGATGTCCAGCCATTTAAATAGTGTTAGCCATGGTCTACATGTGGCCATTAATGCTGAAATAAATGTATTGGTTGTAGATTTCCAAGCAGCTATAACCACTTGCACACTTCAGAAAATAGATACTCAAAGAATTAAAGACCTTCTCGTACTATGATATTTCTAAAAAAGATTTCTAATTCAAAATTTTCCGTATCTATGCCTTGATCAACGATGACCATCAGCAACTGTAGTAGTTGTAGTGGTGGTGGTGGTGAAGGTTGTCTAATTTTGATCCAATCAATTATTCCAATTATACGATATTGAGCTGGAATAACTGATTGGACCCAGGTAGAATTAGACAACCTACACTGAAAAAGAAAGAAGCTAATGACTATGTACCATACCCTGCACCTAAAAAGTGATTTTGGTGTTAATTGTTTGTACTTAACAAGAGCTGAGGGTGACAGAGGACACCTACAGGTGAAACAGACAGTAGCAGAAGAAAAGCATAGCTTAAATGATTACATTAAGAAAAATGAAGATCCTATGCTTCAGGAAGTGAGCAAAAGAAGACTTTTGAAAGCAGTGAAGAAGAAAGCTGAATGCAGAAAGGATAGAAAGTCAAGCTGCAAACTGGAAAAACAAGCCTATGTGTGGTCAATACTTGAAAAACATGGAAGGAAAGGGTAACCAAAAGCTGACATGGGAATGATTTTGATTTGAAGACAGAAACGGAAGGATTTGTCTTGACAGCTCAGGAACAAGTTTTGCAAACAAATTGCATGAAGACTAAAATATGGCATGTAGCAAATGCCGGCTTCGTAATGAAAAGGATGACACAGTAGATCATCTGATCAGCAGATGTAGCAAAATTTGCAAAAATTATTAATTGGAAACTGCCAGAAGTGAATGCAGTAAAAACTATTGGGAACATCAGATAGAGAAAGGTTTGGAAAATGAGGGTGTCAGGATCCTGTGGGACTTTATAATTCGAACAGATAGACATCTGACTCATAACACACCTGATCTAACTGTTGTGGAAACAAAGACCTGGTTTATTGACCTCCTCCTCCTCCGTCTAGGCCAAACATGAAACCTTCAAAATGAAGGCACCCTTACTAGAACAGGAGAAAATCACAAAATATTGCAATTTGCACATTGAAGTTGAGCGTTTATGGAGGAAGAAATCTATTGTACCCATAGTGATTGGAGCATGTGAAGCAATACCTAAAGGACTCCCAGGATACTTAGGAATTTTGGATTTATTTGACTTGAACATCCAGGTCAGGAGAGATATATTCCAAGGTGATCCATTGCCACATTCACTTTTTGTAATAGCTGGTATCACTAACAATATTGTTGAATAATATGGATACAGTATCAGATGTTGAAGACATCTGGTAGAAATTTGCATGTTGTATATGGACAATCTTAAATTGTATGGGGAAACAGGGCAGCAAATTGAGTCATTTATGCAGACAGTCCAACTCTTCAGCAATGTTATTGTGATGAATTTTGGAATGAAAAATGTGCAACTTTAGGCAGAAAGAGTTTTTTTGGTTGAGTCAGAAGGACTACAGCTCACAGAGGGAAGAACCACACAGAATCTCAGACATGATGAAAACTACATTGAAAAAACAAAGAAGTCTTTCGTGTTTGTTTGTTCCTCTTAGATCCCACCATTCCAATAAATTCAGTGATCCAAGGGACACATTGGAAACAGATCTCATAACAAGCCATTACAATTGTAGTAATCAAAGAAACTTAAACCTTTCCCCTCCCTACTCCATCATAAGTATTGGGGAATTTTTACAAGTAAACAACATAAGCAATGCAATAGTGGAAAGGAAGACTAACACAGTATTTGAGGAGAGTCTGAAAAATCCTGAAATCAAGAATGAATGGTGGAAATATAAAAGCAATAAATACACGGGTAGTAGCTGTGATAAAATATAATGCTGGTATTGTCGATTGAATGCTGACTGAGTTGGATGGTTTGGAGAACAAGAAAGCTAATGCTTGAAAATCATGCCCTTTCATCTGTGAAATAATGTGGATAGATTATATCTGCTGTGGAAGGTCAGAGGATGATGACTGCTGCAAGTCAAACAAACAGTGAAAAGGAGGAAAGGTTTCTTGGTGAATATGTTCATAGTTGTAATGAGAGGATGTTGAATGAGGATTCTAGGGTATCATCAAAACTGCTGAATCAAATGAAGCATATAGTGAAGAGGTACTAAGGAACGGAATAAAGCAGCATTACATGCTCAATATACACTGTTTAGCATTCATCCATTCAGCAAGTTGTGTTGTTTTCACTCTCCATAAATTTAGCCTAGGACTAGGTTATTCTGGTTTAATATTTAAAGCTCAAGAAGTGTGTAGGAAACTTTTCCTTAATTTTAACCATCATCCCGAGCATGCTAGGGGCCTCTCTTAGCACCGTGAATTTTGACTCACAGGAGGCTCTGAAAATTTCCCCGAAGCAGCGATCGGTTTTGGCAAAGGCTGCTGAGGGGAAAGGATCAAGCAAGAGGCTGTTTGGAGCAGCCTGGACAAAGCACAGTCACTGCCTCTGCCGCCACCACTGCTGACGTCAAAATTGTCAGCAGTGGGAGCAGCCTGCCTCTGGCCCATGCAGCTGTGTGTCGGGGGCGGAACCGGCCTGCAAGAAAAAAAGTTTGGGCACCAGTGCAGGAGAAAGTTCATTGGATTTGCTCCGAATATCCCTGTGACGTTTTATTTTTATTACGTGTTGGCCAGTCTTCCCTGTTAAGAGCAGTTGATGTGTTAGTTGATTTTGGGTCGTATTTATATAGTGTCCTTTTGTTTGGATCATTGTTAAGTATTTTCAGTCATTCTAAGCCAGGTTTCCTCAACCTTTTCAGGGCAGGGGCTGGATCACTCCCCTCAGAATGGCTGTGCAGGCTGGTCATGTGTTTCCACACGATTTCTTGCAGGGAAATGTGTGATTTTGGTGAGTTCTCATGAGATTTTGGCGAGTTCTTGCATGAGAACTCACCAAAATCATGCAAAAACTTACCAAAAATGCGCTCAAACTCACAAACAATGCATGGCTTTGCTGTTTTTTGGCATGTTTTCAGCACTTCTGGGTGGCGGTAGCAAGAACGAAGAAGGGTTTGGGGGGTGGATGAAATGGCTTCGGGGCCCAGGTTTGGCCCATGTGCCATAGGTTGAGAATGCCTGTTCTAAGCCTTCTGGCTTTCTCTTTCCATGTCAAGTTCTTTTATAGTATTTATCCAGCAAGTTTTTTTTAATTTCTGTTTCTGCAAGAGCCGAGATCAAATTTCACCTAGCTTTTATCATATGTTCACTGAACAGATTTTCTTCAAAGTGTGAAATATAATCTAAGTATTGTATATGTGTTTCCAAAGTGAGATCTGGAATGCAGGTGGCCTGGCACCTTCTTGAAAATAAAGAGACATAAAAACATTGCAAATTGATCAAAGTTTTCTGGTTTTGTGAAAAAATTATATAAGGAATCTTGCCCCAAAGGAATTTACATAGCAAACATGAAATTTTAAGCTGCACCCTAAATTTGTCTAACTTCTTTTGTTTTCTGTTTCTAACAGAACAAAGTTTTATTCAGCCAATTCATAGGGGAATGTGACACCTATGTTGATAGACTTTGTCTTTTCAGAATTTTTTATTATTATAAACAATTTTTTTGATATAGGTAAAACAAATACTTGGTTTTACCTCTAAGCCAATCCCAGATGAATAAAAGAAAATACCTTCAAGACCCCAAAGAATTCTTCTAAAAAGACTTAAATGAACAAAAACTTCCACATTACATGCTGGACATATCTCACCCTGATATCAAAAGTCTATGATAGTGAACAGCCCTGATCCAAGTTTGTGTTAAACAATGAAATAAGCATTAAGTCTTATCTTTTAACTTCAAGAGCTGTTTCTTCTTGACTGTTGTAGACTGGGAGACGGAGGGGAGAACCACATCAAGTTATACACAGGACACTTGTCCTTCAGAGCTACTGAGCAGTTGCTCAGTGAGCAGTCCAATCTCATAAAGGTTTGTTCCAAAAGATCCACTATTTAGCAGGAACCACATCAGAGTAATCCTTCAGTACACCAGCCAAATGGTCATTGTGAGTCTTGAACCTCCGTTTCTTCTGAGATGCAGGCTTCTTTCTCCTTTGAATTGGAGCCTGGAAGAACAAATATGGGACATTCACATTCAAGGTGTTAAAAAAATAAAGCCATCAAGACAAGGGCCAGATCAGTCCAAAGGTCCATAGACCAGCATATGTCTCACCAACAAAAGAAAGGCACAAGGGCAAGAGACCTGTTTGTAGGGAAGCAGATTACATAGGAGTGAACCATGACTCCTGCTTCTCTTGAGCTTCCCAGGTCTAAAGGTGCTACCACCACCACCAGCACCCAAAGGGAGAAAGAAACTTAGAAGCCACACAAAAGAAAGATATATCAGGCCATTAAAAACAATAAGCCTTCCAGTTTCAAGATGGAGGGACAAGAGCAGGCAGAGGAAAAAGGATAATTGTCCCATTTGAGGACTGCCTTGTAATTTCACTATATCATTGCTCACCCACTGCAACATTCTCTGAAGTGTCTGAACCATCCCTAGCTCCGCTCAATATGGATCACATTAATCCCATCCATTCTCAATTTTCCTGAATTTAACTCATCAACACTAAAAAGAGCATAGTCAGGAAAGGAAAGGAAAGATTTATGGAAAGTCTGTAATTGTCTTACTACTTTCTTAGGGCCCGCATCCTGCATTGAAGAAATGCCCTGACGCTTCAGATACTCTTCTATCTTTTCCTCATCCATGGAGTCCACAGGAATGCTCCTCCAAAGTTTCTGAAATTCTAAAATGGCAAAAAGGAATACTAATTAGACACAGCAATGGATAGATTAATAAATAAATAGGAAAATATCCTTATCAGGGTCACAGTTATGCTACAATGGAAGAGAACAAGGACACAATCTTAAAGCAGTGTGAAAAACTGATGAGGTACATGAGAAGAATTAAATGGCATCAGTGACGTCTAAAAAATCACCGAAAAATGGGAGAGAATGTCATAGTATTGAGAGAGCCCTCTTCATTGTCCAGATGATAATTGAAGAAGGGCTTTCTTTGAGGATCTTAACATATGGACAGAGGAATGGCTTCAGGATAACAGACCTTCATAACACAATAACAGATTATGATATGGCTGGTACCATGGCAAACTCCACGGTGACCATGCAGGTGGGAATGGAATGTTACAGCACTGGATTTGATAACATTCTGCCTCTTATTCAGTACAGTATAATAATTATGTGCTTAAAACGTCTAGCATTACATCTATATTTATGCATGGAATTTTGGGGATTCATGGAGTACAGTCCACAAAATTCTGCAGCAATTCCTCTAGCCACACTTCTGAGAGCTTCAATCAAGAAATTCAAGTCCTGACAGGCATTTTCAAGTTTCTAAGATAAAAAATTCAGACTTTGGCAACCATTTACATCCCATTAGGGTTCACTCAAGAAGCCTCTAAAAACCCTACCAGATCCATAACCCCTTACAGCTTGCACGAAGCTCTCCTCCACCTATCAATTTTTGTGTTTGTCTGTTGACCCACTGCTGTCACAATTCATAAAAATCTCTACTTCTTTGAAGTATAGTGTAAAATTAAATTTGGAAGAGACAACTGACATGACAGATCAAGGGAGTGAGGGGTTAGCGTGAGCCAATGCATTTATCTATATTTTATCATGGTTACAGATGTGACCAAAGATTTTGACACTTAAAATTCCAGCCCCCATACTCTTCCCAGCGCAAAAAATGGTTGACACTGGACATATAGAAAACTTGACAGTCCTAAGAAGCCTTTTTACCTGACATGCCTTATTATGTTGTTACTCAACTCTGTTTTCTAAAACACTGGATATGGAATACAGTAATACCCCGGATAACGACTACACCGGATAATGCTAAGAGCGCATAACGACGACAAATTTGGGGGGAAGATTTGCACCGGAGAATGTTCTTTTTAGCGTTATCCGATCCATCGTAATAAAGAAGTAAAGGAGGTCAAAGCTCCTCTCCCTGCCATTTCCCTCCTTCCCCCCCCCCCCCAGCAGCTTGGTCAGGTTTTATTTTAGCGTTGTTTGATGCATGCATCGGACAACGCTAAAAATCGGATAACGTCATGACTTGTGGAACCAAGTCATAACGTTATCCGGGATATTACTGTATTACCAATCCTTTTTAAACAATGGTGCTACTGGAAACAATGACAAAAATCCTACCAATAGCTGAGTGCAAGAGGAATCACAGAGGCAGTTGTTGCAGCTAACTGACAAGGTGTTGGATGCATATTGGGTGTGTGACCTCATCCAATACCTAAAGTGTCTTACTTTATATATTTTGTGTGCACATTAAATGTCCAGTAGAATGCTGCCCATTGTATCCACAAGAAAACCTACTAGATATTTACTTGGTTAGCACCACCATGAACAAATTATTTACCCAATACTGTACATCAAAAGTGCTTCAGTGTTTGATATATGTGGGAATACCTGAAAAGATTTCCTGGCTCTGTTTTTCAGAATTTTATTTATGGATTGTGAGCTGGGTCTGTTGACAAATTCTATTTAAGTTAATGACTACAGAATGAAGGGTGTGGAATTGTACCAGTCACTGCTTTGATAACAGCATTCCAGAAAAGCACTTAAAAGAATATATGGAGGCAAGCTGTGCCGCAGGTTATCTGGCTGTTGCTGCTCTTTGAAGTTTGGGGCCTCTTCATTTTCTGTGGCTAAAGCAGGTCTTCCACTTTGAAAGACTCAGAAGGATTCCCCCCACATATACATACACACAAACATACACCCGTTCTTTATTATAATAAAAACAATGA
This sequence comes from Furcifer pardalis, assembly GCA_030440675.1. NCBI lineage: Eukaryota > Metazoa > Chordata > Lepidosauria > Squamata > Chamaeleonidae > Furcifer > Furcifer pardalis. The sequence goes on along the minus strand of CP126896.1, from coordinate 11,919,586 downwards.
AATGTTTTATTGCAACTTTATGACAAATTTTATTTGACACAGGCTTCCATAGGCTCTTATGTATTATAGTGTTATCTAAAGGCTTGAATACAAGCATGAAGTAATAGTTACGTACCTTGGGTCCAGATTAGATATGACACAGAATGTGGCTGTTGCCAGTCCAAGTGCCCCTGAACAACTACTGAAAGAATGTAGATGAGATCACAGTGCTTTAGAGCTGTGATGTTGAACCTTGGCACGTCAGGTGTTCTTGGATTTCAATTCTCAGAAACCCAAGTCTCTGTGAATCCACATGAATGGGTTTACTGCATGTACTTCAGCTTCTGGGAATTAAAGTCCAAGAACAGATGGAGTGCCAAGGTTCACCATCACTAGCTTAGTGTTTCCCACTTCTGATGCCTGCTTGTTTAAAACACCAGGTATAGTGGATTTCAACACCAGTCACAGGATTCTACTGAACTGATATCCATAAACAAGGGAGTGCATTTATCCCAGGAATGAAAAGCCCAAAATTTTTTGGGGAGTGCTTTCTCACAGGGGAAATGCTGAAGGAGATCTCCGATAAAACGCGATGCTATGACATAAAAGTTTTTGCTACTGTGGTTATGTGATTCAGAAGTCTCACACTATTTTTTCCACAAATGATGATGGCAAGAAAAACATACCAAATCATCCAAAATGTATCCAATTTTAACTAAACAGGTCAGACCACTTCATACTCAGAAGGAAATTCCCAGGAAATTCCAGGAAGAGCTAAGAAAAATCCTGCCTGAAACCTTGGGAAAGTGTTGCCAGTCCAGGTTGACAGTACTGGGCTAGACCAGTGGTATCCAACCTTTTATTGGCCATGCCCCACCTAAGCATCTCTAAAATCCTGATGCCCACCGCCACCCCTGCCCTGTGGCATATAATTCTTATTATTCAAAAAGTGAACTCGCAATCACATGGAGGAAGTCTAAAAGGTCATTAATTTGGTCAAACTCATACTCAAATTGTCCCCCTTTTAAAAAAACCAAATCCTCCCCCAGTGGGGAGTGTGTCCCTCGTTGGGAACCACAGGACTAGACAGATCAAGGGTATAACTCAGTAAAAGGCAGCTTTCTATGTTCCGAGAGCAATATACAGTAGAACCCTGATTGCATTGTATAGCGATTGCATTGTACAATTGCCTTTTTAAATAATGTTTTTGTATCGTACGATTTTCATCATCGTACAATACATTTTTTAAAGGGAAAACCAGGTGGCTATGGGGTGGGGTGGGGGAGCCTTCCCCCCCCCTCCCAGCCCCTTTGTGAGCTAGCGGCGCTGGGCTGTTTTCCTCCTGGGAAGTGTGTTCCCAAGGGGAAAGCAGCCCAGCGCTGATAGTGAAATGGAGTCTCACTGGTCCCTCTGCCATTTCGACAAGTGGACCAGTGAGACTTCATTTCACTAGCAGTGCAGGGGTGCCTTTGGCTGGGAAAGGGCTTCTCCAACCAAAGGAACCCCTGCGCTGTTAGTGAAAGGTATTCCTGCTGGTCCCCTTGCGAAAACAGTAGGGGGTCCAGGTAGAATCCCTCTTGCTAACAGTGCAAGGTGCAATTCTATGGCGAAAATCGTTGTACGAATCATCCCGTAGGAAAAATTGTTATACATGTATTGTACAGTGATTTTTTTCGTACAACAATTGACCCATTGGAACCAATTAAAATCATTATATGGGGTTTCACTGTATTCTGATTGTTGGCAGGACGGACCCATTCAAGGACACAGCAGAACTGTCAATGGTTCAACAATTATAAGAAGTGTACGTTAAACCTTTCTACAAACCATGAACCTAACTATGCTGCCAACTCTACTGATAATTGTTACTTCACTAGAATTCTCATAGGGTCACAAAATATTCCACTTTTCAGTAAAGTATTTATATTTCAATTAAGGTTGTATTTTATTATTAATACTCAGCCTGTGCGGCCTTGAGCAAGGTGCCCCAGAAGAAAAGAATGTTAAAAAATTCTGTGTATTCTATACCTAGAAAATCTTGGAAACGGTCACCATAAGTCAGAATTGCTTGATAGCATGCAATTATTACATTAATAGCATGTATATCTCCTTATTTCTTCACCACTGCTGAGGGAGCTGCACTGGCTCCCAGTTTGCCTCTGGGTGCAATTCAAGGTGCTGGTTATTACGTTTAAAGCCCTATATGGTAGTGGACCAGGATACTTAAGAGACCGCATCGTCCCAAGGATATCTGCCCGTCCCACCAGAGCGGACCAGAGAGGCTCTCTGGTTGTGCCATCAGCCAGAGAGGCGCACCTCACTGGCACGAGAAGGAGGGCCTTCTTGGTGTCCACTCCGGCCCTTTCGAACCTCCTGCCAATAGAACTACGCATGCAGACGGAGTTGCTGCCCTTTAGAAAAGGAGTGAAAACCTGGCTGGCAGGTTTGGTCTGGGGAGTAGATGGTTCAACTTCCCCAGCCAATTGGTTGGTTTGACCCCAGTATGCCTGTGTTGTAATTTTAGGCTTTTAATACCAAGTTTTTAAAAGTGTTTAGAGTTTTTAACTTTTAAAAGTGATTTTATGGTTGTTGTAAATCGCCCCGAGTCCCTTTTGGGAGGAGGGAGATAAACAAATTTAAATAAATAAATAATAAAATAAATAAATATTTCGACAATATTTTTCTCTCCTTTGCTTTGATCCATAGTTACAATATGATACAAAAAAAGGTGTTTAAAGTCTGGGGAAAATATTGTAGTGAAATTAGTGCTGTTCTACAGTCTTAGAAGATTCTGTATGCAGTGCTCTAGTGTACAAACTGGGAAGATGTTGTATAGAAAAGCAGCACTGGCTTGCAAAATACCCCAGCTTTTTTTAAAAAAATAAGTAATATAATAACCAATGTAATGAATTAATGACATTCATTATTGAAGCCAACACGAACAAATTAACTTCTGGAATTCACTAGCAATTAACAAAAGAAATTAATTTTTTTAAGTAATGTTCCAAGCTACAATAAAAGTAGAAAAATGCAGCATTTAAGTGTAAAACATATACAGTAGTATCACTTGTGGTAACAAAGTGAGCCTCCTGATTTGCCATTCTAGATTTTAAAATGAAATTTAAAATGAAATTTAAATACGTATAGTAACAACTAGAGTTCGTGAAACTACAAACGTGAGATTATGCTGCCCTCTAAAGATCAAATTAAGAATCTTCTCATCTTCCACTACAATATTAATTTGAGATCATAGTGCTAAATATTAAACAGCAAACCAATACTCTGTGATCTGGAAGAAATTGTCAAGTTAAACAATCAAGAATACATTGTTTTCAAGCTGATACCCATTACAGGAAAGACAACTGAAAAGACTGAACTGCACCTAAAGTAGACCCATTAAATTTAGACCTGATAATTATAATGATGGTGGTCATAATATAACAAATACAGTCAAACTTCGCATAAAGAGTGTCTCGCTTAAAGAGTAACTTGCTTAAAGAGCAGAAATTTCTCTGACTGGTCGCTTCGCTTAACAAATAAAACCAACCAAAAACTCGCTTAACAAATAAATCGGGGTTCACTATCCCCCCCACAATTGGTCATTAACAATGGTGTTTCACTTAAAAGAGCAAACTCGCTTAAAGAGCAATCCTGTAGAACACATTATGCTCTTTAAGCAAGGCACAACTGTAGTTATATAGTAACAAATAGTAAACAAAAATTACTTCACTCACCATTCAGCTTATTAAAATCTAGTATGTTACACATTCACAGATAATGTATATTTTCATTTATGTTGTAAAGAAGTTATACTACTCACTACTCAATAGAAAATAACATAATCACACTGCTCAAACCCTTGCCACATTAATTTTCTATCATATTCTGTAATTTCTCCTATGGAGAGTATGGATGTGAATTCATATTTGATACTGAAAACCAGTGATTTCCAGACATGGTTCTCACAAGTTGGACTGTAAGGTACAGATTTGCCCAAAGACTTAAAGCAGGGGTTCCCAAAAAGTTTTGCGGCGCAAGCCGATCACATGGTTGAGCAGGCTGGTCATGTGTTTCCTCCTGCTGTAAAATGCATCCACAGCTGTTGTAAACTACAGCTGTGGGTCTAGCCCATGGGCCGTATTTTGGCCACGCCTGGCTTAAAGGGATTGCTTGAAAGATTTTCTGTCCAAAGTACAAAATTCTTGCTATTCTATTTAAAACTTGCTTTGGAAACAAAGTTTCCAAGGAATAAATTATCTTATGGTGTCCCAAAACAATACTACCTCAGTTACAGGTGCTTGGAAGTCCCTGGCTGAAAAAGTGGGATATTTCTCATAAAACAGGGAATACATTTTCAGTCCACCATCCTCATTACCTACAGTGACCAACCAGACACTTTTGGGAAGTCCAAAGCAGGATATAAAGACAGCAATATTCCTTATTGCTGCAACCTCTGACAGTCACTAAATGTGGGAAGTTCTATGTAGTTCTCAGAAGTAGCACTGCTGGAAGGATTTATTCTTCAAGAATTCATCTCAATGCATTTTCAAGGAATCTATTAGAGTCTATCATGTTCATCTCCTATAGATTATACACATGAACAAATACAGACTCTCAGGGAATTATCTAAGGTGAAAAAGTTACCTGCACAGTTTAAGATAACATTAATTATACAGTACAAGTCATGACGTTATCCAAACCAAAATCTGTGGATCCAAAGTGAGGCAGCCTGAAGAACGCAGACCACAGGAGCATTCTAGTTTACATCCTGCCTAGCATCCAGTATGCTATTAACATGAGAATGTTTAGTATTTTAGGCTTTGAAACCTAAATGTTATATGGTTAGCATTCAGGTCAAAGTCCACCATATCAGACAAACTGAAACTTATGTAACATTTTTAAAAAGTAACCACTGTAAATTCAGTTGCATGCTACATGTTTACACTAGATGTACACATTTACAATCATAAGGACAAAACCAACCTTCATCCACTGTAAATGGGCAGCTCTTATCATTGTAAAAGAGAATTTTCTTCTTATCGGGACGTGTAACAAAGATGATCTGGTCCCCTGAGGCCTCAAATGCAAACACAGAAACAAACAGTTTAGTATAGCATTAGCAAAATCAGATTATCTACAAGTTAATTTACAAGGTAAATAAGAAAGATATTCAACACTAGAACTTTATTTTAGAATCAGTATAAAGACCTGCTGTTAATCTCATCTCAATTCATAACAAATAACATAACCTATATCATTAGAGAACTTATTTTCTGCATAATTAGGCAAGAAAAATCTTGCCTGCACTATAATGTATTTTATTTTTAAAGGACATAAATTTATCCATAATTATGTTCAGTTCTTGCAAAAAAGGGATAAATGAACAATTGTAAATTTAAAAGTTAGCATGTAAGCTGCACACTTTGTTAAATTGTGTTGGTAGATGCAACAAACATAACTACAGTAATAACCCAGATAACATTATGACTTGGTTCCACAAGTCATGACGTTATCTGATTTTTAGCGTTGTCCGATGCATGCATCAAACAAAGCTAAAAAAAAGCCCTGACTTCAGGGACAAACCATAAGGTGCCCACCTCCGAGCCCTCGCCACCGGCCGGAGTTAGAGGGCTTTAAGAGCCACCGGCTGGAGCTCCGGGACGCCAACGCCCTCCTCCGAGCCCTCGCCACCGGCCGGAGTTAGAGGGCTTTAAGAGCCGCTGGCTGGAGCTCCGGGACGCCGACGCCATCCTACGAGCCCTCGCCACCGGCCAGAGTTGGAGGAGACGGTGCTGCGGGGGGCAAGATAATGCTCTCACCCTCCCTCCAGACCTCATCATCTCGGTCGGAGGAAAAGACTGCCGGCACCTGCGGGCAGCAAGAGAATGTTCTCGCCCTCCCCCCGGACTTTGTCACCTTGGCCCGGAGACCTCGCCACCACTTCGCTGGACTCTCCCTCGGCCAACTGGCCTTGAAGGGAGCAACAGCTGGGTGTCCCGGGGGTGAAGTCATTGCTGCCCTGGGGGGGTGTCCCTCACCCCTCCTCCATTCACAGCGGTATCGCTGTGAATGAGGAAAGGGTGAGGGGATCCCAAGTGAGCACGCTGGGGTTTCCTGACCCCTCCTCCATTCACAGCGGTATCACTGTGAATGAAGAAAGGGTGAGGGAATCCTGAGTGAGCGCGCTGGGTTTTCCTTCACCCCTCCTCCATTCACAGCAGTATATCCACCCCCAAGTGCAGCGATCCTTGCGAATGCACTAGGGTCGGGGAGAAAGGCGCGCAGGAGCGAGTGCCTTTCTCCCCGACCCTAGTTCTTTCACAGCGTCCACTGTGCTTAGGGGGTGGATTTGGCTACCCAATCCACCCCCCAAGTGCAGCAATTCATCGCTGGGGTGGTGGTGGACTGGGTAGATGTTCTACCCAATCCACACACACACACCCGACCACTGCCTCGGATAACACTAAAGAATCATTATCCGATACAAGTTTTTTCCAAAAAACTTGCATCGTTATCCAATTCTAGCGTTATCTGATGCAATCGTTATCCGGGGTGTTACTGTATCTGCATAAAATTATGCAATCTGTACAGATTTAGAAGTGCTTTAAACCAGGGGCTGCAGACCTTTTTAAGTCAGTGGCTGGGTTACACTCCCTCAGACAGTTGAGGGGGTTGGACTGGTGGTCCTCCTGCTGTTTACGGCTGCCGTAAATGCATTTACGACAGCTGTAAAAAGTCTGCAACCAATTCCGGCACTGGAGCCAGAAGCAAGGTCACAGGCTGGATGAGTTGGTGCTGCAGGGCAGCCACAGGTTGAGAACCCCTGCTTTAAACAAATATAAAGCTATTAAACACTACTAGTTGTTATGGCTGCCTTTCGTATTCAGTACATAAGATGAAACACAGCCATCATAACTATTAGTTACTTCCTATTTGTTATCAGAAAGGTAAGGAAAGGATAGTCTTCCATCACTCATTCCATGTCATATTCAAAGTACAAGCCACATGAGAAGAGCCATTTTGGAGGCACAATATTTTCTTTAAAAATAGTTTTTCGTTCTTCCTTACTATCAGTTTCTTTTTTTGTAACACTACTCAGAGCCTCTAGGTTGGGAAGTGGCCCATAATGAACAAATAAACATCACTGTTGGCTTGCTAAGGGTTTACTAAGACTGGGGGTTCTCCCCGCCATAAACGCTGCCATGACACATGGCTGTCGTAAACACATTTTTATGTATTTACAGCTGTCGTAAACATGGGTGGGGTATTGGGGGAAGTAGAGGGTAGGGAGGGACTGGCAAGAGGAAGCGTTTATGACAGCCATGTCTGCATTTATGGCTGTCTCCACCACTTCTGGTAGCGGCGGGAGTGAGGGTGGTTGGCCACATGAAATGGTGCTGCGGGCTGGATCCTGTGTTGGTGGCTAGAATTCAGAGGGAGAAATATGCCTTTCTCATTTAAATTTCCCCTAATAGTTCTTTTTAGAATTTGTCTACACACACCGCTGCCAGATATCTATTTCAGAAAGAAATCAATTTTCAAAAGAGCCTGGGAATTTGGTAACAGAAAAGGAAAAAAAGTTCTGCACACACTATTCTTACTTCCCTTTAAATAGGTCTTGCACTCATTTCAGGAGAGTTGAAAGAAAACATATCCTTGCCTTTCTCTTGAAAAGCAATTTACAGGTAAAAACGACTTGTTTCACAATTTGCTTTTGGGGAAGCAGGAAAGTTACCAATTGGTGGCTTACCTTTATGGCTTTCTGTGCATTGGGCAGCCCTTCTTCAATATCCTCTAAAAGGATTCCTCCCAATCCTCGCTGATCATGCTTATCCAAGAGTCTAAGGAGGGCTTTTTTATCTTTCAGATTGTATTTAGGCTTGAAAGCATATTTTCCATCTATGACTTCTATTTTGGGATTGCTGACAAGGGCCTGTAACATAAAGGAAAATTTTGAGCGAACAGGAGATGATATATGCTTGCCATGCGAACAATACACTTTGTTAGACCAATAATCTTAAGGTAAAGGTAAAAGTTTCCCTTGCTCGAAAGCCAGTCGTATCCGACTCTAGGGGTCAGTGCTCATCTCTGTTTCTAAGCCGAAGAGCCAACGCTGTTTGCTTCTGCAAACATTTCCATGGTCATGTGGCAGGCACATGGAACGCTTAGGGCAGTATTAAACCTGAACTTTATTGGCAGAATGGCAGAAACCAGTGGAAAGTATCCCCACTATCCTCCATACACCTCCAAAAACAGATTCAGAAGGATGAGAAACCTTCTGGAAATGGTTTTTTGGTGGCATAAAGAGCTCTTAGGGAAAGGGAAAGAATAGCTTTTATTTTATCTGAGGAAATGTTTCTACCTGCATACAACTTATAATTTATAATGTATTTTTTAAAATTAAATTACACCTTTTCCTATTCTCATCTTTAACAACTTGTATTTTATTTTAGCTTTTTTATTGCTTGTAGCCATCATTTTCCATTTACTAAATTCAAAAAATTTTTTCCAGATACAATAGTACCTTGGATAATTTTATGACTTGGTTTCACAAGTCATAACATTATCCAGTTTTTAATGTTGTGCAATGCATTGATCGCACGTTAAAAAAAGCCCTGTTCCCTTTCTGAAGAGGAAAGGGAACGTGGGGGGGGGGGGGGGAATCAGGTTTGCTTAGCAAGCCAGGCAGTGTGTGTGTGTTTCTGAAAAGAAGCTAGGAAAACTTTATCCTTGCTTCTTTTCAGAAACCTTCACCTGGATTGCTAATTGGCTTAGCGATCCAGGTTTGGGGGGGGGGGGTGCACGTGCACAATCTCTACCCCAACACCCCAGCTGTCCTAGGCAATTACTGGGACTGCCGGGGTGTTGGGGGAGAAACTGTGCATGCGTGTGATCTCTCCCCCCAACGACCTGGCAGTCCCAGTGATCACCTAGGACAGCTGGGGTGTTGGGGGAAGAGATTGTGCGTGTGCACGGGTTCTCCCCCAACACCCTGGCAGTCCCAGCATGCAATCGGATCGCCAGTTTGGCTGGGGCAAGAACAGACAGGCATGCCCCCCTCCAACCAAACTGCCGATCTGAGCGGTGATCTCTGCCCCAAAGCCTACAGAGCTGGTCTTCAGCCCTGTGGGCTTTGGTGCAGAGATCAACGTTGGGGAATTTGAGGCAAACATTTGCATCTCACAACATAAAGTTTATGTTGTGTGATGCAAATGTTTGCCTCAAATTCCCTGACGTTATCAGATTTTAGCGTTATGCGATGCAAATGCTAACCGAGGTATTACTGTATATTAAATTCCTGATTTCTTTCAACTTCAATAGTTTGCAACACTTTTCTTCTAGCTTGAATTTCTAATAAAATTTACATTATAATTATTTTCTAGATGTTTTACTTCCCTTTCAAGCTTTTCATGTTCTTCCTTGAAGTTATATGACTTTTTAATACTTAAGCATCTTACCACTGCCTTCGTTTTATTCCAAACTAAGGAATTTTTAGAATCTCCTCCATGTTTAATTCTCCATATTTTTATCAATTCTTTCTCCGTTTTGTTTATTATATTCTTACATCTAAATATATTTCTATCTATTATCCATCTTTTAGCCTCTTGTTAACTTTCAAATCCATTTTTACTACTGCACAGTCTGTTAACTTTATTACATTTACTTCAGAATTAATTACATTAGGTCAGTGATTTCCAAGCTTTTTTTGGCCATGCAGCACTTAAGCATCTCTAAAATCCTGATTCCACCCCATGACATATAATTCTTATTATTCAAAAACTGAACTCCTATTCATGTGGAGGAAGCCTGAAAGACCAGTTATTTGTTCTAACTCATTCTCAAATTGCCCCCCTTAAAAATCAAATTGCCCCCCTGTGGTGTGTGTGCACCACGTTGGGAGCCATGGCACTAGATAATAAAGGTAAAGGTCACCCTTGCTCGAAAGCCAGTCATATCTAAGTCTAGGGTGCAGTGCTCACCTCCATTTACAGCCTAAGAGCCAGCACTGTCTGTGTCTGCAGACGTTTCCATGGTCATGCTGCAGGAAAGACTAGACACAGGGATCGCACAGAGTGCTGTTACCTTCCCACCAAAGTGGTACTTATTTATCTACTTGCAATTTCTTGCTTTCGAACTGCAAGGTTGACTGGAGCTGGGACAGATGGAAGCTCAAGCCATCATGCAACACTCAGGTCTTGAATTGCTGACCTGCCGACCTTCCAGTCTACAACTCCAACATTTTAACCACTAAGCCACCAGTCTCCCACACTAGATAATAAACCACTATTAAAATGGCCAGACCTCAGTAATATTAAATTTCCTATAAGAATTATATTAATGCTAAACCAGCAGTTATTCAACAATACTTTGTTTCATTATCTTCACTGAGAGTTGTGCACAGGACAACTAATAGGTTTCTTTCAATCTACCCAAACTTGAATAGTGTACTTATATCATCAATATGCTTATTTCAATTAGCTGTATATTAGAAGCCTAAATACCGGGGAAAGGTTACCTCATTCATAAGCCACTGTTTCTGCTTCAGTCCAATGTCAAGATGTTGAGTTTCATCCAATATTTCATCTAAAGTTAATGGGTGTGTATCACCACGCTGGTGCCGTGTCTAAGGGAGAAAGCCATCATTGCTATGAATGTTTAAATTACAGTAATACCTCATATAACATTAGTATCGAATAACACTAAAATCACATAACATTAAAGAATCTGGGGGGAAGAATTGCATCGGATAACATTAAGATCCTATGGGATGCTTCAGATAACAACCGCTAAAGCCTGTGTGGTTACAATGTATCTCTATGGATCCCATAGGATTTTAACATGCATCAGATAACACTAAAAATCGTATAACACCAAGACTTGTGGAACCAAGTTTTAGTGTTATATGAGGTTTTACTGTAGTATATTTCTAAATCATAATACTAACAGTATATGAGCTACATATCAAAGCTGACCAGAAACATTAAATACCGTACAGAACTTCTGTCAAAGATCCGATACAACCACAGCTATTTTCATACCAGTAATTCATGTCCTGCTTTTATGCCTATTGTTGTGTAACAATCCAATCCTGATAGTGTTTTTTTTTTTTTTATTAAATTTTTATAGGTATTTAACAATATAAACATACAATAAAAAAAATTAACATTAAGAAAAGTACAATAATAAAAAATTATACAAAGATTACAAAGTATAAAAAAAATTAAAAAAAGGAAAAAAGAAAGAAATAAATCATATAATAGGAACTTGTTTTCTTCCCATATCTCAGTGTGAGTACTCTACATTAAAGATATATAAGCAACAACAACCATAATAAAAAAGAATACCCAAGCTCTACTCATCCCATATAGAAGCTGCTTAAATCATACTTGATATCATTTTTTAACTCTTTCTCTAATACATTTAATTTCCTACACAATCATAAATCACCCTTTATCATCACCCCTGTGATATTTACAATGTCCAGGGAATTTTGCAAACTCATAAATTCCAAAAGTCATTTTGTTCCGGTACAGGGGTAACTCCTTTCTTCTTAACAGTCACATATTCCACAAAAGGTTTCCAGATTCTCCAAAAATTATTAACTTGTGCTCTACCTTTTTTTATTTTTAACTCACAGGTAAGTTTATCGTTGAGTGCCAGCTCCCACATTTCTTTATACCAATCTTGTATTTTTATCTGAACAGCATTTTTCCAATTTCTCGCAATACAAAGTCTAGCAGCTGACAACATCACTGACATCAATTCTTTATTATCATTACTCATATTAAATTTATCAACCTCCGTTAACAAAGCTGTTTCCGGACCCCAGGCGAGCTGCTTTTCTAGTATGTTATTTATTTCATTTCTCACTTTTCCCCAAAAATTTTCCAAGCTTTTACAAGAGCACCACATGTGTATATATGTTCCCACTTCATATTTACAACGCCAGCATTTATCACTAATCCTACTATCCATACGATGCAGCCCGATTGGGGTCCTGTACCACCGCCAAATTAATTTGTAATTATGTTCCTTCAATCTAACGGACATGGATCTCATAATCCTTTTTCCCCATTTTTTCTTCCAATTTTCCGCTGGAATTGTCTCTTTTAATTCTTCTTCCCATTTATTTTTTAAAATTTCCTGTATATTTCCACTTTTATTCAAAATTTTATAAATCTTACTTACTATCCCTTTAATACCCATGTTCCCTTTCCTAAACTTGATTAACATAATTTCAAATAAAGTCAACTCTCTCTTTAAACTATTGTCAGTCAAATATTTTTTATTCCAATTATTTATTTGGAGAATCTTGAACCAATCTAACTGCATTTGCGAGAATAGCTCTCTTTTTCTTTCACTTTCCTTACATATGTTAATCCAATCTTTCAACAAGAGAACCTCCTTCTCTACTAATATATTTCTAATCCTGCTATCTATTTGTATTGGAAAAGCACTCAAGTCGTCCAATTCTATGACAGACGAAGTACCTGGGGCAAACTCGTCTTTTATTTTGTTCCATTCTTCTATTGTTGTCTTTGTCAACTTACACCTGAAAATCTTTTTTAAATTTTCCTTTTTTTCACTTAAGAATATTGATTTATCAAATTTCTGGGACTCCTCTCTTTCAATTTTTTCCCATATTACATCTTCTCTATTCAATATTTTGATAACATTTCTTACATGAAATGCCCTATAATAATCACGAATATTAGGTATTCCTAATCCTCCCTCTTTTTGAGGTATATACCATAATTTTTTAGCTATCCTAGCACCTCGTTTACCATTACAAAATCTATTGATTATATTCTGATACTCCTTTAATTCTTTATCAGTGAGCTTGATCGGTAATGCATCAAATAAAAAATTTAATTTAGGTAACAACATCATTTTGCACAATGCAATCCGTCCAAACCACGATAAATTTAACTTATTATACCGAATTATTTTTTGTTCAATTTCCTTTTTCTGTTTAACATAATTTAACCCTTTAAGCTCACCAAACTTATTAGATATTATTATCCCCAAATATTTAATTTTGTTTCCAATCTGAATTTTATATTTCTCCTTAATTTTTTCCTCTTCTTCCTTAGTCCCATTGCAAAAAATCATTTCAGTTTTGTCCCAATTGACCTTCAAGCCCGTCATGTCCTCAAACTCACTTAAGTGCTTATATATATTTTCAAATGCTTTTATTGGATGTTTTGCAATAATTAGAGTGTCGTCTGCATATAAATTAATTTTATTACCTTTCATTCCTTTTATATCCTCATCTTGGCGTATTGAGTTCGCCAAAAACTCCATTGCCAGAATAAACAACGTTGGTGACAACGGACAGCCCTGTCTTGTACCTGCCTCTAAATTTATATTCCCTGAATATTCACCGTTAATTCTAATCCTGGCTATTCCAGATTGATATAATTTCTTGATCACACCCTGAAATTTAGTACCAAATCCATATAATCTAATCATCTCTTGAATTGTTAACCATTGTAAGGAGTCAAAGGCTTTAAATATATCCAATGACAAAAATCCCACTTTCTCTTTTTTTTGTTCTACTAAATCTATTAAATCTATTACTCTTCGCGTTAAATCTGACATGTATCTGTTTTTAACGAACCCTGCCTGATCATCCTTTATATATTCAAATATGAAACTACTCAGTCTGTTTGACATTATTGATGTGAAAATTTTTGCGTCCTGATTAATTAGTGAAATCGGTCTGTACGATTCCACTCTTCCTAAGTCTTTGCCTGGCTTGGGGACTAAAACTATTATTGATCTGTTCCATGAACTTGGAGTTGCTTCCCCCTCTAATATTTTGTTAAACAATTTACTTAATCTCGGAACAATCCATCCTCTAAAGTCTTTGTAAAACTCCGCCGATAACCCGTCTTCACCTGGAGCCTTGTCTACTTTTAATTTCTTTATTACTCCCTCAATTTCTCTTTCTGTTATTTCTCCCTCCATTATATTTTTATGTTCTCTTGATATTTGTGAAATTCCTTGTGTTTCAAAACATTCTCTAAGTTTATCCAAATTTATCTCCCTTTTTGAGTACAGTTCATTATAAAAATTTTCTATTATCTTCATTTTTTCAAGTTTTTTATTACATCTCTTCCCATTTTTGTCAATCAATACCCCAATCTGACTTTTAGTTTTCTTCTCTTTTGCTGCCTTCGCTAATAATTTAGAATTCTTATTACTGTACTCAAAATATTCTCTTTTTAAGTAAATCATATCCTTTTTAACTTTTTCTATGTCCTTCCCATCCAATTCCTTCTTAATTTTTTGTATATCCTCAAAAATTCTCTGATTCTTAGTTCTTGCATGCTCCAGGTGAAGTTGTTTTAATTTTATTTCTAACTCCTGATATTTACTTTTTTTCTGTTTGTTTTTAATACTATTTAATTTTATAGATTCCCCTCTAAATATCGCTTTCATTGTATCCCATACCGTGCTATAGCTGACCTCATCATTATCATTCCAAATCCAGTACTCTTCCCATTTCTCCATTACATTTTTCTTACTTCCATCATCTCTGAATAAACTCGGATCATATCTCCAATTATACCCCTTTTTCCCTTCACTATCCAATTTTATTTCTATTAATATTTTTGCATGGTCAGACTCTTTAAACATTCCTATTTTGATATCCTCAATAGTTCTAATTATCCCCTCTGTAGCAAATATATAATCTATTCTAGAGTACATATTATGCACTTGCGAATAGAAAGTATACTCTCTTTCATTCCCTTTGATTTCCCTCCATGTATCTTTTACCCCCAATTTCTTAATCCAATCATCCAAAATGTATTTTTTGCTCTTTTTCTTACTTCCTGTACTATCAATTTCTGATCTTATTAAATTAAAATCCCCCGCTATAATCATATTTTTTGTACCTTCTCTTTCTAATGTTTTTCCCATCCTATTTAGAAACTCCTCCTGATTATCATTTGGGGCATATATATTGACAAGTGTTACTTCCTCCTCATCTATATTTCCTTTAATTATAAGGTATCTACCTTCTGGGTCAGCTATGCTTTGTATCATATTAAAACCTACCTTTTCTGAAATTAGGGTTGCAACTCCTCTTGCCTTTGATGAGCCATAGGCCTTCTCATAAATTTGGATCCCTCTCAGGGCTATTTTATTCGTTTCTGCAGACTTCTGATGGGTCTCTTGAAGAAAGATAATATCTGCTTTCTCTTTGTTGAGTGCTATTTGTAACCTCCTCCTTTTTATTACATTCCCTGTACCCTTCACATTCCATGTTACTATTTTAATACTCTTAGTCATCTATTTTATTGTCTTCCACAATTTTTTGCAATTCTCCCTGGACGTGTAACACCTATCCCCTATCTTAAATAAACTATAAAAATTAAGTGATAAACAAACATAACCTAATAACATGTTAAAACTAATCTAAAGAAAAGCACTGTAAAAATATGAACAAAAACAAGAAAAGAAAAAAAGAAAAAAGAAAAAAAAAAGAAAAGAAAAAGAAAAAAGAAAAAAAAAACCTTACCTATTCTTCTACTTGTTTGAACCTCCCCACGTCCTTTTCAAGGATATCGCCTCCGTATACCAAAGAGGGGAGGGGGGGATCGGGGCAGAATGTCGTTGCTTTCCCTACCGTTCTCCTCTTCCCTCCACCAATATTTCTTTATTATATATTATTCTCACTCTATTAATTCAACACTCGGATCTGATATATCCATCCCCCCCGCTGCTCCCCCCTCCTCCCCCTCCATTCTCAGAACTGGTGTCATTTCCCCAGACCCACACAAATCCGTTCTTAATTCAATCCAATCACTTGCAGCCACCTTGATCAGACCAATATGAGTTAAGTAGCCCAAAACATCCATTTTCGAGTCAATAATGTGCATTTTTTTATCGTAAAAAAAACCCAGTTGTTGCGGGAATCTCCAGTTATATTTAATACCCTTGGCTGTCAACAATTTTGTAACTGGTTTCATCCTGTATTTCCATCTTCTTTCCTCTGGGGCAATATCGTTGTAGATTTCCACATCGTTGTCTTCGATTTTTAGAACGCCAGAACCAGCTTGTTTAATATAAGCCATTACCTTAAGCTTATCCGCCCAATTTGCAAATTTTACCAGAACATTTCTTGGTGCATTCTTTCCCCTTCTGCCCCCAATTCTAAAAACACCACCAAAATCCTCCGGAACAAAATTTTTCCCCATTTGTAACGAATTAAGCCAATCAACTATCCTTTCTCTAAGCTTATCTGGCGTTCGTTCAACCATTTTTCTAATCACAATATTCTGCTTCCGCTGCCCCTCCTCCACCATAAGTATTCTTCTCTCTTGAACCGAGACTCTTGCTGCAGTTGCACGTTCATGGATATAAAGTTCGTTCACAGTTATTGCCACTTTTTTTACATCCTCTTGAACTGTATCTGTAATCATGTTGATCTTTTTAGTGTTCTCTGTGACTTCTTTCTGCAGATCAGAGATGGATCTCACCAGACTCTCCTGTTGAAGTCTGGCTATTTCTCTATCCTTCTTCATTTCTTCATTACTTCTTTTTATCTCTGATGACATCTGTTGTAACATCTTAAACATCTTATCCATATCAGATGATGCGAAACTGGGCGTGTCTGTCACGGCTGGTGTCTCCAGGGCTGGTGATGGGTTATGTCCTTCTCTCTCCTTCTGCACCTTTTGTTCTCTCGTATCTTTCCTAGTTTTAGGTTTAACCGCATCTTCCTCCTCTCTCCCTCTCCCTCCCTCCATTGTAATTCAAAAAAAAAAAAAAAAAAAATTTCCAGTAATCAATCTAATGTTCCAATCTATATGGATTAAAATGTAATAATTTTACCTTTATAGTTTTTTAATCAAATATCCCAATTATTTCCCAATTTGATCCAATTTAATCAATTTAGTCAAGTTCCTTCAATTAATTCCCAAATTATTTAATTAAATAGTTAATTATCCAATTAATCTCTCTTATACTCAAAAATTCCAAATTCTAAATAATAAACTTAATTAATTGATTGATTACTCGATACAATTGACCAATAAGTAACACAAAATAAATTGATCAAAGATCTCCTTATTTAAACAATTCTAATAAATTAATCCCCTTAATTTGTACCAAAAAGCTTAAAAATTCAAAAAATTTCAAAATGTATATGTGGTGATTTCTTTTCTTTTTTTTTTTTCTTTCCCCTTCTCCCCTTTGCCTTCTTTTTTAATTAATTTTAGTAAGTTTAGTAAATTTAGTAATTTAATTTAATAAGTTTAATAAAGTTAATAACCAGAATTAGTGGCTTAACAACAGAGAGTAAAAAAAAAAAAAAAAGGGGGAGGGAAAGGGAGAAGAAGGAAAGTAAAATGTTTATTTAAAATTAAGAAGAAGAAAAAGAGAAGGGAATCCCAAAGAACAGAAAGAAATATCTATAATTTTTAGGGGAGAGGACCAGCACACTTAAGACGAAACAACAAAAACTAAGACAAAAACAAGGAGGAAGGAGAAGGGGGGGGAAAGGGGGGGAAAATCTATATACAACTACAATATACACTATAAACGAATGGGGGGACTAAAACTTAACCAGTTGCTATTAGCTTAGGACAAAGAGAGAAAGGGACCAAACATACAATCTACAAAACGGACTACAACAACAAACAAGCAAACGGCCAGAGCAAGGAGACAATATGGCGCTTCCGTCCGTTCCTCGCTTCTTGTGTAGGGGCTTGCTAAATTCCGCTTGGAACCAGTAAGTTTCGTTTTACTCCGCCATTTTCAGGTCTTTTTTTTTCCCCAAATCGCGTTAATATTTTCTTATAAAAAGTTCAAAAGAGTTTGTAAAGAGTTAATAAGAAGCACTTGCAGTTCAATTTTTATTCTTCGACAAACTCAGGACTCAATAAACCCTCCGAGGTATGTCCTTTTAGTTCTTTGTTCCGAATTGTGGACACGTCCTTGTCTCGCTCCCCCTCACACTCTCGCTCTCGCTCTCTTTTTGCCTTCCCTTTCCTTCCCCGTCGGGACTGACAAGCAGCAATCTCTCCCCTCTTTTTCTCCTCTTCTGTCCCCCAATCGCCTCTTCAGGATCCGCTAAATCTCTTCCTTCCTTTTGACGCTCCGTCTGCCCTTGCACGGCTCGTAACCCAACTCACCAGCCTCCAGTTTTGTCCTCGGGCAGGCTTCGGCGTCTAACTCAGGCTCAAAAAAAAGTCACCATCCGATCTTGTTTGTGCAGTCTCCAGCCACTCGGCACCCCTTTAGAGCTTAATTCGGCTCCCGGAACGGCTCAACGAGCGATGAGTCGCACCCCGGCCCTCTTTCGAGGTCCAGAGTCGTTCCCACGCCCGGAGCTCCGAACCTCCGAGCCCACTCTCCAGCTCCTTCACAATGCCGATTTTAACTCTTTTCCTGGCGGACCCGCAATCACACTTTTGTTTGTATGTTAAACTCAAAAAAAAGTCTCTTTAAATCTCTTTAAAATCCCATTGATACCGCATTCAAATGGCGGAGCGAAGGGAAAACGCTGTTGTCTCTACGCCATCCAAGCCACGCCCCCCGATAGTGTTTTTTTAATGCCAGTATAAGCACTATTGGGGATGTGTGCATGTATATAAGTGTAATTGTGATTGGTGTTGCTATTAACCACTACAGTCTTTTTAGCAATGCTGTATTGCCATTTCATGCATTTAGTTTCATGGATAAGGGTTTCTAACAACGGTGTCCTTCCCTCTTCCAAGACCTGAAATCACACCTATGATGATAGGAAAGAGGTCTGTCTGGATAAATGTATGGAAGAATTTTTAGACCAAGAGCACCTTATAGTAATCTAGATACATGTATCCATGATGTTCTGCCTCTACCCAACACAGCTTAGGCCTTTCTTCAAAATCAACTTGGCTAACATGATTACATAATGTCCTGAATGAGACATCTCACTTAAGTACCTTCACTTTTTGTTAGTAATACTGAATGTGTTGCTATGAAGATGAGGAAGGGAAAAATAATCCAAGTTCAATACTTCATATGTTAATTTAAACATTTAAATGATTAATTTACTGGTTTGATCCATAAGACTTTTTTACTCAAGCTTTTAATCAAGCTTCTTACACATTAAATACAATACCTATAAAACACTTTTTAAAAAAAATTCTGTGTCAGGAACACATAAAGGTGTTTTCTGGGTTGAAAGGATTTTTGCTGGAGGAACTCCGCTCAGGGGATGCCCGAATGAGGCTCCTTTCATGTCCCCAAGATCTTTTCCCACCAAAGTGGTCCCTATTCATCTACTCACAATTTCTTGCTTTCAAACTGCTGTGTTGGCAGGAGCTGGGACAGCAACAGGTGCTCATTCCATTATGCAGTACTCAGGTCACTTTAAATCAGTGTGCAGTAGATCTAATCTATAATTCCCACAGTAATTTCTTGTTTAGGTTAAGATACTCCCAGAACTTTGGGTAATTGAAGATTTTTAATTGTTATTAACTGCTAAGTATGAAGAGGCATTTGTCTCCAACCCTCTTAATTTAAAGACCTTCAAGGCAGAAATTAAGTGAAAGTGTACTTTCATCTTCCAACATGAAGGAAGAAGCAGGAGTACACAGAAAGAGCCTCCTCGAAGACTGTAGCATTTTTAAACCACAATTGGGCATATCCTGGTAATGGCAAGTTCGTGTTGCTGGCTAATCTTTTTCACACTAGGTCAGGTGAAAGGAACTGTAGAATGAACTCACCAAAAGGTGCCTTTATTTTGGCAGTTTCGCATCTGGCCTAGACACGGAAGAAGGAAGAAACACAAAACCACAGATGATCAGTTGTCACAAAAGACTGCCCCAATTGGAAAACTGGCTGCTGAAACATGCCATTTTGCAGCTACCTATTTTTCCTTCACTGACAAGCATTTACCGTATTTGCTGGGGTATAAGACCACTTCTCCCTCTTAAAATATATGGGAAAATTGAGTGTGTCTTGTACTGTATATAGTGGCCTATAGCAGGCTATTTTGGTAATAACGGGGTGTGTCTTATACTCTGATGTATCTTATACATCGGCAAATATGGTAAATATTCCTGTTGAAATAAAGATAATAGCACTAAAGCAAGTAAACTATAAATGGTGCACACCTGATTATTCTAAATGTTTCAAGCAAAATGACAATACCTTCATGTAGTTCACTATCTTTGCAAGCACTCCAAACTTGTAACCAGAGCCACTAGAAAGGGCTTTTATGTTAAAAGATCCATTGCTGTGGTCTGTAAAGGAAAAACATGTTTTTATACGGACAAAAAGCTGTGGCACCTTAAATACTATCAGATTTATTTCCATGTGAGCCTTTATGAACTACAACCCATTTCCTCAGCTACACAGAACATTTTTTGTTGTTGTTCAGTCGCACAGTCAATTCTGACCCTTTGCAACCCTATGGAACATTAACACAACACAAAGAAAGACATGGTAGAGAAGTAAGAATAAAGTGAGTTGAGAAAAAAGTTATGACAACTATAGTTTTCAGACTGACAACCGCATTTGCTCTATTGTTACAAGCTCCAAAGTACCATAACTTATTTCGATTTTTGTTCTATGAGACAAAACAACAACATTATTATTATTATTATTATTATTATTATTATTATTATTATTATTATTATTATTATTATTATTATTATTATTATTATTATTATTATTATTATTATTATTATTATTATTATAACACAAGAAATGCTTAATATTTACAAATGCTGTCAACTCCAGGGAGTTTTGCAAAACCAGGAAGTATTCATCTGTGTGATACACAGATATCACCAGGCCTTCTACAAAATCGAGACCTGTTACATGTAGCTACATAAAACTATTTCACCATGGTAGAATCTCACACTGATTTTGAAAAACAAACAAACTATGAGTGTTAATAAACATATAGCTAGGGCTAAATGACTGTTCATTTCTCATCCATGCCTGGGAACTTGGTAAATCCATGCAAAAGGAACATGTTCCTGCACCTTCTGCCAACTAGTGTATCTCACGGTATCCATTAGAGCAGCCAATATGAAGGATGGCCTCATTTCTCATGTACCTCCCCCCCCTCCCCAAATACACTCTCCCCTGCCTTCACAAGAGATACAGATGAAAAGATGCATCTGAGTCTCCTCATTTCAAGCATCATATTTATGAAGACCCATTAACAGCAGTGAAACAGTTGCTGTTCAGGAACACTTTTGAATACTGATGTTTCTATTTTGTTTAAGCTGTTAAAAATGTATGTTACTTTACTGTTATATATTGATTATTGTTTTTAGTTTTATAGTTTTAGTTTTATTCTTTGTTCTGCTAGTTTTCCTTTTGTACTGCAAGCATAGGTTTTGAAATAAATTTAAATCCAATCCAATATCCAGTATCGACTACCATATTTGCATAAAAGGGATTTTAAAGGGGCAAAAAAACCCACATTAAAATATTGTTACCCCAATATGGCCGCTTTGAAACATAACCTGCTTTACAGAAAGGCAGCACCTCTCTAAGCTCTCCCTTCTTCCATGCAGTGACTCCACAGAAAATACTTATTCTCTCCTTTGGGGGTCATGAACAACAGGTTGGAAACACAGGATTTGGACCGCAATGTAAACTACAGGATTCCTGTTATCTGTTGTTTCAGGTATCTCCAGTATGTCTTGGAACACATACCCCACGGATATGTGCGGGCAACCTGTATTTATTTATGGGAGGAGTTAGGAGAGAGTAGGTAATCTGAGAAAGCTAAAAAAAAATTAGTTTTATTTCAGACTGACTGAGCTTTAAGACTTTGAAATAAAACCAAGCTTTGTTTGAACAGTAGTTCAGTTTCCCCACCTCTCTTTATCAAAGCATTCACTACTTAACAGACAAGAAAAATACATTTGCAAATGATTTTAAATACCGGTATCTATTACAAATGTTTGTCAAACTGAAAACAAATGCAATGTTCTTAGTCAACCTATAAAAATAATTCTTTTGAACCAAAATGAAACGGATCGGTATTTCTAACCTTCCAGAGGTTTTTTTTTTTTTGCTTATTTTTCAGTTTCACTATTTGAACAAGATTTTACAAATCAAAATTTTTCATAATCCTTACCTGATTTCCTTGCTTACTGATTTTATAGAATATGGCCAGAAAGAGAAAATAGGAAGAGAAATCTTACAGAGAGAACTTACAAACCACTGCTATATTTTCTCAGACATCAATTGTTTACTTAGAGCATAAATGCTTTACCAAGAACAGAAAGGTAAAAGGTACTTTCATCTTTAAACAAAATAAGGGTGAATGAGTGTGCATCTGTTTAAAATCTTGTTCTAATAAGATCTTATTGAGTTCTGTATGGTACACAGTAGCTAAATATGTTGTTAAAGCAACAGGAAAAGAATTAACACAAAAAATGCCATGCACTTATCAAAGCAAAAGCTCAAAAAGCTGTTATTTATAAATATGTTTCATTGTTCACTGTTCTCCTAACTGGAGGGGGAGTGCCTATAGGGTGGCAGGGGGAGATGAGATCTGACATTTTATGCATCTCAGATTTATGAATGATTTCCTCCTCGGGTAAGGGTCTGATGCAAATGAGCATAAAGGAAGTTGTCAGCTGCATTCTGCTTCAGCCAATAGTAGCAGAGCTCCATCTTAGCTC
Organism: Furcifer pardalis; assembly: GCA_030440675.1. Classification (NCBI taxonomy): domain Eukaryota; kingdom Metazoa; phylum Chordata; class Lepidosauria; order Squamata; family Chamaeleonidae; genus Furcifer; species Furcifer pardalis. Next base: position 11,896,958 of record CP126896.1, on the reverse strand, counting down.
TTCCAGAGGCTGTATTAAACAGCAGATCAGCCCTGTTCCAGCATCCTTTCTGAAAAGAGGTAGGTTTATCAATTTTTTTTTAAAAAAAATACTGTCTTATGATTATTATCTGAAAGCAAAACTGATTCTAAAAAATAAAAACATAAAAGACTCTTATCTTGATTTTTTTAAAGAAAATTATAAACAATTTTACAGTTCCTTTTCATGAGAAGCTTGATTGTGTGCTGCTTAAATGCAGAGATGCTCGTCTTTTACTAATAGAGAATCTTACGATACATGCATCAGGAAGAACTGATGGCCATCCATCTTACAGAAAGCCCACCACACCTAAATTACATTCTGTGAACAAGATTTTTTAAAGGCTTTGTGGGGCCTACTGAGTAATTTGAGTCTATAAATAAAAATATATGCTTTCAAATGCAGAAGCTTTTGCTAGATTTAAGCCATTGGTAAACTGCTGAAGGAAAAATAAATTTAACCAAATTCACTAAATTAGTCTCATTAAATTAGCACCAGTCCTTAATGTTTGTACAAGATAAATATGGTTTCAAATAGTCAATGAGATTCCACCAGTCTGAGTGCTAAATAATCATCACTTTAATTATATCTCCATTTACATAGGAGTAAACTCCACTAAAATTAGCGGAAGCTACTTTAAAGTAAACATCAGCTGTTCGTTTGTCTTGTAGTGACTGATTAACAGCACAGTCCCACTCATGGCTATACAGAAATTATTCCCATTGAGTTCAGTGGGGCTTACTCAAAAGTGATAGGGTACAGGATTGCAGCTTTGGTCTATCAGAAAATTCTGGATATGTTACAGAAGGCTCATATAGTTACTTATGAGACTTCATTACCGTGATCCACATATGCTTTGCTCCTCTTCATATAACTATATAAATTTTCATTTTACTACAACTCAAGGAGAAAGCAGCTTTTAAATTAAAATTAAAGCACATAGAAAATCATAACATACTTAAATCCCATTTGACTGTGTGAATGTATAATGAAATGTATGACTAATTTTACTGTAAATACACAGTTTCTATGTCAATATTTTAATTTAAATCATCAAAGTAAACCTTGTTATCTGTTATGTGCAGACCATCAAGGCAAATCCAATTTATAGTGACCCTAATCGGGCTTTCAAGGAAGTGAGATATTTTAAAAATGCCAATGAAACTCCCTAACATATGCTATGAGCCTTCTTGCTTTACTAGAGCTGGTACACAAAAAGGCCTTACTGGACATGAAATCTCCTAGAACTTGTTTTGCTACTTTTTGAGCAGAGGAAATTTGGAGATTGAATGTTCAAAAGTATTACTTGCCCATTTTAGGAAAGGAAAAAAATAACAAGGATGACAGTCCTAGTGACCTTTTAGTCATCCCCTTTAAGTAACAAAATGTGTGTTGTTGTTGTTGTTTTACATGGAAAACATCCCAGTGTGATGCAGCTAGAAAAGAGTTTGGTGATCTATCTAGTTTTCTATGCTGTTCTTTTTCACTTGGGAGATGAGTTGCAAGCTTTCAGCAGTGGAGCTCAAGAGAAGCATGTTTGACACAAAGCAGGTAAAGGAGTTTTCCATGGACTGAGTGGAGAGATCTCTCCTATCTAGATCAATCATGGATTCTACCATTCCTGACTCTATCACTGAAGTCTTTCCTCTTATTAACTACTCTCCTGTTGAGTAGAAATATCTCCAACACATGTGGGATTGTGCCACTTACAAAATGGTTGCTGTTGTAAAACCATTCCTTCATGGAGATCACCACCTCCCCACTCTGAGGGAGGCTCAAAAGGCTATTGCAAGGACTTGGGCCTTCTCAACACTGGTCCCATCATCACAGAATCCCCCCCCCCCATCTTACATATGCCAGCCCCTCCCTTCAAGTATTTCAGAAACTAGTGAATGCCAAACTTTAGGGAGGCATTAAATAATATTCTACCTCTCTCCTAACTCAACACAGTTGGTGATTTGTTCTCTGGTCATTATTACTCACTCTATTCAACCCATCTGGAATGGTTGTTTGTTCTGATTATATATTACCTATTGACTTATGACTATATTCTTCCCATATGTTTTTAAATATGTTTGTTATGTTTCAGCCACATGGGTAGTATATAATCAGTCGATCAAAATTCTACTACAACTGCCCAAAGACTTGATGAAGCTCAAAATCAGGGATTCTCAACCTGTGACCTGCGGCCTGGATGTGACCCATGGCACCATTTCATGTGGGCCACCTCCATCACACCAGGAAGTGTCATGTGGTGGAGGAAGGGCAAAATGGCCATCTGGCCTCTGAAGCTGTCAAAGGGAGCGTGACCTGGCCCCCGACTTTAAAAAGTTGAGAACTCCTAATATAGAGCATAAGCTCGTGGGAGATATCCAGTTCCTTTATTTCTTTACTGGCAACACTACATATTGCTACCTGATTTACATTGTTATTTCTACCAGATCTGGCTGGTTTGTAAGCATAAACAGTTAGTGAGTGAAACCTATCATAAATTTCTCTAGCCTGGAGAAGAATCACATGTACTCTAAAGCAGCAAAAGGTTTTGTGCTGGCTTCCTGGATGGGTGCTGGTCTCTGTCAGGTAGAACAAGTCCTATGGTAATGTGATAATGGGCTTTGTTGTCCTTACAAACCTACTCCTTAAATATCTCACTTACCTTTATAGCCCTGTTGCTATAAGTCGGTTCTGACATTGCTGCACAAAACCAAACAGAAGCCCAACTGAAGTCAATGAAACATACTTATAGATTTAAGGTTGTAAACTGAGCTGTAGCCAAAACATTATATTTTGTACTAGAATCAAATATAAATTCAAAATGGGTAAAACTGACATGCCTGATAAATGACCGATCAAATGTTATGAAGTCAAAAACATCTTCCCTGTGTAGGGGTTCGTTTACCATCCAGGATCACTAGTCACAATAGTCACAGCATGTAATTATTATTATAACAAGGACAAATGCAGAAAATGCCTTGCAGCATTCACGTTGGTTACCTACTACAGTACAGAAACGTCCAGCAATGATAAATATTACTGAGCACAGCCTTCTGTGATTCTACCTTGCTTGATGAAGAAACTGAGAGACACTGATGCTGATGATGCCCAACAAACTGTACTACCTCATTCTTGGCATAACTGCATTTTTTTTTAAAAAAAATCTTTTACTATCTAAGGTTATTTTGCCCATTTTTTTCCCGTCATGGTATTGGTAGAGGGCAAACAAAATTTGTTCACAGCAAGAGTCGCATTTAAAAAACCTAAGTAACACCAGCTGATGATTTTTTAAAGTTATTTTTAAAAAGTTTATTCAGAAATAAGTTTAAGACCAAATAAGACTATGACTATCCTTTCTGATTTGTGATATATGAAAGCTTTCCAGATACTATATCTGTGAAGGGGGATATGCTTTTCCTTAGATTAGTGTCTACTTTTTATGAGTTGGACATCTCCAATACATTACAAGTTGACACCCACAAGAGATGGGGCTTTTTGCTGCATGGGTCCTAGAGTATGGGATACATTCTCCTCAGAGCTGCAATTAGTTTCCATTCTCACTACATTTAGGAAAGCCATGAAGACACATCTTTTTAAACTGGTAGTGTTTCATTTACTTTGATGCTTTCGACTACGTGCAGCTATATTGATTTCAGAAGTTTTTATGGACTTGCTAATTTCATTTGATTTTAGTGGCATTTGGTTGGAAATTTCCCCTCCAACAGGTTGCATGATTGAGAGGTTAGAACAAAACTTTAGGACATTCTTGGCTTTCCCCTACTTTAAAAATACATGACCATTATTAGAGCTATGCCAAATCCCAGCATTCTTCAAGAATTTCCCAAGCAGAAGGTACAAAAAGGTAAGTTGCTGCAGAACGTCTTGAGTATCACAGTTCTTCATGAGATACTCTCTACAGCAGAGGTCCCCAACCACAGACCGGTTTCATGTTAAACAATTTTTTCATTGACCGGCCATAGTTAAGCAACGTGGAAGGCCCCAGCCACCCGCCAAGCTCTCGCTCCGTTCGCTGGGCTGACTTGGTGGAGCACATACAGGGCAGAAGGATGCCATCAGGGCTCCAAGCACTACTCACCCCACAGCCCAGTTCAGGACAGCCCAAGGTCTACTACTGGTTCAGGGCCCAATGGTTAGGGATCCCTACTCTACATAATGTAAAAGGTAGTGAGACTATGGCCCCAGGAAGCACCACTGTAGCTTCCTTCTTTTTACATACACAACAGGAAGAAAAGCAAGAAATAGCCTTGTTTCTTTGGCCCTGGTCCACGCTAGCAAAATGTAGGTGTTGGTAGGTATAGATTTGTGGACTCGAACTCCCAGAATTCTGCCTGGGGAACTCTTGAAAAATTATGAGAGTCCAACAAAATGAATGCCACATCCCTATTTAACCATGTTTGACTAATCAAATGCCTACCTTGCAAATGACAGTACATCATTATGTTAACATAACAAGAAAAGGCATACTAAATATAGTGCTGTGTCCCAAAGCTTTGCATTACTTAAAATAATACTGAATGCCTCCTAGGCTAGTAACAATTCAGTGTTTCTCCATATGACATTTCTACCAAGACGGATCTACTGATAATCAGCTATGACCATTTTTTATTCTGTCAGTGAGAAAAAAATAGAAGAAAGGAAATTGCTAACTCTGTTTCTCTTTTTCTATATCTCAACATACAGTTACTGCAGTGACAGAACCCACAAAGCTCCTCAAGCATGGCAACCTTCAATATTAGCCGCTGGAATGAAACTGTATCCCTCTACCAGAATGTTGGTTTTCAAGTGCAAAAAATCTACCCTTTCCATGACAACTGGAACACTGCCTGCTTTGTCATTCTGGTTATATTTATATTTACTGTGATATGTCTAGTTGTGCTAGCTTTCTTATATGAGCTGCTTGACTGCTGCTGCTGCGTGAAAAATAAAACTGTGAAAGATTTAGAGAATGAACCTAATCCTGTTAGATCTATGCTGGACAGTTTCAGGAAACGTGAAACAGAAGTGGTGTAGCAATGGACTGGTCACTGGCTACACCATTAAAACAGATGATCATCATTACAATGAAGCGTCTTGCCTCCTAGGACCAAGCAATTCCAATCCTGCTTAGCCTTAAATATATTAGTACTACTGTATTTTGTTTTTGTTTACTGAAGGATAGAAACTGAAATGGTTCACAAAATGTTTAATAATGGATGATCAGTCACAGTATTATCTGGAATATTTTGGTTTGTTTTTGTTTGCAGTTAACTGCTGTTGACTAAAATTAATGATTTGAATACAATTTAATTCATCTCACCTACTTATCTATTGCTTTATTTATTATAATTTATAGTGTACATTTTCAGTACTTTTATTCTCAGGAACCCTAATTTTTTTTTATCTATTTATTATATTTATATCCTGCCCATCTGGAATATTCTCCCACTTTGGGCAGCATACAACAGTTTAAGACATTTTTACGAATAACAATAAAATTAAACATAATATAATACACAAAAACAACTAACACTAAACCAAACAAAATAAATTGTACACAATAAGCAATAAACAATAATACCTTAGAAACAGCACACATTGGCGATAGTATAATATAAAGTTAATTAAACCTATTGTTAGGTAATTGGAAGAATCTCTTTATAGAAGCTTAGAATACAATTTATGAGAATAGTAAATGAAACACATTAAGTTAGCTGTGGTAGAAAAAAGGTATCAGTAGCAAGAAAAATCAACCCGAATATGTATTTTTTCCTTTTAAAATTGCCCCAAATGCTGTCTATTACAACCAAAAAGAATATTTTAAAAAATATAAACACCTGAAGATATCAGATACACAAATGATGCTTTATTATTTGCACATCAAATTTTATATTTTAAACTTTTCACATATGTTTTCTCAGTCTAGAAAAACTCTGGATCTTAAATGTCAGTGCTTCTAACTGTCATATTAGAACATTCCTACCTTGGTAATGGCAACCTTGAGTTGCCGGCTAATCTTTCTCACACTAAATCAGGCAAAAGGAACTGCAGAATGAATTTGCCAAAAAGTGGCTTCATTTAGGCAGTTCATGTCTGGCCTAGACAAGGAAGAAGTGCCTGAAGAATTGAAGAGTCAGTTCCGCTGACAAAAAGGAAAACTCAGAAATACAGCTTTGTTTCCAAACTGAACACATCAATTTTTATATTTAAAACAGGTGAGAAAGAAAATCTGCTAATATGAGAGACAGTGGGTTGCCGCCAAAACTAGTAAGCTATTCTGAGAGTCCATCCCTATTAAAATCTACAATATCCAGAACAATCTGATTTCCCAATGTCATTATATTATGCTTTTTCCCCATTGCCACCATCCACTTAAGTTTTGTTGTTCAGTCACACAGTTGATTCCGACCCTTTGTGACCCTATGGACCATTGCCCACCAGGCATCTCTGTCCTCCACCATCCTCCTCAACCTGCCCAGCTCTGTGCCCATTGCATCTTCAATACCATCTAGCCATCTCATTTCGGGCTGTCCCCTTCTCCTTTTGCCCTCCACCTTTCCCAGCATTAAGGCTTTCTCTAGCGAATCCTCTCTTCTCATTTGATGTCCAAAGTACTTTAGCTTCATCTTTACTATTTGACCTTCTAAGGAGCACTCAGGGTTGATTTCTTCTAAGATTAACCTATTTGTTCTCCTCACTGTCCAGGGGACTCTCAATACTCTCCTCCAACACCACATCTCAAAGGCATCTATTCTTCTGCGCTCAGCTTTCCTAATGGTCCAGCTCTCACAACCATACATTACCACCAGGAATACCACTGCTTTGACTATGGGAATTTTTGTTTGCAAGGTGATGTCTCTACTTTTCACTATGTTCCCCAGGTTTCTCATAGCTTGCCTCCCAAGAATCAGTTGCCTTTTTATTTCATGGCTGCAATCACCATCTGCAGTGAGCTTTGATCCTAAGAATGTAAAGTCTCTCACTGCTTCTACTTCTTCCCCACCTATTTTCCAGGAACTGGAAAATATCTTGGTTTATCTTGGTTTTCTTGAAGTTGAGTCTCAAGCCAGCTTTTACACTCTCTTCTTTAAACCTAAGTAGAAGCTTCTTTAGGTCTTCCTCAATTTCTGCCATTAGGGTAGTATCATCTGCATATCTCAAATTGTTGATGTTTCTCCCAGCAATTTTGATTCCAACTTGTGATTCATCCATCCCTGCATTGCACATTATGTGCTCTGTATGTAAGTTGTTGCAGAGAAACACAGCATAGTGATATCAATATATACATACTGTATTTTGATAACTGGCTGAGACAACATTTACTCCTGCTCCTTGGTTTATATTACAGGGGATGTGCAAAGATTCTGAAGTGATTCTGTCCTAAAGATGACAAGTGCTCTCCTATTCATAGTCAAGCCCAAAGAAACACTACATGGCCACAATCACAACTTCTATCCATCAATTGCAACACCTATATTAGCTCTTTCATTTCCCAGCCCGGAAAATTTACAACCACTGACTTAAAGAAGGAAATAAGACAGGTGGCAGAAAGGGGGATTATCTTCTTCTTCTTTTTTTTGCAACAAAAAAACTCTAAATATTGAGGCTTGCTTTATTACACAGTTAACACTATTCTCTTCCATTGTGCAACTCCAAGTGCTCAATAGGATTTTATGCACTGTGGCTCCTTTTTCTATGTAAATGGGCTATTATTATCAGATACAACAACACCTCCCTTTCCCCAAGACAAAAATATCAAAAGTAGTAGACAGGCCCTCGAAAAAGTCAAGACATGTGTAACAGAAAGGAATTTTTCTCAGGGACTCATTCCATCACTATTACTTCAAAGCTATCATTAGATGTAATATCATGAACATTCATAAATTGGATGTTCGAGTCAATCTTTTTCACCTAAGATTGGAGGGGGACAGTCATCTGATCCATAACTTTCATTGCAAACCCAGAAAGCAGGGCCAAATGTTCAACAAATATTACAATGGAAGCTGCAGCCAATTTGGTATCACAGATGAGTTCTATGGAAGCTTCAAGAAACGATGGCTCCCTTTTGCAAGATCCTGCCTAAAAGTACAGTACATGACAAACAGCATTTCAATTCCATCCTTCTCTCCAAAATGGGACTCTAATAAGGTTTTAAAAAACACAGGTAGACTTAAAAGCACAAAAAGCTACTATTATTAAAACACAATTAAATTCTAATAGCAAAGCATACACCAATTAAAATCACTTCAAGAAGTACAACATTCACTTACTAAAAGTTGTTTCCTCAGCAATCAGACAACTGCCAAACTAAAAACATATCTCCCTGTCAGCAGGAAAACAGGAAATAAGACAGTGTGTACTCCCTTTGAAGCATGATCTGGAGCCTGTTAGTGATTACGAGGCACTTTTTGTAACCAACACTTGATTTCTAAGTTTTATTTTTAAATAAATAAATTTGCCATCTTAAGAAAGTTTTTTTAAAGAAAGAAGAAGTCAGTCATTTAACTTCACTGGATCAAACAATAGAAAATGGAGATCATGCACTGAACCTTCCAATATTTTATCACAGCCATTTGATCATAGAAATTGTGTTAGAACAATGCAAAGCCATTCATTGATCAAAATTACCCTTTCCCTCAATCGGCTTTTTAACCCATAAGAAAAGTATACAAACTCACATATGGAGTTAATTGGAAGCTATACTCTAGAACAAGAGTTCTCAACCTTTTAAAGCCAGGGGCCGGGTCATGCTTCCTCAGACAGCTTAGGGAGCTGGACAACCATTTTCCCCTTCCTCCACCACATGGCACTTCCTGGTGTGGTGGGGGCAGTGGGGAGCCACATGAAATGGTACTGTGGGCCACATTGGGCCCATGGGTAACAGGTTGAGAATCCCTGCTCTAGAATATGTAAAGGCAAAGAAAAAATGAAGGAGTACTTGCTTAAACTTTGAAGTTAGTTTTTTGCCCTTTACAGACCTGAATTTTGTTTTGAGCTTGATGATCCACTCTGCTCTACTTTTCCCTTCTTCTTTTTAGAAGACTCAGAAGTGGGTGCCGGGCGTTTTTCTACAGCAGGGGTACAGAGTGCTCGTTTCTTGAAAAGTTCTCGTTGTCGTAGCAAATTTGGATCCATATTCTGTAAATAAATATATACATATATATACATAAATATCTTAAGAGGTTAAAAATTGCTGTGATGTAGTATTATAATTCTGAAAAGGACAAAAATTTCAGATCTATACTTTTCCACTACTGTATTACTATTTTTTGAGGAATTGAAAGTGATTCCCTCTGCAAACTTTCAGTATTCTCAGACTAAAACTTCAGATTATGAGCAAGTGTGTAATATTAGATAATACAATGGTACTGCAGGAAAAAACCCACATAAAACAAAACTGAATAAAATTAAAGCCCTTGAAACTCCAGCTGCCAAAACCAGGTATCACACTAACAGCAACTGGACATACAGTATATCAGGATGTTTTTAAAAAAGACTTTGTATATAAAAACTATACCAGTTCAATAACCGACAAGGGTCTTAAAGTATCAACTGAATATAGAAATTGGAGTACAGTACTGCATCTTTCATAATTATTTGGTCAATGGTGAAGATGTTTCTAAGGAACAGGAGAGAAGTTCAGAAACTGAAATGTATTGCCTAGCTCAGGGGTAACCTATGGCACCAAATAATCCACCCACCGCCCTTGCTCCAGCTGCCGCAATTGGCTGTGGACTCATTTATGGCAGCCGTAAACTTGGGGAGGGGGGGAGACCACCAGTCCAGCCCCCTCAACTATCTGAGGGAGCGTGACCCGGCCCCCAACTCAAAATGGTTGGCAACCCGTTTTAAAGCTTTGTTATTTAAAAAGGACAATGGTTAGTGGCCCACATATTCTGCTCTTTTTCTTTAAAGTGTTGACCCTGGTTAATCAGAACCTGAGCTCTAGAAAATAACAGCAGAGAACATTATTATTGTAGTCACTAGTGGTTTACATTTAATAATCTCTTATGAACTAATATTTAATCCATTGAAATGGGCACATTGCATGTGTGTGTGTGTGATGGTGGTGGTGCAGGAGAGCTCACATTAAATTCCAACAGTGAATCTTCAAGGTGTCAGAATGTTTTTGTTGTCTTTATTTTGCTTTTTAGTTTGTCTCTCATTTGATAATACTCTACGCATGACACGAAAGGTAAACATTAGTTATCCTTAAAGCAACTTGCAAATATCAACAAGTGTCACAAAAAGGGGCACGACTTCCACGGCGTTTGAAAACTGTGTGTAGCCGTGTTTCCCAACCTTTGGTTTTCTTCGATTCCCAGAAGCCTACCTGAGTCAGTACATTGGCTGATCGGTGCTTTGAAGAATTGACTTAGGCTTCTAGGAATTTAAGTCCCAAAACCAAAGGTTGGGAAACGCTAGTGTACAGGAAACAAGTAAGTCATTCCGCAAAAAAGACTCTGGGAAGACATCCACATCAAAAATTTACATAATTTCTAAACCCACTTGAAATTATCAGAGCTTCTCTTCAGGGTCTAGTAATAATAACTGCGTGTCAGAGATTACTCTGGGTTGAAAGGATTTTTAGGGGACGCCCGAATGAGGCTCCTTTCATGTCCCCAAGTGCAGAAGCAACTGAACCTTCTCACTTTAAAAAAAAAAAGGGAGAGATTTTTAGTCTTTGTTTCATCTTTTGTCTCCGAATACCTCAGTTCCGAGCCCAAAGCCTGCGTGGAGATACCGGTAATTGTTCCTCAGTCCTCCCCCCCCGGTTATTATTATTATTATTATTATTATTATTATTATTATTATTATTATTATTATTATTATTATTATTATTATTATTATTATTATTATTATTATTATTATATTTCTATGCTGCCCTACTTGGTAAAAACCAACTCAGGGCGGCTTACAGAATCCACCAATATCAAAGTTACAATACAACAAAAATACACTAGGATAAAATATAACAGAGCAATTAATTAATTTAATTGTTTATTAAAGTACGAAACTGGCGCTTCTTGGTTGACACAGTCCGGAATTCACTCCCACTTCCGCCTCAGGTGGGTTGTGAGGGAAGGAAGGAGGCTCCCCTGCCGCCGCCCCCCCCCCAGTTCCCCCCTTTTGAAAGGCTGGCCAACAGTTCCCAATGCAGCCCCACCACGAGACCCCCAAACGGCCTCCGCCAATCCCGTCCCGCGGCGGGCGCGCGCCCGCTCCTCCACTCACCTCCCAAGCGAGGCAAACCCAAAGGCGAGGGGCCGGCCTGTGTGTGTGTGTGAGGGAGGGGGGGGTAACCAACGGAGCCCTGAGGCTCCTTCTTCCCTATTGGCTCAGGGGGGGTTACCGCAAGGCTTCCACCACATTCCCCATCCTCCTCCTCCTCCGTCGCTCGTCGACGTGATTGTGCGTCACCGAAGCCCTTTCTGACAAAACCCGGAAGTGCCGGCCCCCGTTGCCGAGGCAACCGCTGGGGGGGAGCGAAGCGCCTCCTCTTTGTAACTTAGGCCCGAGGAGGAAGTCTCGGGATGTGAAGGGTTTTCCTCGCCTTCTCTTTCAGCTAGTAGTAAAGGTTTCACTTGCTCGAAAGCCAGTCGTATCCGACTCTAGGGGTCAGTGCTCATCTCTGTTTCTAAGCCGAAGAGCCAGCGCTGTCTGCTTCTGCAGACGTTTCCATGGTCATGTGGCAGGCATGACTAGACACCGGAGCGCATGGAACGCTGTTACCTTCCCACCGAAGTGGTCCCTATTTATCTGCTTGCAATTTCTTGCTTTCGAACTGCTAGGTTGGCAGGAGCTGGGACAGAGACGGGAGCTCATTCCGTCCTGCAGTACTCGGGAATCGAACTGCTGACCTTCCGCCTCCCAGTCAGCGTCTTAGTGACTTGAGCCAGCTAGTAGCCGTGTTAAAAATTCGCGGCAGACAGAATGTAAACCAGGGGTGCCCAGACTATTTATTGGGCCACAAAGCCCTCATCTCTCCTGGAAGCAGAAGTAAAACGTGCCCGGTTTACTTCTGCTTCCAGGAGCGATGAGGGCTTTGTGAGCCTTGGCGGGGCGGGGGGGGGGGGCAGATCCAGCCCCTGGGCCAGTGACCAACTCCCTGAACCATGTTTGGGCACCCATCATGTTAAAGGTACAGCCTGTGGTGCAGTTAAATCATAATAATATGTGACATAGAGACATACACTTAAGAAATGTTTGAAGTGGTAGGCATGATCGACTGTGCGACTGAACTACAACAAGACGTGTGTGTTAGACTGTGCAAGCATATCGCAGTAGCAGTAACACTTCTATCTATGCTGCCTGATAGCGCTTAGAGTGCATTATCTGGGTGGCTCACAGAGTAATTAGCATTTTGCCCCCAACATGCTGGGTACTCATTTTACAAACCTCGGAAGGGTTGGAGGCTGTCAGCCTTGTGTTCCACCAGGATCAAACCCACAATGTTATGGCAGCAGTACAGCAGTTTAACCACTGCTCTTAACAGTAGATGTCTTATATCTGATTAAGTGGACTTGATCCATGAAAGCTAACACTAAAATACAGCAGTTATTTTTCAAGGTACCACAACATTGTCTTTTTCTTTCGTTTACTCTCCTATACACTTAAAAAAGCCAGCATTTTACGCCTTGAAAGTTGTTTTTCAGCATGCGTTAACCTCGTGGATCAAATCTGAATGTGAAAAGAAAAGCTCATTTAAACAGTGAAGTTTGAGACCCAAGTAGTGTACTGCACAATAGAATGAGCTCCCATCCCTGTCCCAGCTCCTGCCAACCTAGCAGTTCAAAAGCAAGACATTGCAAGTAGATAAATAGGGACCACTTCAGTGGGAAGGTAATATAGTTCAGTGCACTCCGGTGTCTAGTCATGCTTGCCACATGACCACGGTAATGTCTGCAGAAGCAGACAGCGCTGGCTCTTTGGCTTTGAAACAGATGAGCACTGAAACCCTAGAGTCGGATATGACTGGCTTTCGAGCAAGGGAAACCTTTACCTTTACTTTACTAGTACCATTTACGTGTGGCACTTAATAGGTTGTGTGTGCCTGTTGGCTTTTAAACAAAGTCTTTGTTCAGATTATGTTCTTATCCTTTTATTAAAAATTGTGTGCCATCAAGTCATTTGACTTAGTGACCCTTTTCAGGGCTTTCTAGGTAGAGGAAGCAGAGATGTTTTACCATTCTTTGTTTGGAGGGTATCCTGGGGCTGTGCAGTTTGGCCAAGGCCATACAGCCTGGCTTTTCTGGGATGTCCAGTTGGGAATTGGACTCTCCACTTTCTAACTCAGGGTCAGGCAACCTACAGCGAGATCCAGCCAGTGGCACCAAATCAACCAGCCTGTGCCTTTGCTCTAGCCGCAAGAATCAGCCGTGGACTCATTTACAGCTGTTGTAAACGCATTCACAACAGCCGCAGACTCATTTACGGCTGTTGTAAACACATTTACAACAGCCATAAAGGAGTCCTTGGCTGATTCCGGCAACTGCAGCTGGACCACCATTCCAGCCCTCCAACTGTGTGAGGGAGTGTGACTCGGCCCCCGACTTCAAAGAGTTGGCAACCCGTTCTAACCCATTAAGCTAAGTCAGAAAGAGCATCCTCGGAGCTTACATTTTTGAACCACAACTGGGCAATTGGTGTGCTGACTAATCTTTCCCACTAGGTCAGGTTAAAGGAATTATGGAATGAATTTGCCAAAAGGTAGCTTCATTTTGACAATTTAAATCTGGACTAGAAACAGAAGAACTCATCGAGCTTTCCAACAAATTATCACCCAGTGTAGCGTAGCAGATAGTGATGGACCAGAACTCAAGAGGCCTGGTTTTCATACTTGAAGAAGGGAATTCTTCTCAAGATGGGTGGTATATAAGTGTATCAAATAAACAAATCAATAAATTCCTACTATACCCTCACAAGTGATGTCAGATGTCAGTTTCTATGGGCAGCCCATGACAAGAATACACATGATACTCCCGTGAACCTATAGTTGCATGTTTCTTTTTCTTTCCTTCACCATCTGCAAACTCTACAGTAGTTCTCTGCCTTCTTTAAATATAATGGTAAATGTCCACAAGAGATTCAGCCATGAAATCTCACTGGGGGCTTAGAATTGCCAAAATTACTTAAATACAGTGTCTCACTTACCTTGAAGCCTTATTAGGGTTGCTGCAAGAACTTGACAACACAGAAGAATTGCCTCTTTGTCACATAATCATCCATCAACAGTCAATGTAGAAAAGAGGATTTGTATTATATTTTTGTAAAGTTCAGTCTACTCCACATACCACCCTTCTGATAGTAACTTCAGTGCTATTTCTTCAGTATCTCCTGAAATAGCCTGAATGGTTATCCAGAACCTTTTTCACCTCCCTACTGTTAACTGGCATTTCCACCAGAACTAAATTCTAAATCTAATTTATACTGTTAGGAGCTTTCCTATTAGTAATTAGTCTCCAGGAGGCAATTGTAAGGCATGATATATAAAATAACCATGTACAGTGAACCCCTGCTTTATGGACAGCTCTCTTACTGAAAACCTCATTTCAGGAAAAAGAAATACATAGGAAATGAGGGTTCACTTCAAGGGGAAAAAATTGCTATACGGACCTTTTTTTGGGGGGGGGGCGTTCCAATGCTTCCCATGGTGGTGGGTGTTTGGAGCATTTCCGTTCTGTTTTTGAAATTTTTCTTCAGGTATTTCCTGCAACCAGGAAATGCCGAAATTTCCCCATTCCTTCATCAACTGTTCGGCGGGGACTCTTCCTGCAATTACCAGGGCTGGACACTAGATGGTGCTGTCGGAAATGTGCCAAATACACATTGCAAACTAAAAGAAATCAGTTCTGGAACTCACTAAAAAACTAAAAAAAAGTATCCCCTCCTCTCAAAACTCTTTCCAAAGTACACTTTGAAATTTGTTGTTGTGTTTTCACCACTTTAGAAAGAGCTTTGAACAGAAAAAACACATTTCCTTGGCTCCTTTCTAACCTCTGGAATGGAAATATTGGTTTTCAATGCATTCCTATGGGAAAAAACCACAGTTTGCTTTAAGAAAAAATTGCTATAAGGAAAATCTTCCAAAAATTTTTTAATTTGACTTAGAGTTGTAAGCTAAATCAGCTGATCTTCATAATTCTGTAGAGTTTAACCATAACTATTATGAACAAGTTTTATTTCTTATAAGAAAGTGCCAACATTTAGTTGAAATTAAAGAAAATAATATGTTAACAGTAACAATAATACATGTGATATCAATTATATTATACACCTCAATATCCTGCCATGGGTTCACAACAAAAATTGGGTTGCCCAGTTCATGCAGCTGTAGCTCTAAAGAAGACTGAGGGAGCTACATTCACATCTCCAGGTCTTTAGCTGTTTTCCTGCATGAATTCGGATAGTCTCCTTTGGACCAGTTATCAAATTCAGATACTAACACTCTCTGACCACATTTAATTGGATAAAGCTTGCCAGGATTCTTTCCCCCATTGTCTGCCTTCTTTGTTTAGGCACAGGCTTTGGAACTTGGTGTGTCCTGTATAAGAATCAGCCAGAGGAGTTTTTAATCCCATAACTAATAATACTTTTTCTAGGAAAAAATAAACAAGATTTTCCTTCTGGTTTTCTGTTTGAAAAGAGATATATATAATGTACAACTCATTAGAATAAAACTGAACGAAGTGGGTGAATGAGCTAAAGCTTCAATTCAGGTCAAGTATTGTTCATTGATATATTTCTACAGCATCTCCAACTTCAACCAAAGAGACCTTTGCTTCCTCCTCCCTTAGATTTTTTGGAGGTTTTAACACCAGGCAATGTTCCCTCCGCAGTTCCAAACCACTCTGGTAACTTCCTCTTTGAAGGCTGATTTAAAGTCTAAAAAGTAGAATAAAAATCATGAACACATTGTTTCATTATTACACAACATTATTTACTAACATTATCTCTCTCTTTTTTTGAGGTGGAGAATATCTAATCAAGAAACAATGACCAGCCCAAGCAAACTCAACAAGCAACTTGGTAGGGTGGCAAATGAGCTTGGGTTTCCTTAGTCTGCCACACCACACTAGCAACTATTTGTCTTTTATCCATTATTACATCACCGGAGTTGGGCCCGACGGCAAAATGAGAGGAGAAGGAACTCTGATTCCCAATGGTCATGGAGGCAGAAGAGGCCATGCCAGATGGACTTTCTGTGAAGGCACACCTTGATAATATCCTCAAAGTAGTCCATTGTAGTCCCGGTGTTAAATCCTGCATGTCTCATTTTATATATGCCGCAGAAGATGGCTCCGTGATCATAGTGTGTGGGTCACTTCATGGCAAGCTGGAATCACCTTAAACAAATTCACACCAATGACATTTTTTCTGCTTCAGGAAAAATGCATTCTCGGATAGAGTTGCAGCTGATGACGACAACTAGATCACTGCAGAAAATGCTTGTCACCCAAACCCTTGCTTATAGGCCTTTTTGGCATACAATCAAAGACTTTGTTGCTTGAAGCAACAATCAAGACACTCTTCTGTTCTATCTACAAATGCTGATTGGAGCTGGCAGCTACAAAGTAGAGAGGGTGGTTATGTGCCTTCTGTTTTCCTCTTAGATCTTCCCTATGTGCTATTCTGTATTTATCTCTGCTAACACACCAGATATGCATTCACCTCAAACACAAGGAATCTACAATATGTGTAGAACTCCATGAAATCTCATGCCCTCTCAGGGATGCTAAGCACCAACTAATCATGCAGATGCATGATAATATATAAGTAGGCTTTACCATACAATAGCCAAGGTCTACAAATTAACTTCAGGGTTGATTGAGCTCAAACCAACATTTCCTCAGCCCACATCTATTTTGTTATATCACAAGGCAATTGACTGTCATCATTTCAAGACCTTCCATGTGTAATTTCTGTAGTACATCATCGTGTACCCATCCTTGTTGAATGAATTTGTGAAGCTAACATGAAAATTTAGGAATCCTCCCTCTAAAAAAAATTGATTTGTTGCTCAGTAGGAGCTTAACTTTCACAGTAGCTTAGAAAATTAGAGATCCACAGCTGTCCTTCACACAAAAAAAGTAGCATAAGGGAACCACAGTCTAAAACACGGCTGAAATCACAGGCAGATTTTGTTAACTTGCTGGAAGATATATGCTCTTTCATATACACTGGAAGGAGTATATAACTGCCCCCGCAGCCCAACAATTAAAATCTAGACACCCTGCTTGGTGCACTGCAGTCAACCTACAGAATAACCATTTCAATATTTCAGATGCCTGGATGGAACTCTGGCAACATCTATCTCTGATTCCCCGTCATCACATAATCAAGAATCCCTGTGAATGGCCAGCTGGATTTTCCCTTCCAAGACAGCAGTCGAGGGTGCTGAACAGAATGAGGTCTGGCTGTGGTAGATGTCAAGCCACTCTGTTCACATGGGGATGGAAGTCTTCTCCCCAATGTGACTGTGAGGAAGACCAAACCATGGATCACATTATATTTAGGTGTCCTTTACGTGTATTTGGAGGCACCTTGAAGGACTTGCATAGTGCCACAGATTACTTAACGTAATCCTCCCCAGATTACTTAACGTTATGCGATTTTAGCATTATCCAAGGTAAGCGTTATCCGAGGTATTACTGTACTGTATATATCAACATTAATGTAGACAACTGAAATTCATAATAAATAAATAAATACATAAATACATAAATAAGCACTGGAATTCTAAGAGGCTAAATATCCTAAAATATACCAAATGAACTAGTGATGGTGATAAAATATGCTCAGTGTTTCACTGACAAACATTTCTCAGACACAACCCATGCCTATGGTTTTACAAATGATTTATGAGCTACAGTTACCTGTGACTGGGAATCCGTAAAGAGGTCATCCTCTTCAGCACTCAGGGAAGGCTGATTCCATGAGGCCAACTTTATGGAGCTCTGATGACTCTGAACAGCTTGTTTAGCAACAATAAATTGTTCTTCACTTTTCTTCTTTTCCTTTGAAAGAAGAAGCCGTTATAAAATAAATCAGCCAAACTGCTGAACAAGAAAGCACCAGTCCAGTGGGAAATGGTTTCATAGCTACAGTAATACCATGGTTAACATTTGCACCACACAACATTAAAACTAGATAATGTTGGGAAATCTGGGGGGAAATTTGCACCACACAATGTTAAGTTAACGTTGTGGGGTGCACCCATTTCCCCCCAGATTTCCTCCGGAGACCTCTGCCCCAAAGCCGGCAGGGCTGCTCTCTGCCTGGGAAGCAGGGGTTCACAGAAAGAGCCTCCTTGAAGATTGTGGTATTTTTCAACCACAATTGGGCGTATCCTGGTAACGGCAAGCTTATGTTGCCAGCTAATCTTTCTCACACTAGGTCAGGCAAAGTGAACTGCAGAAAGCACTGAACAAAAGGTGCCTTCATTTTCGCAGTTTCACATCTGGCCTAGATAAAGAAGAAGACTAGAGAAACAATTATCAGGATACTTGGGTTGCTCATAAACTGTCACATCTGAAATCATAATATAATTACCTCAAATGAAGAATCTGTACATGACATGCTTTGTTTTTTATTTTTATTGGTCCTGTAATTATGCTTGTCTTCGGTTGATTTTAATGAATCCCCCTAGAAGAGAAACAAGTTTTTTTAATATCATAAATTTAACTGCTGTTAAACTACGGATCTTAAATAACATTACATTAAAAAGAAGACAAAAATTCAAAAACGAATCCTTCCAGTTACTTTTCACTTTAATTTTTAGATTCTGTGAACACAATGCCCAAACACTGCGTGAAAATATAAAAAATGATTGTGTCAAGAGCCATTAACAACACACAAGAATTAGAATCTAGATGAATAAGTTTGTCACATATACAAAAAAGTAAAAATGAATAAAACAAGGACTTTCTGAATCTCTGAAACAGTCCTTTCTCATACAAAGTGATTAATGTCAGATAACATAGGTTGCACCAATGGCATCAGTATTCTCAAAGTTTATAATGCAATGAATCCAGAAATCTCTATGTTAACAATACATCTAGCAGGATGGAAGAGAACCCTACTCAGGTACTAGAATTTAACCTAGCTTTTAATGATTGGCCAGCAGCACATTGTTTTATTGACCGGGTAACAATATAAGTTAACGAAAAGACAAGATTAATTATATTCATTTCCACCTTTTGTTTTATACCACAATGCTGGGTCTAATCCTTGTATGTTGTTACTAGTAAAAGTATACCTAGACTATACTGGCTAGTTGTCATCTCAAGACTGGGATTCCATGCGAGCAAACAATAGCAATAGCAACTAAGACTTATATTCCGCCCCATAGTGCTAAGTTCGCTCTCTGGGCAATTCACAAGGTAATTAGCATATTCAGTACTAGCAACACAAGTTTTGCCATATACAAGTAGCAGATGAAAGGATCACTTTGTCCCTCCTTCACTCACCTATTTGATTTCTGTACTGACCATTGCAGAAACCATAACCTATCCCTTAGCTCTATCCTTCCTCTGATATCCCAAACCTACAGCAGCGTTAAGGAAAAGCACAGCACAGTGGAAGTCCTATTCGTAAAGCACTTCCAAAGGGTGAAATGGCAGTCAAGTGATTGATTGTACAATCTACTTGCACAATGCTAGTTGCCAGGACATAAAGAGTGGCACATGCAAGGGATAAAGATTCCCATTCTTTGAGGCCTACACAGAAACGCAGAACAAGTCTCTTTCAGAACAGAGAATCTTCAGGTTAGAAGCTTTTAGTGAGCTTATTAATAACCCTGATTTTCAATACACAAAAAAGGCAAAATAAAATAACAAAGCAATATTATGATGTACTAAGAACTACAGAATCCTTGGGTTTTCAAGTACTATACTTATTAAGCAAAGTACTGTACTATACAGTAATACCTCGGATAACGATTACATCGGATAACGCTGAAATCGGATAATGATGCAAAATTTTGAAAAATTTTTTGCATCAGATAACAATCCCTTAGCGTTATCTGATACAATCGTTCGTAGCAGCAGGGTGGCTGGGAAGCTGAATGGGGGCTCCCTGTTCGCCTTCCCAGGCACCCTGCAGCTGCGGGGGCAAGGGGGCTAGAAAGCCGATGGGGAGCTTCCCCTTCGGCTTCCCCAGCCACCCCACCCCTGGCTCCGCAGCCTTGCCTCGGCTTCCCCAGCCACCCCGCAGCTGTGGATCGGGGCCCCCGACCTCCCCGACACCCCTGCTGGCTCTGGGGAGGTCGGGGGACCCAATCCGTGCTGTTTCCGCCATTCCCCGACCTCCCTGGCCGGTGCACTGAGTCAATACGTCGGGATTCGCCCATTTTTTCGCCCATATCGGGCTTTCCAAAACCCCTGCCAGCTCCGGGGAGGTCAGGGGACCCGATCCGCACTGTTCCAAACCTCTCCAGGTGCTGCAATTGCAGCATGGGATCGACACTTGGGTTGGGGGGTTGAACGGGCGCATACCCGGTTCAACTCCCAACCCAAGCAGCTGATCTCACACTGCGACCTGCTGCCTCTTTGGAAAGGGCAGTGGGGATTCCACTCATTCCACCCTTTCCAATGAGGCAGGCAGATCGCCACCCTATTCCCTTTCCTCTTCAGAAAGGGAACAGGGCTTTTTTTAATGTTGTGCAATCAATGCATCGCACAACGTTAAAAACCGGATAACGACGAGACTTGTGGAACCAAGTCTCATCGTTATCCGAAGTACTAGTGTACAGTACTTATTAAGCAAAGTTAGAAAAATTATTGGCAAAATTTCCCTTCCTACCACTAGATGTTGCTATGACACCACAATTCATTACTACACAACCTCAGTGCTCTATTTCATGGAATAAACTAAGAAGGAATTCAGTTTTGGCTACTTCCAGAAAGAAAAAGTATAAGGTGACTGTCCCTTTTCTCCACTGAATACAAGGGGATATTCTACTTCAAAGGGAACTTCCTGTCACTGCAAAAATACTGTCCCTACCCACTATCTGCAAAAATAAAACATCTACATATCAAGTTGGTCCCTAAAGCATAAAGGCCATACATCAGAAGGCTACTGATAAGAAGTAGCATAGGAGAAAAATTAAGTGTGCTTCAATGGCCCCCTTCCTTGTTGGCTGTTTTAGAGATTCTTTTTTTTTAATGAATAATTCAGCTTACAAACCTTGGTTTCTATCCACAAAATTTCCTCCTCCTTCTTTTGTGAAGATTTTTTATGTGATTGAAGACATTCAGTTTCTTGAGGTTGACATTGCTTCTCTGAATCACTCGGTTGGCTCAGCTGCTGTTCTTTATTCTGCTTCTCTAGTAATGCCACGGTCATTCTTATAAGATACATTTCAATGCCTGCTGGAACTAGTGTTCTAATAACTTCTACTTGTGTTACATCTTGGGAGAGAAACACAATAAATTATTAATTATTTTCTGAAAAAGACTATTTTGAAGAACCTCTATGATTCTTAAATGTTTTAAGCATTAAAGTAACTAAGTTACTTATTAATAGACTATTAACTTCATAAAAGAAAAACTAGGACAGATTTTTAAAAGATCTATGAGAAATAAAACTTTGGATGTTTCTACAGCTGGAAGAATCTTTTTCTCATTTACCTTCAAAGTGGTTTGATAACTCTGCACATACTGTACAAGATGTTTGGTATAGTGGTACTCTATCTTGCCCCATTAGTGTCAAAACGCTGCACATCTTTGCCCGTAAAAGTGATCTCTCTCAATGGTTCTGGAGGCTTACTGTATTTCATTGAGTACAGGGCAGAGCAAGCAATCTCCTGAAGGCTGGAGGCTACAAATATCTATCCTTGGAACTTGAAGGGCTGAGCATTCTCTTGTCTCCCTTATTCTTCAAGTGCTGTATCCATTCCAGATATTGGCTATCATCATGGCAATAATCATCCTGTTCTTAATTCCTTGGAACAGTTCTTCAGAGGACATTGCACACCAGTATCTCAGGTTCTTTTGCCACGAAAGTCCATCTACATCCAGGGCCTCTCTTCCCAGGGATCTTCCCTTGCATAGTGAGTCAGAGTATTCTATACTTCATGTCATTCCTCATGATATGCCCAAGGTATTGGAGCTTTCTCTGCTTAATGGTCTTAAAGAGTTCTTGTTCATTATCCAGGTGCAACACTTCTACACTAGTCACATAATCAACCCATGATATCCTTAGCAGCCATCTGTAGATCCACATTTCAAAAGTTTTGATTTTGTTTTCAGATGCTTTAGTCCAGGAGTTCTCAAGGTTTTCGTGCCAGGGACTGGACCACTCACCATCAGACAGCTGAGCGGGCTGGACATGTGGTTCCCCCTGTCATAAACACTGCCACAAACCGCAGCAGGCACGTTTATGGCTGTCATAAATGCACCCGCTTCCGGGGTCGTCAACACGGGTTGGATGGAATGGCATTGGGGCCCAGGACTGGCCCGCAGGTTGTGAACCCCTGCTTTAGTCAATGTCCAAGCTTTGATTCCATATAGCACAACACTGGGAATATGTAACATCTCACTGTTCAAATCTTCGTAGCAAGAGTTATACAAGTAATACCTCGGATAACGTTTACCTCGGATAACGCTGCAATTGCATAATGTTAAGTAATCTGGGGAGGAGAATTGGATCGAATAACGTTAAGGTCCTATGGGATGGATCGGATAACAACCGCTAAAGCCTGTGCGGTTACAATGTATCTCTATGGAGCTTTAACGTTATCCAATCCATCCCATAGGATTTTAACATGGATCAGATAACACTAAAAATCGGATAACACCAAGACTTGTGGAACCAAGTTTAGCGTTATCCGAGGTTTTACATAACAAATGTCACATTTGTATGAAAGTGGATCTTGCTTTTTCTATTCGTATTTTAATCTCTACCTCAGGATCCTACTTTCCATTTAAAATACTCTCCAATCTTGTTGCCCACTCACATAAAAATCTTTTTCTTACAAATAGGAGCTTTTTTCCCAAAACAGGGAAAGCCCTTTGTGCCCTCTAATGGGGGGGGGGGGACTGTTAAAATGGGGGTATTAGGAGGCCCCAGGGATGCCAGGTCCCACAGGAATGCGCCCATGCTCTCCTGAAAGCACATGGGGAGCTTTTGGGCCACAAACTTTCTCCCCACTTTTCCCCCCAATCTGGGGATCTGGGGAGTACTTCAGAGGCCAGGTAATGTTCTGGGGCCAGATTCTGGCCAATTGGGGGGGGGGGGATAAAGAGAACCAAATGCTGCACACGGCCCATTACTGTGTAATAGTTCCTCACCTGAGTTGATGGGAGGATTCTGGATGATCTTAGTGATCCTCTCTTGTATCTCAGGAGTTAAACCAGCACGTTCAACATTGACAGGGTAGCCAGCTTTCAAAGCTTGGCATAAATGCATACCAACCACTGTAAGGGGTAAAGACCGTCTCTCCCCTATCCTTTTCTAGGAAAAGAAGAATATAATATCAGGAAAGGGTGATAAGCCAGGGCTCTGCTAGTGAGGGATCCACACTCTGTACTCAAAAGTCTCTTCATCAGAAACAGAAATAAACAAATATTGGCTGAAATCCACATAAATCAGGCTGTGCAAGGCTAGTGATATCATCAGCTGTGGCAATTTTTCAGGAATCAGAGGTTTACAATTCCTCTCACCCTGAAATTTCCAAGGTTCTCTTGAGATCTGTTTTGTCATGGGGAATCTATTGGGGCCTGTGGAACAAGGGAAGTCTTTAATTTATGAAAATTGCTGATGGTGGCAAAATCATCCCATCAATGGCGATTTTCATAATCTAAAGACTTCCCCGTTCAACTGCCTTCAATGATTTTCCCAGGATAAAAGAGATCCCAAAGGGAACCTAAGAAACTTAAAATGGGGCGGGGTTAGAACTTGGAAACTTTTAGTTCCTTCAAAATGTTTGCAGCTGACGACATCATCAGCCTTACACTTCCTAACTTTATGCTGCTAGATTTCAGTTAATGTGTTTTTTAACAATCTTAGATTATTTGCACATGCAAGTTATTTGGGAGCAAGTCTGACCAGAAGCAGACACCACTGGCTCTTCGACTTTGAAGCAGAGATGAGCACTGAACCCTAGAGTCAGATATGACTGGCTTTCGAGCAAGGGAAACCTTTACCTTTACCTGACCAGGTTATCCTACTATGGTAATAGAGTAGACCATACTGCTAGCGACTCAGCTCCAAGCATCAGGCACAGGTTACAGTAACTAACCTGACAACCCTGAGGACTAGCACCCTTGGCGAAGTTCACAGGGAAGGGTAATGGTCACCAAGTGGATTAAGTCTCACTTGACTCCATCTTGATGGAGGGCAGCAGCTTCATCAATACTGGCCTGGGGCTGAAAAGGGCTTTGTGTGCCAAAAGGGCTCAGGAGGAGAAAATGACTTTTGGAACTGGATCAGTGGTATGGGGGTCATACTATGATGTGGAACACAAATGAAAGGCCAGTGCAATATATTCACAGGACAGTCTTCATGGCTGATCGCCATAATGATTGCCAATATTTAGAATCAGATACAGCACAAGAAGAAGTTATTTCGTGCACACCTAAAACTTGTATGAATCATAGGGACCACAATGAAGAGCCAACGTTTGCATAAATTGCTGTGGCTAATTGCAGCTAACTATCTGCATGTGAGTAAGCATCTCAGTCATTCAATTCACTGTGCCACCAGGTATGGACTGACAACTTCAACACCTGGTCAGTTAGCTCAATTAGCCATTAAAAGCTCCAGAAAACTTATACAAAGACAAATAGAATTCTGCACTGATGGGCAGTAAAGTTTTCACTACCACACCGTGGACGGAGCCTACGTTGTGGGAGATCTAGTCATGCCTGCCATATGGCCATGTATACATCTGCAAACAGGCAGCACTGGCTCTTTGGCTATAAATGGAGATGTTCACTGCACCCTAGCATCGGATATGACTGGCTTTTGAGCAAGGGAGACCTTGAACCACTTGCAGGAACAAAACCTGAAGTCAAATTTGAATTCCAGCCAGGGATCTTCTGTTATTAGGTAAAGGTTGCCCTTGCTCAAAAGCCAGTCGTTACCAACTCTAGGGTTCAGTGATCATCTCTGTTTATAGCCAAAGAGCCAGTGGACTTGATCCACAAAATCTCACATTAAAATACAGCAGTTAGTCTTTAAAGTGCCACAACGTTTTTGTCTTTTTGTTTTGTTTACTCTCTGATATGCTTGCACAGAATAAAACTTTTTAAATGGTAGCTATGTTAGTCTGGGCAGGCCAGGGAAGTGGGTGTGGCCACCCAATTTTGCTTCCCCCCCCCCCGCCGCCCAAAGGCCACCACTGGGATTCTGGCAATGCATTACTAAAATAAACATTGTATAAGGATGCTGTACTTGTTTCAATTTTGCTTTTCATAGGGTTTTAAATCATGTTAATTTTGTTCTGCTTTTCTGCTACATGTCATTTAATTGCATTTTAACACTTGTTATGAACTGTTTTGGGCTTGGTAAGGGAAACAGATGGTATATACAGTTGTACCTCGCTTAAAGAGCATAATGCGTTCCCCAGGATTGTTCTTTAAGCGAGTTTGCTCTTTAAGCGAAACACCATTGTAAATGACCAATTGTGGGGAGGATTGCGAACCCCAATGTATTTGTTAAGTGAGTTTTTGGTTGGTTTTATTTGTTAAGCAAAGCGAACATTTAGAGAAAATTCAGCTCTTTAAGCGAGTTACTCTTTAAGCGAGGCGCTCTTTATGCGAGGTTTGACTGTATATTAAATTGAATTAATGTGCCAAGTCAGTCTGATTTTGAAGAAGCTTATTAACAGGCCTGGAAATCACCGGTTAAAAGATAAGTGCCATTAACAAACAGAAAGACAGGATTATATTCAAAAGCTTTGTCAGCCAATGTTTTATGTATCTTTGGATAAGGAACCTGCAAGCAATTTAACACAGGAAAGCAGATTAAAACTGGGAGAATTCTATATATCAAAGGCCAGCTGTTGAGAACTAAGCGGACTTCAAACCACAGTCAGTCTAAAACAACCCATTAGACAGGACCAAACCAGTTCTTACAGGCAGAAAACCTTTGCAGTTGACACCCAAAATGGCAGCTCTGCGATGTTCTCCATCTGTAGTGTGTAGTAAATGACATCTTTGTCATGATATCATCATGATGTTGTAAAGACAAAAGTATACTTTACCTCACATTTCCCCTCTCATTCCATATGCTTAGTGGCAAGGCAAGGCATAGTACATTAATACTTTGGATAATGTTTACCTCGGATAACGCTAAAATCGCATAACGTTAAGTAATTTGGGGAGGAGTATTGGATCGAATAAGGTTAAGGTCCTATGGGATGGATCGGAGAACAACCGTATACAAAGTATACTTGTGGAACCAAGTCTTAGCGTTATCCGAGGTATTACTGTATAGCAATATCATCATGCCAATGTTTCTGCTCTGTATGGAGGGGAGGAACGTAACACAGTGTTACCATTTGGGTCTGAACCCCATGGTTTTTGTAATGCAGTGTCATGCTGAGTTGCCTGCCGGTAAACACTGGGAACAGGGAAATAATTTGGAGTTATACAATAAAGGACTATCAGATAGTAACAAATATATCAGGCTTGTGATTCACCAACACAAACATAGCAGATTAGCCATAGACTTTGACGAGGATATCTCTCTCTCCAGGGTGTTTGATAATTCCTATATTTTCAGAGTCTCAAGCAGGCAGCCAAAACAGGTGTATTATATCTCCTGGAGAGCCACTGCATAGAACTGACCACATCTGGCCTTGTGGACTGCAAGTTGTGCTGATCTAGAATATATGCTACTGTTTGTACCTGATATAAATGGAATGTTTAAGACCAACGATGAAAAAACTAGAATGCTGAATATATTTGTATAATTCTACCCAGGAGTTCACACCTGCTAAAAAAGAGTCCAAATAAAAATATACACTAAAACTAGAACCATTAAATTTATTCAATTTTTGTTTCCTTAACTTTTCAGTAATAAATATACCAGGCAGCTTTTAAAAATCATCTCAGTACACTTTGACTATTATTTTCTTCCCATAAAGACAATGGCTGTGTTTTAATGTTTGCTGATTTTCTCCTTGGCAGCAGATGCCAGTGTGCCCGTTGAAATTAATAGTTATTTGATACAAGGCATCAAATTACCTACTGTTACTTGCATTACTGCTCCTGGTTAATTAGTCCTTGGGCATTTTAAAATGTGTTGGCTACCTAACAAAGAAACACTCCTGGGAATTGGGCATCAGTGTAATTCCAGCATCAGTGCAGAGAAGAACTGTATGACAAAGTGAACATAGTACTACCACTTCAAACATTTGAACATAGTAAGTAGAACTGATGCTATACAATGGTAGCCATTTTTAAATTATCTTTGGCAATGCTAAATGATAGTGTCCTTTCAGCTTATTTTAGGGAGCACTTCTAGAAACAGTGGAAATGTTCTTCTATCCCAAACAATACTGACCCTTAAAGCACTGCCAAAATTACTTTCATTTGGCATTACTATATAGCTATATCTAATACAGTTTGATGCCATCACAATGAGTAGATAATGCACTAATGCCGTATAAGTGTTACTGCTATTGCTGTTTGATTGTCAATTGACTGGGAATGGCCAAGAAGATGACACAATACCTAATTTATAATAAAAACCTAATCTGGTCTCTAAGCGATCTGTAACCCATTAAAATTGTGCAACCACAAAATACCACTGAAGGTTTAATAGCTTACCAAAGACATATTCTTTTCTTGAAACAATGTATATGTTATATGTTCTGATTCCGTCAAAGTACTACATCCATCACCCTTCTGAAGAAACACAGATGGTTGATCTCTGGATTCACAGTTCTTGACAACGTCTGTCTACATAAGGGCAAGAAAGATTTTATTTGTAAAAAACCGAATATCTAAGCAGCAACATTTAAGCAAACCACTTTGATCATTAAGCAGCACTTAAAATTAAAAAACATCCAAATTGCTATATTTTTCCAAATTAGTCAATAATTACAGAAAAGCAAAAGCAGAGGTCAGCACCCAAAACAACAATATTAAATCATCTTACATTTTAAATTCTACATGAAGGACATTCACATACTGCATGTATTTTTCATTTCTGACATCCAATACGTTGGTGTATCTTCAGAAAGTACGTGTGGACCAACCAGTTTTCTTATGTTATCAGGACAAGTGCAACACTGATGAAACTCAGTCTATATCCTGTACAGTAAAACACCGGATAACACTAAAACTTGGTTCCAAAAGTCTTGGTGTTATCCGATTTTTAGTGTTATCCGATTCATGTTAAAATCCTATGGGATGGATCGGATAATGTTACAGCTCCATATACATTGTAACCGCACAGGCTTTAGCGGTTGTTATCCGATCCATCCCATAGGACCTTAATGTTATTTGATCCAATTCTCCTCCCCAGATTACTTAACGTTATCTGATTTTAGAGTTATCCGATCCAATTGTTATCCGGTGTTTTACTGTACTCACGTGACACAAAATAGGAAAAGATAAGTACACTGCTATGAAAACCATAGCATGCATCAATGACGCCCATCCCTGGTGTCTTTGAAGCACCACCGACACCCAGCAAGACAACTCATGTGAGCAGCCTTGGGAAAAGGCCGTCTTCCTCATAGCACCTCTTTCCTCTGCAAACATGGCACCAGGTCCCAAACAACCATAAAGGACATCCCTTCCTCCTTTAGCGCTCTAAGGACATCTGGCTTCCACAAAGGACCAGCTTCTAACAAAGTACTGGGGAAAATACCTTTGTAGAAACTAAGCAAGCATAACAAAAGGACACACCAATATCATTCCATCATGGATGTCTGAGTCATCTTATCATGGGTTTATATACCATGGTTAGTATAATTTAATTTGTATAAATGGTGAATACATCTTTGCTTCGCTGAAGATATAGTGTTAATATCAGAATCTATAGAAGCAGTGCAGAATATGTTTCAAGAGTTAGACATAGAAAGTCGAAAGATTGGCCTGGAGATCAAATGTGTCAAAAGCAAAATATATACCGAGTGCCTCCACAAATGCCATAGATATGAGATGTGGAAATGAGATAGTAGAAGAAGTTGATTCATATGTATACCATGGGCAAAAGGTTAACCTAAACCAAGATCTAACAAAAGAAATTTTGAGAAGAAGGCTCGCAGCATGGGCAGCTTTTAACAACTTAAAGGATGTGCTTTAGTGAAGCAAAAATGAGAAAATTATGGGCTGAACTCGTCAACACCACCATTTGGCCTGCTTTATTATACGGCAGTGAAACATAGGAACCTACAAAAGCTGACATAAAAAAACCCAATGTAACACAAAGAGAAAGGATGGGATGGATTGGATAACAACCGCATAAACCTCGCATAAAGAGCATCTCGCTTAAAGAGTAACTCGCTTAAAGAGCAGAATTTTCTCTGAATGTTCGCTTCGCTTAACAAATAAAACCAACCAAAAACTCACTTAACAAATAAATCGAGGTTCGCAATCCCCACACACACACACAATTGGTCACTTACAATGGTGTTTCGCTTAAAGAGCAATCTCACTTAAAGAGCAATCCTGTGGAACGCATTATGCTCTTTATCTCTATGGAGCTTTAACGTTATCCAATCCATCCCATAGGATTTTAACATGGATCAGATAACACTAAAAATCAGATAACACCAAGACTTGTGGAACCAAGTTTTAGCGTTATTTGGTGTTTTACTGTACTTGTATTCATGAATGCAATCTCATAGACTGGAATGGGCAAGGGAAAGGTCTTGCATTCTCTATGCAAAAAAATTACTCCCATTTGATAGTGAAATTAAGGGAGGAAGGGTAAAACAGTAATTCATCTCACCTGTAAATTATTGACTTGACAAAACTCCTTGACTGTAATGAGAAGAGGAGCTAACATAGTAGATTTTACTTCTGAAACACCTTCAACTTTCTTAATCATTTCCACAGTTGTAGGCCTGAAGAAAATATTGGAGACATTTAATGGGATTTAATCACTTTTATCCTGGTATATTTGCATGCAGATGACATGTGATTTTAAGAGGTAAAACCCACAAAATTATTACCATCTGTGCTAATAATGGGATAACTCTGATCTCTTTCTCAAAATAAGTATGAATGCAATAAAAAAGATGTCAGAGAGTAAACATAACAAAACGTTGTAACACTTTAAAGACTAACTGCTTTATTTTAATGTTAGGTTTCGTGGATCAAGTCCACTTTGTCTAGACTTGATCTGCGAAAGCTAAAATTAAAATACAGCAGTTAGTCTTTAAAGTGCTACAACATTTTTGTTTTGTTTACTCTCTGATATACCTGAAACACAGATTAACATGACTACTACTCCAAAAAATGGAAAGGATGTATAAATCTTATTCAAATTTATCCATGCTTAAGGCAGATAACTGTATGAAGAAATTATGTTTTGTTGCAACACATAAAACCCCATATGGTAGGAAAATACTGCTTCACTCTGGTTTTAAACTATTAAGACACCAGGCAGATGGGTGGTGTTTTGCTCTACTTGTCGGAAAAAGCTGAAAAGTAGTAAGACAATCATTGCTCTTTGGGATACACACATATTTCTTCTGTCTTGCAATTGTCTCTCGTTCAATATGATTTTGCCAGTTTTGTTGAACTTCAACCCAGATGACAACAGATCACACACTCAGTAGTGAATGAGTGCCCCCCCCCCCAATCTAGCACCCACCCTTCTGGAGAGGGGATTCTGTTATATTCTAGATCCCATTTTCCTGCCATAATATTAGATCTCAAATAAAGTTTAATTTACATGTTCAGACAGAAAGACTCACCTTATCACAGTCATACTAAGCAACACTTTATTTGTTGCTAATACAGCAGGAGGAATGTCCTTCTCATTGGCCAATTTCTGCCTGGCTGCCACTAACTTACCATATAGCATTGTCTGTTAAAGACAAAAGACAATCCTTAGAGATTTCATGTGAAATGCAGTCAAGGAATACTGGAAAGCAATGTTTAGTTGATTAGCGGGCTCTCTTTTTTTACCTGAAATGATGCAAATATTTTGTTAAATGCTTCCTGTGGGTTTGTATATAACACTTAAGAAGCACCACACCTTCTCTTTCGCTTAAAACAGGGGTCCTAAAGATAGGTGCCATCACTGCCTTTGGCAGCACCAGCAATGGTGGTGGTAGGGGTTCCGCTGCTGCCGCAGGACCACCCCACACTCCGACCACCACCAACAATGGGACCACCCCCAGGCCCGCCACCACTGCCAGCCACCACAAGCCAACCACCACTCCTCCCCGCCGCTTCTCTGCTTACTGACCTGGAGGAGCAGCATGACACCAAATCATCTGGCCCACAACCTCACTCCAACTGCCGCATCCACTTCCACTGCCGCCTCCTCAATCCTTGTCTCCTCTACTTGGCTTGGCGTGTCCCTAACAGAGGTCCATAGCAGGGCGGTGGCGATCGTAGCAGCTGGAGCGAGGTCACGGAGTAGATGATTTGGTGCCATGGACCAGATCCAGCCTGCAGGCCATAGGTTGAGAACCCCTGGCTTTAAAGGACATGTCTCTTTTAAAACAACACCTAATGTAGCTGGATTGCACAATCTAATAAATGAAGACATCTGGTGTTCTTCTTCTGAGCTACTGATAATGATGTGTGCAGATTTCATTATTGATTAAAACTTTAAAAATAATTTAATTTTAATAAATTTAAATAAAATAAATAAATTTAATAAAAATACTACCATCAAGTGACAGCCAGCAGGGACCACAGAAAATAAAATACATTTCATTTTATGAAACTAACCTGTAATTCCTTCTCTCTCTGAGAAATAACAGGAGATGCAGGGTTTGCTGGCATAAAAAGTCGTGGCAACGGTGCCATGGCACTAGCAGAAGAAAGAAAAGTGTCTTAACTTTTGGTTCCAACCTTTTGGGGGGCCCTGCCCCCCCCTAAGCACCTCTAAAATCCTGATGCCGCATCCACACCCCCTGTGACATATAATTCTTATTATTCTAAAAGTGAACTCCTATTCACGTGGACGAAGCCTAAAAGGCCATTAACTTGGTTTAACTCATTCTCGAATTGTCCCCCTTAAAAATCAAACTGCCCCCCTGTGGGACGGGTGCTCCCCACGTTGGGAACCACAACTCTAAAGAACCATAAGCTTGAGTATGCAAGAGTTGAGCAGGACTATTAAGGACAAGCTATGAGAAACCTGGGGAACATAGTGAAAAGCAGAGACATCAAATTGCAAACAAAAATTCGTATAGTCAAAGCATTCCTGGTGGCAATGTATGGTTGTGAGAGCTGTACCATTAGGAAAGCTGAGCGCAGAAGAATAGTTGCCTTTGAGATGTGGTGTTGGAGGAGAGTTTTGAGAGTCCCCTGGACAGCGAGGAGAACAAGTAGGTCAATCTTAGAAGAAATCAACCCTGACTGCTCCTTAGGAGGGCAAATAGTAAAGATGAAGCTAAAGTACAGTCAAACCTCGCATAAAGAGCACCTCGCTTAAAGAGTAACTCGCTTAAAGAGCAGAATTTTCTCTGAATGTTCGCTTCGCTTAACAAATAAAACCAATCAAAAACTCGCTTAACAAATAAATCTGGGCTCGCAATCTCCCCCACAATTGGTCATTTACAATGGTGTTTCACTTAAAGAGCAAACTCGCTTAAAGAGCAATCCTGTGGAACGCATTATGCTCTTTAAGCGAGGTACAACTGTACAGTACTTTGGACATCAAATGAGAAGAGAGGATTCACTTGAGAAAGTTTTGATGCTTGGAAAGGTTGAGGGCAAAAGAAGAAGGGGGCGGCCAAAAATGAGATGGCTAGATGGTATTGTGGACACAATGGACACAGAGATGAGCGAGTTGAGGGGAATGGTGGAGGACAGGAGTGCCTGGTGGACAGTGGTCCATGGGGTCACAAAGGGTCGGAATCGACTGTGCGACTGAACAAAAACAAAATTAAGGACAGGACATAGTGTTATCCAGTCAAAACATTTAGTAACCAAAAAAAAAAAAAAAAAAGCCAAGGCATGTTCCACAAGGCCAAGCTGTACATTCTCGGAGGTCTTACTAGTCAAGTGAAGGAACTAAAAATCTGGAGTCTTGCCATGCTGTGTGATCCTTGGGACCTTAAGACTGATGCATATGCCACAAGTAGCACAAGCAAGAGACTGCTGCAAAGCCAGACAGAAGCAGTAAAGCCTGCGGAAAGTGGCCGTAACCCCGCTTGCCTCTTACACACAGCTTGGTTGTCCACTTTCCCCTTCAAAAGACCAGAAGCAAAAGTGGCATGAAGATGTGGTATCTGAATTATTTTCAGACAGTTGCTAAACTCCTCTTGTTTAATTATACTGGCGTAATGCTGATAGTGTACTTTCGGAGATGAATTGCCTAAAGTTAAGAAATCACTATAGCCATTAGCTGTTCCATTCTGAGCTGCACGGTTCAGAATACAACAGATAAACAACTATGGTGATTTTTTAATATGAAACAATTCACTTCCAAAAGTTACACTATTAGTGTTATGCCAGCATAACTATATGCAAGAACATTTTGGCCAATAGCACCCAAAGCTTTTAGATGCTTAATTCACAATAACAAATATTAAACAGAGCTGCATCTTGATGATTGTTCCGGTCTTTTGGTTTCTAAAATGCTACTGTGATTTGCATGATAAAAATATTAATACAGTGGTACCTCATACAACGATTTTAATCCGTTCCACAGGGCTCGATGCTATACAAAAAAACTGCATGCATCGTATAGCGATTTTCCCTATGGGATGCATCGTACAATGAATATCTCTATGTGAAAAATCGTACAACAACAAAAATTCACTGTACGATTTCCCCCGTAGAAATGCATTGCATCGTATAACAATTTTAGTTGTTATACAGGGCACAATGTTTTTTCCAAATCATCGTTGTTGTACAATTTAATTGCTGTATGAAGCATTTGTTATACAGGGTTCTACTGTAATGACTTTTCTTTGTAACAACAGAAAGTTTGACATTAGCTTAATAATATTTTAGATTGCAGTTCTATACATACTTCCCTGGAAATAAGTCATAAGGAACTCATTGGAACTTATTTACCAAACATTAAAAAGATAATAGAACAATTAAAAACTCTTAAATTTGATGATAGCATCAATTTTAGTAAATGCAAATTACTGAAAATAGCAGTTTGGAGCTATTGCCTCAGACAGTATTCCCCTAAGGGATTACAAAACTGGATGGGGAACGGGAGATAAATAGACATACAAAATGAGAAATTTAAATAATATTTAGGAATAACCACCTGTTATTTGACAGCATACTTGTTCTGGAGATACTACTTGCTTTTTGGTAGGAAAACATTTCATGCAAAGACATCTTCTTCAGAAATACAAAATTGTAAAGACAAATGTTTAGTATGCAACATTGGTTTTAGAAAGCAATTCATTTAAATTACATGAGTAATTCAATTTCACCACAATGAAAGTTAAGTTTTTGTTTCAGGAAAACTGTATTAGGATACAGAATAATAAAAATTCAGATTCCGGTTTTCTTGGAAGCTTTTAAGACTGTAAATATAATGATGGCTCCCTATTAATAATTGCTGAGAAATCATAGACCAACCTCAAGGGCATACACTCTCTTCTTACATATTGTTCCAGAATTATATTTCTCCATCCATTTAGGTGTTAGTCAGCACTGCCAATTACATTTAGCCAGGGCTTCCATTTAACAAGGATCTCAAATCCATTTCAAAATACTGTAGAGTCTAATTCAGGCTAGATGGGAACTTTGATTAGTTTTAACAGTGCTTGCTGTCACCACTAAACTGCTTAATTCAGGTTAAAACAGAAAGGAAACATTTTATCTAGGCTGAGAAGGAAGGCAAAGTCACTTCTGATTTTTTAGCTGCCCTTAAAAGGGAAAACCAAAATAACACTGGGAGGAAACATGTCCAATGAAACCCTGCTTTATGGATGCCTCCCCAAATGGAAAACTTGCCACATGGAAAGAAATCCATTAAAAAATGATGCCCCGGTTCACAGGATTTTTTTCAGAACAGTTTAACTATTCCTATGGCAAACCACACTTCACTTTATAGTTTTTAATGCATTCCTATGGGAAACTGTGCAATGCATTCCTATGTGCATTTCACGATAAAGAATGTTTGTGATATAGAAAACCCCCTGGAACGAATTAATTCCATAAAGTGGGGTTTTACTGTACTTTATTATTACAGACCATCAGGTTCTCAGTTCAGAAGCAGAGCTTGAAGTACAACTTCCACAACCTTCCACTCCACTAAGAATTTCTGCAAATTGTCTTGTCCCTCCCCCCAAAAAATATTTTTCACAGACTATTATGGATTATGCACCTTGAATTCAACACAAGCAAAAGCCACACAAACATTACATGCATTCTTCACACATCTGCTACATCAAACACCCGTTGAGGAAAGCCAAATTTGCCCTGAGCTCAAGGAAAGACAGGCCAGCCCAAAAAAAGGGAAATAAAAGGGGTCAGGCATGCCTTCCCAGTACTTAACTCAGCCCCCTCCCAAACCCTCAATCTTTGACTAGTAAATAAAATGTTAGAAATAAAAATACCCTATTTTGATAATACAGACCTCTTTTCCTGGCACTGACTTAGGAAGCATCACATTAGATAAATCCATTGATTCTGAAGATTTTTGCTTATAGCTGGGGGGGAATAAGGAAAGAGAGTTCAAATTTTACCAAAGGCAAAAACTTTTTCCAAGAGAAATGAAACAGCTGCATCATCTTCAAAAATTAGTGATTTTTGCAAAATACCAAAGTTCAGGTGTCTGTTTTCAAAGCATAACCCCTGTACACACCATTTCTTTAAAAGGCTGTGGACAATATCCTTTGGTTATTTTACCTACCGTATATGCCGGCGTATAAGATGACTGGGCGTATAAGACGACCCCACAACATTTCCACTCAAAATATAGTTTGTTATATACTCGCCATATAAGACTACCTCCTCTTCCGCACACATTCCACACATCAAATAAAACATAAAAGAACATCAGATTTTATTTCAACATCTCCCTGTGGCCGGCACTAGTGCGCATGTGCGAGCTCTGCATGGACAAGGGGCGGGGCGGAGCACCGCTGCTTCCCGCCGAGCAGAACGGGCTGGTTATGCTGAAAAGGCTGGCACCCCTGTCTCGCTGCTGATGCTCACCGCAGCCACGCTGGATATCGCGCGATACTGGATGGTATGTAGAATGAGGTGGGTGGGCATCGGGAGGCCACTATGGACAGCTATGTCTATCCCAACTGAAGTGCACCCGGCGTATAAGACGACCCCCCCCCTTGGAGGCATGTTTTTCAGGGGGGGAAAGTAGTCTTATACGCCAGCATACACAGTACTTAACAAACCTGTCCCTCAATCCTTTCCTCCCCCTAGCTTTACTATTACAAGTAACCTACACATTTTAGGAACCAGATCCAATACTTGTGCCCTGGCATGCAAAACTAATTTTAAAATAAAGAACTGGCACATTCCCTGCCTATTTATACAAAATGAAAACAATGACCAATTGTGAAAATTCAACATTTAGCATCAAAACATTAAGGTCACAACATTAAGATTATCCATGAGCACTCCCTTTCTTAGATTGATGAGAAAAAAGCTGGGGATTGAGTTTTGAAAAAAATTGTTAAACACTTAAGAGGATGATATCGGACCAAGAATTTCACAGACCCTGGTTAAAAATCTGATCTCATCTGCAAAAACAAGCACATCTTCTTAATAGCCTTAAGAACATTCAAACATTCAAGTTTAACTTCAGCAAATGGAAGCACTCTAGTAAAGGGTAAAAATCACCCTTGCTCGAAAGCCAATCATATCTGAATCTAGGGTTTGGTGCTCATCTCCGTTTATAGCCAAAGAACC
Source organism: Furcifer pardalis (assembly GCA_030440675.1). Taxonomy (NCBI): domain Eukaryota; kingdom Metazoa; phylum Chordata; class Lepidosauria; order Squamata; family Chamaeleonidae; genus Furcifer; species Furcifer pardalis. Next base: position 11,859,960 of record CP126896.1, on the reverse strand, counting down.
AGTGATATCTGTATCTGCAAATGTTTCCATGGTCACATGGCAAGCATGATTAGGTACCAGAGTACATGAAACTTTACCTTCCCACTTGCAATGTCTTGCTTTTGAACTGCTAGGTAGATGGGAGCTGGGACAGAGATGGAACTTCACTCCATTGTAGATCACTCGGGTCTTGAACTGCTGAACTTCCAGTCATCAAGTTCAGCATCTTAACCACTAAGCCACCACAGTCCCTAAGCACTCTAGCACACCTTCAATTTACTTCAATGAAGCTTATGCAGGGGAAAGTATTGGCATTCTGAGATGCATTTTAGGTAAATAGAGAAAGGGGCAGTTGACTGGATTTTCTGCCCTGGAAATGTCTTTCAAGTAATTGGTCTGGAATAACATTTCTGCTTTTTCTATGCCAATTCTATTTTCCATCTGTCTAGGTAAAGCTTCCCAAGAAACCATTTGTGTGAGTCCGAACTGATATTTTTCAATCTCAAAATGCTTACAAAAAAGGCATTATATACCAACTGAGCTACATCTACAGATGGACTTGCTGTCTTTTAGGAAGAACTTAAAAACATGGCTGGTGGGACAGGTATGGGGTCCTGGTGGTACCATGACCCCAGCTCACTGGCTTGTTTGAGCTCCCTCTCCCCCCTGGTCTTTTAATCTTTTATCTTTAAGTTGTTTTTAACTTTTTAATTATTATTGGGACCTGTTGATTTTTATAAAATTTAAAAACTTTTTAAATTTTATAATTGTAATTATAATGGGTTTGTGTTGTGTTGTGTTATGCTTTTATGATGTTGTAAACCGCCCTGGATCACCCCGGTGAGAAGGGCGGTATAAAAATGTAAATAAATAAATAAATAAATAATCTCAGGACTCAGAAAGGTATAACTACCTTGTTATGGGTTTCTTCAAACACAGTTCCTCATCAGACTGGAGCAGAAGCCTTTGTCCTGACCCTTCTTTTGCCTTAAATAACCAGTCTTTACCCTAGGAGATCCAAAACAAATTACTTAATAAAGAGTCTCCAAAATCATCATTAGAGCCCATTGTTTGGTTGCAGCTTACCTTTGCAGTAAGCGTGCATATGGTTGCAAACTTGTTTCGGCTAGAGATCTCTTTAAGAAAGCCTTCTAAGACCAGACTTCGACCCAATGCCTTCCAAGAGGCCTCCGGCCAATCTTTCCCGCTGCCAAAGAGAGTGTGAGTTCTGTATTGGTCTGGGATCCGCTGAGAATTCTGAAATTTGAATGAGAAATGTCAAGATATTCAAGAAAAGAATAATGCAAGAGGAGTCTGAAAAGCCACTTCCAAGTATTTCCACTCCTACTTATTATCACACGATACAGGTTAAAATCCACTTGGAAGTCCATTAGGATTTTCTTCCCCTCTTCCTTTGTGTTAAGACTACTATTCCAGGCTGTATGGTATTTTTAGGGCTCTACAGTGAAGCTAGAGAATCCTGCCTCGTCCCAGTTCTGCAGTGTGAAGCAGATCCATCAGCAGAACAACACCCCTGAAACCAACCCACAACATTCACATTTTTGTTGTTTGTTGTTCAGTCGCACAGTCGATTCTGACCCTTTGCAACCCCCTTGGACCACTGTCTGCCAGGCACTCCTGTCCTCCACCATCCCCCTCAACTCACTCAGCTCTGTGCCCATTGTGTACACAATACCATCTAACCATCTCATTTTTGGCCACCCCCTTCTTCTTTTGCCCTCAACCTTTCCAAGCATCAAGGCTTTCTCAAGTGAGTATTCTCTTCTCATTTGATGTCCAAAGTACTTTAGCTTCATCTTTACTATTTGACCTTCTAAGGAACAGTCAGGGTTGATTTCTTCTAAGATTGACCTATTTGTTCTCCTTGCTGTCCAGGGGACTATCAAAACTCTCCTCCAACACCACACCTCAAAGGCATCTATTCTTCTGCGCTCAGCTTTCCTAATGGTCCTTCACATTATGGCCAACCAAAAGGATGGCTTTGCACACCAACATATTTATTGTATACTTGTGATAACATGCTGTCCATTTTGTGCACTGCATCATATTGCTTCATCTGCTTGGAAAGAAACTGACCTTTAGAAAAGGAAATCAGAGAGTAAACAAAAAACTCTGTTGTGGAATTTTAAAGACTAACTGCTATATTTTAATCATAACAAATGCAAAGAATGCAGGAAGGAGGTGATACCTTTATTGAATCACTGTTTTAAAAAAACCTTGTGCAAGCTTTTGAGATCAAGGCCTCTTCATCAGGCAGGTATAAGATTATTAATAAAAGTTCATGGCACAGTGTTATTGCATCAGGTGCTCTTCGTAGAAAAGCATGTTGGACAAACAGCCAAAGATTTCATGGCATTATCATACCCACCCTCACAGGAAGCTGGGGTCTTGCTCCTGCTCCTCCTCCTCCACATGGACCTCTCTGAAGCATTAACTTCCTCTTGTGACCAGACAAAGAGAATACAAAACTCTATGTGATCCCCATCAGGTAGCAGGGTAAAACACCATGAAATCTTTTGCTGTTTGTCCATCACGCATTTCTATGAAGAGCACCTGGCACTATAACACCGTGCCATGAACTTTCATTAATAATTTTATGCCTGCCTGATGAAGAGACCTTGATCATGAAAGCACAACGTTTTGGTTTTTTAGTGCTCTAATAAAGGTATTGCCTCCCTCCTGCATTATTTGAATTTTTTTATTATTTAAACATGGATCACATGGCGTGGTTTGCTGTATTTTAATGTTAGCTTTCGTGGATCAGGTCCACTTCATCAGACATGGTAGTGAGACTTCATGGCATAAATTTATACACATCAGGAATAGCGATTCAGAATGGTTAGCATAACAGATAGATATGTGTGTTTTTTACAACTGGTAATACATTTTACTCAGGTTAGTGGTGAAGTTTTGCTCTTGCATCAGTTTGGAGTTCTACAGGGCAAAGCTTCACTACTAATCTAAATAACAGGTATTACCAGTATACTTGAAACGCAGACTAACACAGCTACTATTCTTTAAAAAGGAAAGAACACAAAAAGATAAGCCATCCACGCTGTACTGTGCTGTCCAATACATAGTTGTCTAATCTCAAGAAAGATTCAGGTTCTTCAGATGAAGACTAATATGAGTGCTAGGGCAAATGCACAGTAATAGATGAACAGCTAGTATAAGGCTGCAAGTCTATTTCCATCTATATTAGTGGTGCCCAAACTTTTTTTCCATGGGCCAGTCCTGCCTCTGACATGTGGGGGCTGGGGGCGGGCTGCTCCCATTGCTGACCATTTCACATTTTGGGCATGTTTTGTTTACTCTCTGACATGCTTGCACAAACTAACACAGCAACCACTTCAAAAATTTATTTATTACAGTGACATTGTAACTTAACCCAGAATCTGAGACTGTGGCTTCAAAACCTGGATCAAAAGATGGATCAAAATTTTATGAGTAAAACTGTCCCTGCTATTGTCACTTTCCCCTACAGCCTCCATGCTTCCTTCTCTTTGGGTTCAAAGGATTTCCTGCCTGCCAACTTTGGGGAAGAGTAGGCATTGCACAGGACAAGAGAGGATTGCTTAAAAATCACTTCCCTCCCTGTTCTGCTTCCAGAAAACTTTTGGATCAAAGAGCAATTCAGATACCAGTTGGAGACAAATGTGTGTGTGCTTTTGTGTCAGAGATTACTCTTGGTTGAAAGGATTTTTGCAGGGGACGCCCGAATGAGGCTCCTTTCATGTCCCCCATTGTGCAGCTCTCAGGGAACTGAACCTCATCCTTCTCATCTCCAAGCACAGTGCTTTTAGCCACTGAGCCACCGGGGAGTTGTGGATACAAATACTGTAATCCCTTTTAAAAATCTAACTTTGCTTTTTAAAAATCAAACTCTATCCTCCACTTTGGATATATCAGAAAACAAAACAAAACAAACAAAATAAAAATAAAATAAAGTCTCCACTTTGGAGACTTCTTCCAGCAAAAGAAGGATTATTAGCCCCACATAAAAACACATACATATATACATAATAATTTAGATAAACATGTGAACCAAGCTTAATACTGAAACCTGTCAAGTGCCTAACAGAAAGTACCTCTAAACTTTTGTACTTTTCTTTGTCTCAACAGGAGTAGGTATAAGATTTCAGCCGAGGCAACTTTCTAATTTGAAGATTCCCATGAGGATTTGTTCACCACTGAATAGTGACTCAAATTTCAAATAACAGGTGAAATCTGATCTCTCCTGCGGACCACTTGAAATCTGTCTAGGTGCACACCTGTGCTTATTTGTTATGAGAAATGCTTGCCAGGCTGAACAAAACTGTAGATAACAAAATTTGTAAGGATAACACAATTCCCCATAAACTATGGTTAACTTTTAAATAAAGGCAGACAGTTTGCAATTAAAATCCGAGAAGTCAAAACTCTTTCTGACAGTATTTCATGATGGGCAATCTCTTAAATACCTTTTACACAAAAATAAAAAATATGTGACTGATAAATTAGGGCTTATTAATTTTAATTTTTATATATTTTTACAATAAGCTTTGCAAATTATTAACTAGTACTACATCAATGTCAATAGAAGAATTTCATTCAACACAAGTAAAAGGAGGAATATGTTAATTACTCTAGATCTGCAAGGGGGTGATTTTTAAGGGGGACAATTTGAGAATAGGTTAGACCAAGTTAATAGCCTTTTAGGTTTCCTCCATGTGAATAGTTCACTTTTTGAATAATATGAATTATATGTCGGGGGGGGGGGGGAGGAGGACATCAGGATTTTAGAGATGCTTAGCTGGGGCATGGCCAAAAAAAGGTTGGGAACCACTGCTCTAGATTCGATGACAGAGGTGAAAGTTAGCTGAAGATACTTTTGTGGCTCTCTGAATTTTCTTCAGTTCATGGAATGCTATATACTGTAACTGCTAAATTACAACTCTGTATTGCAAAAATCACTGTTCAAATTATATGAATGACAAAAGAGAAGAAACACATAGAATCTATATTGTATTTTCTGAACATTCAAAGGACTTCCTATATGCCTCTTAGTGATCCTTAAAACCCTATGACACAAGACTGTATTAGTGCTGCAAGAGACATTATGCTCCCAGTTCACATTGCAGACTGAGCAATGGAGCTGGTTTTTAAAAATGTTTCCCAGTGAAAATCTCCACCAGAAAAACAGCATGACCTTGAAAAAGTAAGATGGAATGTTTCCTCACATTGTGTTACTTGTATTTGCAAGTATCCCCTCCCTTGTGAAATAGATGTCATCATTCAATGGCTAGAATCCAGTTGGCTTGGGTCAACACTGCACAACTCCAATGATATCATTAGCTGTAGCCATGCCATGACCGTTTCAAAGGAATTAACAGCTTCCTACTTGCCCCCCATTAGACCCTTTGTCCTAAGAAGCCTTTGGGCAGTAGCATCCAGCTGCCCAGGGCTTAAGCCAAATTTGCCGCCCCCTGATGGATGCTGGCTCCCACTCCCGCTTCTGGGAATTGTAGTCCAAGAACACCCATAGCCCCAAAAGTCCCGCCTGGGGCGCGCTGCTCCCCTACCCCCCACCCTACGCCACTGTCTTTGGGAGCAGCAGAAAGGGGTAGGGAGTGATGTAAACCTGGAAAATGGCAGTGGCTGATCTTGTCCTATCAGTGGTAGCAAATTTTTACTTTTAAATCATTCTCTATCCTTGTCTGGAGCTCCCAAAGGCTACCTGGGATCCCCTGGAACTGTCAGGGAGGAATAGGAAGCTTTTAACTCCCCCCAAAATGGCTGCAGCTGATGACATCATTCGGACTGCATGGCATGACTTGCGCAACAGAATTCCAGCCAACGTCTCCATCTCTAGCTCAGAGCTGTACAATACAGGACTCACTATACCACTTGATTCTGGATGTACAAATAGGTCATTATTATGCAAGGTTGAGACTGAAGGAGTGGCTTTTTGGAAGATTCAATTCATAGCTAATTTATGGGCTCATCAAGAGCCAGGGCCGTAGCCAGGATTCTAGATTTGGGGGGGAGGGTCCAAGAGGGGCAAAAAAAAATTCTGGAGGGGCAACAATGTCACACTCACATATATAACATTGACACCACGGGGCGTGGGTAGGGATGGGCTGTTAGCTCAGGGGTTTTTTCACACACACCACTGCCCACCCCCAGCTACGGCCCTGTCAAGAGCCAAAGAATTATGGGCTTATAAGTCATGCTCTTAGCTACTGCACTACACAAAAATGAAATGGGTTCACCACCTCTTGACTTCTGTTCACTCCCACCAACAGAAGGAATGTCAAGTCCTTCACAAACTCCCATTTGTAAAATTAACATTGAAGTCCTTTCTTCCTAAAGTGCTTTGAACTAGCCACTTAAAAGATTCAAATCTTTCCTTCAACTCCTTCCCATCATAACTGTAACTATTCCTTTCTACATTGAGATTTATTCATACTAGCCATTTCAATTCATTTTATTTGGTGTCTTTCACTTTCCTCCAAAATAAACTGGTTATTTCAATAACCTGGTCTAAAATTAAATCTGAGTGTAGTAAGTCCAATACAGTACCGAGTTCTACATTCAGCTACCTAAAAAGAAAAATACTCTTTGCTATCTTCTCTAGGGCTCAGAGCTTTCAGCTGCCACAAAAGTGTTCAGTTTTGAGGGGAGAAAATGTGATTGTTTCAGAACTTAAGGGGATCCTACCACCCCCTTGCTGCCCTAACAGAAATCAAAACTATGCCTTAAATCTGGCATGGCATTCTCTTTCCATCCCTCCTTTAAGTCCAGGGTGCCCGAACTACGGCCCAGGGGATGGATCCAGCCCCAATGCCAATTCATCTGGCCGAAAAAACCCTTGTCGCTCACGTAACCGTTTTACTTCTGTTTCTGGGAGTAACAAGGGCTTTGTGGGCTGGATGAATTGGCGTCGGGGCCGGATCCAGGCCCTAGGCCATAGTGACCAGTCCCCTGAACCACATGACCAGCCCGTGACCCAAAATGCTTTGGCACCTCTGCTGTAAGTCCTTGGAGCTACCTGAAAACCAGCCCCCAAAGGTTTCCCAGATGTGCAGCAGTGTTAAAGGAGATTCATTCTTATCTCACCAGATTTCATTGTTCTGCCAGTGTATATCAGGGCTGTAGCCAGAGAGGGGCCAGAGTTGGCTTGGCCCACCCTGAATTAGCAGTTTGCTCACCCTGCCAAAGCATGGTTTCCCATAGGAATGCACTGAAAAGAGGCTTTGTTGCCCACCCTGAAAAAATATTCACCCACCCACACCTAGAATCCTGGCTGCAGCCCTGGTGTACATCCAATCCTTGATCTCCTCCAAAGCCAGCCCAAAATCTGGTGCAGTTAATATTCTACCACTGATGGCAGTAAAACAGAAAAAAAGTGTTGCCTTTCCTCCAGGCTTCATATCTGTACTGTATGCGATTTGGAAAATGACAGTAGGTCTGTGGTAGATCTACCTCCTCCTGTTATAAATGAATCCATAAACCTTGAATTTAACACATCAAATGGCAGCCTACTTTTCTGCATGAAAAAGGTAAGCAGCAGGCAGAAAGAGTTGATTTGTGTAGACAGATATTATAAATATGACACAATAGGACCTGCATTCTCATTATTTTGTAAATTATGAATATTTAGAATGTCCTTAAATGACTGTACTTAAATTACAGAACTGATTGATGTTATTAAAATCTGCATGAATCACAGTGAACATTAAAGCCACACCCAAGTACAAAAAACCAGTATTGCACAGTAAGCGCATCAAGCTTGCTTTTCTTTACAAGCAATATAAAGTAAAATTAGACTCAGAAGGCACTGGAACACCTGTCCCCATCCCCACTTCATTGCTATTGATCTAGCCCATAATAGTAACACTTACAGAGCCTCTGAGAAAGAGCACTGGAACACCAATACCGAATCTCTCATTTAAGGCACATATTGCTGACATCAGTTTGTATGCGTGCTGGCCAAAATCCTCCAATGTTTCTTTGTCAGCTACTGGAGTATGGCAAATGTTCCTTAAAAGAAAGAAAAAAACAGAAACATTTTAAAAAAATATTAAAGTGTGCACAACAAATGGAATGGACTTAAATATGCATATATACCCCTACTTCTCTAAGACACACCAACAAGTTACAGAGTTGTTTTCATTAACAATTTAATTTGGTGAAGGAAAATGAATCCTAGCTAAAGCTTATTTCCCACAAATGGTATCATCACCAGAAGATAAGAAAAGGTTCAGCTCTCATCCCAATGAAGTTCTCACATAGGCTACCTCACCTTATGTGAGTGATAAGCTTTTCACTTGTCTTTGACATAAACAGTGCTACAAAACTGATCTCGATAACTGTGGCTAGCTTGGTCCGCATGGGCCTGCATCTCCCTATAGAATACAGTGCATACTATAAAGGGAGTCCTTACAATACAAAACCTCTGCCTCTAAAGCAGGGGTGCCCAAACTTTTTGGGCCGTAGGCTGATCATGTGGTTCAAGGAGCCAGTCACTAAGGCCCGGGTGCTGGAGGCGGCCCGCGACGCCAATTCACCTGGCCCGCAAAGCCCTTGTCACGTACGGAACAACGAGGGCTTCGCGGGCCGGGTGAATTGACGTCGGGGGCCACACCCAGCCCCCAGCCCTTAGTTTGGGCATCACTGTTCTAAAGCAAGGTAGATGTGGGTCAACTGTTCAAACCCAGCACTCCCCAAAGGCCACACCAGTCCCTGAAATGGTCAACATTGGAAATAAATTGAAAGTGTTTGAATGTCAACATCAAGGTGGGGTTTTTTTAAGACTATGAGCTAATGTAAAACAGTGTCAGGAAATGAACCTATTTCCTAAGGCTTGAAATTGCCAATTTTCAAATAGGCCTCAGAAAAATCCATTTTTCTCTCTCTGAGCCTCAAGGCTGTGTAACAGCATGTTTTTCAACCATGTTTTCAGTATTTCTTATCTTTTGTAAGCTAGCCGAGAGCCGTGTTGTGTCTTTTCATAAAGGTAAACAACCATTGTTGTGAGAAAGTTTTCTCTCTTGCTTGCTGTTACTTGATTGGCTAAGCTGTCCCACCTGACTGAAAATTCTCCATTTTGGAGAGAAGAAGGAGTTCGTCTCTGATTCTTCATGGATTAAGACCTGTTTTTGATTAGAGAGCTTTTGTTTCTGGTTCTTTATGGGCTAGCAATCTTTAGCCTAGGAGCTAAGCACTTTTGCTCCTTAAAAATGGTTACCTAGATTTGCCTGTGGACTTTATTGGACTGACCTGTGCTACTGACTTTTATGCTTTATGAACCTGATCAATAAATCTTCATCATTTTTCTGAACAACGTGTCTTCATTGGACTAAAAAGGGTAAGAGCTGCCTTTCACACACACAAATCTTTGAACACGCTACCAAATTAAAAACCCCTTAAGAGCTGATAAGCAGCTGAGAGTTCTATCTCTGTTCTAATTAGCCGTCCAGCTCGCCCTGTGTAGGTTTGTTTTGGTTTCCAGGGGTTTTTCCAGAAGTGTGGGGGCCGGCTGGATTGTGACATGGAGGCAGCGGTGGCACGTTGCGCCTCTTGAAGACGTTTTTTTTTGTGTGTGTGCATGCTCTCAATCTCGGCCCAGCAAGAAGCAAGCTTCGTTTGTTTGGCTGAAAGCCTGCGTGTGTGCGTCTGCAGCAGAAGCTGAGAAACTGCATCCTTGGAATGTATTTTCCTGAGATAAAAGTGCTGAAAGGAAAGCAACTGATTGCTGTTTTGAGTTTTGAGTCGGATTCTCAAACTCCCAGGGCCGAGGGCCGTTTCCAGTGCTGGCAGGACTGAGACGTCTTCCAAGCCTACAAGATGGAAGGTAAGCCAGTGGCTGATGAATGTACCCCCTCACCACAGTTAGCACCCCAAGACAGACTCCATTCCAGATGGGATCTTGGAGAAGGTGCCCAGATGATGTTTAGCCAAAAGGAAGGGCCCAGGGTGGGTGAAGCTTGTCCAGATGACTTCTGAGACTTCCCCAGACGCCCAGCAAGCCCCAAGCCCTAAGTAAGACTCTTTTGTGTTGAATTGGAGTCAAAACTCCACAGAGTGCCTATTTTCACTCAGAAGCAGTTCCCTGAAGTAATTTTCCCCCAAAGCCAAGAAGAGGGAGTGGAACCCTTCAGATAAGATTTATTTTCCTGCATTGAAGTTCCTAGTTGCTGATTACATGTGCTGTTTGGTCTTTGAAGACCTGGAAAGGTTGCAAATTGCCTCATTGTGTTTGAAATACCAGCGTAAAGGTGGAAGAGCTCCAACGGACTCCTCCACGTGTCCAAGGAAGAAATGTTTTGCTAGAGTGTGTGGGCCAGAGCCACCACTCTGAAAAGTGTTATCTACAGGCTGTTACACTACGCTGTTTTGGTCAGCTAGTGGGAAGTGGGAAATAATTGCCGGATGCAGTTTTTCCCTAAGTTTTACTACCCTTCGAGAAAGCCAAGAGCTGAAGAGGGGGGAGTAATAAGTAAAGATGGCTGTGGGAAGCCCAACTAGCGGTTTCAGCAATAGCAGAGGCCAGATCCAGATCCAGATTCCCGACGTACTGAGGAGAGTGAATGGAATTCTGCGCGCTCTTGAGTTGAGAAGCTAGTCAAGCCATCAATTCTGTTGCCTGTTTAGTTCCCAAACCTCACAGGGATGAGGGTGATGGGTTGTTTGATTGATTCCTTTGGACTGTGTTCTGATAAATACCTTAAAGGTTGTTTCTTGAGTTTGTTTTAGTAGGAGATGCACATGTCCTGTCGTCTGAAAGAAGAGCTGATAACGGAACTCTGAGTGGACTTTGTTCAACTGGCTGTTTAATTGTTTGCAGGAGCAACATCGAAGAAGACGAAGAAGGGGGGAAATGTTATTGTTTCTTGCTAATCATCTGTTTATTTTTCCAGAGGCTCGTACAAGCGGCCTCTGTGACATGTGTGGTGTTACTGACCTGTTTTCTGATTTAAAGGTTGTTCTGTTTGGGCAAAATGTGTTTTGGAAAGAGAAAACCTTTGGTACCTGAAAATGCCCAAGTCTTTTGTTCCAGCAAGGTTTTATACCTGAGTTTGCTTGCAATGCAGAATGTAACTTATGTAACGTGTACCTCCAGTAACTAAAACTGGAAGAAGCTTTAACGCTTGATATCCTACATATATAAGGGATAGCTTGTTTGCTCAATTGCTTTGCTCACATTAGTAAATAATGCCTTTTGGTAAAGTCAAACCCCCGGTTTGCCTTTCCAGAAAGGAGGGCGTGTCAGGAAATGAACCTATTTCCTAAGGCTTGAAATTGCCAATTTTCAAATAGGCCTCAGAAAAATCCATTTTTCTCTCTCTGAGCCTCAAGGCTGTGTAACAGCATGTTTTTCAACCATGTTTTCAGTATTTCTTATCTTTTGTAAGCTAGCCGAGAGCCGTGTTGTGTCTTTTCATAAAGGTAAACAACCATTGTTGTGAGAAAGTTTTCTCTCTTGCTTGCTGTTACTTGATTGGCTAAGCTGTCCCACCTGACTGAAAATTCTCCATTTTGGAGAGAAGAAGGAGTTCGTCTCTGATTCTTCATGGATTAAGACCTGTTTTTGATTAGAGAGCTTTTGTTTCTGGTTCTTTATGGGCTAGCAATCTTTAGCCTAGGAGCTAAGCACTTTTGCTCCTTAAAAATGGTTACCTAGATTTGCCTGTGGACTTTATTGGACTGACCTGTGCTACTGACTTTTATGCTTTATGAACCTGATCAATAAATCTTCATCATTTTTCTGAACAACGTGTCTTCATTGGACTAAAAAGGGTAAGAGCTGCCTTTCACACACACAAATCTTTGAACACGCTACCAAATTAAAAACCCCTTAAGAGCTGATAAGCAGCTGAGAGTTCTATCTCTGTTCTAATTAGCCGTCCAGCTCGCCCTGTGTAGGTTTGTTTTGGTTTCCAGGGGTTTTTCCAGAAGTGTGGGGGCCGGCTGGATTGTGACAAACAGTAAGTCCTGGATGCGTCCAAGAGCACAAAAACATTTTTTGGGGGGAGGGGCAATTGGTTAGTATATTTTGTTCATTTTTTGCTGAGGAGATGCATTGTGGGACTAAAATAGCCTAGGACAGCTGCTTCTTTGAAGTTCATATGCTGCTGTCCCCAACTCTACACCCATACTATCCATCAAGACAGATTATTTTGCCAGATATACATGTATGCCGTTGTTAAAAAAAAGCAAAGGACAAAACTGCATTAAGCCAGGGGTGGCCAATGTTTCCTGCCATGGGCCAGACACACACACCCGACACACAGCTACATGTACTGGAGGTGAGGTTTCTCCCACAGCTTCTGGTTTTCACTGCAGCAGCAGCAGGCCCAACCGTGGTGTTTTTTCAACTGCTTTTGCAGCCTCCACCTCTTTCCATGGCGGCAGGAGGGTATGCGGAGCATTTTTGCTCCATTTTTGTATTTTTTTTGCTGCGTTTTTGCACTTCTGGGTTCCGTAGAGGCGGCAGACCACCAGAAGTTCCCCGCCGCCACTGGAAGAGTAACTGTGGATGAGTCGCTATTATAGTCTAACCCAGTAATGGCGAACCTTTTAGAGACCGAGTGCCTAAACTGCAACCCAAAATCCACTTATTTATTGCAAAGCGCCAACACGGCAACAGGAGGGAGGAAACTCTCCCATTGGGTTGCTGGGCAGAGGGGCAGGGCAAACTCTGTGCTGGGGCAACTGCATGGGTGCCCACAGAAAAGGCTCCGAGTGCCACCTCTGACACACATGCCATACGTTCGCCATCACTGGTCTAACCCATCTCACAAAGGGGGTGTGGTGGCTCAGTGGTTAAGAAGCTTGACTTGTTAGCTGGAAGGCCAGCAAGTCGGCAGTTCAAGACCTGAGTACTGCATGACGGTTGGAATGCCCATCTCTGTCCCAGCTCCTGCCAACCTAGCAGTTTGAAAGCAAGAAATTGCAAGTAGAGAAATAGGGACCACTTCGGAGGGCAAAGATTTTGGGGACATGAAAGGAGCCTCATTCAGGTGTCCCCTGAGCAGAGTTCCTCCAGAAAAAATCCTTTCAACCCGGAACAATTTCTGACATGAAATTATTATTATACTCATCTCACAATGTTGCTGTAAAACTAAAACATGTTAACTCCATGTATGACATCTTAAGATATTTGGACACAAATGCAAAATCAGTAGTAAAAACTAAACTTGTATTCTCTGTGCAAAGGTTTGATAGTGAACTATTGAATGGCACACCTCACAACGACAAACACTTTACCTTAAAAGTAACAACATTTCAAAAATACATCATTAGCAGAAAACCATTAGGGACTGGTTGTAGTTCCAAACTTTCTGATCTTCTGGGAGAAACATTTACCTGGATCTGCAATTATCGCAACATTTTTCTGTTCCCATGATGCCTGATGAAGCCTTTCGGAGTTGTTTGTCTTCAAAATGAGACAAGATGATTCTACCCAAGGGAACATTGGGAATTAAATAAAAGAACAAGAATGTACATGTTAAATTCATTGAAGAAAACAATGAGCTGAAATCATCGTCATTAATTGATTCACCAGGGAGCTAATTATCACACAGCTAAACATCCTGAGACACTGTATATTTTTTTCAAGCACAAAATCTATGGCAAAAACATAAAAATGTTTTAAGTGGCACTTTTCAAACTTGGAATAATATTCATTTACATCTGTTTACAGCTCCTGTGGACTAGAGTTAAAATGACACTTACTTTCGCCTACAGGTGTTCATGTTGAGATATTTTTCAATCTTTGCCATCATGTTCAATTTGTACAAGCGAAATTTATCATTTTGTATCGTACTAAGCAGGTGTCTTGAAAAGGGGGAGAAGAGCACTTTAGTTACTTGATTACAACATCCTGATTCATACAAAAATGTTTGTGTTTACTATAGTTACAAATATAAATAAACAATGCAAGTAAAGCAGCAGTTACACCTAATGCATTTTTGAATTGTTTCCTATACCTTACCACTAATTCTGCCATTCTTCAATGGCTGAAATAAAAAGCAGAGTAAATCACAAAAAGAGTAAGCTTGAGAATCTGGCAAATCGCCTCCGCTATAAGCTTAATTGATTCAATGGGCCTGCTCTAGTTGTGACTTTCTTCATCAAGCCATTACTTGCTGAACTGTAATTCCCACTGTTCCTCACCATTGTGCGAGCTGAGGGGAATTGCAGTTCAACAATGCAGTAATACCTCGGATAACGTTTACCTCGAATAACGCTAAAATCGCATAACGTTAAGCAATCTGGGGTGGAGAATTGGATCGAATAACGTTAAAGTCCTATGGGATGGATCGGATAACAACCGCTAAAGCCTGTGCGGTTACAATGTATCTCTATGGAGCTTTAACGTTATCCAATCCATCCCATAGGATTTTAACATGCATAGGATGACACTAAAAATCGGATCACACCAAGACTTGTGGAACCAAGTCTTAGCGTTATCCGAAGTATTACTGTATTTGGAATTCCACACTTTACGCAATTCTGCTCTAATGAAAACATAAGCCTTGTTTAGTAGTTGAGGAGAAGCTCTTTGGTTCTGTCTCTTCCTTTATGGCCTCAAAGCTCATTTTCACAGCCCTCCACACAAGAGGGGATGAATGTCTGCAGTAAAGAATTGGCTTCACACACAGGCTCCCTATGTGACTCAATATTTGAAAGATCATGAATCTGAATCACACAATGAAGTCACATGAATAGACACAGCTCACTGCTGCAGAAGTTATCACTGCAACTTATGGAGAGCTACACAGATGAAGGGTAAATAAATAACAAGCTCATCTTTATTCTCCCCCTTTATACAATTATAACTATTTTGAACATGGCTATAATAAAAATAATGCGTGGGCATTGAGGTAATATTACTAACAACAACAAGCACCTAATATTTATATAGTGTATCTTGAGGGGTTCACTACTAGAACTCTGGGAGCGATATCTGTCCTTCCCCCATGCTCTCTGAAGGGCACGATGGGAATCACCAAGCCTCGAGCACAGGAGATAGTGGGGGGAGACAGATGTCACCTAAGAAGGACAAGAGGCCAGATGATGGGGAACAGCTAAGTGAGGAGGCAGGGCCTGTGGACAACACCCTGCACTTGGGAATAGAGAGGAAAGAAGAGATGTTGGGGGCCAGAGTGGGAACAGAAGTGATGGAGTTGTCCAGAGGAACTGGGACCAGGAGAGATACCACCAATGAGCAGAAGAAATGAAGTGAGACTTCTGATAATGAGGCTCCATCTTCTGCATGGAGGGGTAGATTGCATAATGCTTGGATCAAAGCCTCTGGATGGACATGTTAGTTGAGATGGCAGTAGAGAAAGGGCACAGCTGTGGAGGAACCACCATCTTCAGCCCTTATTCTAATGCAGCCCTTATTCCAATTCTTCCATGTCCAGATCAAATTCTGGACTGCCAAAATAAAGCCACTTTCTTGGCTTTTTTGTTGGCCAAACTTAAGTCCTTATCAGTAGTCATCAGCCAAGTAAATGAGCCAGATTCTGTATCTTGCCACGTTCACTCAGCGTGTTGTTTTCTGCCAGCAGCTGCCACTTGAGCATGTTGGTCTTTAATTTAGGTACTCCAACCCTCAGCCTACTTAGGGTCCTCCAAGTGACATAGGGGAGGTTGAGGTTTACTTTTGCATACCCCCAAGAATGTTTGTTCAATAGCAACAGTTCATTGTTCCCAGTGGTGATAACTTGGGTTCTAGCATTGTCCAGGAGCTGGTGTCAAGAATTCAGCCCACCTCTACCCCCAAGACTGAAGAGCTGGCAGAGGGAGATGAGGCTGTTTTGTTTCTACCCTGCATCGTGACCCAAATAAACCCATGTGCTAACAGCAATGGTGGTGTGGAGTTCATGGAGATCACATCAGAGGACACAATATCTACCACCCCTGCATTAGGCTAGAGTGGCAGCACTCACAGTCTCTCAAACATCTGAAACATTTTACAAATTTTATTTCAATAATGCAGTTCAGTACTACTGTTTACCTGTTAAAACTCATGTCACCTGGGACCCACAACACATGGCAAGAAGCAGGAAGCCCATCACGTCCAGCCCTTCCAATTTCCTGATAATATGACTCCATATCCTTTGGAGCACCATAGTGAATAACCAGCCGGATATCTGCTTTATTGATGCCCATTCCAAAGGCCACAGTAGCTACTATACACTGGAAAACAACAACAAGCCAAAATCAAGATCACATCCAACTACCCTTTCTCAATATGGTAAGTGAGGTTGAGTGCATCAGGAAAAGTGAGAATGGTACTGCCAGGGGGCAAGGGGCTGACATGAGTCTAGACCAGGGTTCCTCAAACTTTGGCTCTCCAGGTGTTCTTGGACTTCAATTACCAGAAGCCCAAGTCAGCACACCAGCTGATCAGTTCTTCTGGTTCATGGTCAATTGAGTTTAGTAATACAAATCTGTACCTTATGTAAAGAATTGCATAATTTTAATGGTGACAATGAAGAAATCAAAGTCATTTAAATATTTCTATACCTTGGTTTTTGTAATCAGTCCAAATGAAGACTGTAGCCAAGGATCACAAGAAGACTGAGATTTGGAAAGGAAGCTATGGTAGAATTAGAAAAGGATATGGATAAATTGCTGGAAAGTTAGACCAACATCATTTGTAGTGTCATATTCCTCACTGTACTGTATGGATATGAAAGGCGGACATGCTGGGAAAGTAAAGCCTTAGAACTTAATTATCTTTGGGAACTTTGGTCAAAAGAATATACTGTAGCCGCTGAGAGGTGGAAAAGAGTATCTACTGTGTATTTGCATAGGGGGTATCTTTTCCTGTCCTTGGTCCATTGTGTGTGTGAGTGAGGGGAAGGCATTGACAAAATTCTCTACTGGATCTACTACAAGAAGGCAAGATTGACTGGGAAAGACAATACTGCTAGGAAAACTGGAAAGCTGTTGGAAAAGAGGAGGACCTAACCTGATCCTGACTGAATCTATAAAATAAGGAACTTTTTTTTAGTTTCTAAGATCTTATGAAGCCTGTTAGCATCAGAACTTTTTGGAGGTCACTGATTTATATTATAAGGTCATGATAAGTCAGCAGTGACTTGGTGGTACAAAACAAGCTGTCTTTCAACTACTGCATGTATCACTACAAATATATGCTATAAATGAATATTTAAGAAATTATGTATTTTTATATTATGGTCTTGACCATAATTCATCCTTCTCAGCTCAACCTCATAATATCTGCCTGGGGGCCAGTACTGAAAAAGTTAGTTGTGATGAAGTTCCAATTAAAAAACAGTAGCCTAAGGCATGCAACAAAATACAATGAAAGTAAAGACATTAGTACTGCTTGAGTTCAGAGGGATCTACTCTCAAGGAGTCTGTAAGATAGCATGTTTATAAATGTTCCTGTTTTGGACTGCAGTTTCCAAGAATTCCCCAGGCAGAATTCTGAGAGTTTCAGTTTACAAGGGCACCTACAAACACCTGTATTTCATTCACCTAGAGCAGGACCCGTCTCTGAAAATGCTGAACTTTTGCCAGTTGTTAATTTTTATTTTTATTTAAATGAAGCTGCTATGGTGTTTCTTGAGAGAAGTAGTTCTTCAGAAGGCACACTCTGCAGAGCCTGATGGGCAGCAAGACTGGTTCCCAGGAAGCACCATGGCAGCCTTCTTTATACACAAAGAGAAAGCAAAGGCCAGAAAAGCCCCGATGACCTTAGAGGTAGGCCCTGCTCCAGATGAGTGAAATGTAGTTGTTTGTAGGTATGTGCTTGTGGGCTGAAACTCCCAGTATTCTGCTTGGGGAATGCTTGGAGAAATGTGTGAGTTGGAATCCAAACAGTATGTTTTCTGCATATGGCTTACAAATTTATATGTAACATGTTATGAAGAGCAAATTGCATTTCCCTCATACCTGAATTTCATCTCTCATGAATCTATGATGGACATCTTGCCTTGCCTTGATTCCCATACCAGCATGGTATGTACCGCAAACAATGTTTAACTTTGCCAACTCTGCTGCTACCTGTTCAGTGGTTTTCCGTGATGGGCAGTACACAATAGTGGGGCCTTCAAATTCATAAGTAGAGCTATGAATTTAGAAAAAAGTGTGTGAAATATCTCATTAAGCTATATGATGAATAAACAATGAGTTGATATTGTAAGACCTCTATGCCACACCTTTATCATGAATTGCTTTTATTAAAATTGGCTTTTAGGCATGAGAATATGCTATTTTTTAATTTTTCAGTACGGCTCCCAGAATTCAGCAGAAATTATCCAGTCAGAATTCTGGTCATTGTAGCCAAAAAATCTAAGTACAGTAATACCTTGGATAACGCTAAGACTTGGTTCCACAAGTTTTGGTGTTATCCGATTTTTAGTGTTATCCAATCCATGTTAAAATCCTATGGGATGGATCGGATAACGTTAAAGCTTCATAGAGATACGTTGTAACCGCACAGGCTTTAGCAGTTGTTATCCGATCAATCCCATAGGACCTTAACGTTATTCGATCCAATTCTCCTCCCCAGATTACTTAACGTTATGCGATTTTAGCGTTATCCGAGGTAAATGTTATCGAGGTATTACTGTACCTAGAGGAGATTCAATACTAATAGCTGCTGCTCTTCTAGAGCCAGTGTTTCCCAATCTTTGGATTTTGGACTTCAATTCCTAGAAGCCTAAGTCAATTCCCCCAAACACTGATCAGCCAATGTACTACTGAAGCTTCTGGGAATCAAAGTCCACCAATGAGATATGGGCTCCACGTTGAGAACCACTGCTCTAGAGCTCCTATCTGCCTGAAGGAGATGGAAGTGTGTGGGGTGCCTAATCTCCATGGGAGCAGCAAATGATTAGGGGACTGGTAGTTGAGAGTCACCTTTTACGCAATTTATTAAGCAGAGTGACTGCCATTCTCTTAATCCAATGCAGCTCCCATGGAACAAAGCCACTCAATCCATTTCCTTCTCTCTCAAGCAAAGTGGCCCCAGAAGGCAATGTGCATGTATGAATACTGAAATTGGCTACAACTACCAGAATTCTGCCTAGCTATAGTCTAATTTGATATCATATGGGGGGGGGGGGGAATCCACGAAAAGCATCTCATGACAAAAGTATATTTCAGCAAACATAGGAAACTATTGACCTACAGTCAATAAACCCAAAAGTCACCATACACAAGGAAAATGGGAAATTGTAGCTAAATGTACCTTTATTGACAAAATATTCTCTGCATGTTGGCCACTTCTTTCTACAGACACATGAAGTCTTATCCCACACTTATGACAAACACATTCCAAGATCTCTGTTGTTGTTATGGCAACTTTTGGGACACCACATTTGAGAAGCACAAGGGTTAATATGAACAACTTTCTATTTCAAAGGTACTGCCTTCCCTTCAAAAAGTAAAGAACCATTCTTCCCCAATATTCATCACTCAAGTCCATCATTCCAGGATGCTCATGGAAATCAGTGTTGCAATGTTGCCTGCAGGCATCATCCCCTTGACTCCACATGACGGGGAAAAAAACCACAGCACTTATTAAGCAGAGTGGGGATGTGAAGACCACTGATACTTTAGGAGAAGACAACGCAACAGCAATGTGTTGTATGCTGATGCAAACTAAACTGCCTTGTGGCATAAGTGCAGACAACAGCTGCAAAGACATTGTTCCAGTGCCTCATCATCTGCAGAAAAATCCTGTTCTTTTACACAGAATTTTTTTAGAAGAGGAATAGCTCCATGAGCTTGTTACAGCAAAATTAAGGAAGAGCCTTATGTCATTTTAAAAACTAACAGTGTTTAATACTGTAAGTTTTTGTGGGCTGTAACCCATCTCTTCAGAGAAGTCTTATCTTTAAGTTACTAAAACCAGCTTTGTTCTCTTCTGGACACAGTTCAAGACACTGGTACAACTCTAAATAGACTAGGCTTTTTAAACAGCCTATGGCAGTGATGGCAAACCTTGGCACTCCAGGGGTTCTGGAACTTCAATTCCCAGAAGCCCTGATCAGCAGAGTGCCAACCTAGAGTGCCAAGGTTCACCATCACTGGCTTATGGTCTTCTCCTGAATATCCCACTATAACCTCTGAATTGAACCAAGTATGCCTTTCTACGCACGCGCACACACAGAGCTGTTGTTATGTGCCATTGATCGCTCTCGACTTATTTTATCCTACTAGAGTTTCTGAAGTTTGTATGCTGTTCAAAAATATGTTTACCATTGCCTTCTTCCAATGAGTTCCCGTGGCTTTGGGGGATTTGAACCTAGCGCTACTGAATACTAGTTCATAATTCTAACTACTACATCATATGGTTCTACATAAAACCAGGTTCATACAAACAACTATTTTTTGTATTCACAAGAAGTAAATTGCTCCTCAGGTACCTTATAGCTAAGGTATTACTTCCCTTAAAAATTCACTGAAACCCAAATCTTTCTAAAATGCTTTAGCTTTACTTCCTTCACTATTAGATGTTAAAATATGTGAACAGCAAAATATACTTTTATAGTAGCATAACAATGCTGCTGTAAACTAGATGTGGGTAGCACATGTTCTGTAAGGACAAGCATATAGCCCCCAGGGCTTCTAACACCAGTAAAAATCAAGACACAATGTCCTTTCTGTGATTTTGGCCAAAAGGTTGCAAAACCCCCCACCCCAAACAGATGACGTGTGGAATTGGACATTACTTCCTGTCCTTTTTTGCTTTTAGTTCTTGCTTGCAGGACAAATTACCTATGGAACAAGCGCTACACACACATATTTTTTTCTAACCCCCAAAGACCAAAATAGGAAAGGGAAGCCAAGCAAAAGTGATTGCTGGTCCCTTCTAGTTTTTCAGTGCTATTTGCAGGAACTATTTGCAGTTTTAATGTTTTTTTCAATTGGTTTTAAAATGTGACTGGCTTTATTTTCTGTGAGCTGCCCAGAGTCTTCAGTTAGGCGGCAATAGAAATCAGAAAAATAAATAAATACCATATATACTCGAGTATAAGCTGACCCAAATATAAGCCAAGGTACAGTACCTAATTTTGACCTGAAAACCCAGGAAAATAGATTGTGGATGGGAAATGCAACAGCTGTAAGCGAGTTTCAATAATCAAAATACATGAAAATATGGCAAAATTAATAAAAAAGTTGGTGCATCTCAATCCAACGTGATCTTGGGACCCTCGTGGTCATTGACCTGAATATAAGCCATTTCGCCTTTTGGCGGCTCATTTTTGGGAATGAAAAACTAGGCTTATACTCACGTATATACAGTAAATACAGTATATACAGTAAAAAAAACTATGGTGGGAAGCAATGGACCTCACAGCAAGTCTTAAGCACCTTAACCTGAAAACATTGCCCATCCTTGGCTTTAAAAGTTTCCCTTGCTCGAAAGCCAGCCATATCCAACTCTAGGATTCAGTGCTCATCTCTGTTTCAAAGCCGAAGAGCCAGTGCTGTCTGCTTCTGCAGACGTTTCTGTGGTCATGTGGCAGGCATGACTAGGCATTGGAGCGCACAGAACACTGTTACCTTCCCACCGAAGTGGTCCCTATTTATCTACTTGCAATTTCTTGCTTTTGAACTTCTAGGTTGGCAGGAGCTGGGACAAAGATGGGAGCTGATTCCATCCTACAGTACTCGGGAATCAAACTGCTGACCTTTCACCTCCCAGTCAGCGTCTTAGCTACTTGAGCCACTGCAGTCCCTTGGCTTTACGTGGCTTAAAAAATAGCTTTCCTCAGTTCTGAGGGGCCCTTGAACAATCCCAACCATTCCAGCAATTTCCAGCCCCTCCATAGCCCTGGCAAATCCAGTGAGCTTGTGAAACTCAGGAACATTTTGGCAAAAATGAAAACAGCAGGCAGTGCCGGAACTGCGTTGCTTAGCACACCTCGCAGAACAGCCTTTACATAGATTAAAAAGAAAATAACATGGATTCCTAAGCTACATGCAAAGCCCTCCCTGTAAACATCTGCCTTCCCTCCTAGAGTCTACTGATGTTGCTCATGGTGATTCTGCAATCACCAAACATAAGCCTCCAAGCCAAACTTTAACAGCAAAGTTATCCTTCCTTCAACCTTAAAGATGAAGTAGACTCAATTCTCAATAAATATTTATACATTTTTATTTAAACCGAACGCCTTTGAGTAAGGAGTTTCCAGCAAAACAGTCCCAAATACTCACTTGTCTTTTTTCATGAGAAATTGTTGTAAGTCGCGGATGATATTTCCAGTTTTTCGTCCAACTCCTAAGTATAAGTTAGGCCGGTCAAAACTAGTACATGTGATTTGAGGATTCTTTAAGTTTAGGCAGTCTGCTATGTCCTTTCTTATGGAAGGGCTTGCTGTTGCAGTTAATGCAACAATAGGAACCTGAAAAGAAAACAGCAATAAGAGAAACGGGAAGCAGACAGAACAAAAAAAAATTTTTAATATCATAATCGATAGTTACAAAGGAAAAGAGAGCCCAAGACACATGTTTAAAAAAATTGGTTCTTGCAATGGAAACTCACACTACCTGAGGGAGAGTTTTCTTTAACAGCCCCAAAGACCTGAAAGAATTCCTGAAGTCATGTCCCCATTGAGAAATACAATGAGCTTCATCAACAGCTATCAATGTGATACCTAAGAGAAAATAAAACACATCCAGATGACTGGAATTTTTGAAGTGGAAGCTGTGTTAGTCTGTTCAAGCAAATCAGAGAGTAAATAAAACAAAACAATGAAAAAGACAAAAAAAGTTGTGACACCTTAAAGACTAAGTCCTGTATTTAAATGTGACCTTTCATGGATCAAGTCCAGTTTTACTCTTCTGTCTGATGAAGTGGACTTGATTCTTGAGCCTTTTGTTGCCACCAGATGCTAATTTCTCTTATTTGTGCCTGGCATTTCCGCTTTAGTTCTTGGAAATGAGCTTTCTTCATGTTGGAGGATGGATCTTGAAGAAGGGATATAGACAGACTTCCTGTTTGGCATTGATGAGGCATGAGATTTAATCATTGTTGTCATCAAACCAGTCTTGCTTCTTGTTTTTCACAAAAAACAATGGTTTTCTCAGCAGTTTCTATGATAATATTTTGCAGTGAGGCCCATTCTTGTTCAACATCATGACTGCTGACTGGGTTATTCAACAGTTGGTCGGAGATCTTATTCTGAAAATCCACAGCAGTGGCCTCATCCCAAAGTTTAGAAATACTGAACTTCCGTTTAGGCAGGTTAGACAGCCTCTCCCTCACCCCCAACATAAGAGGGTAGAGTGAGAACCAAAGAGGGAGCGAAGAGTGAATGATGGTGGCGCCCGTCCTTCCCCTTAACGGAAAGCAGACCTGCTCCTGCACACACAGGTCTGAGGCTTCGTCTCCCTCCTGTTGCTTCCTGGCAAAAAATAAAAGGGAGGGGGGAGGAAGAGGAATTATCCTCCCTCGCCATGGCATCGCGCTCTCATGACAGGTGGCTTGGGCTGGAGTAGGTAGTAAAATTTTTTTAGTCCCACCACTGGGCGGGTACCTAGATGATCTTCGGAAAAGAGATATCCCGAGTCTAGAGATCAGAAGCTTATGGTCTGTCCAACAATTGTTTTGCTTGCTGTCCTGGTGATGAGGACATCTTCATTATCACACTGCGGGGTGATGATGTAGTCAAGGATGTACCACTGCTTGGAGTGGGATACATCCTTGTGGTCTTAAAATGGTTGGGTAGTTGAAACTAAGTGCTGGTGATGAAGAGTTGATGTTTGCACATAGACCAAGAAGCAGTAGTCCATTGGAATTGCAGTTACCAAGTCCTTGCTTACTCATCTCCTTTTTCCAGAGATGATAATCCCTTCCAACTCAGGCACTGAAGTAACCAAGCAGTAAAAGCTTGTCCCTAGCTGGTACCTTAGTGATGGTAGAGCTCAGATGATTGTAGAACTGCTTTTTACCGGAGCCAGTTTTGCTGACATTTATTGAGGACTTTAAGATGAGTAAAGAGGAAAAAGAGTTATTGTTAATTATGATGTCAGCAGCCAGACAATGTGTAGCAAAGTTGTGGAAAAATGAGTTGACTGCGAAGATAGAAGATTGGTATAAAGAGATGTGGCAATTGGCATTAAATGACAAACTGACATGGGAACTGAAGGTTAGAAGAGGAACATCATGGGAAAATAGATTTTGGAGAATTTGGAATAAATTTGTTGAGTATGTAATAGTGAAAAATCAAGGGATTAAACCTGTACCGGATCAAGCTGGTTTTTGGAAAAATTGAACTGTTGTATTCCTGGACATTGTACATAGCACTTGGGTGTATTTAGGTAGATTGTTTAGATTGAAAAGAGATAAGGGTTGAAAATAGTTAAGTAGATATACTAATTTAGAATTTAGTATGATAAGTTTAACTTCCTTTATCTTAAAGACAAAGTGGATGAAAATATTATGTTTTTATTGTCCAACTATTATTATAATAGTATGATTGCTTAAATAATGGATTATTGTATGAGACTTGATTTTGTTTTTTCTTTTCTTGTTGTTCATGTTATTGTAGTGTTAATTTTTTTTGTATTGTGTGAAAATTATACAAACTAAATAAAAAAAAAGAACTGCTTTTTACCAAATCATAGCTTTCAGCAAGTAAAATTATTAGCAATTCCAAGGGCTGCATCTTTTTTTTACTGATTGCATACTATCAATCAACAATCCCTGCTTACCAATTGTTCGGTCAAGATCCTCAAGCCATGACAAATTCCCTGAACAGAACTCTGGTGTTAGATAGACAACTCTGTAGTAGCCTCTACAAAAAGTGGAAGAAAACATTGTCAAATGCCAGAAGCAAATTTACTGACATACATTTCAAACTGTATTTTAGGCCATTTTTTGTTGTTGTTCAGTCACACAGTCGATTTCGACCCTTTGCAACCCCATGGACCACTGTCCGCCAGGCACTTCTGTCCTCCACCATCCTCCTCAACTCGCTCAGCTCTGTGCCCATTGTGTCTACAATACCATCTAGCCATCTCATTTTGGGCTGCCCCCGTCTTCTTTTGCCCTCCACCCTTCCCAGCATCAAGGCTTTCTCAAGTGAATCTTCTCTTCTCATTTGATGTCCGAAGTACTTTAGCTTCATCTTTACTATTTGCCCTTCTAAGGAGCAGTCAGGGTTAATTTCTTCTAAGGTTGACCTATTTGTTCTCCTCGCTGTCCAGGGGACTCTCAAAACTCTAAGTATTATCTTCAAAAGCAACTTTGCTGCACAATCCCTGCATGTTTTCCCAGA
The DNA here is from genome assembly GCA_030440675.1 of Furcifer pardalis. NCBI lineage: Eukaryota > Metazoa > Chordata > Lepidosauria > Squamata > Chamaeleonidae > Furcifer > Furcifer pardalis. Next base: position 11,834,701 of record CP126896.1, on the reverse strand, counting down.
TATACACACTAGTGAGTTCTGTAGGATACACTCCCAGGAAAGCATACATAGAGATGCACACTTATAACTTGTACAGAAAGAGACACCTTGTAAGGATAACGAAGCCTATTATCACGCTATCATAGGACTCATTCCACCTGCACCCATTCAGGAAGCCAGCTTAAAACCTTTTGCTGCTTCAGAGTACATATGGGTTTTCCCTAGGCTAGAGAAATCTGTAACAGGTTTTAATCACTGACTATTTCTGCTTACAAACCAGAACAGTTAATAGCAATGTAAATTAGGTAGCAATATGTAGCATTACCAATAAAGAAATAAAGGAACTGGAAATCTCTCACCAGCATATGCTCTATATAAAAATTATAATGTCTTTTGTTTCAAATCAGATTTTATTTTGAAGGAAAAACAGATCAAAGTTCAGGATCACAAAAATAAAAAAGGAACATTTTTGCCTTTCCCCGGATAAAATAAGAAAAGCACATCTATATTTCCCTGGCATAGGTAGTTAACAAAATTAAGAGTACATATTTCTACTGTTCTACTCACAAGCAAGCATAGATAACTCCTATCTCCACTTCTCTGGAAAGTGCAAACTCTAATCCCATTTCTTCTACAACATTCTAAGATATCCAAACCCCATTTTCCATCTTTCATTCCATCTCTTCCTGTGTGCTACCTGAAAAGGGCTTCACTTTCAATGTTCATCATACCTACTGCCATTCTCACAGTTTTAGCTTGTTATGACTATTTTCAAGGGGGCAGAAAGCTGCACCTGGTTTTGTAGGACACATACCCAGACTTTCTTCACCCTCTGCTCAGGGAATAAAAAACCAGTGACCATCTTAACTCACTAAAAGCAAAGGCTCCATTTTGAAGCATTATGCAGATGACCTGCTTTTTAAAATGAATAAATAAATAAATTCATCTCACGCTTTGATTTCTGCTCTGATGTTTTTTGACTGAGCTGATCCAAGTAAGCAAGCTTGAATTCCAGACATCCTGCAAGAAAGATCTGATTTATTAAGACTAAAACATAATGTTCTTGAATAACACTATGGAAATGGCACTTTAAATATAAGAATATTTCCTCTTTGTCATGCTTTGCCCATTCCAAAGCCAGGAGCTAAAAAGTACACGCTGTACTTTCTCTTACCACATTTTCAAGAGTACATCTGAAAAGAAGCTGAGGAAAAGAGTAGCAGGTAAGTAGACAAGTTCTTAAAAAGTACAATCTGCCAGGACAATCCACACACTCACACCCACAAATTGTTTCCTGAACATATTGAAAGCATATGCAGGAGGAAGGCGATGCCTTTTATGGGGGTCACTCAAAAATTACACATTGTTGCAATGTGTAATTTTTTTAGTGACCCCATAGAAGGCACCACCTTCCTCCTGCATTTATTTTGATTTTACTCATGGGACTCATGGCTGAATTCTTCTTATTGAACTGCCAAAGATGCCACAAACAGCAGCATCAAGGAATTCTACAGGGACTTTGAACAGCGCAGTAGGAAATTTGACAACTTCCACTAGATAATAATCCTAATTGTCTCTGATCTGGACTGATCTGGACCAATTTGACATGCCTAGTGGATGAAGTAAACGTGTTGCACAATTCTGAGGGGAGGAAGAAGCCAGGGCAGGTTGAGGACTTTGCTGCCCCTCCCCTGTGCCCACAGCAACATATTGTATTATAATGTTATGTATTATTTGTAAGCCGCCCTGAGTCGCCACGGCAAGTGGGCGGCAATATAAATTTGAACTAATAAATAAAAAGGGGTTTGAATTGATCCTTCCCTGGTCACAAAAAAGCTTTAGCTTCAAAGAAAGCCATTTGGGAAGATGATATGCAAATACGGGCTTCCTGATTATAGAAAGATGTCATCTGCTGCTTATGTCCCTTAAGCACTTCAACCTGGCCTATACACCATCTCATGATTATTTATTTGTTTGTTTGCCTGATGAAGTAATCTTTGAATTATGAAATCTTGCAACAATGTGTAATTTTTTGAGTGACCCCATAAAAGGCATCACCTTCCTCCTGCATTTGTTTTGATTTTACTCACAGGGCACATGGCTGATTTGTGCACATTGAAAGCATGTTTCTTTGGAATACTCAGAGCCACTCAAAGAAAAATGGGGCATCTCCTTCTTCAAGACACTCACAAAAACATCAGATCTTTTAATTGTTTCTTCTAACCTCCTTCAAACAGCCTTGGGAAACACAAAGAAGCACACTTCTAGCAGATAAACTGTTTCATAATATAGTGGTACCTCACTTAATGAGCATAATGCATTCCACAGGACTGCTCTTTAAGTGAGTTTCCTCTTTAAGCAAAACACCATTGTAAGCGACCAATTGTGACCTCTGGGGACGGACAGACTGCAAACCCTGATTTAGTTGTTAAGTGAGTTTTTGGTTAATTTTAGTTGTTAAGCGAGGCAACCATTCAGAGAAAAAGCTGCTCTTTAAACGGGTTAGTCTCTAAGCGAGACACTCTTTGTGCGAGATTTTACTGTATACTTAATACTACTGGCTGATTCCTGCAGTGATATGGGCTTAGATGGGCATATAAACCGACTGGAGTAGGAAAATATCCCAGATGGAAAGGATATACGGTAAATGTAATAAAACAAATAAAAAATAGACAAATTTGCATGTGCAGACCATATAATAAATTAATCATTTTACATGAGTTCATTTCTCAGTAACTTACTCCTTATTCTCAACATATAGACACATAGTTTAATGATTCGTTTCATTTATAAATTATGCTAAGAGGTACTGTTATGTGGCATGAGATGACCTTTACCACTTCCTCCTACCCCAACCGTGTATATTGTGAAGGTAATCAATTGTAATAACTTGTTCTGAGCTCCAGAGATGCTTAGACACATAATACATTATTAATATTCACCTGCTAACACTTTCCCATACCACCTCCTGAATTGCTAATTAGTGGGTTGAAAACAGACATACGTTTTGTTTTATAGCTCTTAAGGTCTGATGTAGAGTAAGACAAAGATCATCCTCAGCTCAGCTTCCTGCCAATGTTACCATCCCAGGCTATGGAGTAATACTAAAAAGAAGGAATTCCAAGCCCAGTTAAGATCACAATGGTAACATTTATTTATTCAGATTTATATTGCCACCCACTCGCCGACCCACCCTGCAATTATGTACAGTATGTGGTTAATAGCCCACCCACTGGGGAACACAGAAAGAGCCTCCTTGGAGATGGTGGTACAGTAATACCTCGGATAACGCTAAGACTTGGTTCCACAAGTCTTGGTGTTATCCGATTTTTAGTGTTATCCGATCCATGTTAAAATCCTATGGGATGGATCGGATAACATTAAAGCTCCATAGAGATACATTGTAACTGCACAGGCTTTAGTTATCCGATCCATCCCATAGGACCTTAACGTTATTCTCCTCCCCAGATTGCTTAACGTTATGCGATTTTAGTGTTATCTGATCCAATCGTTATCCAGTGTTTTATTGTATAGCTTAGAGACAGAGAAAAAATTCCAACTTTTTCCTTCTATATCCCAGCTTATACCCAGAATGACCCCCTTTCCCGAATGAAAGGCATTGAGTTTTTGTTCCCTGTTGATACAGTTACAGTCAAACCTCGCATAAAGAGCGTTTCGCTTAAAGAGCATTTCGCTTAAAGAGCAGAATTTTCTCTGAATGTTTGCTTCGCTTAACAAATAAAACCAACCAAAAACTCGCTTAACAAATAAATCAGGGTTCGCAAACCCCCCCCCCCATTGGTCACTTACAATGGTGTTTCGCTTAAAGAGCAAACTTGCTTAAAGAGCAATCCTGTGGAACGCATTATGCTCTTTAAGCGAGGTACCACTGTATTTGTGTTTTATCAGTAACAATAGGCAATGGGAAAATAATAATTCATGCATTGAACAACATGAAGTCTAGTCCACAAAAGCTTAAATTACTTCACATTTATGTTTTAAAGAAAATATGGTTGCCCTTCTAGAACAGGAGTTCTCAACCTTTTAAAGCCAGGGGCCGGGTCACGCTCCCTCAGACAGCATTGGGGTCCAGACGGCCACTTCCCCCTTCCTCCACCATATGGCACTTCCTGGTGTGGTGGAGGGGGTGGTGGGGCCACATGAAATAGCGCCATGGGCCACAGGCTGAGAATCTCTGTTCTAGAATGTGTGTATCTTATGTATTTCTAAAGGCTCCCTTTGGGAATTTGGTTTTTTAAAAATTAACTCAGTAGACATTATCATATAATCTAAATGCACTCTATTTTGCTTCATGGGAACAATTTTCAGTCGTATTATTTTGCCCCACACCTTTACAAAGAGAGAAAGCAAAACATCACCTTGCTAAAATAATCAAAAGAAATGATTATAGTAAAATAATTTAAACAGATCCTCTCTTCAACTATTCATTCTCAAATGGCACATAAGGAAAATTGTTTTTGTCTAGGAATAATGAATGTGAACATCCAATTACCAAGTTCATTTCCCCACTCACTCATGCTAAGCTGTTCATTAAAATAATGAATTTTACGAGCAGCAACATCATTATACTTAGGTTTATGTTATTGCTTGAAGAGCCTTTTGCGAAGCTTTTTATCTTCAGCTGTGACATGATTGGATATTATATAGGCTACAGTTAACAATATGGAGGCAACTACATTTTCAAAGTCTCACACAGCTGGGAAAGATTTTAAAAAGACTTTGAGAATGAACCACTCCACATTTACACGCTATACTTACTCAAGTTGTAGTACTTGGTCTTCCATTAGAGAAATAAGGGGAGAGATTACTATTCCAATACCTCCAGTGTACACAGGTGGAAACTGAAAGCACAAACTCTTCCCGTATCCTTTAAGAAAATAAAGGAAGATGATATATAAAAACTAGAAAAAATTAACTCCTCCTTCAAAGTTTGCTATCAGATTTTATAATGATACGTATATGTGTATTGACATAACAAACCCACTAACGGCTGAGAGTAAACAAAACAGCAAAAAAGAAAAAATGTTGTGGCACCTTAAAGACTAACTCCTGTATTTAAATGTGAGATGTGAGCTTTCATAGATCAAATCCATTCATCAGACATAAGGGTGAAGCCTCATGGCATCAATTTATACACATCAGGTACAAAGGCACACAATAATTGGCCAGTATAATGTATAAATTGATGCCATGAGGCTGAAGCTGGGGGAGCAAAGAGACTAGGAAAATAATTCCTTAAGGTGTTGAAGTAAACCCCTCAAGGGGCAACGGGGAATAGAAGAGCAACTGTAGGACAGATTCTCCACTCATAGTCTGTTGTTCACATACCCACTTATGTACCAGATGAAAAACTGGACAAGTGACTAGTTGTGCAATTGATCACTTGAAGGGCAGTACAGTAGAGGGCGAAACATGACACAACTGGCCATAGATACAGATTTCTTCCAAAGAACCCTAGCCTATAATTGAAGAGTTACTAAATAATGAATTTTTTGGAATAGTAGCCGTGTTAAGTGTGTGGTTCAGGCAAATAAGAAAACAAAACAAAACAAAATAAACAAAATAAAATAAAATAAAAAACACTGTAGCACTTTAAAGACTAACTGCTATATTTTTATTGTTAGCTTTCGTGGATCAAGTCCACTTCATCAGACAAAGAGTGAAACTTACAGGCATGTTCTTTATATACCAAATTCAGGGGCTCAACGGGAGAAAGGGTGTGGGCAAGATGGGAGAAGGGGTGTGGGCAAGACGACAGACAAGCAAGCACAAGATTGCACCTTCACACAGCCATTGGCAACAATAGATTATTCAGATAAACTCTAAATGACTCCCTTTCAATCTCAAGGTTGCTGAGAAAGCCCACTACAGTATCTGATCAACTTGTGACCTGCATGTCAGGGGGGGAAAAACAAACCCCTGTACCTGGTTTCTTTCTGTTTTACTAAAGAGAATTGGCAGGAAAGTTGTAATATAAAATCATATAGCAATCTGTGTATCAAATTTGATAATGTCCCAGAAACCCTTCACTAATATTTAGCTCCCTGTGATGGGTATCTAACAGATGGGTGTATTTGATTTCTACTGTCTCCCTTTCAATCCTAGTTTTGTAATTTCTCTGTTCCAGAATTGCAACTTTCAGGTCTTGGATAAAGTGCCCAGTTAGATTGAAGTGGTTTGAGACAGGTTTCTCCGTGTTGCCATTCTGGATATCTGATTTGTGTCCATTAATCCTTTTGCGTAAAGATTGTCCTGTTTGTCCTACATAAAGCACAGATGGACATTTCTGGCAAGAGATGGCATAAATCACATTGGCAGAAGCACAAGTAAAACTGCCTTTAATGTTGTGTGTGGTGCCCAGTAATACTGTTTCCAGAGCGAATGTGGGGGCGTAGTTGACATCTGGATTTGCAGCAGGGTCTAGTTCTCATATCTGCTCCACTTCTGTGTAGTCTGTTGTGTGTCAATAGTTGTTTGAGATTGGGGGTTTGTCTATATGCGAGTAAAGGTCTGTCACCAAGGGCTTTGGAAAGTGAAGCACTCTTATCCAAGATGGGTTGGAGATCCCTCATTATGCGTGTGAGGGGTTTAAGTTGAGGGCTGAAGGTGACAACCAGTGGTGTGCGATTGCTTTCCCTTCTGGGCCTGTCTTGTAGTAGATCACTCCTGGGTATTCGTCTAGCCCGGTTGATTCGTTCTTTAACCATATTGGATGGGTATTGTAGTTTGAGAAATGCATTTTGTAAGTCTGTGAGCTTGGCATCTCTATCGTGTGGGTCTGAGCAGATGCGATTGTACCTGAGGGCTTGGCTGAAGACAATGGATTTTGTTGTGTGTTCTGGATGGAAGCTGGAGGCATGCAGGTAGGTACATCTGTCTGTGGGTTTGCGATATAGTGTGGTACTAAGATGTCCATTTTGTAATTTCACATACAGCATAGCAACTATATGTTACTTTTAATATCCCTAGACAAGTAGGAAGGTTTTTGAATTTGCTAAGGTAAGAACCCAGTCAGATGGATATAAGTAGGCAGACCTGTTCCATTCCAATTTAACTGGGAAAACAGAAAACTGTTCCTCCAATATGTGTATATTCCCCACTCATTTATCCCTAGTTCTAGTCACTCAACTATTCTCCTACCTAAAAGTTCAGAGACTTGAGAATATCCTCCCCTTCCTAGATTTTTCCACGTGTTATAAAATTACATCTCTGTAACTCACCAGTTGCCATAACAACAAGATTATCTTTTTTCTCTTGCAAAACTGAAGAAATCACTTTCCACTGGACCCTTGAAATTAATGGCAAAAATGACAAAATAGACTATTTCAGATGCAATGTATGATAAGGTCTGCATTATATTTAGAAACTCAGCATGGATTCTCTTATATATGATATGTAAATTTATTTATGTCTCTCCCCCTCCTCTTTCCAGAAAACATAGCTTGCCCATTACTGTATATGCATTGTAATTTTAAAACTTTCTATTTACTTTTACTATAGCAACGTAACATTATGAATGCAAACCATCTCACACCTGTCAGCATAATCTCCATGTTTCTACTTCAACATCACTACCACAATGAATTAAAGTACAGTTGTACCTCGCTTATAGAGCATAATGTGTTTCTCAGGATTGGTCTGTAAGCGAGTTTGCTCTTTAAGCAAAACACCACTGTAAGTGACCAATTGTGACTTCTGGCGCGTGGGAGGGGGACTGTAAACCCTGATTTATTTGTAAGCGAGTTTTTGGTTGTTTTTGTTGTTGTTAAGCGAATCGAACATTCAGAGAAAATTCTGCTCTTTAAGCAAATTACTCTTTAAGCGAGTCACTCTTTATGCGAGGTTTGACTGTATTTAAATATCAAATCAAAGCACATGACTTGCACTCAGAAGAAAACTGCAAATCAATAAAGGTGCTCAAGTACTAATTCAACATGGAGAATCAGCTGCAGATTCAGAAATGTTTGTAAAGCAGGGATACCTTTCTTAGCAGAATGTTACACATGCTACATGAATGAACATTACTGAGGCTCATTTCCCACCATTCCTAGTGGCCTAGTTTAGAATAACAAATCATATGAGTTTGGGCCATCTTGTTTTATATAAACAAAGATACAATGGAAAAGTTTGAAACTTTCTAGTTTCAAGGAATATGTACAGTATTCTTGGCTATATTTTTGGGAATACAAGGGAACAAAGCTGGAGTAAGCTTTCACTCTGGGTCCATGGGATATTAGAAAGAAAGGGCATGGAAAATAAGCAAAGTTTCTTATTTTTCTTCTTGACACCCATCACTAACTTATTCCGAAAACAACAGGGCATCCTTTTCAAAGTCTCTTCTTCCTCAGACTTCCAAGTAGACTTGCTCTCAACCACAGCCACTTCTCATCTTCCTTTTCTTAACTGATAACCGCACAGATATCCAAGAAAACATTCGTGCTTTCATATCCCCTGGGCAACAAGGTTCTCTCTTCAATGCCACCTTACCTTCCAATGGCACAGATCTACCCCTCAGGTTACTAATGTGTTACTTGCCATCAGACCTTGTATCAGAATCAAAAACCTGCCACAGCTGTATGGTTCAGTTAAGCTCACCATCTGATTTTGGTCCTTGATTCTCATAGCCTCATCCCAAACAAGGCAATCAGCCAATTACCATATGACACTAAGTAAATGGCTACCTGAGTAGAATTAGTAGTATGCCTTAGGACAGAGGATGTCAACTTTTTTCAGTCGGGGGTGGGTCACACTCCCTCAGACAGTTGAGGGGGCCAGACTGTTTTCCCCCCCCCCCCCATTTATGGCTGTTGTAAACACATTTGCAATAGCTGCAGACTCATTTACAGGTACAGTATCATAAACACTGCCGATTCTGGCAGTGGCAGCTGGAGCAAGGGTGGTGGCCAGATTATTTGGTGCAGTGGGCTGGATCTGGCCCAGCAGGCCATAAGTTGCCTACCTCTGCCTTAGAACATGTGAAACATAATTAGCACAGAGAATCATAGAAACACAGAATAACTAAGTTTGAAGGGGCCTTTGAGGCACTCATATCCAATCCCCTGCTCTACGCAGAGATCCAAAGCAGATCTGACAAATACTTGTCCAATTTTCTCTTAAACGTCTCCAGTGTTGGAGCACTCACCACCTCCTGAGATAATCGATTCCACTGTTGTACTGCTTTAACAGTAACACAACGTTTCCCCAGGCCTAGTCTCTGATGGACAAACTGCTTTTTCCAGGAAAGCATTCCACTGTTATTGATTTGGTAATTTAATACTGTTTCCTTGGTTTTCAAGGAACATAGTTTAAAGATCATTACATGCTTCATGATGCTCCCAAAACCAGATGGTGAGCTTAACTGAACCATACAGTTGTGGCAGGCTTTTGATTCTAATAGGAGGTCTGGTGGCAAGTGACAAATTAATATGCTGGTGGTCTAAAATAAATAAATTTCCACAGAAACCAAAGAAAACACTAGAACTTACGGTTTAAAATCCGAATGCCCAAAATACATCTTCAGGCAAGCAACCTGTTTGGTATTAGGTCTAGGCAAACAGGAATCTTTGGAAGAACACAAAAGATATATTTAGAGCTGGGGGGGAAATGCAACAAATAGACAAGATGGGTTTGCAGGTCAAAATGAATACAGTTATACCTCGCTAAAAGAGCATAACGTGTTCCACATAATTGCTTTTTAAGTGAGTTTGTTTGTTTGTTCCAGTTTGTATTGCCACCCAACTCCAAATACTCTGGGCAGCTCACAGAACACAAAGACTAGTAAAAGAGTTTTGCTCTTTAAGCGGAACACCATTGTAAGTGACCAATTGTGACTTCTGGCCGGGGGGGGGGATTGTTAAGCAATTGTTTGGTTGGTTTTAGTTGTTAAGTGAAGCGACCATTCAGAGAAAATTCTGCTCTTTAAGCGAGTTACTCTCTAAGCGAGGCGCTCTTTATGCGAGGTTTTACTGTACAGTATTACTATTTCTGCTTATCACGTAGATCAGGGGTGCCCAAACTACGGCCCAGGGGCCAGTTCTGGCCCCCCCGAAGCCAATTCATCCAGCCTGCAAAGCCCTCGTTAAGGGCTTCATGGGCTGAATGAATTGGCACTAGGGGCCGGATCTGGTCCCAGGGCCATAATGACCAGCCCCGTGAACCACATGACCGGCCCACAGCCCAAAAGGTTTGGGCACCTCTGACGTAGCTGCAAAGAACTTACTACTCTCAGCTGGTACCCTATCAAATTAAGGGACTGAAAAGTTAGTTCTGCCCTCAGTTTCTGTCCTGCTATTTGAGAACAGTAATAATAGATGATGTGGTATATTGAGGTTGTTTGTAAAGTACAAATGTATTATTACTGCTAAATTATTTATAACTAAATAAGCTTAGAGAAGCAAGAAATTCCTTGAAAGAAAAGCCAAACACCTGGGAGCATTTTCCAGACAAGCTTTTGCCTCCATCCGTTCTTGTGACCATGTCCAAAAAGTGAAAAGCCGAAATTCAGATCTTATCCAGTCATATTGACTCGCTTGTTATGAAAATTCTTAAATAAGAGTGACAAGGATCTCTTCTTTGTATTGTTGCTTAATACTATATTGAGTAATGTGTCTGAGGAAAAGGCCCTGCTTACGGTTAGGCTTCACATGTGGATATGAAGCCCAACACTCCAGGGCTCTTGCACATGTGTAGCAGGAATTTGTCCTCTTCAGACGTTTTGCTCTTCACATGGATAAACCAATGACAGAAGAGCATTCCTCTTTAAGTATGGGGGATAAAACTGGGGTTATAATGACTGAACAAGAACTTTGCATCTCCCTCTACACCCGACACGGTAAAAGAAGCAAAGAAGCAGAATGACTTAACAGAGCAGGAGTAGCTAAACCTTTTGGGCTGTGGGCCAGTGATATGGTTCAGCAGGCCAGTCACGTGGTTGCTCCTACCAGAAGTGGAAGTAAAATGCACCCGTGCATGTGTAAAACACTGCCATAAATGTACCCACAGCTGTCATAAATGAACACATTTTACTTTCGCTTCTGGGAGCGGCACAGGCTGGATGGTTTGACATCATGGGCCAGATCTGGCCCACGGGCTGTAGTTTGGCCACCCCTGAAATAGAGCTTCAGATACCTGCTTCTGCCCAGGAAGATTCCAAGTCAGAGACAAATCAGGTAAAAGAAGGAAAGGCAAATCAAGAAAACAGCACATTAGGAACATACTATTCTAGTTACAGTTTCACTTGATGATAGACCTGTAACTTTCACTCAGAAGACCAGGATCCATTTTCAGTGTAATAACCCAGGGACATACAGATTAACATCTGGCCATTTCAGCTTCAATGGATAATTTATTGCTTTATTATTTGCATTTTTAGAAATAACATATAGTAACTTATGTTTTTAATGAACTCTGATGCCACCAAGAGGTCCAGTAAGTTCTAACTTCCAGACCCCTCTAATATTATCCAAACAGGTAATTTATATTATTATTTTATTACTTATTTATTTTATTTTTTAGATTTGTATCCCGCTCTCCTCGGTTTCAACCGACTCAGAGCGGCTCACAGAGTCCCCTAATATCACTATTAAAGTGCAAACAAAAATACAGTCAAACTTCGCATAAAGAGCGCTTCGCTTAAAGAGTAACTCGCTTAAAGAGCAGAATTTTCTCTGAATGTTTGCTTCGCTTAACAAATAAAACCAACCAACTTCGCTTAACAAATAAATCGGGGTTCACAATCCCCCCCCACACACAGTTGGTCATTTACAATGGTGTTTCGCTTAAAGAGCAAACTCACTTAAACAGCAAGGCTGTTGAACGCATCATGCTCTTTAAGCGAGGTACAACTGTACAATAATTCCTTATGTTATAACAAATTACTTTTGAAACTCCAAGTTTTGCCCACCCCACCCCACAAACAACACACGCAATGTGTTTGTTGGATGTATCATAACAGTTTTTAGATTGCAGTTTCATACTTACCCCAGCTTTCTTCTTCCTCTTCAATGCCTTCATCATCATCATCATCATCATTATCTGCCATAAGGTCTTTCTGCTTATATGATTTATCCAACCTGGGGTCAGTAATATCCACATTGCATTTGTCCGTGCTTTCTAAAGACTAGAAATAGATTGAGTTAACATACCTACAGATCTTAACATTAACTGGAGATATGTATTATTTTGGAGTGAAAATAAGTTGAATGTATTCTACCAAATGTTGCCCTATGCCTGTGATACTTTTGGTTGGTTTGTTGTCGTCCCTCTTTCCTTGCTGTTTTAATTATTTTTCACTTATGTATCTTTTTGTATTTTATCATGTGTGCACTTTATATCTTGTGTTTTACATGTCTGCCACCTTGGGTAGCCAATTAGCCAGAAGGACAGAATATAAATGTAATAAATAACAAATTACCTTTATAACCAATTAATAGCTACATTTTTGGAGTAGACTGTGGAGAGACCCGCTATTTAAAGAAACCAACTTTCTTAAATTTATATCCTGTATTTCAGTCTTAAAAATGCACTGAAGGTAACTAACAGTGGTAACATTCAAATAAAAATGCAATTAAACAAAAGAACATTTTAAAACACATAAAAATGCATGTGAAGTCTTTCACACTTTTTAAAGGGGGAAAAGGCATTTAAATGGGCACAAATAAGAAGTAAAGCAAGAAGGGAACTGATCCTGCACTAAACGTTAACCCTGGGGTGCTCAAACTTTTCAGGCCATGGGCCAGTAATGTAGTTCAATGGGCTGGTCACATGGTTCCTCCCACTGGAAGCGGAAGTAAAACACACCTTGCAATCTGTTTTGCAACAGGATGAGATAGATTTTAGCCTGCCATTTTCTCTGCTTAAACCAGGGTTGTCCAAACTACAGCCTGTGGGCTGGATCCAGGCCCCGATGCCAATTCATTCAGCCCACGCTGCCCTAGTCGCTCTCGGATGCAGAAGTAAAATATACCTGTACGAGGGCAGCACAGGGCAGATGAGTTGGTGTTGGGGGCCGGATCCAGCCCACAGGCCATAGCTTGAGCATCCCTGCATTAGCCTGTTAAAAATGCACAGCTGGCTCTTAATATCAATCCTCACTTCCAAAATAACAGGGTCTGATCTTGCCTGAAAAAACTAAGGGAAATGAGGAAAATAGTACAGTACCTGGGAATCAAAGCAATGCAGCACAGACATGAACAGTAGAAATGAAGATAGTACCATCAAACCTCGCATAAAGAGTGTTTCACTTAAAGAGTAACTCACTTAAAGAGCAGATTTTTTTCTGAATGTCCACTTCGCTTAACAAACAAAACAGGGTTCGCAATCCCCCACACACACACACACACACAATTGGTCACTTACAATGGTGTTTCACTTAAAGAGCAAACTCGCTTAAAGAGCAGTCCTGTGGAATGCATTATGCTCTTTAAGTGAGGTACAACTGTACTATAATTTTGTACACATAAAATACATTTATAACAGGAGTTTTAAACCTTTTCAAGTTAGGGGCCGGGTCACATTCCCTCAGACAGTTTTGGGGGCCAGACAGCCATTTTGCCCTTCCTCTACCACATGGCACTTTTGGGTATGGAGGCACAGGTCCCCACATGAAAGGGTTCTGTGGGCCGCAGGTTGAGAATCCCTGATTTATACCTTTAAAAGCTTCACTTCCCTACAGACTCATTTTCTAAATCTGTTCACAAGTAAATGTTTTTAACAACCTACCTTTAGCATCTCCATTTCAAGTTCATCATCACTTTGAATGGTGCAAAGAGAACCATCTCCCTCCTCTGTGATACTTAATTCCTAAAAAGAAACATTTTAAAATGAGTGGATTTGGTTGTTTTGCTTTACTAATGCTCTGATCTCTCTCTCTCTCTCTTCTAGCAAAGGAAGGCTCTAAGGCTGCGGTTCCCAACGTGCAGCCGACACCCATCAGGGGGGCAATTTGATTTTTAAGGGGTGCAATTTGAGAATGAATTATTAACAGTGAATGGCCTTTTAGGCTTCATCCAGGTGAATAGGAGTTCGCTCTTTTGAATAATAAGAATTATACGTCACAGGGGATGGGAGGGCATCAGGATGTTCGAGATGCTTAGGTGGGGCATGGCCAAAAATAAATAAAAATTGGGAACCACTGCTTTAAGGTGAATGATGTTAAACGCCTTGTCCAGCTTTGACCATCCTTCATTATTAGCTACACTGTCCAGGGGAAATAGGAGACACCATAATACTGTGATGGTGAACCTTGGCACACCAGATGTTCTTGGACTTCAAGAAGCCCAAGCACCTGGTGAATCCACACGAATGGGTTTACTGCGATTCATCCACCCTGCGCTGCCCTCGTCGCTCCCAGAAGCAGAAGTAAAATGCGCCTGTCTAGATGAATCGCAGTAACCCCATCCGTGTGGATTCACAGGGTGCTTGGGCTTCTGGGAATTGAAGTCCAAGAACCTCTGGAGTGCCAAGGTTCACCATCATGGCCATAATACCAGTAACACATGATGGGATCATGACCCTTAGTTACAGTTTACATTTATGCTATTTTTCCAGTTAAAAGACCAAGCTTCACACCTTTGCTCTTAATATATCTCCTGGATTACAAAGGAACAGTTGAGAGGTAAACCTGGGGTCTGCTTTGACATCGATCCCCTCCATACTGATTGCACAATAGTATTTTTAGATGTACCAAAAGAACAAGAAGATCTAGCAAGCTGAAAAGCTGGGCTGGCATATCAAATGTGCATAAATATTGACAAAAGGAAAGGCTTCAAAGCAGTTCTATGCCATGACTGCCCATTAACTGCACATGTATGTGTGTGTATGCAAACACGCGCACCAATGGAAAAGAAAGCACTCTCAATTCCTCAAGCCTAAAACATAGGCTCTTGGGATTTCCATTGCCAGCCAACTCTGCTTCACATCAGATATGATACTGCCTAATCTGCTGTTAGGGACTGCGGTGGTTTAGTGGTTAACAGGCTGGACTTGATGACTGGAAAGTCAGCAGATCAGCAGTTCGAAAACTGAGTGCTGCTCTACGGCGTGAGCTTCCATCCCTGTCCCAGCTCCTGCCAACCTAGCAGTTTGAAAGCAAGACATTGCAAGTAGATAAACAGGTACCACTTAGGTGGGAAGATAACAGTATTCCATGCACTCTGGTGTCGAGGCATGCCTGCCACATTTCCACGGAAACATCTGCAGATGCAGACAGTGCTGGCCCTTTGGCTATAAACAGATGAACACCAAACACCAGTGTCAGATATGACTGGTTTTCTAACAAGGGCAACCTTTACTTTTACCTAATCTGTTGTTATTATTATGTGCCATCAAGCAGGAACAACAGAGCCAAAAACTACAGTAGCTGCTGGGTCAATTAAACAGCATTGCTTTTTGTAATCAAGTTCTCTACTCATATAGACTAACCTCAGACATACAGACTTTTTCATTCAGCAGCTCTTCTTCAGCCTGACGCTCCAACATTTGAAGTTCATATTCTGTTATGCCTAGTGACATTAAATATGCATTCTCTGCAGCTTCATTCATCCCTGTGTTTGAAGCATCATCTGCCTGGTTTTTCTTAGGTAGCTCTTCTTTCTCTTTTGCCATCACCTCATTTTCAACAACAACTGGTTTATCATGTACAGGGGATACCCACATATTCTTGGAAGTCAATTCAGATATCTCTGGTGGGTTGTTTTTACTACTTGTTATTTCTGGGTTTTCGACAGGATCCAGTTCAATCGGGCATGTAGGTTCAACAAGTAAAGTTCTTCTTAAGGCTTTGATGTTTTCTGACATTACAGCCAATATTTCTGAAGCTCTGATGAAGACATGTTGAAATAGCAAAGTAAGCTCAAAATACACAAAATGTATATACACTAGTACCTTGGATAACGTTATGACTTGGTTCCACAATTCATAACGTTATCCGGTTTTTAACGTTGTGCGATGCATTGATCGCACAACATTAAAAAAATCCCTGTTCCTTTTCCAAAGAGGAAAGGGAACAGGGGGCTGATCTGGTTTGCTTAGCAAGCCGGGGGGGGGGGGGTCTGAAACTTTTTCCTACCTTCCTTTCAGAAGTCTCCGTCTGGATTGCTAAAGGGCTTAGCGATCCCGGGGGGGGGGGGTTCCTAAAAGAGGCTTGGATCCCTTATCCCAGCCTCTCTTAAGAAGACCCCTCCTCCAGCCTGGATAGCTAAGACCCTTACCAAGCCAGGCGGGCCGTAGGGGTTCTAAAAAGAAGGTAGAATTTCCCCCCTACCTTCTTTTTAGAAACCTCCATCTGGCTTGCTAAAGAGCTTAGCAATCCAGGACGGGGGTGGGTGGGCTTCCTAACAGAGGCTTGGGTCCCTTATTCCCCCCTCTCTTGAGAAGACTCCCCCCATAGCTAAGCCCCATACCAAGCCAGGTGGGGGAGGGATCCACAGTTGCAGGGTGGCTGGGGAAGCTGACGGGGACTCCCTGTCAGCTTCCCTAGCCACCCACTCCTGCCTCCGCAGCTGTGGGGTGGCTGGGGAAGCCAACGGGGGAGGCCCCCATCAGGTTTTCCAGCCACCCCACCCCTGCCTCTGCAGCTGCAGGGTGGTTGGGAAGCTGAACGGAGAACCCCGTTCAGCTTTCCAGCTACCCTGCTGCTACGAACGACTGCATCGGATAACGCTAGCAGATTGTTATCCGATGCAAAATTTCTTTAGAAATGTTGCATCATTATCCGATTTCAGCATTATCCGATGCAGTCGTTATCCGAGGTATTACTGTACAATGGAACCTCATACAACAATTGCCTCGTATAGCAACGAAATCGCATAAGAATTAGGTTTTGGGGGGAAATGGTGTCCCGCATAACAATTTTCCCTATGGAAAAAATCATACAACAATTTTTCAATGAGAAGAACTACTTAGCAAAAAAAATTGTTGTACGATGCATCTCATAGGGAAAATTGCTATACAATGCATGTATCGTATAGCAATTGTTTCAAACAACAACAAGCCCCATGGAACAGATTAATAAAATCATTGCATGAGGTACCACTGTATCTGCTAATAGCAACATTTTAAAAATACAATTACAGTAAAACCTCGGATAACGCTAAAACTTGGTTTCAGAATAAGTGTAAATCTGTAAGCCTTAATTGCAAATTGCAGCTAATTAAAAAGATGCCAGTCATGTTCCTGGCTCTGGAGTTAAATCTCAGGAACCTAACAAGAAAGAAGCAAAGTAGCTCTGCTGATACATCTAGATGCTGCTTCAAAAACAACTCCAACTTTTGGAAGTGATTTTTAGTGAATATAAGAGATATGAGTAGGAAATAATTAGTAAATGCCCAATAAAAGCACAGAAATAAGAGAAAAGGTTCTGGTGCAGGTCTTTTTCTTAACATCCAGTGAAATCATGTGATTCCATTCACGGAGATAAAGGAACATAAACCCCCAACTTGCACTGATTGATTAAAATGAGCACCACTTAACCTTTGAACATTTGTAGACCGTTCAAGAGTTCCAGGAAGGCAATCAGCCAGATTCACCATTTCCTCTGACAGACAAGTTAATTTCTTCTTTACTTCATTTGATAACAGCACCATGTCTGTAAAAAAAAAGGTAATGTTCTTAGCCACTGTACTCTGCCCTAACTAAAATAGTTTTGGGGATGGGGGAGCAAAGGCAATTTCCTTTTCTTTTCCACTTCTTTCCAAAATTAAAGCTATCACAATAACAGTATTTAAGAAGGTTTACACCAGCTTTCAAGCAGGTGCATATCATCTTGCATCAATTTTAGGTCAAGAACAAATGGCTTCATTTAAAAACAAGAGTGAGTTAACGATACATTTTATTTATTTATTTATTTATTTATTTATTTATTTATTTATTTATTACTTGCATTTCTACCACTGCCCCCTTGCCGAGATGACTCTGGGCGGCTCACAACGAACAAAAACTCACAAAAACAGTCCGCGAAGAGAGTGAATGAGGCTCCATTCATGTCCCCAAGATCTTTTCCAACCAAAGTGGTCCCTATTGATCTACTTGTAATGCCTTGCTTTCGAACAGCTAGGTTGGCAGGAGCTGGGACACGAGATGAACGCTCAATCCATGACATTATGCAGTACCCCCCCAATAGGTGTTGCCCCCTCCCTTCCTGTCCAGTGCCCTTTTAGTGTAGCTAGCACGCCCCTGATTATAATAGTTGTAGCTACAACTATGCCTGCTGCCACCTCAGCTGAATCACATCCCCTGGTGGCATGCATGTTCCAGCAGCAGCTGGGCATGTCTGGGAAAATCAGTGAACTGACATCAGAAATGGGTATATAAGGTGAGATGGACCAAAGACTTGTCTCTAGTGTGAAACTATCGTATTGGATAGTACAGCTAGGCCATAGTGAGTCTGTTTTGAGCTAAAGATGACTAGGCACATCTGTGTTAATAAACTGGACAATTTTTGCTATACAGTAATACCGCATACAATGAAAAAGTTTGGTTCCACGATGTCTTTTATTGTACGATTTTTTTCCCCTGTTATATGGTACATGAAAGGAAACCGAAGATAAGGGGTCCAATTCCCGCCTTCCTTTCACAGATAGCAGGCAAGCGGGACACCTGCCTCCTATGAAAGGAACTCGGGGATCGAAGGGTCCAATCCCTGCCTTCCTTTCGCAGAAGGCAGGTGAGAGGGTCGCCTGCCTCCTATGAAAGGAAACCGGGGATCGGGAGGACTGATCCCCGCCTTCCTTTCACAGAAGGCAGGCGGTCTGATCCCCACCTTCCATTTGCAGAAGGAGGGTGAGTAGGTCGCCTGCCTCCTATGAAAGGAAACTGGGGATCGGGGGGGGTGTCCAATCTCTGCCTTTCTTTCGCAAAAGGCAGGTGGCCCAATCCCCACCTTCCTTTCACAGAAGGCAGGCGTGTGGGTCGCCTGCCTCCTATGAAAGGAACCTGGGGGTCGGGGGTACCAATCTCCACCTTCCTTTCACAGAAGGCAGGCGAATGAGTCATCTGCCTCCTATGAAAGGAACCCGGGGATCAGGGGTTTCAGAGAAGGCAGGCGACCTGTTCGCCTCCATTCTTGGAAAGGAAGGCGAGACTCAGAGGATTTGACCCCCAGGTTGCTTTCCAAGGAGGGAGAGACCTGCTTGCCTCCCTCCTTGGAAAGCAAGCCGGGACTCAGAGGGTCCCCTCCCTTCATAGCAAGGCAATGAATCCCAGGCTTGCTTGGGAAGGAAGGGTGGCCACCTGCTGGGCTCCCTCCTTCCCAAGCTAGCCCGGGACTTGAGGTTATGAACCCCGGCTTGCTTTTAGAGGAGGCAGCTGACCTGCTCAGCTACCTCCTTCGAAACCAACACATACAATGAAAAAACCATATAATGAAGAGGAATTTGGAACAAATGTTCCAAAATCCTCTTCGTTGTACAATTTTTTTGTCGTATGATGCATTTATTATACAGGGTTCCACTGTATTTATGGCAAATATATTCTGCATGATCAATGCAAGAACCTAACTGAGAGGGTGAGATTTGCTAACTTAAGATCCTGATGTCCTAGGCAGAATCAGATATCAGATTTGGATTTAGCGCACATGGTTTAGTAAAAGACATGTGGGTTAGACAAGTAGCAGACATTATTTATTTATTTACTTATTTACTTATTCATTCATTCATTCATTGTGATGCAGTGTTACCAGAAGCCCAAGTGAGCACTCCTGCTGATCAGGGCTTCTGGGAACTGAAGTTCCAGAACACCTAGAGAGCCAAGGTTCAGCATCACTGCCCTACCTTCATAACCACTGTATTTTAGTTCACATTTCCTTGTAAAAATCTTCATGTAAAATCAGAAGTCTGAACTGATCCACAATTCCAGTTCATAGAAGTGTGCATGCATCAAATGGAGTTTTGACGCATGCGCACTTCTGAGCAGCCATTTTGGGCTGCCCAGAAATGGTACAGAGGCTGGAGAAGCGGTGGCAGTGGCAGCCTATCCTCGGCGCACCGCCGGGCCGGGCCAGGCCGGGCCAGGCTGTGCTGTGCTGCCGGGATAGGCCAGGCCAGTCCGCGCCGCCAGTCCGCTGTGCCACTTTGCCGCCACCGTTCCTGCTGTTCCAGCCTGCCTGCTGCTCCCCGACCCCAGGATAAGTTATGGGTTTGTGTTTGGGGTGGGTGGGTTGAGGTGTGTGTCTGTTTTATGTCGTGTTTTTATGTGTATTTAATGTCTATTTTAATTTGCATTTTAATGTGTTTTTTATTTCTATTTTTATGTATACTGTATTTTTATTGTATTATTTTTTTTACTTTGGCTCGGCCCACAACATCATGACGTTGGCTATGCCCATGATGTCATGACGTTGGCTCCGCCCACAACATCAGCTTCACCCCCCACAGTGTAGTAGTAAAAATTTTGACAGCTCTCCACTGCACAGATGATAATAATTTTATGTCAGAGATTACTCTGGGTTGAATGGATTTTTAAGAGACACCAAAATGAGGCTCCTTTCATGCCCCGAAGTACAGCTCTTGGGTATTGAAGGTTCAGAATTTTTTTCTTGTTTTCCTGCTCTAAAAACTGGGTTTGTTTTATGGTCAGGTGCGTCTTATGGTCCGAAAAATACGGTATTTAGCAGATCAACGATAACAGCTAATCTTGCTAGTTTGTTTTTTAAGATCAACTAGGGAGAATGATTGTGAGGGTAAATGTTCCCATTGTTCCAAAACATCATACCCCAACTTGTGTTGTCATGAGGAACATGTGCAAAACTGTTCCCATTATTGCCATTTTTTAAAAAGTAGAAGCTCCCAGTGTGGGGGAGAAATTTGAGTCAGGTCAACAATATCCTGATAATTTATTCATCCATTGGCTCTTATGGGCTAAATAGAAATTGGCTCAAGCAATTCTGCTTGCTTAGTTCCTGATGAGCTTGCAAAGGAACAATCATTAGGTCTGTCTTTATTATGTGACTAGGGAAAAAGGATCATGCCCTTTGTAGTACCTATAAGGAGACCTTATCCTGTTTTTGTTTTTTTAACAATTCTTCTGCATCATCATTATCTTTGTATGTAAAATTTATTGATTGGATTATCTGTGCTGCATTTGTAGTTATATTTTTATATTATGTTGTATTTATTTTTGAGATTGTGATACTGTATATGTTGCCTATGTTATGTAAGCCGCTCTGAGTCACTTCCGCGAGGCGAGTAGAGCGGCATATAAGTCTAATTTAATAACAATAATAACAATAATAATAATAATAATAATAATAATAATAATAATAATAATAATAATAATAATAATAATAATAATAATAATAATAATAATAGAAACCTGACCTTTTGTTGTATAAAACTGCTTATAACATATCGATGTGGTTACTTCACTAGTATTCAATTTTTAAAATCCCTTAATTCTCAAAGAATCAAAACGCTGATCAGAATCCCTTGCTTGAAAGCCAGTTGTATCTGTCTCTAGGGTGCTGTGTCCATCTCTGTTTACAGCCAAAGGGCCTGCACTGTGTCATTTCCGTGGTCACGTGGCAGGCATCACTAGACGCCAGAGAGCATGGAATGCTGTTACCTTTCCCACCAAAGTAGTACCTATTTATCTACTTGCAATATCTTGCTTTTGAACCGGTAGGTTGGTAGGAGCTGAGACGGAGACAGAAGCTTATTCCAACAGGCAGCAGTAAAGTCTCAAACTGTTGACTTGCTGACCTTCCAACTGTCAAGTTTAGCATATTAACCACTAGGCCACTACAGTCCTCTCAATAACACTTAGTCAGGCATAAATCCTCAATAGCATTACACAAGACCAGCTATATTTCAGATAACAGGATTTCATAAACAATGCACTGCTTTTTCATAATATATTATCAAATTCCTTTGTAAAAGAGAGTTATGGGAAACAAATGCTGGATCTCTTCCCTCTAAGAACACTTTAGAGATGATGCACAAGAAACCGCTATGTACTCCTGACACTCAGTGCAAATCTTCATATAACTGTCTGCATTGCATTTCCCCAGGGGAGATTAAAAGAACTGTCAACAACATCATACAAAGCATATCTATCATGCTGACAAATTTATTTTAGGAATACAGCCTGAAAGACCATAGAAGTTAGAAGGGGAAAACAATAAAATTAGAGTATTTTTTATGCTTTACTCAGAAACTTACCTCCTTCTACACTGCTCTGCATCTGCTGATCACTACTCATATTTGACAGTTTTTGATAAATGAGTAAGCTTGCCTGTAGCAACAGAAAAGAAAAAAGGAAACAAACTTTCAAATCATTAGGGTATTTTGTCTCAAACTATGTAAACCAAAGCAATCTCTCTCTCAAGAAATCTATATTTAGTACGTTAGCACCACACACAAAGAGAGGCTAATGTAAAATTAATGGCATACTGATGCACTCGTCAAAGGAAATCATTAATTCAAAACGTTCTGTCCAAACCTAAAATAAAACTCCTCTAAACAGTTTTAAAAGAAATTGAAAGAGCAACTAATGATGAGCTAGTTTGAACATAGCACTAAATAACGTTCAACACTACTGATATGAGGTGGAAGGAGTCTGTAAAAAGCCTCCATCCCCTACACTGTCCACTCCTCTGTCTTCTTAGCTGAATAGATTCCAGTAAAGCCGATTTAATGGGTACATTAGCTAGAGCTGGGATTCTCAACCTACGGCCCGTGGGCCAGATGCAGCCCACAGCACCATTTCATGTGCCCCACCACCACCTCCACCACACCAGGAAGCGCCATGTGGTGGAGGAAGGGCAAAATGGCCATCCGGCCCCCAAAGCCGTCTGAGGGAGCGTGACCCAGGACTGGCTTTAAAAGGTTGAGAACTCCTGAGCTAGAGACTGAGATTTGAAACAAATGCAGATCAGTTTCCAAATAAAGCAGCTTTAAACAATAAGTGATTAAAGTTGATTGGCTTAGCTAACCGGTTTGTACTCCTGGTTCATATATCACAGCATGGCCATTTTTTTCATGGGAAAGTAGAACTGAATTCTGCCAAAGTGTGGAAAGGAGAAACAGGGAACACGTAATTCAACACTTGCTCAGGCTCATTCAGATTATGGAAAGTTAGATAATTGTTTATTACATGCAAATATCACCATTACCATCCTCCTCCAGAAACTAAAAAACAACAGAAAAACAGAAGTTAAAAACTAAGTACCAGTGGAGTGAGCCAGCAACATGATAACAGCTAATCATTAATACCCTAGAAAAATAAGGTTTCTTGACCAGGCATCTAGGATTCATCAGAACCAAGTAATATTCTTTCATGCTCCGAACAAACCCTGGACTGCCAAAATGAAGCCACTTTCTTCACTTTGTCATTGCCCAGACCAAAGTCCTCACCAGTGCATGCCTCTGGCAATAATCGGCAGACCAATAAATGAGCCAGATCCTGTACCTTTCCACATTCACACATCATGCTGTAGTCTGCCACTAGCCCCCACTTGAGCATGGTGGTCTTAAATTTAGGGACTCCATCCCTCAGCCTATTCAGGGCCCTCCAAGTGACATAGGGGAGGTTGAGTTCATCAACTATATCCTCCTTTAATGTTGTTAATTGTCCAGTGAGCTCCTTCTTCCATCTTCTAATTTGATTTTGCTCTTGTGTACCCTCAAGAATGTTTGTTCTTGCCATATCAGGCCAAGTACAAAACCAGTACTTCTCAGGTCAGGGCACAACTCAAACGAGGGCCATGTCAGAGTTGCCATTTGCTTGCCTGCTGACAGACAAAGTTACTCCAATGACAACCTTTGCTTTCAGCCAGCTTCATGCAGAATTAATAGCATGGTAACTCATAACTAATACAGAATTCTATTTTATGAAGTTAATTATGACCAGAAGCTTCCAGACTGGAACAGAATCTATTTCCTTCTCTTTGTGGCAGGCCAGCCCTATGAAGCTGCAGGTCCTCTGAGAATCTCTTTCCCTCCCTCCTTCTCACTCATACACATACACTCCCTTACCTTGAACAAACAGCTGTTCTCGTAACAGAATCTGGGCCTTTCTCCCCCTGCCCAACAGACACCATAACCCGCTCTCATATAAGCTGAGCCACAGGCAAGGTTTTGATTTGCCTTTATACTTGATCAAGATAAATTATAGTAATGTGGAAAGTTAGAGAACCTAGGCCTGTTTTCCCTAGAACAGTGATGGCAAACCTATGGCTCAGCTGTCTGGGGGGCGTTGTCTGGCCCACGGTGCAAAAAAGTTGGGAACCACTGTATTAAAAGTACCATTAAATTGTCTGTTGTAACTATCTACTGAGACTGCAGAATCAGTTTACAGAGACAGCACTTGGAAGCAAAACTGACAGGCAAAATATAACAGAAGAGCTCAGCAAAACTAAAAGGCAGAAGGTGTTTGCAGTGGAGCTTCAGGGAAAAAGCATAAGTACAGACTGTATTTCTCCTCATCTATCAAATGGAGGCTGGCTTAAATTAGTTTGATGCCCCTTCTCTTTCAAAGCAAAGTGCTACAACACAATAGAAAGATACAGCAAACAACCTAATTTCTCTTGTCCCATTCCAGTGTAATGTGCAGTTCTAGGACATGTGAACCGGTAACTTTCAACTATCAGAATATTTTGACATGACCAAGAGACAGATACATCATTCGGATGTCCATATCTTGGCTTCATAAGCTGAAATAGGAACAATTCATGTGGTCCTTCTTGGCACACCACAATTAAACTCAGCTCCTCAATTAACTAGTTTTGCATTTCATCCCGATAAGAAAACTATGCTTACCAGGTCTAGAACAAAGCAAAACCTTGTATCACCATTTAAAGTTGGAATCTTTTTGCCTGTTCCAAATCTGATAAGCTTAAATGCTACACATAGAGAAGTGAAAATGAAGGCCACACATAGAGAAGTGAAAATGAAGGCCAAGAACTTGTCCATATCTCAACTTAATATACAGTAAAACACCTGATAACGATTGGATCAGATAACGCTAAAATCGCATAACGTTAAGTAATCTGGGGAGGAGAATTGGATCGAATAACGTTAAGGTCCTATGGGATGGATCGGATAAAAACCGCTAAAGCCTGTGCGGTTAAATGTATCTCTATGGAGCTTTAACGTTATCCGATCCATCCCATAGGATTTTAACATGGATCGGATAACACTAAAAATCGGATAACACCAAGACTTGTGGAACCAAGTTTTAGCGTTAACTGGTGTTTTACTGTACTAAGATAACCAATATAATACAATAAGAGATAACCAGCAAAATGAGAGTAAAATCACTGGCAGTGGCAGATTGTCACTATTTAAAGTTCTTGATTTGATTTCAAGTTGCATGTGACTTTGTCTCATTACACACAAGTCGCACACAACCTGAAATTGAAGAATAGACTCTTTAATTAGTGATAATCTACCAGTGTCAGTGACATTATTTCCTCTGTTCCAGCTGAGCTAGGAAACAGGAAACTGGCCAGGATAATGAATCAAACTGATCAAACATAAACTTAAACATTTATTACATAAACTTATCACCTACAAAAATATATAATTTTTTTGTACATACATAAGCGTCAGTAGCTGCATACAGCTTTTGTTCTTCAGAAAGTGGAAACTTTTCCCAGTTACCACAGCGAACGGATTTGTCTTTCAGAAGTTGTTTGTAGAACAAGTGTTTTGCAAGGTCATTCAAACTCCATACCTCCTTACATTTTAGCTATAAATAAGATAAAACAGTTAAATACAAACTATTTCAGAGAGAAAAGTTGAAGAATAAGTTTAATGTGATTTATTTCTGATACAGAATAAATCTAAATGAGATGCTTTATTCATCAGTACAGTTTTAAAATATATTAATGAGAAACAAATGACCATTTTTGTTGTTCAGTCACACAGTCGTGTCCAATCCTTTCTGACTCCATGGACCATCGTACGCCAGGCACCCCTATCCTCCACCATCCTCCGCAGCCATATAAAGCTCTACACCCATTGCGTCAACAATACCATCTAGCCATCTCATCCTCTGCTGCCCCCTTCTCCTTTTGCCTTTGATCTTTCCCAGCATCAAGGTCCTCTCTTCTCATTTGGTTTCCAAAGTACTTTAGCTTCATCTTCAATATTTGTCCTTCCAAGGAGCAGTCAGGGTTGATTTCCTTCAGGATCGATTTCTTTGTTCTCTTTGCTGTCCAGGATACTCTCAAGATTCTCTTCCAGCACCACATTTCAAAGGCGTCTATTTTTCTACGCTCAGCCTCCCTTATGGTCCAACTCTCACAACCATACATTACTACTGGAAATACCATTGCTTTAACAATGCGGACTTTTGTTGGCAGGGTGATGTCTTTACTTTTATGTTCCCCAGGTTTCTCATAGCTTGCCTCCCAATAATTAATCACCCTTTTATTTTGTGGCTGCAGTCACCATCTGCGGTGATCTTGGATCCTAAGAATGTAATGTTTGTCACTGCTTCCACTTCTTCCCCATCTATTTTCCAGGGAGTGATAGGGCCTGTTGCCATTACAGTCAAACCTCGCATAAAGAGTGTTTAGCTTAAAGAGTAACTCGCTTAAAGAGCAGAATTTTCTCTGAATGGTCGCTTCACTTAACAAATAAAACCAACCAAAAACTCGCTTAACAAATAAATCGGGATTCGCAATCCCCCCACAATTGGTCATTTACAATGGTGTTTCGCTTAAAGAGCAAACTCGCTTAAAGAGCAATCCTGTGGAATGCATTATGCTCTTTAAGCGAGGTACAATTGTATCTTGTTGTTATTGTTTTAATGTTAAATCTCAAGATAACTTTTTGCACTCTCTTCTTTCAGCTTAAGCAAGAGGTTCTTTAGGTCTTCTTCACTTTCTGCCATCATGGTAGTATCATCTGCATATCTCAGGTTGTTGATGTTTCTCTCAGCAATTTTAATTCCAGCTTGTGATTCATTCAGGCCTGCATTGTGCATTATGTGCTCTGCATATAAGTTAAATAAACAGGGTGACAATATGCAGCCTTGTCATATTCCTTTTCCTACTTTAAACCATTCCATCATTCCGTATCCTGACCTAACTTTTGCTTCTTGACTCATGTATAGATTTCTCATGAGACATATGACCATATCTCAGCCCTTCTCACAGTGCTCTTAGTGTGGAAAGATCATAAGAGGGAATGGGAGATGGTCCAACTACAACAGACTTTGAAGCATTCATCTTAGTCTTCTTTGAAGCATTCTTCTTAATTCCTTCCATCAGAGGATTCCGGGGGAATCTAACAGGGCAGCTGATTGCTGCAAATGGAAACAGGACTCAGCACCCATAATGAGCATCACTGGGAAGATACATCCATAGGAAGGAGGGCATGAACTACACCAGTGTTTCCCAAATGCTGGTTTTTGGACATCAATTCCCAGAAGCCGAAGTCATTTCCCCAAAGCACTGATCAGCCAATGTACTGACTTAGGCTTCTGGGAATTGAAGTCCACTAGTGGGCTGTGTACCCCTTGTTGGGAACTACTGAACTACACCATGGGTGCGTTCTAATGGTGCAGAAGCAGGTCACAGGGCAGTTTAGTTTCAACAGTGGTATCACGAAGAGACATCACAAAAATCTTATTCGAGTAATTTTTAAGAGATTTCAAAAGTTAAGGAAGAGATTTGAATTGCCAACGGCAACAGTTTATAAGTGTCTCCTCCCAGGAAAGTCCATTTGTATTTAGTAGAACCTATCCAGGAGAAATGCACACAGGATTGCAGCTTACATGATCGATGAACTTGCTTGTCCTATTCTTTATTAGGGGAAAGACAAACATGAATTGCTCTCCAGATGTACAACATACAAATGCATACAATCAATATACTGTATACATATTCAAAAATCACAATTTCTCATTTTTTACATAGCGTGGAGTCTCAATTAGCCAAAGTGATAGGTAAAGGAAAGTCATCCTAGAAATTCTCACTACCTTTACCAAAAAATCACATTTAAAGTTGCAGATACAGGTAGCCAAAGGAGAATTATTTAGCAACACACTCAGAATTCATCAGTTTTGCTTCTCAAAACAGATTATGTATGAATGTTCAGTTAGGTATCTGACCCAACAAGAAGTGAACCCTTACCTTTTCATTGGCAAGGCCAGCCAAATCCACAAGGTCTCCCAATCTGATTTCAAAATCACGCATCAGCTTCCATTTATCCCCTTCAATACCAACCCCAGCCTTTTTGATATGGTTATCTTCAAGCAATCTTTTCAATCCTCCAGGAAATCCTGAAGTGATTAAATATACACATGCTATACAAATGTAGTCAATTAAGGAATGCATACTAATTTTTCATATTATACACAATGTTCCTTAGCACTGTCTAGTTTTTATTTTTTGACACTGCAAGTCCAACACTTTTTCCTTGAAAGGTAAAGCCTGAGGACTTTTCCCTGTCACTACTTCTCCTTGATGTGAGATCTAGTGGTAGTGCAAAAGTACAAGGATCCCGTTTCACTGAACTTTCTTCTCAACTGACATTAGAACCATTGAGGAAAAACTATAAAATCATAGACGGCATATCCTCCCATTCTCTTCCCCAAAGCAATCCAGGAAAATGAAGCCACAGTTTCTCTCTTAACCAACTAGAAGCCAAGATATGGAAACACTACTTAAGACAGTACAGTACCTAGCTACCATTAACATGGTTAGTGTTGGCACATATGTTAGGGGAGCAAAAGAAAGCACAGACTTTTTCTTCTCACATGCCAACAAAAATGACACTTTGTTCTAATAAAAATCATAAATTCCAGCCACCTGCATTACTGAAGCATTGCTGGATTTAGGAAGTACTGTATAGGATGAGTTGTCCTTCAGTCACAGAACAACATAACAACATACTTTTCTGTTCACATTGTGACCACTTCTTCAATGGGTCTCTCTCAGAATGCTTAGCCAACATGACAGCTTCTTCAAGGAGAGGAAACTGAATACTGTACTTCTAAGAAGCAGTTTCCTGCACATCAACTAAAATGTGAGAGAACGCCTTCTTAATATCCTTAAAGTAAACAAATTAAGCTTGCTGGTGAACAATTTGAACAGTGTAGGTATGAAAACTCAATTTCACCAGTGTAGACTGCCATTAGGACAAAGTATATGAAAACCTGTTCCTACACTGCAGACTGGACTGTGTTAGGCAAAGTGCACAGTCGTAGCTCTTATGTAAAAGATTAAACAGATACTAACTTGACATTGAAGAGACATGAAACAGGTAGCACTTTTCTTCAGACTCGCACAGCTGGATTAAGGCAACTTTCCCTTCCTTTCCCTTCCTATAGACCGGTGCCCATTCAATGTCAAATCCTAGCACAGCTCCATCAGGCAATGTTCCACTGAAAGATGAAAATGTGTCTCAGATTTAAGTCCTTCAAAAAAAAAAGTATTCCTAAAATCCAGTAGAAACAAAAGCTGGCTTTCAGACGTTACAAATAATGGTTTGTCAAATTAGAAACTAGATTGAGAAATGTATAGTCCCTACTCTTGGACTCATCTCTGGCACAAATTTTCTTTCCTTTGTTTGGCTGAGCTTGAGCAGAGCTAGGCCATAGAGCCTCTCTGTCTTTCTCAGTTTAGGTGTCTGCAGAGATGGCTTAGTGGTTAAGACACTGAGCTTGACAATCAGAAGCCTGGTAGGTCAGCAGTTAAAGACCTGATTGCTACATGGCGGAGTGAGCTCCTGTCATCTGTCCCATCTCCTGCCAAACTAGCTTTAGCAGCTCAAAAGCAAGAAGCCACAAGTAGATAAATAGATACCACTCTGGCAGGAAAGGTAAGTGTTCTGTGCACTCCGGCACCTAGTCATGCCTGCCATATGACCATAAGAATGTCTACACAGTGCTGGCTCTTTGGCTGTAAAAAGAGATGAGCACCAACCCCTAGAGCCAGACAAGACTGGCTGTCAATCAGGGGAAACCTTTAACTTTACCTAGATTAAAATCCCAAAATGGAGAAGTTTGGGATATACAGTAATGTCAAAAAAATCTGAAACTTCAAAGAATTCCTCCACTGTCTGTAGTTTCTATTCATGTGTCCACATACGTACTTCCAATATTGGAACAATGGACTCTTCCCGCATTGGAACAAAGGAGAAATGCAACAATCAGGTTTTAATTCAGAAATAAAGCAAGGACCCTCCTCCACAGCAGATCATAAAAAGAAAACTTGATTGGGAAGGAATAAAATCTAAACTAAAAAACCTGTCTGGCCACCTTTTTGCAACTGTTGCTTTTGCTACAGAAAGCTTCTTTCTCAGGGCAACATAAGGTGGGGGCAAAAATCAGTGTGGTTTGCTCAAATATAACATGAACTAACAGCAACAGATGAAGGGACCAATCCCAAGCATTTTTTCTATCTAAATCTTTTATCACTTACGTATAATAAATACATAAATGCTACAGCAAGGATGGCTCAATCAATACAATAGCTTGGATCCAAAGCCCACCATCTGTGTTGCTTACAGAGGCTGTTTCCATCTTAGCAAGGGAACATAGCACAAGAAATGTGCTCACTATTCCAAACTGAAAGGAAAATAACTTGCTGGCTGAATAACCTATCGCCCAAATCTCCAGCAAGATGGGAACAAGAAGAAAACCAAACAAGCTCTTAACTGTGGGCAAGATATCCTCCCCACCCCCAACCATTTATGACCCCAAAATTTGAGATAGCTTCCACCTTTTTTTTGCACTATGTTTCCATACATAATGGACCCCAACACATCACAGCATTATACTGCAAACAATACTCAGCTAAGCTTGCATAAGAGTTTATAAAAGAGATTCAATTTATTTTCTGTTTGTCTTAATATTGTCTGGGACCTTACAAAGAGGTGAATCTCAATTAAAAATACACAGGGTTCACTAGTTGCTATATAATTATTCACTCTAAATGCTTTGTGCAGATGTTCTTTCAATAAGGACAGTCATCTTGCCAAGCACAGCACATAAAATTAATAAATAAATGAGTTGACAATGTCATCAACAGGGAGAATCAATTAAATACAACACAACCTGTATACGGGAAATTGCAGGAGGAGTAAATTACTTTCCAATAGTAAGACACGTCTACAACAGGCAAATGCATATGTTCAGTCTCTTACATAATATCTTCAGAAAGTAAGGAACAATCATTAGCATTGTAGCTGTACACGATGGAACCATGAAATTCTAAGAATGGAAGGCTATCTTCTAGAACACTCCGAAGGGCTGGATTCTTCTGCTACGTAAAAATGCAAAAAAAAAAAACCAAAATAACAGCTTGTTCAAGCATATATTTGAGAAAATATTTACCGGTAGTTATATTTAATTAGACAAAGTGCATGGGTCCTCTTATTCATGTTGCAAAAGTGACAGAACAGGGATAAGTACCTTATGACAGTGATAGTCAAGCCATATTAATAGTAAAGACGATCTCTATACAGTATAAGTAAAAAAATGGGCAGAGACACATTTTCATTTTGTAGAAGTCTTTCAAGTTGCTTTTTAAAATATGTAATAGGTGTTTTAAAATATGTAATAGGCATTGAGTCAAGACATAATGTAACTTTTTCTGCCATGCTCAGGTAAGATGTATGCCTCTTTCAACATAGAAATTAAGCATGGTTCAAACACAACATGGCAAGTCATGAAACCTTAATTAAGCCAGTACAATCAGTGATGTGGGTTTTCTGGAGAAAATAGAACTAGAAAACCTTCTGGAAAAATAATGTTAACTGGTTTAACATGTTCGGTTTAAATGTTATAGTCAACCACAGTTAAAGCTTCCTGTGGAGGGAAAACATTTAGGAATATTTGTAACAATAAAAATAGAGTAGCATATATTTTCCTTATAGTTAGCAAAGCATAACTATTGCTGCACCAAATATCTTATATCAACAGTTTACCATTACACACACACACACCCTGAAGTGTAACTTTAGTGCCTTCAGCTTCATTCTTTCTCTCTCTCTCCCCACAATACTTCTCAGGTTCATTTTGAGCTGAGAAAAATCTGATTCAGTACAACTACTTCAATAAAGGATGGATATGAATCTACAGAACAGGCAACCTGTCATTTTTTTCTCTTGACTACTTGTGACTGATTGAGATGCAAGAGATTTTGCCCAACAGAAACAAGCTTAGCAATGTGTTCCTTTGTTAGTCTACTGAGGACAAATTTACCATCTGAGGATTGCAGTGGCTAAGTGGTTAACACGCTGAACTTGATGACTGGAAGGTTGGCAGGTCAGCAATTTGAGACCTGAGTACTGCACGACAGAATGAGCTCTCATCTCTGTCCCAGCTCCTGACCACCTAGCAGTTTGAAAGCAAGAAATTACAAGTACATAAATAGGTACTACTTCAGTGGGAAGGTAAGTATTAAGTGTTCCATGCACTCTGGGGTCAAGGCATACCTGTCACAAGTCCATGGATATGTCTGCAAACACAGAC
Source organism: Furcifer pardalis (assembly GCA_030440675.1). Taxonomy (NCBI): domain Eukaryota; kingdom Metazoa; phylum Chordata; class Lepidosauria; order Squamata; family Chamaeleonidae; genus Furcifer; species Furcifer pardalis. Next base: position 11,802,283 of record CP126896.1, on the reverse strand, counting down.
AGAGCTCTTTGGCTATAAACAGAGATGAGCACAAACCCTAGAGTCGGATACGACTGGCTTTCGAGCAAGGGCAACCTTTACCTAAGTCTAGTTCAGATTTAGTCAGAAGCCAATTATGTTGTGCAGAGGAAGAGGTTGTCATGGTTTGTTTGTTTTTTTTACAATTTCCCCCATGGGCAAATTATCACTAGGGTTTACTAATGCTTATCTCCTTGAAAGAGTAACTTATAGAAATTCATATCCTGTATTTAGACCATCTAATATGATACAGCATTTCCCAAACTACAGGTATATTCCACAGAACACCAGTGGACTTCAATTCCCAGAAGCCTCAGTCACTACATTGGGTGATCAGTCCTTTGGGGAACTGACTTAGGCTTCTGGAAATTGAAGTCCAAAAATCAAAGTTTGGGAAATGCTGATACAGTACAACAGCTGAGACAACTATGGATAAATGTAGGTGTATGTGGTACTGAATTTTTTTCTTAAAAAAGTAGAACTGGAAAATTTGGAAATACATGGCTACAATCAAGGACATCAAGCTACTAATCACCAAAATATTGTTGATGCACAACAAAGCTGAGAAATACAAATGTCTTCAATGGACAGAAACGGTCAGGGGGAAGAAGAGATGTGAAAAATTTATTCTTATTCCCTACCTTTTTATCAACCACAGATTCCACATCGTTCCATTCAGTCATCCACTGAGGAAGTTTATTTGATGGAAAATCCATTTTCTTATGAATTTATCCATCAGGACTTGTACGTTACCTAAAATGGTAAGAGATAAAATTTCATCAATTAACTTCTCACTATACTTAGCCAAGAATTCACAATAACCCAAACCCTGTCACTTAATGGAGTATTTCTGCAAACCAGTCCTACTTATCTCTACCTCAAATGCCCAGTAAGCAAGTATGACAAAAACTTCAAATATATATGAATAAGGCAACAAAATGCAGACATGCTTATCAATGACTAATTCTCATCTTGAATGTTTTACAAGCATGTCAGTACATTTGGAAAAGTGGTATTAATTTTTCAGCCATGGAAGACACAAAGAACTGTTAGCTCAAGAAGTGTTGTTGTTAAATGCCATCAAGTCATCTATGACCCTAGAGCCATGATGGTGAACCTTGGCACTCCAGGTGTTCTTGGCCTTCAATTACCAGAAGCCCAAGTCAGCACTCCTGCCCTAGAGCAATCCTATGATTGAACAATCTAATTTCTTGTCCTCAACAGTCCTCCTCAGTTCTCGTAAACACAAGCTTGTGACTTCCTTTGGAAAGTATATCCACCTCAAATTTGGCCATTTTTTTAGCTGCTCCTGGTGTTGTTAACCTTTCCCAGTTTTAATGTCTCTTCCATCAAATCCTGCTATCTCATGATGTGCCCAAAATAGGGCAGTCTCAGTTTCATCATTTTTGCCTCCCGAGATAGTGGATCTTTCCATATTCTGTTTTAAAAGTAGTTCCTTATCCACAATTCAGGTTATACATCAGGACAATCAAGTGTTCAGGCACATCCATTTCTTTCAGAACATCACATAGTTTCTCATGACCCACCCAGTCAAAAGCTTTACTGTAGTCTACAAAGCACAGGCTTATAATCTTCTGAAAACATGGCTGGCGGAACAGGTATGGGGTCCTGGTGGTACCATGACCCCAGCTCGCTGGCTTGTTTGAGCTCCCTCTCCCCCCTGGTCTTTTAATCTTTTTAATCTTGTGTTTTTGAGTTTTTAACTTTTTAAATGATTATTGGGACCTGTGGATGTTTATAAATTTTAAAAACTTTTTAAATTTTATAATTGTAATTTTGAAGTTTTTTTAACAATGGGTTTGGGTTGGGTTTTATTATGCTTTTATGATGTTGTACACCGCCCTGGGTCGCCCCAGTGAGAAGGGCGGTATAGAAATGTAAATAAATAAATAAATAAATGTGGGTGCTCCAGTAGCCATCATCTCAGGTGCCTCTTTCTTTTTGGAATTCAGCTTTAACATCAGGTGTTTCTTGCTCCACATACAGAAAAAAGGCTTTGCTGCAATACTTTGAGCATGAACTTGCTTGCACTGGAAATTATAGCAATGGTATTATATTTACTGTGTAGCTTGAGATTTCTCTTCTCCCACAGTAAATTACTTAAGTAACATAACATCTAAGGGAAGGAAGGGAAACATTTAATTCTACCAGAGGAAAAACGCTTTGCTTCAGTTCATTTCACTGCTAAAAATCAATCTATCTTTATTGTACAGTCACAGATCCAACAAGTATCTCACTTCTGTCAAACAAGCAGCAAAGAACAGACATCTTTGCAACAAAAAGGAAACTATTTTGTCATTTGCACATGAACTAGAGACTTCTTCCTTTTTGAAGGTAATAACCCTTCATCTCCTACATTATTCTGAAGAACCCAAGTAGGAGGTAAAGAGTATTTGTGTCAAAGTCAATTCTCACATACATGCTTGACATTCGATGGCTACAGACAGTAACAAGTAGTAAGCTGGACCTGTGAAAGAGCTGCTGAGAAACTAGTATCATGTCAAATATGAGTGTTTTTTTTAAAAAGATACTACTGTATTCAGAATTCTAAAACTGTTGCAAACACAGTCCTTGGTCCACTTCCAAGAACAACAACCAGGATATGGTTCAAAAAACATCCGCTTAAGGGTTTTTGGACCTTAATCCTGCAAGCTTACTCAGAAGTAAATTCAACTCTCGCTCTATTCAAGAGAATTTACTAACAAGACCCCCACAGGAGTAAACGCCTATTTGTTTAAATTTATGCAAAGCATGAGCATGGGCTGTTGCCGGGATTTCGACAAAATACAGGCGCAGATAACTTTTATATAATTCTGTGTGCAGCTTGTACGCTGTTTTAACTTTTTATGGTTTTTTAAGAGTTGATATTAAGTTTTAATTTTAAATGGCATTGATGTAGATTGTTCTATGTTTTAACCTTGATGTAAGCCGCTCAGAGTCGGGTTCATCCGATTGGGGCGGGGTGGGGCGGGGTAGCAAATGTAATAATAATAATAATAATAATAATAATAATAATAATAATAATAATAATAATAATAATAATAATAATAATAATAATAATAATAATAATAATAATAATAATAATAATAATAACTCAACAGAAGTTGGCCATTTTAACTGCCAATCCCAAGGGAGGAAAACATTCATCTCACCAAGCCTTCCACATACGCCTTACTGCGCCACTCTACAGTCAAACATGTTCCACCTGAGAGCTACTTTTCCCGCCAGGCGCGCAAGAAATGCGTCACGCGCAGACTTCCACGGCCGTCGCCCTGCAATTGCGTCACCCCGCGCTTCAGCCTCCCTCCTTCCCTCGCTGTTGTCAACTCCAGAAAGGTGAAATGAGGTGAGACGCATGCGCAGTGGAGGAGCCCGCGCCCGCCGGTTTCTGATGCCGCGGAGCACTCTGGGGCGTGTAGTTTTTTTAAAATAATCCTGTGAGGAAAGGCGGGGAGAGGCTAATGTGTGGGTGACTAAAGAAAACGACCCTCACGCTCCTGTCCCTGTCGACGGCGCTTCTCTTTCGCTTCCTACTCCCGACACAAACCGGTTACGGAGCTGTCCCTGAGGGAGAAAAACGGAGCCGTGGGCTGGGAAACCGGCGGGCGATAGGACCCGCCGTCCTTCTCTCTCCGGCTCCCTGCGGGCGGCTTCGCGGGGAAGGCGAGCGCTGCGGGGGCCAAAGAAGCGGGCAGACTGAGGCTCCGGCTGGCGGGCGAGCGAGGAGGCGAGAGGCAACTCTAAGGATGGAGTAAGTAGGCCCCGTTTGTCCCTCCTCTGTTATTGCCCCTCGTTGTTTCTCCCCCCCCCCCCCGTGTGTGTGTCATGGCGGCGGGAGGGGCCGTGGGGTGAGCTCTGTGAGGGGAAACCAAGGCCGGGAGAGAAAGAGACCGAGACCGCCGTGTAGGGCAGGCTGAGTAGCCCTCAAGGGTGGTTCATATGCTCCAAGCCCTTCCCTCGCCTTAAAAGGGTCCCCAAAGGTGTTGAGATGGGTGGTGGGGGTGGTGGAAGAGATTCACTTTCACCTCAGGAGGAAGGGTGAGGGGGGTTGTTGTAGTGTCAAATAATGCCTCTCCTTCTTCCACGTCTAGGCCAGAGTGTGAAACTGCCAAAATGAAGGCACCCCTTGGGGTGAGTCCATTCTGCAGTTCCCTCCGCCTGACCTGGCCTGAGGAAACATTAGCTTTTACAGCACAAGGTGGATGTTTCCAGGCTATGCCATCAAGTCATCTATGACCCTAGAGCCATGATGGTGAACCTTGGCACTCCAGGTTCAAAAATACCACCATCTTTGAGGAGGCTCTGTCTTTCTGTGTATGAGGGCGAGGAGCAGTTTTAAGACCCTTAAGGCCTGCATTTCGGGAAAGGGTGGCTGTGCCTCTTACAGGCAGCCAGTGCACAGATCCTGCCCCTCCTTACCTTTTTCGCCTTCTCTTGTGCCTTGGAAGGGTAGGAAATTGGCCTGGGTGGAGAAGGCTGGCCGCCTGAGGAAGGCTTCGCTAGCTATCTCATGGTATGCCAGAGTGCTTGCTAAAGGCAGAGAGGGGACACAGCCAGATGAAAAAGAGTTGGCCACGGTTGATAAGGGCCAGCCATTTCTTTTTGGCCTTCCTCAGCCTTGTGCCATGAAAGAACAGCATCCTGACATGGTAGCAGGTGAAAGCTCTTCCATTAGTAGGGTGTCATGGGGGGGGGGGGGGGGGATCCAGAGGAATGCATTTTCAGGCAGTGTGAGGAAAGCAGGGCAGCCCTTTGTGGTTGCTGCTCTTAAAGATTAGCTTTGGCATCTGTCTGATATTCAGAAATTTGCAGATGAAAATGAATCCTTATGATATTTATTGACTAGGAACAGCTGTAGAGGAGCCCAGTCTGTCTGTTACAACTTTCCTAATCAAACCTGCTCTGTTTCTTCCCCCCCCCCCCCCGACCATTTCCAGCCCAGTATTTTTGCTACGTAATAGATAAAATGCAAGACTGTGGCTAGAATCTCTTTCTAGTGAAGTTAATTGTGTACAGAGAGGCTGTTGCCTGGAAAGCAGAGTAGGCCCGTTGGTTCTCTATGGTGTGATGCATCTTTGTTATATATTTGTTGTTTTCAGTTGATTGGTAAAGATGGAAAGAGGCAGAGGAGGAGGAGGAGGAGGAAGGAATGTGGGGGGCTCTGGCCTACACAGGAACATTTACTCCCAGTCCCAGCACCAGTATCATTATCCTGCCTCCTCTTCTCAGGCGGGCTGCATGGAAATCCAGGAGCTGGCCTCCAAAAGAGTGGACATCCAAAAAAAGAGGTTTTATCTGGATGTGAAGCAGAGTTCCAGAGGCCGCTTCCTGAAGATAGCAGAGGTCTGGATAGGAAGAGGCAGGCAGGACAATATCAGGAAAAGCAAGCTGACTCTCTCCTTATCAGTAGCTTCTGAGTTAAAGGATTGTTTGGGAGATTTCATAGAGCATTATGCCCATTTGGGCTTAAAAGGCAGCCAGAGTCATAGAAATGAACATGCTAATGGTAAAGAGCAAGATCCAAGAAGGCGACAACACCATCCACCATCACCTCCAGCATCAGTTGGATCTGAAGAGCATCTTCACAGTGTGTTGAAAACAGAATATATTGAAAGAGACAATCGGAAGTATTACCTTGACCTTAAGGAGAATCAACGTGGACGTTTCTTAAGGATAAGACAGACCTTGATTCGAGGACCTGGCATGATAGGATATTTTGGTCACAGTTTAGGACAAGAACAAACTATTGTCCTCCCGGCACAGGGAATGATTGAGTTCAGGGATGCTTTGGTCCAGCTAATTGAAGAATATGGTGAAGGAGATATAGAAGAAAGGAGGAGTGGAGGAGATGAGCCTCCTGAACTCCCAGAGGGGACTTCCTTCAGGGTGGACAACAAAAGGTTCTACTTTGATGTGGGGTCCAACAGGTATGGTATTTTCTTGAAGGTAAGTGAAGTGAGGCCTCCATACCGAAACACCATCACTGTCCCATATAAAGCATGGACAAGATTTGGGGAAAACTTCATCAAATATGAAGAGGAGATGAAGAGAATTTACAACGGACATAAAGAGAAAAGAATGGATATCAGAGGGGACAGTGGTGAAGAACAAGAAGGCCTTGATTAGGATCTGTTTCAACAGGCCAATAAGGAAAAAGTAATGGATAATGGCACTGTTATGTAGTAGTGGAAGAAGTTGCCTTTCATTTTGTAAGTTCTTCCCTGTTGTTAATTAACTCTACTATGTATGATACTACAAGGGTCTGGTTAAATTATATCCACCAACATCTTTGTGGTTTATTACAGGAATAATTAATGGCCCTATGATCCTGATATTTAACTAAACAAGACTATGAAATTATGTATAATGGCACCAAATGTGTTATGACCGCTTCACAAATATGTATAATTTTGTGTTGCAGTATAACATACTACTGTATACGGAATCCAGATGGAATATCTTCTAATATTAATTGTAGAGCATTTATGACCACAACTAACCTTTACATTTTAAATGCTTTTACTGGAAAAGGTATCTTTATGAAAGTTAATCTTCTGGTTACTTTGGAGTAAAAATTCTTGAGGGAGTGGGGATCAAAGCTCTGTGTTATATTGGCCAGTAATTAATTTCATGATTATTCATTTTCATGATGACACAATCATTTAAGTGTCCCAGTGATAAAAATCTATGTTCGACTTAATAGGTTGTTTCAAATTAATGTTAATCATGTATCATCCATTTGTATGGATTGCTTACAGTATGTGAGAAGAGTTTAGTTATTTCAATAGTGTTACAAAATTACAAAAAACTATTTTTATATTTGTGGGTTTATGGGGGTCTAGCAAGTTGCTGTGATGTGGGGATTTGATAGTTGATTTACACTTGGGAATGAAATTCTAAATAGGGAGGTCAAAGGTGATGTGGAAAAGTATTAGAATCAGGGTTTTTTTCTTTTTACTTTAAAAATGCTTTGAGAGATTTTGGTGCATTATTTATTTGGTCTTAAGCAGATATCTCGTTTCACATTGGCACAGTTGAAGAATTCAGTAACAGTTATCAGCACTTGCTTCACAAATTTTGCCTCTTAAACACATTATTTTTCTGAGCCTCAATCTATGCTATTTTTTGTTTGTTAAAACATAAACTCATGGTCTTCTAGCTAAATCTTTTAAGATACATCTTAGAAGTAAAAGTTTCAAAGAGAACATTTATAGGGTGTTTAATTATCCAGAATTTATTAGTTGGAAGAATGTGCTCAGATTATAATGGGTAGAAGCTTGTCAAAAACAAGAATTATAATATGAATATAATGGAACTAATTTCTGAGTAGACATGCCTAGGTTTGTGTGTAAATCCAATTTTAAATTTAGGATGAAAGGATTGTTTTAAACACTAAAGCACGTGCTCTAGAACTTGATACTGTGCAATTATTTCTGTTCTTTTAACATGTTAATTTATTATTCTTTTCCATCAAAAGAAATTGTGTATATCTAATCATTCTAAAGGCTCATTTTTTCTGTATCAAGATGATTTGATACCGAAGGAAAAAATGTAAAAGTGGAAAGCATAGTCTGATATTTATTGTGTTGTCAAAATATTTTTATTTCAGCAAAAGAAAAAAAAATAACTTGCACCAAAATCTTCAAAGGAAATTTAGAAATGTGTGTTACAGTTGTGACAGAGAGAAAGAAGTATGAACTTTAATTTCACTGTTTTAGGTGATTTGCCCAATGTATAAGAATTGTACCTATTAAAGCATTGGTCTATACTCCGAATAAGAATTAACATATAATATCTAACACAGAATGAAGATTTCTAACTTGATTATTTTAATTATGAGTGGCTGCTGACCTACAGTATGCTATTGGAAAGTTGAACACTAATCTTGATATGAAACAGTACATAAAAGGTAATTCTGAGGGAAGGAAACCATAGATATCTGAATGAAAGTGTTCTATGGACTGTTGTTAGCAGAATTATAATGAATTATCTAAAAAACTTAAATAACCATACTGCTGATCTGCTGTTGCACATCCCTGTGCCTGTAGTAACGGCAATGTTGTCGGATTCCACCACATGGAATCCATGAATGTAGGAACTCTTGATGCTCACATTTTCTCGGCTCTTGTCTTGCTAATAGCAGTTTATCCAAACCCTTCAAGTTTCATTTTCAAGTGATACTTTTGGCAATCATTATGCTGTTACTAGACTTTTACCCTATTTTGTTAGGAAAAATCACTAAAATGTCATGCATAATTCCTATTGCTAACTAGTACTTAAAAATGCTTTTCCTTCACAGATTTTGTGAAGTGATATACAGATGTTTCAGTCAGAACACATAGTAGTTTGTACACTGGTATGTACAGTGTGGATAAGTATTATCTATATTTTGTTTTCTGTATTGAGCCAAACATTCAGTACTCAGCTGTAAATATTGCATGTTTCCTAAAATCACTACAATTCTGCATCCTTGTGCTACTAAACAAGGCTTAATTTTTCTCTATATACAGTATAAGTTGCCCATGTTCTTCAAAACAATTACACATGCATACACATGTGAGCATCTGAGATTGACTACACATGAGCCTTAAGATTGCCATCTACTATATATGATGGATACATTGTTTTTGGCTTATCCTTTTTTACAAGTAACTTTTTATTCATATCTTCAAACCCAAGAGCTATATAATCAGATTTACAAAGTTTAGAACTTTTAATGGTTATTGGGGAAAGAGATTCTCTTTACATCCGGAAGTACACCTACATCTTTGGAGACTGGCAATAACATATTGAGTACAGTATTTGCAGAATGGCCTGTTCTAATGTAAAGAAATATGCTTGGCACCCCAAAAATGCCATGTCCCTTAAACTTGAGAAAAAGACACAAGCTTATTTGCACTAAAAAAAAGAGTGGCCAAAAACAATTCTAAGAGGGCAGGGGTGGATAAATCAGTTGTACCGCTTGAATTCATTCTCCTGAGAGAATTTTGAATAAAAGCCCTAACCTCTCTTTAAAATGATATGGTCCAGACAGAAAGTCTGTCAGTTTTGTGATTTCATAATAATGCACTTTATATTTTATAAATACTAGAAGCACATTTCTCCTACTGGTATGGTATGGTGTGTTTCGATATAACTTATATTCTAAATTAGTATGAAAATTGCCTTCTGTGTGCATGTCCCTCAGTAATTTATTGCAAGGACTACATCAAATTATAGTGGGATCATGGAGAAAAACAGGCGCAAACAGATTAATCTTCAAAATATCAAAGGCCTGGGTTTTTTCAGAGATACTGTATTGAGTTTAGCTCTCATTCAATTTGAGAAAATCAGTATTTCTGAAACACAAATACTTCAACAGATTTTTAAATATCATATTACTGCAACTTGTGCAGATGTGGGTTAAATAAGGGTCCTTTCTGTAGTTTTGTAATATCATCCCATAATCCTCTCCACCTCTACATAGTTACTTTAGGGGATAGACTTTATATGGATTATACTGTACTGTATTAGGTTGTGGGTCACATGTGCTGACTTTATCTCATATAATGTAGCTTTTTCTTTTTTAATAAACATGGAAACCTATGGTAGATTATTCATATAAAAGAGTTCTACAGTATAGTTTAAATGACTAGAAAGTACCTTACATAGTTTATTATATGAACTCTGTAAAATGAAGGGAGTTTTGGAATGTATTTGTGTACTACTTATTTAGTATACACATTTAAAAGCTGACTTTCTGCCAAAAATATCATCTGGTTTTAGATTAAAAGATTTCGGAAAATCAGTTTTTCCCCTGTGTTCAGAAGAATACAAAACAAAGACATCTGCTTTTTCAGAGCCTGACAAGTTTTAGAAACTAGAGTTTAAGATGAAGATGCTATTCATATTCTCAACAAATTAAAAGTAAATACTGTACTTTACAAACTTGAACTAGCCTAATTAATTATATATATATTCTTCCTAAGGGAAGGAATTTCTAGACTTGAGAGGTTTCACTTAATACCAGTTAACTAATCATTTCCAGTGCATTTTTCAGAGCATGTTTTGGTTTAGTTACATTTGGGACTAATATGTTATGAAGGCCATGTTCTTATTAACCAAAATTCATATACTGTACTTCATGTTACTGTTCCCAGAAATTTACATCATCCCATCATTTAATACATGCCATTTTCATTTTTTAGGAGATGGATTTTTTTCATAAAATCCCTAAAGCTGTGTCCAGATAGTTGCAGACAGATTGTTGACAATGGCACCTCAAATCTCCTTCAGATGCCTGATGAAATGTGCTAAGGAAGAGTAGCACATATAGTATGTAACTATTTTTAACAGTTAGGAGTAACATTGTCCAATACTTCTCTTACAAGCATCAGAATTAATGGAGAGGTATATGCTTGCTACTGGCTTATACAGTATAGCATATTTCTCAACAGAGTGTCTAAGGGGCACTACATTGGCCATTTACCCCTTAATTTATGTCATATTGGGCACAGAAATTTGAATTAAAACCTAGTGACAATACAACTACCTGTATTGTGAGATCATCTTTCTCTTTACATGGAATTGTCTTGTGTTGTTTAACATTACTTTTGTCCACTCTTGGTCTTACAAGAAACATAACTCTCTTTTTCCTTCTCTTTTCCTTTTCAACAGTCTAAGTTGCTACAATTTGCTTGCTCCCCCGCTTTTTTTAGCCATTTTAAAATATAGATGTTTGTTATTAGATTGCCACAAGTGGGAGGCAAACATAAATAAACTTTTGACTCCACTTTTAGGCCATCATAGAGCTCCCAGGATTTGGAAATTGCCAATTAGAACTTAGTTAGCATGGCAGCTTCTGCTGGTACTGTGCAAATGGAGCTCATTGTTTTGCCCTGCTGTGGACTCCTGCAAGTTGTCCTCTAGACAGGTACAGCGATTCACCCAATTTGATAAACTGAATAGATAGCTGATCAAACTGTATTTTCCCTGCACTTTAGTTGAATGCAAAGTCAAAGCAATTTACAACTGTTTTTCATATACAGTTGTACCTCGCTTAAAGAGCATAATGTGTTCCACAGGATTGCTCTTTAAGCGAGTTTGCTCTTTAAGCGAAACACCATTGTAAGTGACCAATTGTGGGGGAGATTGCGAACCCCTATTTATTTGTTAAGTGAGTTTTTGGTTGGTTTTATTTGTTAAGCGAAGCGAACATTCAGAGAAAATTCTGCTCTTTAAGTGAGTTACTCTTTAAGAGAGACGCTCTTTATGCGAGGTTTGACTGTACTGTAGGTTGAAAAAGAATAACATGAATCTGTGCTATGATTTAATATAGTTGATCGGAGAAAGTAATGTTTGCTTTGAGAATAATGTTACTCTGTACTAAATTGATTCAGATTCCTGCATTGAGCATTGGACTCAATGGCCTAATAGACGCCTTCCAACTCAGTTATTCTATTATTCTAAATCAGGGATTCTCAACCTGCGGCCCATGGGCCGGATGTGGACCACAGCACCATTTCATGTGGGCTTCTACCACACCAGGAAGTTCCATGTGGTGGAGGAAGGGCAAAATGGCTATCTGGCCTCCGAAGCTGTCTGAGGGAGCGTGACCCGGGCCCCGTCTTTAAAAGGTTGAGAACTCCTGTTCCAAATGCATTCATATTACAGTATTGTACATTGAATGGTTTTTCATAAAATATCAATTTCTGAATCACTCAGTTTAAAATAGGATCTAAAATTCATCTGCTGCAGAGCAGAAGTAGCAGATAAATGTTTCATTCACTAAGTGATTTAATTTCTTAGTCACATTTTATTTTACAAATTATATGCTTTAATATGACTAGAATTTTGGTATAAAATTCAGAGGGGCAGGCCTCTCAGTACAGCAGAAATAACCAAGGAAATATCTAAGGCATCTTAAAATATTAAATACAGTATGAGTTGTGAGTGCAATAGGGGGATATAACATTGGATGCTCTTAACTTTTCATGTGATTTCCAAATCTCAAGTTTCAAACTAGTATTGATAATTATGTGAAACAAACATAGTTTCCCAAAAATAAATATAGTAAAACTTGGACTTCTCATTATTGATTCAAAATTTGTAGGCGGTTATGACACTATATCCTTATTAGTAAGGTTGTATGCTTTAGTTTTCTCATTGAAATAGCTTAGGTTCATAAGAAACAAGCATCATTTATAGCACCTGATATGGGTGCTATATGCATATTTTTAAATGTTGCTCTTTATTTTCTGTGCATTTCATGAAATGAAATTTCTTTCCTTTTTAATGCCACAGTATTCAAAGCCACATACACACTGTAATGATATTAAATTGAATGGCCATGCACATTTGTTTGGTTAAAAAAATATTGAAAACAGAGTCCATAAATTTCACGTCCAGGTCTCAGAGTTAAGCTGCTTCAGTGACATGCCACATGTAGATATTTTTGATTTCTGGGCAAGTAAAAACACCCTCTATTGCCAAAATACAATAATATCACTTCTTTTGTTCTTATACAGGTCCAATAATATACAGCCTTCTGTTCTAGGCAACTCTTTTCTAGTATAATTAGGCATGATTCACCCATAACAATTTCTGTCCTTTCTGTGATCCTACTTTCTCTCCATCCTTTCTTGTTCAAATCAATAACAAATTTCTAGCTTGGGGCTAAAGTTCTAGGATTCAAACATACCATGTGTGGCAGTTTGGCTAAAACTAGCTTTCTAAAAACCATTAAATTATTCATTAAATTGAGCACACAAAGAGAAGTTAGAGTAGGAAGCTCATGAATACAGGACTTGTTCTGAATCATCTAAACTGTGGTTGAGATTCTAAACTTTAGAGAAGTGTGGGTATTACAGCAAAAATACATCTCACTCTTACAGTCAGCCACAAACAATTCAAACTAATGTAAAAAGAATGCAAGTTATTGTTAAACAGTTTTGAAACTCCTAGAGATAAACTGTAGAAGAGATTCCAAATATTAAGTATATCATTTGTAGATACCGACATTTAAACAATGGAAATACTGTTAGATGAAACTCAGTAATCAAGCAATACCTTTGTTTGGAAAAACTAAAATATCACAATTGACATAAATATTTGAATTAATTTTTGAATGTAATAATTGTCCAATTCTGTACTTATCCTCATGGCGAACAAGAGCCAGTATGGTTCTAGTGTCAAATTAACATTCAAGAGATCTGGATTTAAATCTCTACTTGTCCATGGAAATCAATGGGGGTGGCAATGGTAAACCATTCTTTGAATGTTTCACATACTGTGAAAGTTCTATTATACTGTAGTCAAGTAACTCAGAAGCAGCTTGGTGCTATAAATTAACAAAATATATGAGCAGGAAATGTTCTCTGTACATATAAGTTCTATCACTAACACTACTCCTAAAATTTCTGTCAGACAAAATAAAGGGGGGGAGACAAATATATTGTGGTACCTTTAAAACTAACTAGTTTTCATAGACCAAGTCCATTTTCTTCATTCACAAAAGCTCACATTATAATATAGTCATTAAGGTGCCACATTTTTGTCTTGTTTGGTTGTCTGATTTCCCCCCTTTTTATTAATTAAAGTACAAAAAACAAAAAAACTCAACAAAAACTAAAATACATATACAGTAATGCAATATAACTTTATACGTACTGTACATTCACCACCAGTGGGACTTGTAAACCTCCATTAAATATTCTCAATATTAAATTTTTATATTTGCCCCAGTGTTCCAAAAAGATAATATGTCTTGCTCTGGTGGGGAAGGGCTTGGGGGGGGCACCACCGGCAGCAGGACCACCCCAAGCCACCAACACTCCCACACACACCACTTCCCTGCTTACTGGCAGCCACGTACGTCTGCCCGAAAAGCTGCTCTTGGCCAGAGCAGCCCCTGGGAAAGACAGTGGTGCCACCATCGGCACCTCAGTCCTTGTCCCCTCCCCTTGGCTTGGCATGTCCATAGCACTGTTAGGGTCACGCCAAGCAGAGGGGACAAGGATTGAGGCAGAGGAAGTAGTGGCTGGAGCGAGGGCGCAGGCCAGATAGAATGGTACCATGTGGCAGATCTGGCCCATGGCTCATAGGTTGAGGATCTCTGTTCTAACCTATTCCTCCTATTTAATTTTACTTCCTAAACTTGTTCTTAAAGCTTGTGCAATTTCATACTACAAGACTTAGCATAGTGTCCATTATGTAATGCAATGCATCTTAAAGAATTAGCAGTAAAAGATGAAGTTAAGGCATTTAAATCGAACAGTCACACAAACTTACATTTACAAAATAACTGGAACCTTTCCATCACAGTTCCTTGGTTTTTCAAGTCTTTCTTTTCTAAAAGTTAAAAGAGAAAACAACATACAGTGGTACCTCATACAATGATTTTAATCCATTCCACGGGGCTTGTTGTTATACAAAACAATTGCTATATGATACATGCATTGTATAGCGATTTTCCCTATGGGATGCATTGTACAATGTTTTTTTTTCTCTTCTAAGTGGTTTTTCCCATTGAAAAATTGTTGTATGATTTTTCCATAGGGAAAATTGTTATGTGGGACGCCTCCCCCCCCAAAAAAAAAAACAACCTAATTGTTATGCTATTTCATTGCTATGTGGGACAATTGTTGTATAAAGTTCCACTGTAGTTGTAAAGTCAATGCAAATGTTTGCTTTTGTAGTTTTGCCCCCAATGCACATTAATGTGCACTAGGCTCTCAATCAAAGTAAAAGATATTAGTATATTATACTAATGTTTTTGTGGCAGCAATGAAGCCTTTGGCACTGATTTCTTGGCCTGTGATGATGTTGCAGAGGCTGAGCAGCAGTGATATTGACAACTGAGTAGCAGAGGACAAGAAAGATTCTGATTGAGGATTTCTGAAGAAAAGAAGAGAAACAGATAGTCAATAAAAAGGGGGCAAAATGGAAACAGTCAAAATGAAGGCAGGAATAGAGGATAGTTTGAAGATAGTCAGAAGAATAAGTGTAAAAGAGAGTTTCCAAGAAGATCCCTCAGAACAGTGATGGCAAACCTTTTAGAGACCAAGTGCCCAAACAGATGGGCAGGGTGAACTCTGTGCTGGGGGAGGGAGGAAGCGCTCCCATTGGGCTGCTGACAAAGGGGTGGGGTGAACTCTGCTGGGGGGATGACACACATTCCCACAGAGAGGGCTGTGAGTGCCACCTCTGGCACGTGTACCATAGGTTTGCCACCACTGCCCTAGGAGAATGATCATCACCAGTCTGAAAGAGAAAAAAACATAGGAGAAGGGAGATTGGATGGCAGAGTTTTACGCCGGGAACATGGAATAAGAGAGACACAGAATGAAGGCATATAGAAGGGGGATCAAGTAATCCACCTCCACCCCCCAAAGGAAGTAAAAGTTGAACACAGGAACAAAAGGAAAAGGAGGTTTTCTCAATGATGTTTAATGGTCTATAGAGGCCCGAATTATAATGTTGGATTTCTGACATGAGACTTATTAATTGTGGTTTTCCATATACAGTACAGTAATACCTCAGATAACGTTTACCTCGGATAACGCTAAAATCGCATAATGTTAAGCAATCTGGGGTGGAGAATTGGATCGAATAACGTTAAGGTCCTATGGGATGGATCGGATAACAACCGCTAAAGCCTGTGCGGTTACAATGTATCTCTATGGAGCTTTAACGTTATCCAATCCATCCCATAGGATTTTAACATGCATCAGATAACACTAAAAATCGGATAACACCAAGACTTGTGGAACCATGTCTTAGCGTTATCCGAGGTATTACTGTACTGTATAAAGATATGTGAGCCATGGTTGTTCATCCAGTGACAAAAAGTATCCTAAGTTGTTAAAGTATAACTTGTTCATCTCATACATTATGTATAGTGAGACAGTAATTCAGTACATGATGATAACTGAAACAGTAGGGAAATGGTTAAAAACATAGTTTGGGAGGAATGATATTTGTTATGAGTCTCCCACCACTGGCAACTAGTTCTAGATTAGAATAGGAAGTGCGGGATGGAATCTCTAGTGATGCTTAAGAATGAGTCTACAGATCTGTTATGTTCCTACTCAGTTACTTTGGGTATGAAAGCACTGTAGTGTAAAAGAAGCTTCAAAGATAAAACCAAGCATTTTCAATTCAGATATCATATAGATGGTCTGATTTTAAAATATTTAAATTTTAATGCAACTTAATTTGATTTTTTTGAATCCTACTTCTAAATTAGGGTTTTCTTTTCTCACTATACTGTATAAGGAATCAGGACAGCTTGTAATATCAGATAGTTTCCTGTGAAGATTCTTGGAAGCACTGAGGATAATATTTTTCTTTCCTTCTAGATTGCCAGTAGTCTGGGAATGGTGGACATCATGATTTTGCTGCTGCTAATTTGATTTAGAACCCGATGACCAAAAAGTAAATGCATGCATGTGCATATGTGCACATAGTCACATACACACACAAAGTACTGTATATACAAAGGAGGTGTTTGCTGCAGCAAAATAGTGGAGTCTTTTGGCATTTGAAATACTAAGAAATGAATTGTAGCATACATTTTGAATCTTAATGTTAGAGTCTCCATATAAAATTGTTATTGTTCAGCATATAACTTGCTGTTAAATATTCTACGAATATTTGACTGACATAATTTTTAATTTGAAATTTAAATTTGTTACTGTATTCTACCTGTAATTGTTATTTTAAACTTTCTTTGATACCTTTTCTCAAGGAAATCGCAAAGCATCTTTCAAGTAAAATAAGCAAAAGGTAAAAACAAAAAGTAATATAACACTTTCTTATGCTGAGGCTTAGATAGAAATCTGAGATATGCACATGGTCTAATCGGATATAAACTATCATCTAAGACTGTTGTTGGCAAATGATTACATATATTATAGAAAGGTGAATATGAATTAGATCCCAACAGTATTTGTTCCATTAGTACACATGGGGGATAGGTTTGGATCAGGATCCGTGATAGATGCTCTTTCCCAATTTTACATTTCTCTGCTGCCTTGTGTATAGCTGCTTCAAGCTAGCTCTGTAATGGTGAAACTTGGCACTCCAGGTGTTCTTGAACTTCAATTCCCAGATCAGCAGAAGTACTGATTTAGGCTTCTGGTAACTGAAGTACAAGGACACCTGGAGTGCCAAGGTTCATCATCATGAAGCTAGGTGGTGTTTGCCATGGAAAAATAACCGAAATACTATTTTGTATTTTGATACCTTGTTTTTTCCTGTTAATTTCTTCCTTTCTGTCTTTTAAAGGTGGTAGCAATTTATAGTTTAGTAGCTGTGTGACCTAGCAATTCTATGTATTACTATGGTAGAAGCAGATTGTAAACTGTGAAGCAAGGTTCATTTTTGTTGTTTTATTCCTTTTCAACTGACATATTTTTTCTTTTTCTTTTGGGATAGGGTAAGGAGGCAATAATCTCCCAGATCTTGGGCTAAAAGTTCATAAAAGGATGACATGGTGGTGGAGTTTTACAATGCATTGAATTAAGTCTTCTTATGCATGCTTTAGTCCGCATAGAGCAATGGAAGAAGAAGCAATAGCTGATTCTGGTCGAAGCAGACAGTTCTAGCTGAAAAGTACCAATGGGGTTTGTCTGTCTAAAGGGACAGCCCTAAAATTAAATATTTTAATTGGTCAGTATAAGAGTTTGGGGGGATAAGTGTTGTACACTTTGCCCAATTTGGCCCCAAGAAAATTCAGAATCACAGATGGAACTTGCTGTGATATAATTATTGAACATTTGTAGTACCTGTCTTGAGCACTTGTTTGAGCATCCTGGAAAAGAAACAGGTGATACAAAAAGTGCATGACATGTAAGGAACAATTCTTACTTCTGAGATTTCATTAAAATACACTTTTTTCTTCTACTTGGTTAATTTATTTATTTATTTATTTATTTATTTATTTATTTATCACACTTGCTATGGATCACTTTTAATCTTTCCAGCCAATATAAATGTTGGACTAAATTCCCAAATGTACCCTGATTACTTTTTTGAAGGCTTTGTTTTCCAGCCCTCCGATACATCCTAGCCCTCTTATACGTACAAAGACCAGTAAGAGAGAAGTACTCCCAGAAGAAATTCTGCAGAAATTTTTGCCAGCTAACCATTCATTGTTAGTTGTCCAGACATTGTTAGTTGGTTTCTCATAACTAGTTGACCAGCATGAACTGGTCAAAGCCAATTGCCCTGTTGCCGAAAATGTTTCCCAAAACAGAAATATTTGAAACAAATTCTCAGAAATCAGCAATATGAAACGTTTCTAGTCGTTCAAAAGCAGAAGAAAATAACGAATCAGCAACTACAAGGAGGTCTTATGCAGAAGAGAAAATGTACAAATCGCTAGTCCCATATCTGAACACTTAACTAAATTAGCTGATGGGTTTTCATGTTCTTTCTGAAAGAAGGAGCAGAGAGTATGAGGGAGTCCATCCCCATCACTAGTACATTCTGTAATAATGGGGTGAAGAACAGCTTGAGTTCTTGTGCTTCAAGTATTTAAGTATCTTAGTCTTGCAACTATGACAGTCTTATTTTATTACAGCTTGCCCTTGAAAGGCAGGATGTAATCTACAAAAGTTTATGTTTTAACAGAAGTGTGTGTCTACTCTATAACATGTTAGGAGACCCTTTGTTGCTTTTGCAGCAATAGGCTAACCCAGATGGTCTTTTTGAAACAGAAGCAGTAAGCTTTCTGAGCAATGGCAGAGGGAATAAATTGGACCACAAGGGCAGGACTGATCTGTCTTTTCTTGCATTCCCAGGATCTACTTTGCCCATCAGAGAGCACAGAAAAGAGTTTTGATCAGCTTTTACTTTATATATAATAATTTCTATAGAAACTTATTTTTCTTCTGTCTCTATTGCACTGTGGTAGAGAGAGATCTGTTTTCATTCTTCCTCCTAAAAGATAACAGTGGGCTTGGAGTCCCTAGATATTAGCATGAAATATTGTATTGCTACTACTGGGCTTCAAAAAATCTTCATATAACTTCATGTTTCTCCTGCACATTGACACTTCAGTTCATAGTACAGTATCATTATAAACATGTAAAGCTGGACATGTAAAGAAATTGCCTGTATACAAGAAAGAGTTTCTTGTATGAAATGTTTGCTTCGTTTTTATGCAGAAGAAAATCTAATATGAAACTCAATGATAATGCATTCAGAATCTAAATTACTAACTACTTGGCACTTTCTTGCTCTAGTTGTTGTAAAGTAAACTTAAGGTGTAGGTAGATTTCTAAGGATAGCTATGAGTCTTGTTCTTTAAAAGCTTAGTGTCAAAATGACTGTGCTGCAAACTGCATATGAGGTATTAAAGAAGCCATCCTATAGTATCTTAATAATATTTGGCAGGCTGTTTTGAGACCTCTCAGCTGGATTTCAGGCTTCCTTATACAGACGATTAATAGGACAGATTGCATTCCAGATTGTTTTCTGGTGATGGTTTATGGACCTGTATTATATTGTAAAGCTATATGTGGTTTGAGTTGTTTGTACATAAATGCGGCCTGGACAATACTACTACAGTACATATTTCTTTAAACATAAGCTATAACATAGAGCACATTTGCCATGGCATGTGCAATATCTGTGCTCTTTGCTCTTACTTTCATTCTCTTAAGTACCCTAACAGTCCACTTAGGTTTGGGATGCTAACCTAAACCATGATCAAAGCTAGCACTTTAAGTAATTCTAGTCACTTTTCTTACTATATGGAGCACCGCACTTTTATAAATGCTACTAGCACTAAGTTTAAGCGTATTGTTTTCCCCATTCCACCACATTTTCGCGTTGTCTTTACAGGGTGTGTGTTTAAAGTAGGTGGTGGCTGTATAAAGGTAGCTTTTCATGAATGTGGCCACTGCCTGGTGCCTAACTGCTTATTTAGAAACATGTTTAGGAATTTTATAAACTGATAAAAATGGGTGGGTGGTGGTAGAACCAAACTATATTTTGTACCTTTAAAAAAATATCCTATATTGTTGACATCTAGACAAATCTGACCTAAAAAGCTAAGGTGGTACACATGCACATCTACATGTCCACTGGCTTTCAAAATCACCAAAGACATCAGGACAAAATTAAATAGAAAATAGCACAAGAGCTTTTAAACTTTTCTTTATATTGAGAGCAAAGTGCAAAGTAATTAACATGGTTTCAAATGTACATTAATGCACATTTTTAATATGGGAGATTACTATGGACAGGCAAGAAAGTAGAGCATTCCGTTCAAAGCTATAGTTCATCCTGTGCAACTGCCTCAAAGCAGATGCTACATATACTGGATCAATAAGATATAGTCCCTGTATCTGTAAATTGGTTTCACTTCTCACATTTGTTTCAGCAATGTGTGAAACTGAAATGCTTTTGGAGGGACTGACATAGCAACTGCTACCTATATCCTTACAGGATGTTCAGTGAGGCAGGAAGCAAGCTTCTGCACAATTTCCATCATTAAATTTTTATTGGCTGCATATATAGTTACCAGGATCTTTATTCTAATATAAAAGAAAATGACATAAAGAACAATTTGTCTAATTTATATTCTTGCCATTCGCCGTCAAATGTTTAAGCTCTACATTGCTTGTAACCTGGAACAGCGTGTTCCAGGTTTACTTAAAGTTGCTAAATGCCTTTAAATAAATTAGATAGTAAGGCATGGACAGTTCTCCAATAGTAAACCAGCGGCCTAAATTTGATTAGCGACACACAAAACTTGCATCCATTATTTGAATCAAGAGAGTGTTGTCTACTCTAATCATTATAGCATTTTTGCACCTCAAAAGTTTGTTCCAAAAGAGTGGGAGATTTTTCAAGCTGGTCTTCTGGTGGCACTGCATTGGAGAAGTGGAAAATAAAATACTAATACAGTAATGCAATACCACTGCAAGACTAGATTTAGACCAATTTATGCAGATTTTTTTATATTTTTGAGTACAACTGGTATCTAGATGTCAGCTATAAATGTTATTGAAATTATTTATACACAAATGTCCCTTCCCAAAACATTCATAGTCTGATGTACTCATAGTCTTGTACAGAAAGCACAATGCACATACAGAAGCTGGCTTCTCTGTGTGCATCTCTTGATGGTTTGGAAATTGAATGCATAAATAAGTATAACATGCATCATTCATGTCAGCATTCAGCTTTTGAGACTGTCATGCACAGTTATTGCCACTGTATTAAGAACCATGAATACAACCCTGATTAAATGGTGTTAGCAACACTTGCTTTTTGTTCAGAGAACACGGAAAGTGTTATTGATTGGAGTTTTACTCTTCATTGACTCTAAAATACCCCATGTTGTGCATTCAGTATAGACTAATACAGTAGTTGAGTTTTGTACAGTTCATTTTCATAGGCGAGATCATCCTGTACAATATCAGCTTTGGGAACCTAGCTACTGTATTTCATATATCAGCTGTACTGATCATGCTGATTCTACTGTAACAAACATAAGTGAATAATACTTGCATTTGAATTTCTTCCCAATTAGAAGAATGCCAACATCTATGTGAATACAGATCATAGTATATTTATCCTTAACCATCAACATAAGAATATAATTAGTCACCTTGCTAATTTTGAGTGATAAAACTATATATTTATGTTTGTACATGTGCCCATGAGTATGTGTATATATACCCATGAGCAACGTCTCTAAGAGTCAAGCTGAACAGTGTCAGATCTGTTAGAAATCTAGCAGTTTCCCCTACTTAAAGCTAATATACAGGTCTCACAGTATGATTCATAAATAGCTTAAAGTTGCATTTAATACAAAGGACTGGATCCAAGTGACCATGCATACCACTCTTCATTTCCTTCCCACCCCATGTTCTGTCATAGTTTCCTTAAAGAGCTCCCAGAATTGAGAGCCATCAAGGGCCACATCTAGAAAGACATATGTGCCCACTTTTGAATCCCATCCTAGATAACTTAATCTAGACAGGCTTGCCTACATAGTTTTGTGAGCCTTATCTGTAGTAAACTAAATGGTTTGCAGGACTTACTTCATTTTAGAAATTTCATAGAAGATAAACTAAAAAAGAATCTTCTTCAAGTAGTTGTCTTTTCTCCCTGTTATACTTGGTTTTTTTAACATATAGTTAAAATTCTCATATAAAAATTCTAAGGAATTACATGTTTTTTAAGGTTAGAAAGAAAGTGTAATGGCACACAGGCAGTGTTTAATGATAGTCAATTGTGGGGTTTTTTTCTCTTTATTTTTAACAGCATGAGTAGACATTTTGTTTATACCTTTTAATATTCTTTCATAACCATGTAAAAGTATTTCTACAGCAGCACCTGTAATCAGAGTACAGAATTACAACACACAAGTTAATCAAAATCATGTGCATAGCAGATAGCAGTTTGTCTCCTGTGTGTTTTCTTTCCCAATGGTATTATTTTTCAGTAGGATATTCTTAACCAAAAGGTGTGTTAAAGTCATGGCATGAAAAATTGTAAATGTAAATGAGTACATGTAATGCTAATTAAAGACATTTTCTTAGACCTATGTAATGCTTAATATTTTCCTTAGAAAGTTTTGTTTTAAAGGTAGATTTCTGAAGGATGTTGGTCCTTTGAAAAAAAATAATGGAAATAAAATGCATGTGTTAAAATTGTAAACACAGTAAAGAATTAAATGTGAACTTACTGTACAATACTGACTCTGTTTTCAAAAAATCTGTTTTGCTGTTCTATCGTTAAGATATTTTTAAAAAGCGAATGTACTGTAATTTAGCACTTTTTCCTATATACCCTGTTCTTTCATTATACTAGAGATGTGAAATGGCATAGGTGTGGAACATGTAGTCATGTCTGCATGAATACTTTAGGGTTTGTGCTTTCCTTGATGTGCAAGACTGGACTCAAACAGACATCATCTTAAGTGCAAAATCTTCTCTTTCTTTTGGCTTACACTATTTCACAAAATATCAGATTTGTTTTTAAACCAAATTAAAATTCAGGGTCTCTTTACATGATCTCTTTTCTAAAATGTAAGTAATATTAGTTCAGGTGTGAAAAATTTCTAATCTAACATAGAGGTACCATAAATACTCAAGCATAAGCCGAGTTTTTTAGCCCTAAGAATGAGCCCCCCAAGAGGGACAAAGCTTATACTCGGGTCAGTGACCACGAGGGTCCCAAGACCACTGGATTAAGACGTGCCAAGAATTTAATTAATTTTACCATATTTTCATTTATTTTGGTTATTGAAACTCACTAGCAGCTGCTGCATTTCCCACCCTCGGCTTATACTTGGGTCAATCTATTTTACTGGGTTTTCAGGTCAAAATTATGTACCTCAGCTTATATTCAGGTCAGCTTATACTCAAGTATATATGGTAATTCATGAGATCATCCATCTGAATAATTAAATTTATAGTACCCTGGATGTGTTAGCAAGAATGACTACCTTTCCTATAGGTCTGAATATAAGGGAGGATACTGTCCCAATTTAAAAACCACATAATCATTAAAAATATGTGTCAATATATCCTGAAACAGTGCTACATATTAATGACACTGTAATTTGGCATAATTGCAATAGAAGTCTTTAAAAATAAAAGATAAGATAAAGTGTATGGAGACCTCTCAAGCTGCATTCATTGAACTCAAGGCCTTGTTAATTTGTTATAATAAGAAAACTGGAAGAGCAATAATATGTATGCAAATAAAATGAAGAATGGAGACATTGTTAATTGTAAAGTAGTTTTTTTATTTCATGGGATACCAAGTATGGTTTAGAAGACAAACAGATGGACTAGAACACAGGAAGCTTAAAGTTGAGACCATGCTCACTCATGGAAACTCACTGGGTGTATGGAACTGGTGAAGCCATTTCTCAACTATTTCTTACTTTGGAAAACCCTATTAGGGTTGCTGTAATATGGTTCCGATTTGGCGGAACATAACAGTTTTTTCTCTCTCATGAGGTATAGGGTGCCCAAATGGATGTTTGAATCACCAGCTGTGTGAATTTTGGTTGAACTGTAAGAAAAATTAGTGTTTAAACCAGCTTCACAAATGCATATATTCAATATCATATGATAAAGCATGGATGAAAATTGATTGTCAATTTCCATTAAAGCTGGTCACCAGTTGATTGAATGTGTAATGTTAACAAAAACATAAACTCATTTGTGCTATAAATCTACCTTGAAAAGACAACTGATTCCTGCCAAAGAAAATTAAACTGAGATAGGAGAACATGACATATAAGAAGCAGCATGAAATGTGTAGCCAAATCTGTTGAATCATCCTGGAATCAGAAATAAATGAGAGGTTATAAACTAGTGTGTGAGATTACTAAAGCATTCATCTTTAGAGGAAAATGGAGATGAAAGATACTAGCTATCCAGTCATGCTTTAAGCCAGGAGTGCCCAAATTACGAGTCAGGGGCCAGATGCAGCCCCCGATGCCAATTCATCTGGCCCACAAAGCGCTCATTGCTCCTGGAAACAGAAGTAAAATGTGCCCATATGGATGCATTTAATTTCACTTCCAGGAGCGACGAGGGCTTTGCGGGCCGGATGCATTGGCATCGGGGGCACATCCAGCCCCTGGGCCATAGTGACCAGCTCCCTGAACCATGTGAACAGCCCACAGCCTGAAAAATTTGGGCAGCCCTGCTTTAAGCCCAGTGTGAAGTTTCTGTTTGATAAAGGAAATGGAGTTCATGTTAAAAGAAAAATGTAAGGCAACAATGCTAGTTGGTGGTTGGATTTTTATATTGTATAAACATAAGCAAGGAAAAGATAGAAGTGTCAAAACAATGAAATGGAAATGGCTGTAATGTTAGAGACGCCACAAGATAGTGGCAGAAATAAAGGAAACCCCACATAATATTTTTATATTTTAATATATTTATTTTAATTTTAGTTTGAGTTTTGGAGATAAAAATTCCACTTCTTCAGCCACATGGAGTGCAGATTCATGTCCTCTCTATAAAGATTCCCCCTTGACCAAGTGAAGACCAAGTAACAATTACTCATTAACATGGGAATGGGCCTTCTGTCAATGGGAAAATTCCCATTGGAAGAATCCTGGTTTTGTAAGAAAAAATAAAGGGGAAAAAAGGAAACTATGGCTAAATTGCTATCTCCCATCTTGTTCTTAAGGTGTCTTTCAATCTACAGCCCTGGCATATTTTAAGAGGGCACAAGAGGCTACAAAAGGGATCAATTAAAGGTACACTTTCTACCCCATCCCCTTCAGCCAGCAGGAATGTTCCCTGGCAAAATCTGCAGAGAGGGAAAAACCTAAATCCAGGTGTAGCTTATGTTTTCTTACTATTAAATTCCAATTGTGTATATTTATTTTTCAATTTAGTGATGCTGCTATTTGAAGAAAGGAGACTTTTTTCTGAATGGTTACAGGAATGAACCAATATATAGTGCTAAAATCTTAGTTAAATTATCATATTTTCTGCTCAGTAGTCTATTCACATTGATCACTTCTCCCATGCACTTCAATATTTGCCCAACATTTCTGCAGTTCCATAGTACTGTACTATAGAGGTAAAAAAAAAATACAGTACAGTACTTTGTAAAAGTAGACTAAAAGAAACTGGAGTGTTTGGAGATCCTCCATAGTTTCTCTGACTTTTAAACATACATTTAATAATTATTATATTTGGCTTTGATGCAAAATGTCTAATTCTTAACATCTTTTGTGGAGGCCATGTAAATACAAGACCCTGAATTTCAGAGGAGTGAAGTAAGCCAGTCAACAAACTCCGTGTTACTCTCAAAATGCTTAAATTCTACACTATACAGTACTCTAGTATTAACAGGATGTTCATGTGACTTGTCATGTACTGTACTCAAAAGTTCATTGATCAGTGACTGTATTGTACTGTATGAATAATCATAAATTGCCTTGTATTGTTTCTAAGACTGTACCACACAGAAATCCATGTTCCAAGTTTGTCAACAACATATTTTGTCAGTTAGGTCCTAAAACTATGTGGTGCTAATTCTTCCATATCAAATGGTGCTTTTGGATGCTAACTTCTGACATGCTGGGATTATGTCTTGGGGCTTGAAGTTCAAAAGTGTCTCATCTACTCATAAATTTAAAAACAATGATTTAAACTTGAATTGTTTCCCAGTACCATTGACAAACCAATGTCTTATTTGTGTACTTTTAATTGAGTTTTTAAAAATGATTCTTCAAAAAGCAGCTCTCTGACATCTCTCGTGAATGGATTTGTACTTTATCCTGACAGTAGGTTGTTCATGTTGACTTGTTTGTCAGTCATTGCTAATCCCTCAATCTTGGTATATAAATCTATTAAATTAAATCAAATCTCTATTTGAATATTATGAACACTGTACCTGCTTATATATTTTGAAATAATGTCACACGTGATGCTTCTTTGAGTCACCATCATTGACTGGAACAAATATGAAACTCATTTTGCTAAAACAGAAGCTTCTGTATTTTAATATTCCACTGTTGATCATTCTGCTTGTAATGAACTACATGGCCACATGTATTACACAGTTATATATGCACTGTAAAAGATTATAGTCATTCATGATTTTCTGATTAGTGTACTTGTACAATATGCCTGTTTATTGTGTTCATGTTTAACAATTCTACATGTAAGTTTAAACATCTTTAATGTACTCCTAAAATGTGGAATGGCAACAGAGGAAGAAGGGATATGATTAAAGTAAAGATTGGTCCCCACCCTTATCTGTGGGGAATACATTCTGAGACCTGCTGCAGATACCTGAAATCTCTGATAATAATAAACCTTATATTTACAATGCAGCAGTGGCCTCTAGTGACCAGCTATGGTAATGTGCCATAGAAAGACATGTATTTCGGGGGGTGGGGGAGGTTTTTGAATATTTTTAGACCTGTGGAAAACAAACTGGATACTAAACCTGCAGATATGGGGGTGACCTGTATTTTCTTGAAGCCAATGTATACATTTGATCAGTCTAGACTAGAGCTTCATGTCTCTGGTATGATTCAAATGATACAGAACAGAACAAATTTAATTTTACAAAACAGTTTACTCACATCAAATTAACTCAGTGCTTTAATGCTACTGACATTCACTTATATAAAAAGCTACAGAATTTTGCATATTCATCAGTCCTATTTTATAGGATTGGTCAAAAACCTGGGGGGGGGGGGGGGAAGCATTGTTAAGTCTCCCATGATTTCATCCAAGATGAAAGTTGGTAGATGTCATTCTTGATCTCTTGATGAATAATCACTTTAGGACTAAAATCTATAATCGGAATACTGTACTACATTTCAAATAACTATATTTTTATGTAGTACTGCTCCATTTAAAACTAGACACTTTAAGCAGGTTACATCAACATGAAACTCAGAATTATTCCTCTTTGCAAAATAGTATATACACATAACTGGTACATATTGCAAAGCTGGCCTTTTCATGAGACCGGCATAGATATGACAGTATTTGAAAACAAAGTGAAAATGAAGGAAAGTGGGGAGACAGTCCAGTGCTTTGGAAATGAAGGTTCAGGGATGAGGCAAAGAAGAAATGGTCCATGCCCTTGGAAGGAAGAGAATGTGGCACAACTCTTACGCAGGGTAATTTCTGAAATGATGCTGTAACTTCAGGAATACATTTGCACCAGCAATCCTGGAGCTATTCTACACATTTTATTTTAAGGTGGGAAAATTCTGCACTGCACAATTTCAGGCTTGATGGCAATGGTTATATGCCAAGTTTGAATGCTACCTCATGTAAAAAGTTTCCTCAGTAGAGTATAACTAACAGCAGGGAGAAAAGCTTGTTGAACTTCTTCGTGGTGTTTTTGTGTAAGACCTAGAAATAAAGTTGTGGGGATTCTTACCAGAGCAGAGAGAGCCGTCAAAATACTCTCTGCCCTTGCAGTTTTAATGATACAGTCAGAATTTTCTCATCTAATTCTGCATCATATATATTGAACGCATGTTCCATATTTTTGTGTCAAGTGATGTCCAGTTATGCATATCTTTTAATGAGATGCTGTAGTAAAAAAAAGTGAGTGGAAGATATGAAACAAGTTTAGATGTGAAATTGTCTAGATCTCAGCACTTTAAAAAAACATGTTTCTAATCTCCATGTCTGCTGCACTCACTTGCTAATGATGCAAACTCTTTTGCACTACTGAATATCCTAATTTCTCAGTTTTGCTGAAATTAATGTGTGTGGGGTGTTTTAAGACAAGGAGCTGCTTTTTGGAGGAATGTATATATTTGTCAGATTGCCAAGTCTATTTGCCCCTTTATCAACCAAATTTACATATTGTTGTTCACCATTGTTTGTTCTGTCTTACAATAAATTGCTTACTTGTGTAGTCTTATGCATTTCTGTTGTTTTAACCTAATTTTAATTCTAAAAAAATTACTGATAAGTATTAATGTAATCAAGTAACGTTGCTTACCTGATGTGCACTCACGTGCTAATGATGAAAACTCTTTTGCACTTGTTCCTTGAACTACAGAAGCTCTTAACCAGGATGGGCTTTGACCAAGGAAAAAGATGCAGAGCAGATATTTTTAATCCAGAAAGTTTAGAGAAAGTAAAATGGAGAGAGAAGGAAGTTAGAGCATATCCAAACTGCCGCTTGTGGGGCATCCAAAGAATGCAAACAACCTTTGACCTATGGTGAAGTGGCTGATAAGCCAATTTACCAAATGGGTAAATGACACACTTTCCCTTCTTCTCTCTAGAAGGCCAGGGAAAGTGTAATTATCTTCTCTCTTAGCTCATTTTTGTAACACTAGATAGGTTTAGAGAATTTGGGGGCAGGGGTTAATGCCTTCATTGCAACCTCAGTCACCATAGTAAAGGTAACAAAACTAGGACAACCTACAACACTATCTAGTTGAATTTGTTTGGAATAGTAGCCATGTTAGTCTGTGTTTCAGGCATATCAGAAGACAAAAACTGCAGCACTTTAAAGACTTATATTTTGTAATATACCACCTTCACAAACTTTCATGTAATACAGTATTCTCTTTCACAACATGGCTTACAGAACAGAATGTGCTCACACAGTAACACAGAGGTCAAATTCATTAGCCTATGTTCAGTGCCACTGTTTGTTTTGTATCTCCCCACTTTTAAAATTGAAAAGGGGACATTTAGAACTGATTTTAATAACAATCAGAGATCATCTGCTACTGCCATCTGTGGGAAGCTGCATTGATTTGCATGCTTATCTGCCATTCTGATTCATCACTCTGTGCCTCTGTATCTGGTGTATATAAGCTCGTGCCTTGAAGTTTCACCTCCCTGTCTGATGAAGTGGACTTGATCCACAAAAGCTCACATTAAAAATATAGCAGTTATTCTTTAAAGTGCTGCGGTGTTTTTGTGTTTTGTTTTGTTTCTATATAACTGTCTGTCTAGTGTCCCAGCAAAAGAAGAATTGCTCCAGATCAATCTGTAAAATCAAGACAAGTAGATAGTGAGGTGGTGAACATTTTGTACTTCTTTACAATCCAAAAACAAGGTAGGGTCTGAAATTTTAAAACACATGAGCACTAGTGTCCCACAAGAGCCTTTTATAGGCCAGGTACTGCAGAGTTGGAGGGAGAATTTGTAGAATTAAAAATTATCCTGAAATGCAGCAGGGATATCAGGGAAACCATATCATATGTAAAGCTACCATATAATTTTTGTTGTTCAGTCGCACAGTCGATTCCGACCCTCTGCGACCCCATGGACCACTGTCCTCCAGGCACTCCTGTCCTCCACCATCCCCCTCAACTCGCTCAGCTCTGTGCCTATTATCTCCACAATACCATCCAGCCATCTCATCTTGGGCCGTCCCCTTCTTCTTTTGCCCTCGACCCTTCCAAGCATCAAGGCTTTCTCAAGTGAGTCCTCTCTTCTCATTTGATGTCCAAAGTACCTTAGCTTCATCTTTACTATTTGACCTTCTAAGGAGCAGTCAGGTTTGATTTCTTCTAAGATTGACCTATTTGTTCTCCTCGCTGTCCAGGGTACTCTCAAAACTCTCCTCCAACACCACATCTCAAAGGCGTCTATTTTTCTGCGCTCCACTTTCCTAATGGTCCAGCTCTCACAACCATACATTGCCACAGGGAATACCATTGCCCTGACTATGCGAATCTTTGTTTGCAATTTAATGTCTCTACTTTTCACTATGCTCCCCAGGTTTCTCATCGCTTGCCTCCCGAGAATCAGTCGCCTTTTTATTTCATGGCTGCAATCACCATCTGCAGTGAGCTTTGATCCTAGGAAAGTAAAGTCTGTAACTGCCTCTACTACTTCCCCATCTATTTTCCAGGGACTGATAGTTCCTGTTACCATGATCTTGGTTTTCTTGATATTTAGTCTCAAGCCAGCTTTTTCACTCTCTTCTTTTAACCTAATCAGGAGCTTCTTTAGGTCCTCCTCACTTTCCGCCATTAGGGTGGTATCATCTGCATATCTCAAGTTGTTGATGTTTCTCCCAGCAATTTTGATCCCAAATTGTGATTCCTCCATTCCTGCATTGCGCATTATGTGTTCTGTGTATAAGTTGAATAAGCAGGGTGACAAAATGCAGCCTTGTCTTACTCCTTTTCCTATTCCAAACCACTCAGTCGTTCCATTTTCTGTCCTAACTGTTGCCTGTTGATTCATGTACAGATTTCTCATGAGGCCTATAAGGTGTTCCGGAATTCCCATCTCTTTAATTACTTGCCACATTTTGTTGTGGTCGACACAGTCAAAAGCCTTAGTGTAATCAATGAAACAGAAGTAGACTTGTTTCTGGTATTCCTTTGTTTTTTCCATAATCCATCTTATGTTGGCGATGTGGTCTCTAGTCCCCCTGCCTCTTCTGAAACCCGCCTGCACTTCTGGTAATTCTCTCTCCACATACTGTTGCAGTCTATCCTGTATTATCTTGAGCATCACCTTGCTAGCGTGAGGGATGAGCGCAATTGTTCGATAATTTGAACATTCTTTGGCATTACCCTTTTTGGGAAGTGGAACGTATACAGATCTTTTCCAATCCTGCGGCCATTGTTGTGTTTTCCAAATCTGCTGGCATATAGAATGCAATAATTTGATTCCATCATCTTGTAGGGCTTTGAACAGTTCAACTTGGATACCATCAACTCCACTGGCCTTGTTGTTTGCCGTGTTTTTTAGGGCCTTTCTGACTTCACTCTCTAGAATGTCTGGCTCATGTTCAATGTTCTCATCATTGTTATTATCAGGGGTGTTGAGGTCCTTTTTGTAGAGTTCCTCTGTGTACTCTTTCCATCTTTTCTTAATTTCTTCTGCATCTGCTAACTCCTTGCCATCTTTATCCTTTATCATGGTCATTTTTGCTTTAAATGTTCCCTTGAGTTCCCCAATTTTTTTGAAAAGATCTCTAGTCCTACCCCTGATATTGTTTTCTTCTATTTCTTTGCACTGTTCATTCAGGTAGGTTTCCTTATCTCTCCTTGCTTTTCTTTGAAATTCTGTATTCAAGTGACTGTATTTTTTCCTTTCTCCAATGCATTTTGCATTCCTTCTGTCCTCTGCTATTTTAAGAGTCTCATTGGACAACCACTTAGCTTTCTTACGCTTCTTTTCTTGGTATGGTTTTCCTTGGTGCCTCCTGCATGATGTCCCGCATCTCTGTCCATAATTCTTCTGGCTCTCTGTCTATCTATCTATATATTATATATGGCTATATAATATAGCCATATAAAATTTCCAGATACATTGACAGGGAATCTCACTTTTTTCCAGAGGAGAAGAAAACTATACCAGCTGTTTCTGCTACTTAAGATCCTTTGTTTTTTCATCTTCAAGTACAAAGAATGGTCTACATGAAGACATGCTTCTTTACCCTTCCATGTGGCAATTTGTTTTATAACCTTGTGTGTTTTCAAACATAGGTTAATTTCATGTAATGCAGAAGAGAAAATAATCTGTAGCAGATTAGAAATGAAGAGTCAGGAGGTTGTGTTGTAAAAATTCTTTACCACCAAATTGTATTTGACAGAAGCCCAGATTTCTGGACCAAATACCTGGTAAAGTTCATTTCTCTACTTGAGATCCTTTGTATGTTTATAAATAATTTGGGTGAATAAAGCATAGATAGCCATGTAAGACTACATCATTCTTCATAAATACTCATTTCTTCGTTTTATAGAAGATATTTCCGTTTTCCTAGTGGCAGAGATAGTTTTTGCAAACAAAGAAACAAATGCTTCTTTTCCCTGAATTCTTCATTCCCCCCCCCCAAAAAAAAATCTTCATATCTCTATTTATATATAAGTGGAAATGTGGTACGGAAGTCCAGTACAGCTACATTTCAATTAAAATGGAGAAAAAGTCCTTGGTAAAATGAAGTTAAAAGGAAATAACATTTCTCTAGAACACTTTAGGATTGTTCAACAACACAGTAATAGAAGTTCACCTGGACAATAATTGCAGACCAGGACAGGTATCACTGAGTCAAAGAGGTCACTAACATCTGAGCAATATCAGGGGATATATTAAAAGCTAGAGTACTCCTTTCAGAAAAAGAACATGTTAAAGAAGAAGAGAAAAACAAACTTTTACAAACAAATGCAACAAACAATAAAGGATGAAGAAAAACATTTGGAGGAGTATATCACTAATAACTTTCATTACAACAATAAAGTAGTATTTAAATACAGTACACCAGAAAGCAGAAAACCAACTAGTGGAGTTACCGTGTAGGCCAGAAAGAAACAATAGGGTTTGTCTATAGCTTATGAGCCGAAAGCACAAATATTGGTGAGAGATCTTCCTGTGTTTGTGAATTCAGACTTTAAAAGAATCCTGTGCTTAAGTCCTGAAGATCAAACACCAAATGTGAAGGAAGTACATTTGCATTATTCTGGAAATGAGGTAAGTTTTGCTGTGATACTCAGATGCTGATATCAGTTAAGAACATCTCTGTATCAAATGATGGTCTTTCTTTACTGTTTATGTCTGGCCACAAATACCAAAGGAGAATAAGAAGGCTGCAGAGAACAAAACAAATCAAATTCTTTGCATCAGTCTTCAGTTCTGATGATACAGGCCAGATGACATTTTCCTGAGCTAATGCTATCATATAGTAGCCAAAATCCTATTTACAATTTACACATGTATGAGTGAAATCACATTTGTGGCAGCAAATTGCTGTTAATTAATGATGTGTTGGTTACATATCTTTTTACACATCCAATTACCTCATGTCATTAATTAATGGCAATTCTATTACCACCTTTTCTGTGTTAATTGATAATGTTATCAAAGATAAAATCAGGTTTATAGAGGCCAAGCCTTCCTGAAGAAAAAAATTCAAATTATATAAAGGTAAGTTCTGTTTTACTAACCTCTTCAAGTACTGAACATGTGAATTACACATTATTTATTTATTTATTATTCGTATTTATTCACCACCCTCCTCACCAAGGTGACCCAGGGCGGCTCACAAATCACAAAACACCACAACAAAACACAAACATTCCTAAACCCCTCAGATATAAAACTCTGCAAGGTTAAAATTTAAAATCTAAAAAGTTTAAAAACACCAAATTACTACATCTTGAGGGAGGGGGTTAAATCATCCAGTGGGCTGGGGTCACTATACCTCCCCCACCCCATACCTGCCCTGCCAGCCATGTTTTAAAATTCTTCCTAAAGGGCAGCAACTCCGTCTGGAGCCGCAGCTTGGTTGGCAGGAGGTTCCACAGGGCCGGAGCAGACACAGAGAAGGCCCTCCTTCTAGTGCCAGAGAGATGTGCCTCCCTGGCCGATGGAACAACTAGGGAGCATCTCTGGTCCACTCTGGTGGGACGGGCAGATGTTCTTGGGGTGAGGCGGTCTCTTAAGTATCCTGGCCCACTACCATGTAGGGCTTTAAAGGTAATAACCAGCACCTTGAATTGCACCCGGAGACATACTGACAACCAGTGCAGCTCCCAGAGCAGCATTGAGGCATGTGCATACCGCCCACATCCCAACACCACCCAGGCAGCTGCATTTTGGACCAGTTGAAGTCTCCGAATGGTCATCAAGGACAGCCCTATGTAGAGCACATTGAAGTAATCAAGTCTGGAGGTGACCAGAGCATGTGTGATCATGAGCAAGGAGTCCCGATCTAGGAGAGGGCGTAACTGGTGCACAACACGAAGTTGTGTATAAGCCCTGGCCACGACTGCCACCTGCTCTTCGAGCAGTAGTCGCGAGTCCAGGAGGACCCCCAAGTTACAGGTCTGTGTGGGGCAGAATCACCTCATCCAGAACCAAAGATAGTAGCTCCCGAGATAACGCAGGACCCCCTACACACAGCCACTCCGTCTTGCCAGGATTCAGCTGAAGCCCGTTGTCCCCCATCCAGACCCTGACAGCCTCCAGGCACCTGGAAAGGACTTCCACTGCATCGCTAGAGTCCCCACAAACCGAGATATATAACGGTATCATCTGCATATTGATGATACCTCACCCGTGGGAGCGAATGATCTCACCCAGCGGTTTCATGTAGATGTTAAATAGGAGAGGCAAGAGTACTGAGCCCTGTGGCACCCCATAACAGAGGGGCCTCAGGCTTGACACCTCGTCCGGAGCCTTCCCAGAAGGATACCGTGGTCGACGGTATCGAACGCTGCTGAGAGGTTAAGAAGAGCCAGGACGGATGGATGACCTCCGTCCCATTCTCACCAGAGATCATCCACTAGCGTGACCAATGCAGTTTCCGTACCATATCCGGGCCTGAATCCTGACTGAAAAGGGTCCAGATAATCCACTTCATCCACGACTCCCTGTAGCTGCCTCGCCACTGCCTTCTCCAAAACCTTGCCCAAAAAAGGCAGGTTGGACACAGGCCAGTAATTAGTAAGCACTGCGGCGTCGAGTGATGGTTTCCTACCCATTTCCTACCAAGCTAGGTCAAACAGCCTAATCTAAACTTCCTGCTATAAAATAAATACATAGTAAAATGTTCTAACTAGTTAAAAAGGAAGCCCAGATAAATATCTTAAGATCAGAAATAATCTATAAAATTTTAGAGACGTTAAATAAAATGAAGGTAAAGGAAGGTGATCTGTCTGCCTCTCTCAAGAGACCTACCATGAGATACAACACTAAATAATAAGAAAAATAGAAAAATATTTATTTTCCTTTTACATACTAAAACCTTCATGAAATAATATTGTAAAGAGAGAAATTAAAATGCTAATAGACTGGGAATATTCTGAGAGTAAATTTTCCTGTACACTAAAACCCCAGGTTTCGAACACCCTGGTTTATGTTTGCCGCACTTTACAACAGCATGTTCCTTGAAATTGACATCCTGGTTAACGACGACTTTTCACCTTAACCGGGAATTAGACCACCAGCACCATTTTAGACTAAAATGGTGGCCCCGTGCCATTTTAGACTCTAACATGGTGCCTGCCCCCCACCGCCAGAAGTCATGATTCATCACTTACCAAGGCGGCAGTGGTGGTGACGTTTTGCCACTGTTTCCACAGTGCCCACCACTTCTACTGGCAGCAGGAGAGTGTGGAGACCATATCTGCTTGGTTCTGGTCTTTGTCTGAGCACCCTACGCAGTGCCACAGCCAGGAACATGCGCCTGGGCATCTGGTGCATAACCAGGAAGATCCAGAGGCTCACGTTCCTGGCTGTACCACCGTGAAAGGAACTCGGACGAAGATCAGAACCTAGCGGATATGGACCCCACACTCCCCCACTGCTGGTAGCGGTGGAGGCCGGACTCCACCCACGCCTGGACAAACTGCTCAGGAAAAAAGCAGTGTGCAAAAGATAGGGAGATTGCTTTGTCGTTCATTTTTGCTTTTAAAATAAGGATTAAAAATAGAATAAATATTACCTTCTAATATAGCAATATGTCACTTAAACAATTTATAGGATCAGTGCTAGCTGATGGACTTCATGGCTAAAGAATTTGAGAAACCGGTGTGGAATGTCCTCAGAAGAACTGTTCAGAGAAGCTAAGAACAGGAAGACTATTGTCATGATGACAGCCAATATCCAGAACAGATAAGGCATCTGAAGAAGATAGGGCAATAATTCCTAGGATATGGTTGAGTATATTTCCTGTATATAGGTTCTACAATGACTTCAGTCCATTCTGGGTGGAATTTCCTGGAATTATCTATAGAAGTAAAATATAACAGCTAACCTCAGGGTCCACCAGTGTTAGCAATCAATCAAAAAAATAGATGAGCTGTAATCCCTGCCCAGGGCCTTGCCCCTGTTCAGTTATTTTAGCAACATTTCTGCCTCCTCATAGGTGACAGGGGCACAGCAAGGTCAAAGGCTTGCAAAACCAAACAGACCTCATGAAAAAAGGGAATAACAATAATAATGTTCCCATTCATGTGTGGAGAAAGAGGGTTCATTGGTGCCTTATGGCTATTGTTGCTTTCAAGTACACGTGTCAATTCAGCCCACTGCCATGTGGCATACCTTATTTTTTAAATTTGTAATGCTTTTGCGTTACATAAAACTAATAAAGTGACTGTAATTTTTCCTCAAAAAATTATGTTGTCTTAATTTCCTTTTAAATTGCCTACACAGTCATCATCAACCCAGAGGCTGCCCACTCCTCTCCCAGGTTGGCTTGGTTTAGCTTCCTTGAAAAGAAGATGTGGGAATGCCTGAGCATTGCAATCTAATGTTACTTTCCTATCTTTGGAGGTGATCAAGGTATCCCCAAAGCACAGATTCTCAAATTACCATCAACATTCAAATTTTGTAAAAATTAACTTTTACCCAATCACAGCAAAGTGTTATTTCTTGTTTATTTAGCCTCAAGATTCCTAACATTTTCAAATACTATCTGGGTATCCCAATTGAAGGATTGTAGCCTGATGGTCCTAGTTAGTTATGACTATATAGTACAGGTACTCTGAATAACAACATTAACTTAATCATGAAGGAGCACTTGTTGACTACATTGGGACCGGCACAATTGACAAAAGCAAATTCATCAATTAGATCTCATTCAAAATGTTACATTTTAACATTTACAGAAACAATTAACCATCCCCATATTTCAGGGGTTTCATCTATTCTATGCTGATGATCCTGCTTGGACAGCCAAGGGGAAATCTTTTGAGTCCACTGAGCAACAGCTAATCTTTGCCTTAGAATATCTTTCCTTATATTATAAAAGAAACCGGATTAAACCAAACTTTTAGAAAACACAATCTGTGCCTTCCACTTAAAGAACAGAAAAGCAGAGAGGAAGATCCAAGTTAGCAGGAAAGGTAAGATTTTAAAATACTAACATGGTGCCTGCCCCCATCGCCAGAAGTTTACCTACCACAAGGGTGTTGGGTGTCACTCGAAGATTGAACCATGAACTACAGAAAATATTGTCTAAACACCTGACAGAAAGTTGGCACCATAAATAAAATACTTAGGAAACTGACTAGTTCAGATTGGGGTGCATACACACAAATAAGAGCAACAGCTTTGTTCCTGAGCTACTCCACAGAAGAATATGCTAGTGCCATGTGGTATAAATCAGCACATGTCAAACAAGTGGATGTTGCTCTTAATGAATCATGCAAGATTATTACTGGCTGTCTGATGTCATTATAATACCAAGGAACGTTCATATATTTTAATGTATTTACATTTATTAAGTATTAAAGTTCATATAGCATATTCTCTGTAAGGTTTGAGGGCTAATAGGGAAGGTACTCTGACAGCAGCATTCCAACACACATACCATTCACATTCCACACATCAATACATCACAAAGCATTTGGGTTGCTTAGCATTTAGACATCCGGGAAGGACCCATGCTTGTGCATTAGCATTTGAACAGAAGGGGGTTTACCCAAGGTAACAAAGAGTTATTCACCTAGGAAAGGGAACTTATTGAGTGGTGCTAGCAAATAATGAATGACACAACATAATACAACACAAAACTCATCCCCTTCACAGATGCTAACCCCTAGATGACAGCTTAAATTGGGGGAAAGTGTTCTGCACATCTTTCAGATTTTAAATATTAACCCAGAAGAGGCTAAGCTAAAAATACGGAGAGCAAAAATAACACACCTTGCCAAATATATGAATGCGGAAAAGTCTTCCACTAGGAAAAGATTCTGGCTGGGCCAACTGGAAGTCAATAGTCTTTGAAGCAAAGTAGGAAGATGAAAGAATAATCAAGTAAAATGGTACTACTGTACTTGGATACAGGACAATTCCTCTGAATGGGAAGAATTTAAATCAAATCAGCATTATGTGCCTGCAATTTATGGTCTACCATATGTACAGAAGAATTTGTAAATGGCTGAGCTAATGCTATCTAAGTAGCCTGCTTCTGGCCAAAAATAGTCTAATTATTTTAATATTTTAAATTGTTTTACTTATATTCCACACACTTTCCTAATTTTAAATTGTTTAAGCCTCTGACATGAATAAGGATGTTTTCACTCCAACTGAATTTAAAATGGTATAAACACACATATTTTGATAATAGAATATGAAGTTTAAGCTGCCCTGCTATGTTATTTTTAACAGTACTTTCTTTTGATATTAGTTATTTTAATGCATTTTGTTGATATTAATTGATTTTCAGTAGGATTGTTTTTACTTGTTTTTATTTTATAGTTATTTTTAGTTTTAGTTGTTTTATTTTATTAATATTTTGGGCTGTCTTGAAATTTGCTTTGTACAGTAGTTGAAAGGGAAGGTGTGAGTGTAATAAACAAACAAACAATAAGACATTTTCTGTTGGAGTCATAAAAATCCAAATGCCATCTCATAAATGACTCAACAATTGGCAGTTTAGTGGTACAGTATTAGATATCATCCATGGCTAATTTTATAAATATATAATTTATAAATACATGATACTGGAGGGGAGCTTTGAGGATATGTACTCTGGTGTCTGGACTACCAGAAAGATAAATAAGTGAGTCCCAGAGCAAATAAAACCTGAACTCTCTGGAGGCAAAAAACTATGAATCTGAGGCTGTCCTACTTCAGGCATATTGTGAGAATGCATGACTGTCAAGAAAAGACCATCATACTGGGAAAAGGTGAAGGCAGCAGTGAAATAGGAACACCAATGTGAGGTGGGTAGACTTTCTAAAGCAGTGGTTCCCAACCTTTTCCTTTTCTCTCTCTCTTTTTGGCCATGCCCCACCTAAGAATCTCTAAAATCCTGATGCCCCCTCCCCGTGTGATATATAATTCCTATTATTCAGAAAGTGAACTCTTATTCACCTGGAGGAAGCCTAAAAGGCTATTCACTGTTAATAACTCATTCTCCCATAAAAATCAAAATGCCTCCCTGTGGGGCGTGTGCCCCCTACGTTGGGAACAACAGCTCTAAAGGAACCATAAGCTTGAGTATGCAAGAGTGGAGCAGGACCGTTAAGGACAGGCAGTGGTGGGCTAGGAAAAAAATTACTACCACACTGGGCGTGGTATGTTGGGCATGGCCAGGGAGAAAGCCCTGCATTGCACCCGCATTAGGACTATTTTATTTCAAAACTTGGATGGGCAGAGCCAGCCAGAATTTCTACTACTGGTTCTGGTGAAGTGGTGCAAACCTGCTGATGCCCACCACTGAGGACAAAACATTTCATAGATCTATCATACATAGAGTTGCCATAGGTCAGAGACGATTTGATGGCACATTACAACAATGGCCTAGTTTACAAGGCAGACTACTTCACAGTTTCTAATTTATCAAGCTATACATACATTTTCTGTACTAAACAAGCCTTTGTTCATTATTTTTGTATGCAGGTGTCATGGGAAAGATTACACTTATGTAGACAAAGCTCTACCCACTTCTGTGTTCTTAAACTCCACACTTTGTTTCCATAGTGATCTATACAAGAATGCATCGGCCAAAAATTTGTGTTCCTGTCAAGCTGTGTTTCCTCTTCAAACCTATTCACTAGGAAATACTTACTTGGTTGATCCATGACGTGGCAGATTGAAGCATCATCTTCCACTGTTTCTGATCCCATGCCAGTCTCATCCAGGGCCTCGAGAACTTTGCCCAGAACTGGTTTTCCCATCTTGTTGCTGGCCTTCCTAGTGGTCACTTTATGTCAAGTGGTATCCATTCTGCGATAGCTTTTGTCCACCTGCCATCTTTGAAGTGGCACACATGCCTGACCCACCGATGCCTTGGAAAATAAATTCAACATTGATGGTGGTTTGTTTTTTTGCACCTAATCTTATACAGTTCTTAATTTGATATTCGGTCAACCCACCGTACGCGTAGCATTCTTCACTCAATTGCTCTTTGTGTTACAACAATATCTTTTTGTCAGCTTTTGCAGGTGCCCATGTTTCACTGCCGTATAATAAAGCAGGCCAAATGGTGGTGTTGATGAGTTCAGCCCATAATTTTCACATTTTTGCTTTACTAAAGCACACGCTTTATGTTGTTAAAAGCTACCCATGCTGCTTGCCTTCTTGAAATTTATTTTGTTAGATCATGCCTTAGGTTAACTTAACAATAGGAAATGTTCAATAAAAATATTAAGAACATTAGTGGATAGTCTGTATATTTTTATACTTGAGCTAGATTCTTATATAACTAAATACTACTCAATGTAAAAATTAACTTCACATTTGAACAAAAAAAAGTCCTTGCATAGCAGGGAATAGGAATCTAATTCAGCTTTTCCCTCACATGCCAATTTTCAGGTAAGATTTTTTTATGGAAGAGTATTCAGAGCAAATCATCTAAGTCTAATGTGTCAGAACTCAGACTATAGGTTTGCCACTTCTGTGAGCATATACACTTGGGAACATGAAAGGAGCCTCATTTGGGTGTCCCCTGAACGGAGTTTCTCCAGCAAAAATCCTTTCAACCCTAGTAACAAAACCAGGACAACCTACAACATTGTCTAGTGTCACAGCAAAAGAAGAATCACTCTAGAGCATGTAAGTTTTGTATGCTGTAAAAACATGACAAGTAGATATTGAGATGATGTTTTGTACTTACTGTATTTACAAATCATAAATCAAGGTAAGATCTGACATTTTAAAGCATGCAAGCTATGGTGTCCAGAAAGCTGCTTCTATAGGCTGGGTACTGCAGTTGGGGGAGGGAGAATTGGTAGTATCCAGGCCTCACCTTCTCAAAGTCTGAAGAGAAGGCTAAATAAAATCATTCTGCATCCTATAAATTAAAAATAAATTGTGTCTCATGCACTTAATTTCTTTAATGCTTTGATAGGCCCTATAGTGTGAAATGGCCAGTCTCCCACCTGAATGCTTGGAGGGCCTGGCTTTGGCACAATCTGCATTCAACGATGTCCCAAGATACTCTGAGCTTGTATGACATATCATCTATTCCAAAACAGGATGAACCAAACCTTCCCTTTTGTAAGATGTAGATCTTCTCCTTTGCTTTCCATGAAAGCATAATAAAAACCCTTATTCATCATACATTAGCAGGTCTGACTTCAAAGGGAAGGGACAATTCCAAGAAATCATTCCCAGAAAACATGTCCATTTGTATATAGGTGAGGATGACAAGCAGGCACTTTAAATGAGACCAAAATAAGAGTTGCAGCTTAAAGTTAAGTTAATGCACTGGGGCACAGATGCTGGTTGGCACCCCATTTACATTTTTAAATGTTATGCCAGTGAGCAGTTGCCCAAATACAGGAGGGGGGGGGGAACGCATAGTCCCTTGCCCCAGTCTGCCAGGCTCTGCCCTGTCTACCAATTCTCACCCTGGTTGCAAGATCCATTAGCACAAGCGACCACACAACAGGGTGCTGACCTACACCAGGCGTTTCCAGGAGTTTCCTCTTGCTTCCCATTTTAGGCAACATAATTCAAGGCCTTGAGTTTTCAATGGTCCACAAAAGGTATTGCCCAGACTT
The DNA here is from genome assembly GCA_030440675.1 of Furcifer pardalis. Classification (NCBI taxonomy): domain Eukaryota; kingdom Metazoa; phylum Chordata; class Lepidosauria; order Squamata; family Chamaeleonidae; genus Furcifer; species Furcifer pardalis. The sequence continues at coordinate 11,760,360 of CP126896.1, read as the reverse complement.
CTTTGAGGCTTTTGTAGACAAATTCAAAAGTGTTTATTACACAATGGGCAGATCATGCAATGTTAAAATCAGCATTAATAAAATATTACAATAAAATGATCACATAATTATAACATCAGAACTATTTTAAATCACTTCACACCTGACAGTATAAGTGGTTTGCATACCATAGGTTTACAATCATAACTCTGATGAAGTGGACTTTATCCACGAAAGCTGACAATATACTGTACTGTATAGCAATTAGTCCTTAAAAGTGCAATTTTTGTCTTGTTTTATTTACTCTCTGGTATGCTTGAAACACAGACTAGCACGGGTACCTTTTTTTTTTAAAAAGGTCCTAACTACAAAGGCTTCTTTGGGGGTTTTCTACATGGACATTCTTCTCCTGTAAAGCCCCCCCCCCCCCCAATTCACTTAAGTTAGTGAGTTCTTGCTTAGGGCTAATTCGAATCAGCAGAGGAGAACTGTCGAGTTGTTTGGAAAAGAGCGGGGCAGAGACCTTCATGCTCGGTTTCACTACTGCTACCCAGGGCGGGATTTACATGAAAAGAAGAGGCCCTGCCTAGGCTATTCCACTTATGTAGCCCTTTCACCTCCCATTTTTAAGTTTGTAAATTACATGAGAGATAATACATAATTACTGTGATATATATCAATATATAGGCCTGTCTTGATCTTGAGGCCCTAGGCTGAAACCTAGTTAGCCTATAGGAAAATCCAGCCCTGCTGCTACCATTTGCCTCACACCAGAGCGCTTGGCCGAGGGAGTGGGGTCTGTAGCCCTTGCAACCCCACTTCCACCCCTGCCAAGCAGAAGCGTAGCGTGCAGAAGCGTAGCGTGCCTTGGCGGGGCCCCGTATAAAAATTTGTTTGGGGGCCCTTAGGAAGGGTAAAGATTTCTCACAAAAGAAAAAAAATTGCATAAAATTAAAAGAAATATTTATTCATCATAATTAAAATTTGGGAAGTTTTTATTAATTTTTGCTTACGCACGCTGGGGGCCCCCGTATAATTGATATGGCAGATACGGCGGTAGCTACGCCCTGGTAGTGTGCCTTGGCGGGGCCCCGTATAAAAATTTGTTTGGGGGCCCTTAGGAAGGGTAAAGATTTCTCACAAAAGAAAAAAAATTGCATAAAATTAAAAGAAATATTTATTCATCATAATTACAATTTGGGAAGTTTTTATTAATTTTTGCTTACGCACGCTGGGGGGGCCCGTGGCCCCCATATAATTGATATGGCAGATACGGCGGTAGCTACGCCCCTGGTAGTGTGCCTTGGCGGGGCCCCGTATAAAAATTTGTTTGGGGGCCCTTAGGAAGGGTAAAGATTTCTCACAAAAGAAAAAAAATTGCTTTTTTTGACTTTTGTCATTTGTGAATTAAAAAAAATTGGGAAGTTTTTATTAATTTTTGCTTACGCACATTGAGGGCCCCCGTGGCCCCCGTATAATTGATGCGGCAGTAGCTACGCCCCTGCTGCCGAGTTACCGTACTAGAGGAAGATTTGTGGCGGGGGGGGGGGGGGAGGAAAACCAGAGGTCAGAGTTAATGGTGGCTGATAAGCAAAAGTAAGGTGCAGTCATCATTATTTGGATATACTGTGTGTATTTTGAACAATTTTTTGAAAGGCATTGAGTTGACGTATCTCTCGATAAATAGTGCAAATAAATTGGGATAAATCCTGCTAACAAGATCCTTTTCTACCACTCTTCTAGTGACAGGTCCCAACGTTGTTGAGACGACCTACACACTGATTCCCATCGTGGGGACCACCACGCCACACAGGGAGCCCTCAATCCCCAGAATCCTAAGTCAGTACATTGGCTGATCAGAGCTTTGGGGAATTGACTTAGGCTTCGGGGAATTGAAGTCCCAAACCCAAAGGCTGGGAAATACGGAGTCAGCAGCAGCGACTTTCCCGCCCAAAAGTTTCCTCTCGGCGCCCGCGCTGGGCTCCGCCAGCCACACGGGCGATGCCATTGAACTCCGCCCCACGTCTTCTTGGTCCCGCCATAATAGCCATGAGATCTCGCCAGAGGGGGGATTCTCTTGGCGACCACAGTTGCCCGACGTCATAAAGGCTTGGAGGGGATGGATTGTAGGTTGGGTGGTTGCTCAGTGACGGGGACGCGCAGTTAAACTGCTCCTGCAGCTGGAGGCGTCGTCGTGCTGATCAGCTGCCCCGGCGGACTCGGTGAATTGGCTCTCGCTCGCTTTGTGGACAACGGGTCTAATTAGAGGTAAAAAACCAGTTTATTGTCGCACGGTTGTCGATGGCGCGATGGATCAGTCTGTTCCCTTTTCGGGGGGAGGTTTTTTTTGCCATCCACTTTAGGTGATGCGTTTTTAATTCAGCCTGAGCTGTTCAAATCCAGGCACAGATGGTCTTAAATACGAACCTTTTTTAAAAAAATCTGGTCCCTCATGTTATTATGTAGGAGCCAACGAAAGCATGTTAACTGGAAGTGTGAAAAAGAGTGAGGTTGCCCCTGAGTAGGCACAGAGTACTGAGTAACACAGAGTAAGAGCAGAAAGGCTTTCAAATTAGTACTGTATAGTCAAAGCAATGGCAATGTATGGTTGTGAGAGCTGGACCATTAGGAAAGCTGAGCACAGAAGAATAGATGCCTTTGAGATGTGGTGTTGGAGGAGAGTTTTGAGAGTCCCCTGGACAGCGAGGAGAACAAATAGGTCAATCTTAGAAGAAATCGACCCTGACTGCTCCTTAGAAGGTCAAATAATAAAGATGAAGCTAAAGTACTTTGGACATCGAATGAGAAGACTCGCTTGAGAAAGCCTTGATGCTGGGAAGGGTTGAGGGCAAAAGAAGAAGGGGAAGGCCCAAAATGAGATGGCTAGATGGTATTGTAGAGACAATGGGCACAAAGCTGAGCGGGTTGAGGAGGATGGTGGAGGACAGGAGTGCCTGGCGGACAGTGGTCCATGGGGTCGCAAAGGGTCGGAATCGACTGTGTGACTGAACAAGAAAAAAACCGATCCAGACCTAGGCATCTTTTTCGGTAAAAATTCAAAAATATTCAGATTGATTGGACACTGGTCCCACCCCCATTGAGGTTACCTCAAATCATGTTTCAAGATCTTTCAACAGAAACTTGCGCTTTTTATATTCTCATGTTAAAAAGGTAAAGGTTTCCCTTGCTCGAAAGCCAGTCGTATCCGACTCTAGGGGTCAGTGCTCATCTCTGTCTCAAAGCCAAAGAGCCAGCGCTGTCTGCTTCTGCAGACGTTTCCATAGTCATGTGGCAAGCATGACTAGACACCGGAGTCTACGGAACGCTGTTACCTTGCCACCGAAGTGGTCCCTATTTATCTACTTGCAGTTTCTTGCTTTCGAACTGCTAGGTTGGCAGGAGCTGGGACAAAGACGGGAGCTCATTCCGTCCTGCAGTACTCGGGAATCGAACTGCTGACCTTCCACCTCCCAGTCAGCGTCTTAGCCACTATCTGGAGTTAATTTCTTGGCTTTTGCTCCTGAAGGTTTTACTCCTGTTGTAAATTTTAAATTCTAATCTTGATTCATTACCTGTAGGGGAAGTTATCTGTGTGAATATAACCAGATGAGATGATTCACAGATCTAGTTGAAAATAAGATACTGTACTGTACACACACATTCCCAGCCTATCTCCTTTGCTTTATTGTGGAGTTATTTATTGGGAGATTATATAGAATAGTCCAAATACAAGTCAAACCTCGCATAAAGAGCCCCTCGCTTAAAGAGTAACTCAGTTAAAGAGCAGAATTTTCTCTGAATGTTCGCTTCGCTTAACAAATAAAACCAACCAAAAACTCGCTTAACAAATAAATCGGGGTTCGCAATCCCCCCCACAATTGGTCACTTACAATGGTGTTTCGCTTAAAGAGCAAACTCACTTAAAGAGCAATCCTGTGGAACACATTATGCTCTTTAAGCTAGGTACAGTACAACTGTATATTAAAGTGCAAGTTTAGCCATAGTTACATACTAGGTTTAGTGGGGTTTATTCACTGTTATATGGGTTTAAGATTCTATATTGTTTCCTTAAGTAGATGCACAAACATTTAACTTGAAATTGAGTACTGTATGGTATTAATACTCAGTGAAGTACACAAAGTAAGAATGCAAATGCAGGAGCAAGGCAACACCCTTATTAGACCACTAAAACAGTTTTATGGATCTACTGAAGGTAAAAGTGCTTACTTTCATCCCTTTCTTTGATATTTCACAATATGATCTAAACTATTACTGAATTTAGCTAAGTAAAGAAGGAATAGAGAGTAGTTAGCTAGGGAATTACTGTATCATATTTCTAGCAACAGCTGCCCAAATCAAGAAAAGTTAGGGAGCAGTAGGTTACAATAATCAGGAGGTTTTTTGTGAGCCATCTTTGCCCTCTGTTCAGTTCCTGGGCAGATAATTATTTTAAATGTATGTTTTTTGGTATCTGTTTGTAGTTAATGGATGTTCTTCTGAAAATCTAGATTCCCTAAGCCCAAAGGCACTTGTTATAAAGCATTTGTGCATCCCCTGCAAAGATCCTGTCAGCCCAGAGTAATCTCTGACACGAAAATGAACGAATGATAAAGTATATCAGAGAGTAATCAAAACAAAACAACAACAAAAATGTTGTGGCACCTTAAAGACTAACTCCTGTATTTAAATGTGGGCTTTCATGGATCAAGTCCACTTTTTGTTAGACATGAGAGTATTATAAAGCACAGTGTCATGTTTTCAAGATTTCTGGTGATTAATACTGTTGTTTAATTGTTTTCAAGATTTTTTCTTCTATTTTTTCAGAAAGAAAAAGGGTCATAATTTCCCCATCATATTTGTTTATGATTTTTAGGATTCTTATTGGTTGGCCATTTAATTTAATGAATATTAAAACCCTGAACTTACTTTGCTGAACCAAGTTTAGGATCTGACTGAAGCTGTCTAAGAATATCATAGTTTTAAAATTTGAATTGTGATTTATGCTAGCTTGCATAGCAAACACTGTGGCAGGGAGAATTATTTTCCTGAATTGCAATCTTGTATACACTTTAGTGCCAGTAAAGTCTATTACATTTGTTGAGTTTTGTGTCTAAAGGAGCATCAATAGGATTATGTTCTGATGTTTTTATTTTTAATAAACAGAAAAGGATTTTAAAAGGTAACATTCTGATGAGTTGCTGTTATGATAATGATTTCCAAATCTAGTATATTTTCACTGTGCCCGTTCAGAAAATTTTTGTCACTACTACCTGAAGTTGAATGGGGGCAGGGATCAGTCTAGCAACAAGATAAAGTACTTAATCATCAAGGTTTATTTTAAAAGAAATAGTAAAATAAGTTTGGTGACTGCGGTGGCTTAGTGATTAAGATGCTGAATTTGTTGACTAGAAGTCAGCAGTTTGAGACCTGAGTAATGCATGACAGAGTGAGCGCCCGTCCCTGTCCCAGCTCCTGCCAACCTAGCAATTTGAAAGCATGAAATTGCAAGTAGATAAATAGGTACCACTTTGGTGGGAAGGTAAACAGCATTCTGGTGTCTAGTCATGCCTTCCATGTGTCCATGGAAACATCTGCAAACACAGGCTTTGGTTATAAACAGACGAGCACTGAACCCTAGAGTTGGATATGACTGGCTTTTGTGCAAGGGCAACCTTTACTAACAAGATTTTGCTTTTAAAATTATTAGTAGTAGTAGCCAGATTGTTAAGTAACCTGCTCAGAGACATTCAAATATGTTCTTAGTGTTGCAACCCAGCATGTTTTATATGTCAGAAATGTACTATACTGTATTGTATTACTATCATAGCCTTTCTACTAAAGGGAAAAGTAATAGGCTAGGCGTTACCTATTCCTGCTTCTAGAGGGCTTAACTTTTTTCACTGCTGAGATAATACTGTACTTTCATAACAGATTACTCTGGGTTGAAAGGTTTTTTTGCTGGAGAAACTCCGTTGCTGTGTTCTAAATGGCAGTTGAGTTTTAACCGTTAACCGTTAAAGACTGTTGAGTGCTGTCTGCTTATGTCTTGAGTCATGAAATAAGATACTCCACTAAACTCCCTCATCAACTATACCATTTAAATAGAGAAAACCATATCTTTATCAAATGCTGTTAAATTGAATGTTTCTATTTGTAACTTTATATTAAGAGAGATTAACATATACTATATGCATAAGTAAGTGTTGTGAATATTTTACAATTGATTCAATGATTATTTTTGTTAGTACAGTACTGTATACACATAGAAAGGAAAATATTTGAGAACTTGCTTGTAGTCCTAAATCTCAACTGGCTGTTTCATCTGCTGTGCACACTTCAGAATCTCAACACTTGGGAGGTTCAAAATATATCAGTTTCTTTTAATATTTTTCTAAGAATCAGTTATTTGTTTACAAATGTTTGAAAACTTCATCTTATTTTAACAAATGATATAGAAATTATTGGTTTTTCAAGACCTATATACTGTATATATTTATAGACTGTGTAGCCTTTTAAGTCTAAAACTTATTTTTAAAAAGATTATGCTTCTGCTACTGGTTAACTTGGGGAATCCCAAATGGCACAGGTAGTAGTGGGATCCTAGTACAGTAATTGAATCCCACTGTGTCAAGAAATTTTGAGTGGCCATGGTAAACCACTCATTTAACATTTTACACTTCTTGGTTAATTTATCTTTACATCTGAGCATTCTTTCTTCTGCACTTGTAATATAATGACTCAAAAGACAGTGTGATGTAGTAATTGGACTGTTGGACTAAGACTCGGGAGTCCTGGATTCCAATCATCCCTTTGCCAAGAAAATTTGGATAGCCATGGTAAACCACTCCTTTAACATTTTACACAGCTTGAAAACTATTTGGTTCATTGTATGTCAAAAGTTGGATAGGTGGTCCTTGACAATTCTGATCCACACATTGGTAGTTTCAAGAACTGACTACTGTAATGCTCTCTACATTGGGGCTACCTTTGAGCCTGCGATGGAGATTTCAAATGTGTCCAGAATGCAATAGCCAGACTGATAACTGGGGTGAAGAAATTCAAACATATCACCCCAGCTCTGGCCAATCTGCAGTGTCTTCCCATTCCTTTCCATATCAGGCACAAGGTATTAACATTAGTATACAAAGCTCTCTACACAGTTTAGGACCTTGTTATCTTTTGGAGCATCTCTCCCAAAGAACATCTGCTCACCTCTCAGACAGTCCAGCTCCAGATGCTGATATGGAGGATGGCTAGGAAGACTGACAAGAAGCTGGGTCTACTTGGTGGCAGCACCCATATTGTGGAATAGCTTGCCAATGGAGCTGCCCCATCCCATGATGTATTTAAGAAACATCTTAAAACAGTGATTTTTATGGAGGCCTTCCAGAATGTCCCCCAGCTAAATAAGCCAATTGTTTTGGTTTTTTAAAAAAATCAAATTTTTATATTTTGTTACTTTGCACACATTGGTTTCCTTAATATCTATGCTACTCTTTTTATTTATGTAGCTTCCTGGGGATATTGCTGCAGGGATTATGCAATTTTTGATCTTTGATTGTCCTTGTTTTTAAATATATAAAATGTCCAGAATTGGATAAAATCCTAGTTGGGATTCAGGGGGATCTGGCCTCATATTTTCAAGCTAAGGGGAAGATGTCTTCCACACTATTAGATACTGGATCCCTTGAATCAATAATGAACCAAAAGTCAGGCAAACTAGTATCAGTTACATCTGTGCTTGTGAGCCTTTGAAGCAAAAAACATATTAAATGTAGCCAGGGACTGGCAGGGTGTGGGTGGGATTTCTTAACTAATGCAAATGTCTGAGTGGCACAGCACAAACACCTGTCACTTTCAGGATTATGAAACTAGCTTGCTTGCTTTGTTTTTTTGGTCTTCAGGGCTAAAACCTGGGATTTCTCTGAAGTCTGATTTCACAAACATGGTAAGACTGCTTTAGTTACCTGCAATACTCATGTCTTTTCTGTTCTAGTTATCAACCTATAATTTTTGGTTCTGACCTAAGATACAGGATGTTAAGATGTCTGTTAAAACAGCCCTGATCAAAGAATCATGAAGGACAGCAGGCTTAGTCCCTTCATTGTGAATGGTTACTAATGCTGAGGAGGAGGATACCGCTGTGGTGTTTAAAAAGTCCTCAATTGTATAGTACGGGAAAAGTTCTGTCTCCGCAATTTGCTGTCCTTAAATTTATACAACCACAAATATCGTAGCAGGAACCCCCAGAGTTCTACATAGCACTACAGAAAGAAGATCTGGGGTCAAAGTGTATGTTATTCTTTTAGTCAATATAAAGGAAACTTTCATGTAAGTGTTTACATTTATTCAGTATATTTAGACATGTTTATTTTTATATGAAGTGTTGACTAACTGTGTTTTCATCAAGAGACATTAGCCCTATAAATGTTTTGTTACCTCTATGTTCTCTTTTCCTTTGTACAGTTAATTGAAAAAATGTTCTTTACAAAAATCTATGTAAAGTAGTACTGTATTAACTTATTTATTATTTATTTATTAGTTCAAATTTATATTGCAGCCCACTCGCCGTAGCAACTCAAGGCGGCTTACAAATAATACATTACATTACAATATGTTGATGGGGGTCAGGGGGAGGGGCTGCGAAGTCCTCTACCTGCCCTGGCTGCTTCTTCCCTGGCTGTTGGTGTGGGTGCAGGGGGAGGGGCGGTGAAGTCCTCAACCTGCTCTGGCTGCCTCTTTCCTGGCCGTTGGTGTGGGTGCCAACTTTTCCAAATGTATTGATATCCAAAATGTTTAATACTGTATTGGCTTAAAGCTGTAAAATCCTTGCTGATCTTGTGCATCCTTTGAATTACATGTGGTCAAATTCTTGTAGAACAGGGGTGCCCAAACATTTTGGCCGGGAGCCTGACCATGCCCCTGGAACAGTTGAGCGGGCAGACCATGCCCATGGACACAAGGCGTGTTTGCGTGGTGCAGCCACTTCTGCACATGCGTGAAAAACAGCCATTTTACTTCCTAGTTTGGTGTGGCCACTTCTGCGCATGCGTGAAAGGGGCTATTTTACTTACTGCACCAAACCAGATAATAAAATAGTCACTTTTCGTGCAAGCACAGAAGTGGCCGTATTTCCTTCCTGGTTTGCCCAGGACATCGTGGGCCTGAAGGAATGGCTTCTGGGGCTGTATCCAGCCCTCAGGCGGTAGTTTGGTCACGCCTGTTGTAGAGTATGAAATTAATAATTTTGCTGGGAAAGGTGGAGGGCAAAAGAAAAAGGGGCCGGCCAAAAATGAGATGGTTAGATGGTATTGTGGAGACAATGGACACAGAGCTCAGCGAGTTGAGGGGGATGGTGGAGAACAGGAGTGCCTGGCGGGCAATGGTCCATGGGGTCGCAGAGGGTCGGAATTGACTGCGACTGAACAACAAATGTTATTTGAATAAGATTCTTTGTATTCTGATTGGGAAACAAGTGTTGTACCTCCCTCTAGTGTCTTGTTTTTAGATAACAGTTTGCCATTAAAACTGTCTTCACATCAAGAATTTATTTATTTATTAAAGCTCAGGTTAATAAACCATAATGTATTGTTGCTACTAGAATAAAATGAGACATCAGAGTAATATTTAACTAAGGATTATTTCACTTGAAATCTACACTTTTGAAATTGTGTGAAATAAAAAGAATAAAAACATTCTGTTTTTTTGCAAACCGCAGTTGTGAATTTGAAAGTCATACAGTAGAACTAAAACAACCAAGCAGAACTGTAAATATAGGTAATTTAAAAACAAACAATGTAATTGAGTAAAGTTACACATAATAGTTTCTACCTTTTATTCTTGATCTTTCTAGGCTGAAAATATAAAAATGGAACCAAGGATGGATGCAACTTGGAAAAACACAGCATCAATTGCAAAAGAATTATTTTCACTCAAACAGACTCGTTTAAAAAAATTTACCATCCCCAAAAAAACTCCTAACAAAGGTACAGTAGACATACAAGACATAACTTTTCTAGTTCTTGAATATCTAATTGATTTGTGGTGGTAAAGTTAAGCAAGCAAACAAAATATCTATAGCAGACATCATGCAATTTTTCTGAGGCTTGTGACAGAAACACAGTACTGTATTTCTTTGTACTTTGGATTCTTTTCCATACTAAGTAGTTCTCCATGTGAATAGGAACACAGAGCCTCCTTAAAGACTGGTATTTTTAAACCACAACCAGGTGTATTCTGGTAACGGCAACCTTGCATTGCTGGCTAATCTTTCTCACACTGGGTCAGGCGAAAGGAACTGCTGAATGAACTCACCAAAAGGTACCTTCATTTTAGCAGTACCACATCTGGCCTAGACATGGAAGAAGGAGAAGAAGAGGCAACAGTACACCTCTCCTCTGAAGAAATAATGCCTGCCCTCCTTATAAAAACCTGCCTAGCTTTGGCATCACTTGCACATCATGGTAAACCGATTTTTATTGGGGGGGGGGTGTTAATGGCTTATTGCAAGCAAGCAAGTTTACTAGTAAATGCTGCTCAATTCCTTCCACTGGGTTTTTCTTTTCTTTAAAAATAAATAGGTTGATACTACAACAAATACAGGGGAGTAAATTGTCTGAGTTAGACTAAATGAGGTCCTGTCCCCCCCAATTTCTACTTCCACCACCTTTCTCCAGGAGCCTGGCCCAGACATCTGCCACTCTAGGATAAATAAAAACCTGGGGCTAAGAAAAATCTCTAGGTTTCTCTTTATACCTAGTACACAACAACCAGACCAGTAGTTCAAAATCTGAACTACCGGTAGTAAAGGTAGAGTAGTGTTTGGCCCTCTTGTCAAGGCACCTTCTTCAGGCATCCCAACCCTTATAACTCGCAAAATGATGCTTCTAACAATATTCAAAATTTTATTTTAAAAAAAACATCGAAAGCATAAAATACCAGAACATGTCAAAATATGGGTTTACTACAGAACAAGAATAGTAATTCAGAACAATAGTTACAAAATAGAATAAAATAATTAATTTCTAATATCCCTGTCAAAATAAAACATTCTAATTTTCTTCAGATTCTAAGCTAACTCTTTTCACCCTTTTCCCCGCTCATACTGACATTATCCAATCAGGTGATAACACCTCACACTGGTCACTTTCTCCCTTCTGGAGTTTAACCAATCAGGTGATAACACCTCATACTGGTCACTCCGCCCTTCTGGGGTTAATCAATCAGTGATAACACCTCACATCAATTACTTTCCCCTTTCTGGAAACTTAATTCTAGATGTTAACCCTTCACACAAACAGTCCTGTGTCATGGTAGAGCTTACCATGGGTTCACAAGTTACACTAGATGTAATTAAAAGTCCATATACATTCATTCATTCATTTCATTCATTTATTCGATTTGTATACCGCCCTACTCGGTACAACCGACTCAGGGCGGTTTACAGAAACCATACATATAAGACAATCAAAAGTAATATAACATAATCAGAGGTCACACAGTATAATACAATAAATATAACAATGCAGTACAGCAGTGCAATAAAACAAACCACACTGCAAAATAAGGTTACAAAATACAGTGCAATAAAACAAAACACACTGCATTTCATCATAACACAATACAGTTAATACAATCAATATATCTAAACATCAGGGGGAAAGAAAAAAATGCAATGCAATACAATATTACAATCTAAAACATAAATATAACATTGTAACAATACAGTTAATACAATCAGAATGTAAACACATGGCGGGGGGGACGATAACAATGGTCCTTGGCTCACTGCATGGCCCAAGAGTTCATTTCCCCCCCTCCCGGTCAGGAAAGGGGACACAAGAAGTAAGAGCACCCCAATACACCAGCGTTCCCTCAATCCTTTAGCCAGACGAGGCAGGGGGGCGGTGACAGCATCCCCGCCTGCCTCCCATCCCCGGCTGATGGAATGAGCAGTGGGGAGAGGCAGAGGAGCCCTTAGCTGGCAAAAAAGCGACGTCCTTTTAACCCTCCAGTCTGGCGGGACTGGAAGGCGGTGACAGCGTCCACACCTGCCTCCCATCCCCAGCTGATGGAATGAGCAGCAGGGAGAGGCAGTCAAACCTCGCATAAAGAGCGCTTCGCTTAAAGAGTAATTCGCTTAAAGAGCAGAATTTTCTCTGAATGTTCGCTTCACTTAACAAATAAAACCAACCAAAAACTCACTTAACAAATACATTGGGGTTCGCAACCCCACACACACACACACACAATTGGTCACTTACAATGGTGTTTCGCTTAAAGAGCAAACTCGCTTAAAGAGCAATCCTGTGGAACACATTATGCTCTTTAAGCGAGGTACAACTGTATTAGTTAAGTGTTGTTATTTCTCTATACAATGGAACCCCGTACAATGAAAAAACTCCATTCCATGGGGTTCTTTGTTGTGCGGTTTTTTCGTTGTATGGGGTTCCAAAGGCTGCACATCCGTGTGATTGCCAAGAGGCTTAGCATTCCAGCCAGGTTGCTTTTGCAGGGGCTGGGGAAAGCCTTCACCTGCTCCAAAAGCCAACCTGCTGGGCGATCTAGGTTCACCTCCTTCCTTCTAAAACAAGCCAGGGTTCATAGCCTTGAGCACTGGCTTGCTTCAGAAGGAGGGAGGTGAGCAGGTCATCTCTCTCCTTCCAAAGGAAGCCGGGGCTCAAGGCTTTGAAGCCTGGCTTCCTTTGGAAGGAGGAAGATGACCCGCTCACCCCTCCTTCCCAAGCAAGCCAGGAGTCGAGGCTCTGAACCCTGGGCTTTCTTGGGAAGAAAGGGAGAAAAACCCACTGGCCCCACTTCCTTCCCAAGCAAGCCCAGATTTCAGAGCCTTGAGTCCCAGCTAGCTCAGGAAGAGGGGGGGGGGGGGGCAAGTGGGTCATCTCCTTCCCAAGCAAGCCAGGACTCAAGGCTCCGAACGCTGGCTTCCTTCCCAACCAAGCCCACAGTTTGGAGCCTCGAGCCCCTTGCTTGCTTGGCCAGGAGTGAGGCCAGCGGGTCACCCGCCTTCCTTCCAAAGCAATCCTGGAGTTCGTAGCCTTGAGTCCCAGCTTGCTTGGGAAGGAGGAGGGCCAGTGGGTTGTCTCCCTCCTTCCCGAGCAAGCTGGGACTCAAGGTTCTGAACCCTGAGCTTCCTTGGGAAAGAAAGGAGACGACCCACTGGCCCCTGGTCCTTCCCAAGCAAGACCAGGCTTCAGAGCCTCAAGTCCCAGCTTACTCAGGAAGAGGGGCCATAGGTTGTGAACACTTAGGAAAGATATCTACAATGCTGTGATGGAGGCTTTTTTGTTACAAGACATAATAACCAGAAAAAGTGATTTAAATTACTATGGTTTGGGCACTTGATTTCTAAAAGGTTTGCCATCCCTGCCCTAGCCAAACTGTCAGTGGGCTCTGCCTTAAAACGGAATTAAATGCATGCGTATTCAGGTATGACATTTTGATATGTGTCTATAAGAAAACTTAGATGCCATGCATATGGCTGTTTCTTTATATGCAACAATTTTTCCAGTACACTTCTGAGTATAATCAGTCCAATATATCTACTGCTATGAGAAAATGAATTGAGTCAGCATTGTTACTGTGTGCCATCAATTTGTGTCCAACCTGTATTGGTTTATAGCTTCCTAAGATTCTGTCAGGGACTGCAGTGGCTCAAGTGGTTAAGACGCTGAACTCACTGACTGGAAGGTCGGAGTTTGATTCCTGGGTACTGCATGACAGAGTGAACTTCTGTCTCTGTCCCAACTCCTGTCAACCTAGCAGCTTGAAAGCAAGAAATTGTAGTAGATAAATAGGTAGCACTTTGGTGGGAAGGCAAATAGCATTCTCCTTCGTGTTGTTTGTGAATGCATATTTATGGGTCCTGCGCTTGCACGGGAGCCATTTTCGGAGCTGCAAAGCTAATTGGACCAAAGATTTAGAGTTAGGACCTCCCACCATCTCCACCCACCTTTGGCACAATTTCATGCCTCTTTCCTCAGTTCTCATATTGAGAGCTCGTCTTAGATTATTTTTTCAGCTAATCAATTATTATTATTATTATTATTATTATTATTATTATTATTATTATTATTATTATTATTATTATTATTATTATTATTATTATTATTATTATTATTATTATATTTCAATTTCTATACCGCCCAACTTGGTAGGAACAACTCAGGGCAGTTCACAACATGTAAAGTTACAAGTTCATAAACACAACATGTCAATAAATCATAAATAATCAATATCAAAGAACATCAAAATAACAATATCATTACAGTAACAAAAAGATTCAATAAACATCAATATCAAGTAATAGAAATTTCCATATCTCAGTCAAGTTTACACAAAAAAACAGAACTAAACGAAAACAAAATAATTGCTAAATCCCACGATAGGTGGCAAGCCACTCTGCCCGCTGCACAGCGTATCTTAAAGCCCCAGCAGGGTGAGGTCCTGGGGACAGGATGTTACTGGCGGGAGTGGTGGCAGTGCGAAAAAGTCCTGTTTTGCCTTTGCTTGAACCAAAGCAGGGATGGGCTGGTTAAAGACAGTGGTCAGATAATATATTTGCTAGAGTGCACCTACCCACTCCTATAGTATCCTTACCCTGGCCCCTGTCAAGTGGTTTCTGGTTTTCTGGCATGAGTAGGATCTCCTACCCATGCCATGGGTATAGGAGACATTCCTAGTCTATTACTTCCACAGAACAGGTTCCCTGGACCTCATCACAGAATCCTTTTGAAGATTCCCACCCACCTGTAAATTGTTTATTGAAATAAATGACTCTTAATCCCCTTTGATGGAGTTCTTTCAGGCAAACATTGCTTAAAAGAATAACAGTGATTTGACAGCACATTAACAACAATAGCATACTTGGAGAATGTGTATAGGCAAAAAAAAAATACTTTTTTGCAATTAAAACTGTTTGAACAGATTTTCTCAGTCTGCTTTTAACTCTTGCCAGCTATTAATATTACCATGTCACAATGCTAGAATACATAGTTGCAGGATTCTCCCATTACAATATGAAAACCACTAATTCCCTTTAGATGAGAGAAGCAGCTCCTGAACCATTGTTATAGACCTGCGGCTCATGGGCCAGATGCAGCCCATGGCACCATTTCATGTGGGGGCCCCATTGCCTCCACCACACCAGGAAGTGGCATGTGGTGGAAGAAGGGGCAAATGGACATCCGGCCCCCGAAGCTGTCTGAGGGAGTGAGATCCGGCCCCTGGCTTTGAAAGGTTGAGAACTCCTGTTATAGACCTTCACATATAACCTTGCCTAGCATACAGCCTCTGTTGATCTGAAGCACAGCAACTTTCTAAAAAGCCTTCTTTCCTTTGTCTTTTGGTGTTAAATTTATATGTTGGTGTTTCCTATTTACACAGTGATAGATGCTATTCCTCCCCCCCCCCTTCTCACTTCATTCCTTGCTTACAGTCTCATTGCCTTTGGGCTGTTTAATCTGTACACTTCTTTAATATTATGTTTTTACTGATGAGTAGAAAAGTAAAATGTCCTGCCCTCTCTTCTCCCTCTTGCGTCAAAGAAATAGGCAAGCACATATAGTTCTATGCATTGGGAGATCCATTTGTTTATTGTGTAGTCATTATCCTTTGTGTGATATTTTAATCCCAACCAAGCAGTCAATTTTCTACTCCCACAAAGAAGAAGCTGATGTGAAAAGTATATAGTCCCTGGACAGATAGATGTTTAATGCTGTTGCAACAGCTGAAATAAGCATATGTGTACAAAAAAGAAGTTATTTCACAGTTCAAATTAATTATAGTTAGAGTTGAACTAATTTCCAAGCAGTCCTATTTAGTAAAAGATTTTTTTGTCTTAAGAATCAGGTCACATTCTTCCCCTTCCTCCAGCCTTTGTACCTTGTTAGGGTTGTTTTCTCTTGAAAGAGTCCATTGACAGTGTCCAAACATTTGTAGTTGTCCAGTTACTGTGCCAACAGGAATGGTTAGCATTTGCTATGATCAGAATTCTAATAGATGCATTTATTCTTAAATTTGTTTCTATTTGTATTCAGATTTTCTCAAAGAGTGTTCCACTAATCAGAGGGAATACAACGAAATTAAACAACGTTTAAGTCAATGTTGTCTTGACACAAAATATAACTTTGATCATTTCTGGCAGCCTGATAAAGTAAAGATGGTACAAAATAAATGTCTAGAGGAGGACTTCGTTGCAAAGAGGTGAGTTGGTTTTATAAGACCAGTGAATGAATTGTGTTTCATTTATTTTACATTGTACCGTTTGTCCAAGTGGTTTACAAAGGTTTCCTTTATTACATCTCTCAGGTGTCCTGTGAAGAAGATTAGGTTGATAGTGATTTGACCAGAGCCATCTTGTGAATTCAGTGTTGATCTGGGACTTGCTCATTATTTGTTCCTGTCATAATATAAGACAGATGTTCCCAACCTACAGGTCTAATCTGGTCCATGGTGCTAATTAATCCAGCCTGCAATGGGAACCCAGGCACCTCCATAAGTTCCCCCGCCACCAGAATTGCCAAACTGCTGCGTTTTCACTGCGAAAATGCAGTGATTTTTTTTAATGGAGCAAAATTGCTCTGTACACTCCCACCGCCATGGGAAGCAGCAGAGGTTGCAAATGCAACTGAAAAAAAATACCATGATTGCTGCAGCTGCCCATGGTGGTGGTGTGAGGATATGAGGAGCATTTTTGCTCCATTTTTGTAAGTTTTTGCAGCAAAAATGCAACATTTTTGGCACTTCCAGGTTGGCAAAAAATTACAAAAATTGAGCAAAAAAGCTTTGCTTGCCCTCCCACCATGGGAAACAGTGGAGGCTGCTAAAGCATAACAAAAAAGCTCCATTCTATGGAGCTCTTCACTATGCAGTTTTTCCATTATAGATCACATGGGCGATACCCCGCATAATGAATCCCCCCCCCCCCCCGTTATACAGGGTTTTCGTTAATCGGGGTATACCCTGCTTAACAAAAACCCCATGTGGTGGGGTATTGCGATTGCTGCACGAACACTTCATTGTATGAAATTTTCGTTATACAAAGCATTTGTTATGCGGGGTTCCATTGTATTGGAGACAACAACTTCCTTTCTCAGAGCTTCTATCTCCTTATATCAGGGGTTCACAACATTTTCCCGCCACGGACCGGACCCACTGCCCCTGACTCAGAGCTGCGTGGGCCAGAGACATGGTTACTCCCACCGCTTCTGGTGTCCACAGTGGCAGTGGCATGAATTTTTTTTCAGCTACTTTGGCATGAATGTACCAGGGCTAAGAACATAGAGTTCTTAGGTTAAGAGTTGTGCTAAGTTTTTAGATGTGCTAGAACACCATATACAGTGGAACCTCATACAACAATCACCCCATATAGCAATGAAATAGCATAACAATTAGGTGGGTGGGGATGGCATCCTGCATAACAATTTTCCCTATGGAAAAAAATCATACAACAATTTTTCATTGGGGAAAACCACTTAGCAAAAAAAAAAACCATTATATGATGCATCCCTGATGCATCCCATAGGGAAAATCTCTATACAATGCATGTATCGTATAGCAATTGTTTTGTACAACAATGAGCCTCATGAAATGGATTAAAGTCGTTATATGAGGTACCACTGTATTGATGTTCCACTGCTTAGATATTTGCAGGTACAGTTGTACCTCACTTAAAGAGCATAATGCGTTCCAAAGGATTGCTCTTTAAGTGAGTTTGCTCTTTAAGCGAAACACCATTGTAAATGACCAATGGGGGGGGGGGATTGCGAACCCCAATTTATTTGTTAAGTGAGTTTTTGGTTGGTTTTGTTTGTTAAGTGAAGCGAACATTCAGAGAAAATTCTGCTCTTTAAGCGACATGCTCTTTATGCGAGGTTTGACTGTACTGTAGTCACAAGGCTAGAGTTGCTCCATAGCAACTCTTTATCAGTTTGACCACTAGGTGTCAGAAGGTGGGAAAAATGTAAACATCACATTTCTGGGAAGAAAATTAAGTCTGTTACTAGGTAGATACAGGCATCTCGCTGGTTGATGCTAATGAGGAAGCAGGAGGCATAGTTGCTTTTGGACAGAGAGCATGTAAAAAAGAGGGAATTCATAGAGAAGAGAGAGAGAGGCCCAAAAAGAAGAAGAAAAGGGAATCCGAACAACATGGATGGGGAAATGTTTAGCCTGCTAAGATAGGTGTAGGAAGTAACAAACTTGATTATCTAAAGAGATAGGTTGTTTTGTGCTTGGGTGAATGTGTATGTTTCTATCCTACTATTTTTGATTAGATATGAAAGTTGTAACCAATTTGAACCTTTTTGAAATACTTTTACTTGTGCTTGATCTACAATACATTGCATCACATTGCAAACAAAAATTCGTATCGTCAAAGCAATGGTATTCCCAGTGGCAATGTATGGTTGTGAGAGCTGGACCATTAGGAAAGCTGAGCGTAGAAGAATAGATGCCTTTGAGATGTGGTGCTGGAGGAGAGTTTTGAGAGTCCCCTGGACAGCGAGGAGAACAAATAGGTCAATCTTAGAAGAAATCAACCCTGACTGCTCCTTAGAAGGTCAAATAGTAAAGATGAAGCTTAAGTACTTTGGACATCAAATGAGAAGAGAGGATTCACTTGAGAAAGCTTTGATGCTGGGAAAGGGAGGTCAAAAGAAGAAGGGGGCAGCCAAAATGAGATGGCTAGATGGTACTGTAGAGACAATGAGCACAGAACTGAGTGAGTTGAAGAGGATGGTGGAGGACAGAGGTGCCTGGCGGATAGTGGTCCATGGGGTCGCAAAGTGTCGGAATCGACTGTGCAACTAAATAACAACTCCATCAGTTTGCGTGGTTCTTAGAAGGGTGGGAAAAGAGTGTTTTGCCAAGTCTACGGTCTAAGCTACTTTTACAGAAGAGAATGTTTCTAAGTCTCTCCTTTGAGATTGCTTTAAGCACTATATCTCAGGCATCCATGTGTGTTTCGGCTGGTAAGTCTAGGCAGACTTCTCCGTGAGTCTTAGGCGATCCAAAACAGCCTGGTAACTTGGTAGGCAACAATCAGTTCGGGTCGTGGCAAGACCTAGGGCAAGAGGTCTTGTTTAGCGAGGACCTCTTGTCAGATGAGTTGTAAGATCTGATGAGATAGTTTGGTGCCTGATATGCTTCAAGAGCCATCTTCTGTCAAGCCTAATGGTTTGTGAGGCTATGACTTCCAGCATTCTCCACATCCAGGAGGCCCACCACTGTTGGTCAATCAGCAATGAGATCTTGTGTTTCAATGCATGTGCAGTTTCTTACAATTCTGTGATTATGTAAGCCAGTGTTTCCCGAACTATGTTCCATGGAACTCTAGTGGATTTCAATTCCTAGAAGCTTAAGTCAGTACATTGGCTGATCAGTGGTTTGGTGAATTGAATTAGACTTCTGGGAATTGAAATCCACCAGTGTTCTGTGGAACATAGACCAAAAACCAAAGATTGGAAAACACTGATGTAAGCTTAAAAAGAGCTCTGGTCACCTACTGTATGGTTTGATTAGCACTAAAGAACTGAAATCATGCCACACATATCTGTGAACAGTGTGAAATTAAAGTATATAGGAGGATGTGTCAACCCCTATTGATGTGGTTTCTGATTATCCATTGGTTCCTTTCAAAAGGAGGAATAGATTTTTAAAACTCGTAATGAAATACAGTATTACACTGCACAGCGTAGATTTTGTTACTGGGAATAACACATGTTATTTACATGATATCGAGTGTACTGATTCCAAAACTGAACTCAGAATTTGCCTATAATATACAGATTTTAACTTATAGGTGTGCTATATCTGTTCAAATGGTTGGTAATTGGATAATGTATTTTTAAATGGGAACATTATAACAGTTGCAGCTACCACTATGCCTGCTGTCACCTCAGCTGAATCATGTCCTCTGGTGGCATGCATGCTCCAGCAGTGGCCAGACATGTCTGGGGAAGTCAGTGAGCTGAAGATATAAGTATATAAGGTGAGATGGACCAAGGGCTTGTCTCTAGTGCGAAACCATCTTATTGTATAGTAGAGCTAGGCCATAGTGAGTCTGTTTTGAGCTAATGATGAGTAGGCACAGCTGTGTTAATAAACAGTTTTTGCACAATTGGGGCAAATATACCTTGTGTGATCAAGGCAAGAATCTAACCAAGAGGGTGAGATTTGCTTACAAGTATTACATTGGATGTGAAATTGGAGATTAGGATAAAAGATGGGCACCTCATATCTGCTGTCAGGTGTGTTACATTAGCCTAATACAATAGTTGAATGGGAAAAGGAATAAAATGCCTTTTGCTGTGCTTATGAGCCAAAAAACCATCACTCGGACTGCTACTGGGTTTTTGAAATGATTGAAGTGGTAGTCTGTGCAAGCATATCTGAGGGTAAATAAAACAGAATAGCAGAACAAGACAAAAAAATGTGGCAGCTTAAAGACTAACTCCTGTATTTAACTATGAGCTTTCGTGGACCAAGTCCAATTCATCAGACATATGAATGAGACCTCATGGCACCAATTTATACACACATCAGGTACACAGTAATTGGCCAGCCTAACAGAATAATAACATTGTATCTTTTTTCAACTGACAAAATCCCCTGTTATTCAGGTAAATGTTTCCCTTGCTCGAAAGCCAGTCATATCCGACTCTAGGGGTTAGTGCTCATCTCTGTTTCAAAGCCAAAGAGCCAGCGCTGTCTGCTTCTGCAGACGTTTCTGTGGTCATGTGGCAGGCATGACTAGACACCGGAGCACACGGAATGCTGTTAACTTCCCACCAAAGTGGTCCCTGTTTATCTACTTGCAATTTCTTGCTTTTGAACTGCTAGGTTGGCAGGAACTAGGACAAAGACGGGAGCTCATTCCATCCTGCAGTACTCGGGAATCGAACTGCTGACCGTCTGCCTCCCAGTCAGCGTCTTAGCCATTTGAACAGCAAAATTTTGCTGTTTATTATTATTCAAACCTGCTGCAAAACCTGGCCTCCTATTGCAAATAGTTGGAAAACAAACTTCTCTTGGAAGTTGATGCATCACATCCAAAGGGTGGATGCAACAAATATTGTGGCATTACACATTTGTCAAAGAGTTAAATTTGATGCACCACAACTAACATGTTGCTATATGCTGCAGTTTTGCATGGGTCACTCAAACCATTGTCAATAGATGCTAACTCATTGACAAATGTGTAATGCTACAATATTTGTTCTCCATCGTGTTGTTTGTGAATGCACACTGATGGGTCTGTGTGTGCGTGGAGCCAGTTTCAGAGCTTTCAAGCTGATTGGATAAAGATTTGTAATTAGGACTGCCCACCATCTCCACCTGCCCTTAGGCACCATTTCGCACCTCTTTCCCTCAGTTCTTTATTTTCCGCTATTGCAGCAGGAGCCTAGAGAGAGCTTTTGTCTAACGACCTTTTCTTGGCCTTGTTCTATCTGGACTGCCTTTCCTACACACAATTTTTTCGGACCAGAAGGGTTTCCCCCTTTTGGTCCACCCCCACTTGTGAGGGGCTTTGCCTCTTGCGAGCGGCACCTACCCATTTTTTATGTCAGGCCGCCTAGTTGATGGCCTATGCCGCAGCGTTCAAACAGTGTCCCGTCTGTAACAAAAAAATTCCTAGCACCGACGGACACGAGAAGTGCCTTCTTTGTTTGGGGGAGAACCACCCTGTGCATACCTGTGCAGTCTGCCGAAAATTTTCTAAGGTAGCCCTTAAGAACCGCCGGAACAGGTTACAGGCCCACTTCATGGCTACCGCGCTCGCTCCCCGACATCTGATCAACCGCCGGCCCGCGACCCTCCGGCCGCTTCTTCTTCTGCCGCACCTCAACAGCTGACGATGGCATAACTCTTTGCCCTTATGGAGAAAGGGGCCATCGAATCGGTCGCATCCACCGAATTGTCCATTGGTTTTTATTCACGCTATTTCAGCGTGGACAAGAAGGACGGCGGCTTTCAACCCATTCTGGACCTCCGCCGGTTGAATTGGCACATTCACACGAAGATGTTCCGCATGGTAACGCTTCAAACCATCCTCCCTTTGTTGAACAGGAACGACTGGTTTGCGGTGTTGGACCTCAAAGATGCGTATTTCCACATCTCAATCAGGAAGCAGCATCGACGGTTTCTCTGGTTCCAAGTGTCAGGGTGCATATACCAATACACCAGCCTACCATTTGGCCTCTCCACCGCGGCGAGGGTTTTTACCAAGTGTATGGCTCCAGTCGCAGCGTACCTAGGTTGGAAGGGGATACAGGTATTCCCTTACATTGACAACTGGCTTATATGCGCCCCATCCAGGCACCAAGCATTGGAGGATGTGGCGTTCTGCGTCACGTTTATGGAGAGTCTTCGGATCAATTACAAGAAATCAAGACTCGTACCATCTCAACGGATCGAGTACATAGGGGCAATACTGGACTCCACCATGATGTGAGCCTACGCCCCGCCTCAGCGCCTTGTCGATCTCCACTCCGTGATCCGGCGTTTTCAGACCCACAACACAGTGACTGGGAAAGCATGCACAGCAGCTACTGGGTCTGATGGCCTCGACCACCACTGTGGTCAGCCATGGGAAATTAAAAATGAGGTCCCTCCAAGCGTGGTTTCTTCACTCCTTCGATCTCCAGAGGATCATCCCAGAAAACTCCTCACTCCAACGTGGGAGTTGGTGAACCAGCTGTCTTGGTGGCTGATGGACGTCAATTTGGCCATGGGGAAACCATTCTGTCTTCCCTCCCCGGTGGTACAGATCACAACGGACGCCAGCACTCTGGATTGGGGTGCTTGTTCTGGCACCATGACCATCAATCACCTCTGGTCACCGTGGGAGAGATCGAGGCACATCAACTACCTCGAATTGCAGGTGATCTGGAAGGCGATGAAAACATTCCTCTCCTCCATCTCCAGGAGAGTGATTCAGGTGGCGTCGGACAACACGACGGCTCTGGCGTACCTCAACAAACAAAGAGGAACCAGGTCTCTCTTGGTTCCCCTTGCAGTTCAGGTTTGGGAGTGGTGTCTCAAGCACCATGTGTTCCCAGTTGGGCTCCACATCCAGGGGACCCTCAATGTTCAGGCCAACAAATTGAGCCAACAGACGGTGACCTGACCACCCATGAGTGGGAGCTCAATGAATGGACTTTCTCTGCCCTTTGTCACCGGTGGGGTCTCCCAACTCTGGACTTGTTTGCTTCTCAGACCAACGCAAAGCTGAGCAAGTACTGTTCACAGGCAGGGATCGGTCACGGATCGCTAGGCGATGCCATTCTGGTACCGTGGGACGAGGACTTTCTGTATGTGTTCCCACCTATCCCTCTCATACAACAAGTTCTGGTGCACCTCAGGACGCAACGGTCCGCTGCGATTCTAATAGCCCCAGCATGGCCCCGTAAACCCTGGTTTCCTCTGCTGTGTTGTCTCGCCACGGATTCATGGAAGCTCCCGTCAGATCCCACGCTTCTCCACATGGAACAGGGGTGGCTGTCCCATGCGGATCTTCCCAGCCTTCACTTCACAGCTTGGTTGATCAAACCAGACTGAACCGTATTTT
The DNA here is from genome assembly GCA_030440675.1 of Furcifer pardalis. NCBI lineage: Eukaryota > Metazoa > Chordata > Lepidosauria > Squamata > Chamaeleonidae > Furcifer > Furcifer pardalis. The sequence continues at coordinate 11,736,794 of CP126896.1, read as the reverse complement.
GGACATGTGTTGGAAACTGTCTACGAAACGGTCTTATCTTTCTAAGTACCAGAAGTTTGTTGCTCATCTTCAGTCTTTGGATCGGTCCCCAGAAGGGGCGACCTTGCCGGACGTCATGGACTACCTACTCACCTTAGCTGAGTCTGGCCTTTCTCACTCTTCTCTTCGAGTGTACCATGCTGCCATTGTGGCCCATGCACCTAGTGACTCTGCCTTGCAGCATGCCTTCCGTGACGACACGGTTAAGCGGTTCTTGAAGGGTCTACGGAATGCTTTCCCACCGGTGAAGAGACCTTCCCCCAATGGTCCCACACCGTTGTCCTCAATGCTTTGATGCAGCCCCCCTTCGAACCCATGACGACCACGGATGTTAAACTACTCTCATGGAAAACGGTCTTCCTGGTGGCCATTACGTCGGCCCGTCAGGCAGGAGAGTTGGCGGCCCTCCGACCCGACACACCGTTCCTGAAATTTTATACCAATCAGGTGGTTCTCCACCCAGACATGGATTTTCTACCTAATGTGGTTACTGACTTCCATTTGGCTCAAGCCATCATGCTTCCGAGATTTTTCCCGGAACCGACCACACCTAATGAAAGGACCTGCCACTCTTTAGATGTTAACCGCCCTTTATTGTTTTACACCAAATGGACTGCTGAGTTCCAGACGTCTTCCAGACTCGTTGTTGCCTATGGAGGCAAGTCGAAGGGCGAAGCCATCTCTGCTCAACGTCTCTCAAAGTGGATTGCCAATACCATCTATTTAGCATACCAATTGGCCTCCCTTCCGCCGCCTCCTCATGTCCGGTCCCACTCAACTCGGTCCTTTGCAACCTCCTCCGGGTTCCTGGAGGGCATCCTGATTGATGACATATGCAGAGCGGCTACCTGGTCCAAGTCTTCTACTTTCACCAAACACTACCTCCTGGACCTCAGGGCATTTTCCGATGCCAGACTGGGATGTTCCATCCTTATGGCAGGTCTCCGACCTTCTTCGGGGCTGGCCGACCATCCCTGATACATCTCCACGTCAGTCGCACTTCATCTCACCTTCGGCAGCCCACCATCCAGGTATGTGGTTTTGCTAATCTCTCATCAGTGTGCATTCACAAACAACACAATGGAGAAAGACAGGTTGTACTTACCAGTAACTGTCGTTCTCCAAGTATGTTGTTTGTGAATCCACACGACCCACCCGTCCTTCCCCTCATGCGCTGCCACGGTAAGATTTCTCTTTCTTGTCCTGTGCGTAGCTTTATATTGAACTGAGGGAAAGAGGCACAAAATGGCGCCTAAGGGCAGGTGGAGATGGTGGGCGGTCCTAATTACAAATCTTTATCCAATCAGCTTGAAAGCTCCGAAACTGGCTCCGCGCACGTGCAGACCCATCAGTGTGGATTCACAAACAACATACTTGGAGAACGACAGTTACTGGTAAGTACAACCTGTCTTTGCATCTCCTCTTTGGATGTTCAAAAGTGCATTTTGATGTTACTTGTAAGCTGCTTTGAAAGAAATTTTATCCTGTAAACCAAAAGGTGAGTACAGTAAAATAAAAATAAGAATAAGCATGTAATTATAACAACTAAAGACAATTATTTTTATTTTATTTTTAATTTTTTTTTTTGGAATTTGAATTAAATAGAGAAGACATAACTGCAAAGGGGAAATTGACAACGTGATCTTAAGGCTTGGTCAGTTTGTACCAATCTGGTTTAGTGTTCTATACGAGCCTGTTTTAAGAAGGAATACAGTGATACCTCGCTTAAAGAGCATAATGCGTTCCACAGGATTGCTCTTTAAATGAGTTTGCTTTTTAAGCGAAACACCATTGTAGGTGACCAATTGTGACTTCGGGGGGGGGGGGGATTGCAAACTCCGATTTATTTGTTAAGCGAGTTTTTGGTTGGTTTTATGCAGTGGCTCAAGTGGCTAAGATGCTGCCTGGGAGGCAGAAGGTCAGCAGTTCGCTTCCCGAGTACTGCAGGATGGAATGAGCTCCTGTCTTTGTCCCAGGTTCTGCCAGCTTAGCAGTTCGAAAGCAAGAAATTGCAAGTAGATAAATAGGGACCACTTCGGTGGGAAGGTAACAGCATTCCGTGCTCTCTGGTGTCTAGTCATGCCTGCCACACGACCACGGAAATGTCTGCAGAAGTAGACTGCACTGGTTCTTCGGCTTTGAAACAGATGAGCACTGAACCCTAGAGTCGGATATGACTGGCTTTTGAGCAAGGGAAACCTTTACCTATTCGTTAAGTGAAGCAACCATTCAGAGAAAATTCTGCTCTTTAAGCGAGTTACTCTCTAAGCAAGGTGCTCTTTATATGAGGTTTTACTGTAATTATATCTTGATACCATATTTGCTGGCATATAAGATGAATCGGAGTATAAGACGCACCCCGGGTGCATTGTAAGAAGTCTTAATATGGACAGGCCTAGATAGTTAAATTTTCCCTTCAAGCTGAAATAAAACAAATATACGAATAAATACTGTGATACAGTTTAAAATCTAGGCATGTGGAATAACTGCTGCTGTGAATGTATATGAAGAATGTTGCACTATTAGGAAATATGTGCTAACTCTTCTTTCTTATTATCAGGGCTAAATTACGTGAAGAAGGAAGACAAGATAAAGAGCTCTCTTGCTTTTTAGCTGTATCTAAAGAAGAGGTCTCCATTATTTGTCAGGGTGGCCTGCATATTGGTCATACTAAGAAAGAACTAAATGTCATGAAACAACTAGGAAACCCTCAATTTGGAGTATATTTATTCAGATATGTTGATATTGCTCTGCGTTTTGCATCCCAGCATTCACATCCTGTAGAAAACATAATCATTTTCAGGGTAAGTATTGTACATGGACCTTGTCCCTATACTGCTCTATAATGTGGAATATTTATTATTTAGATCCAACATTTTCCTTCTTCCTTTGGAATCGATCCCGGTCAGGGAACCAGGGTTTCTCCATTTTGGGCACGTTAGGGAATTTGGGGCCCTCATATGACACCATCGCTGGTCAGGGCTTCTGAGGAAAGCTGCTTCTCTTGGAGCCTACGGTGGTATAGTGGTCAAAACGCTGAACTTGACAACTGGAAAGTCGGAAGGTCAGGAGTTCTAGACTCAAGTACTACAGAACAGAATTCCTGTCTGTCCCAACTCCTGCCAACATAGTTCGAAAACAAGAAATTACAAGTGGATAAATAGGGTCCACTTTGGTGGGAAGTTAAACGGTGTTCAGTGCAATCCAGTGTCTAGTTATGCCTGCTACATGACCATGAAAACGTCTGCAGATGCTGACAGCACTGTCTCTTTGGCTATAAACAAAGATGAGTGGGGGACTCAGGGTGGTCACCGCTGCTGCTGTACCACCAGTCCAAACCCTCAACAATGTGGGGGCTTAAAAAATTTGGGCACCCCTGACAAACTCTCAGGTTTGTCTTTACTCTCCCCCCCCACACACACACACACCTCTTTATAGCCTAGAAATGGATGGTAACTACCAGAATCACCAATCGGGATGACTACTGGCAATGCTCTGAGATGCAGTTCAGAACAATATCAGTTTTCCCAAACTCTACCTATTAGTTATGTGGCGGACCCCATTTTATTTTATTCCCAGATACATAGCTAAGTCCAACAAACACTTTCATGGAAGATGGAATGTTAATGATTCTAAATCTCATCTTCCACACAGGATGGTTAACAGACTATGTACTCATACAATACTAATTCAAAGAAATGTGGGCCTCTTTGCTTGTGTTATTCCATATATGCAGAGCCACACTGTATATTGGACAAAAGAGAACTGCATAATTTGGCGTTGGATTCCATCTTGAAAATATACTGATCAGGATGCTATTGCATGCATTAAAAATGAAACAAACAGATAGCCCATTAATGAGTACATGCATGTCTAAAGTTATTTGCATGAGCCTTTGACCAGATTTTTTTAGTTCTGTGCAACCAGAGACAGAATGGAAGTAACATCGATCTGCATTGTCTCAGAATGTGTAAGCTAATGTGTAGCTCTGAATAGCTATTTCTGTACACAGCACAACTCTATATTTGTGTCTGCCAGGGTCAGCCATACCATGAGCAGTGCTACGGAGGGAAAGGCAAAGACCTTTTTTTTAAAGGAGGCAAGCAGGACAGGAGGTAGTCTGCCCATGGAACACATTCTGTGCTGGCACTGTTGTATGCCCAGGAGAAAATCCCACTAAATTCAGTGGAACATTCTAGCATGTATGTGTATATTTACAAATATTTATATATTGTTTGTTTATTTAAAATATGAATACCCTGCTTTTATCCTTAAAAGAGCCTATGGCAGATTATTGCATTAGAAATGTACAGTTATTTGTGTGACACAGCTAAGTAAAAATTTTGGAATAGCATGGAACAGGATATGTATGTCACAATTTATAATAAAAGGATTAAAACATTAATTGTAAGCAAAATATCAAGAAACACAAGGGCAACTATATTTCTTCTGTTAAAATAAAGTCAAAAATGATGCAACGCTATCCAACATTAACAGTTCAGCAGAGGAGTCTTTAAATGGGTAATAAAGCAAAAAGAGGAACTAATCTTACTTGTCTTGAAGGAAGATTTCCTTGGAAGGTGCATGTCTGGAGTTCCTAAAAACCTAGCATTTTGGATGCTGGGGCGCAAAAATGTCTTCCATAGTGGTCATAAATTACACATTGGGTCACTTGGGAGAAAATTTTACTGGACTTAGTCTAATCATGCGTTGATGTGTTTTGTTTTGAGCAGGTTCTCTTAGGAAAAGTGAAAAAGATTCAGCCTCCTAAAAACAAAAATAAAGTGGCTTTGGATCCAACACCAAACTTTGATTGCCATATGTCCAGAATTCATCCTTCTGCTAAAGGCTCTTTGGAAGAACAAGCCATTGGTTCATTGGTAAGCAAGCCTTAAATTTGTTTACAGATGACATATAAATGCAAGCATTTATTCACTCTGTTTGACGCTAATTTTATCTTATCATGATGCAGCAGTTCTAGAAAACAGCATATAGTAGAACATTTGGAACACTTGGGAAAATGAAATAGAATGGATGAATTCATTTTTTAAAAAAATATAAGCTGCAAAGGCCAGTGCAAATCAGCTGGCTCTTTCTGCTTCTGAAGCAGAATCCACCCACCCAGCCCACTCACATAATAGGTGCTTATATTTTTTTTAAGACAGGGCAATGTGAAAAGTGTTTTCCTATATTAGTGGTGGTGAACCTTTTAGGGCCCAAGTGTCCAAAAAGAGGGATAGGGGCAGGCATCATTCATGCCAGTGACGTTATGTGGGTGCGTGTGCATCACATGACATCACTATGTCCTTCAAACTGCATGTGCACATCACCAATTTACACCATGCCCCTACCCAAGAAACCAACGCACCAGGCCCCATACAAGCCCCCCCCCCCGGCTGCCAACCCCTAGAGAAGCCCAGCCCAGGCTTGTCTGAAGGTGTCTCTGTTGCACACACACACCACCGGGGAGAAAGCCTGGGTCGTGGTGGCAGGCTTTGTCCGAAGCCCGGTACAGTACTATCACCTTTGGACAAGGCCGCGGTGGTCTTTTTCAAGGTGGTTGTGGTGGCGGGGCTTTGTCCGAAGCCCAGCATGGTGGCGGGCTGAAAGCCTTCACATCCTAGAATAAGTTAAACTCAAGCCTAGCTACTTGTTAGAAAAGGCAGTTGCCTCAGTGATTGCTAGTAAGAATGTATTGGGAAAATGTCAATATAATACGTATGTTCATTCTTTGCACTTGATGGAGGATATCTTTTCCCACCCAGATACAAGCCTGAGAATGTATTTAAGATGTTTTTTTCTGCTGGATGCTTGAGCTAGGAAAATAAATGGAAGATCTGATTTGAGGTGCAAGTAGATGGCCAAATTATTCTAGCCCTGGTTGTTCTAAACAGGGTCATTTTGAGGCACCATGTCCTATTTGAGGCAATCTTTGTATCTACATGTAAGGAGTGATTACATTGCATCTCAAGTGGCCTTGTTTAACATGATCAAGACTTCATAATCTTGAGAAATTGGAAGCTACCTTTCTGCTTTCTTACAGAGGGGGAAGGAAGATGAAGCTTTCCATTTCATTTTGATTGTTGCTAAAGAACACAGCAGTGCCTTGAAAGAGCTTTTTAAAAGCCCTCTAAATTCTAAAACATTACTGATACAGTACATTAACAGATTTTTTTTTTAATGTGAAAACTTCCTTTCTGTTTCCTTCCATTTCTCAAGAACATTAAGCAACATCAGCAAAGAGCCAGCCAGCCAACAACTTTGGTTTAATCAGGGGTGCCCAAACTATGGCCTGCGGGCTGGATCCAGCCCCCAACAGCAATTCATCCAGCCCTTGCCACTCCCAGAGGGAGAAGTAAAGTGTGCATGCGCAGAACACTGCTGTAAATGCACCTGCAGCCGTCGTAAACACACTTATGACAGCCGTGGGTGCATGTATGGCAGTGTTCTGTGCATGCATGGGCATGTTTTGTTTCTGGTGGGAGGAACCATGTGACCAGCCTGCTGAACCATGTGACCAGCCTGTGACCCGAAAAGTTTGAGCACCCCTGGTTTAATTCCAGAGATTAGATAACCTGGAACCAAATAAAGATGGAGCAATTCTCCACACACACACAAAAGTATGTGACAGAGTCAATGGTGGGATTCAAAAACATTTACTAGTTGTTCTATGGACGTGGTATGGTGGGTGTGGCCAGGGGAAAAGCCCTGCATTGCACCCAAATTAGGACTACTTTATTTAAAAACTTGGATGGGCAGGGCCAGGTGGAATTTCTGCTAACAGTTCTGGCAAACTGGCGCGAATCTGCTGAAGCCCACCACTGGACAGCAGGGACCAAAAATGTGTGGGGAGGAGTCGATCAGCAGCTGGCTGATTCACACTGGTATGTATACATTATACCATCTGGAAAGAAGAGTGAGCCATCCTGACTCCCAATCCTGACCAAACTGTGGGACAAATGCCCATTTGATTGCACACTTGCGCTCACTTGTTAGAGTCCAACTGATTAATGCAAATTATTTTCTTCAATGTTTCTGTCTATCGGACTTCGTGATTAGTCAATCCAAGGTAAGGCTATCCTTCTAATGCATACGATGAACATATTATAGTAAGTACAACATACAGTAATACCTCTAATAACGATTACATCGGATAACACTAAAATAGGAAAACGATGCATAATTTTGTTATCTGAGGTAATTGTTCGGCTTCCCAGCCACTCAGCCATTGCAAACGCAGGGGCAGGGTGACTGGGATGACAGCGGGGGAGTCCCCTGTTGGCTTCCCAGCCACCCTGCGCCCATAGCTGCGGGCACAGGGGTTCCCTTCGCAAGCAAAGGGCTATCTCAGCATCGGATAGCCCTTTGCTTGCGAAGGGAATGTGGTTTCCGACATCCGCAGACCTACCCAGGCGGTGCTGTAAGGCAAAACGCAGGTATTCGAATCCTGCAGTTTTGCCTTACAGCACTGCGTGGGTAGGTCTGCGGACGTCAGGAACAGCATGGATCGGGTCCCCCGACATCCCCAGAGGCGGCAGGGGCGCTGGAGAGCCAAAAATGGGTGGGAAAATGGGAGTTTTTTCCACCCATTTTGGGCTCTCCAGTGCCCCTGCCGCCTCTGGGGAGGTTGGGTACCCAATCTGCACTGTTTGTGAAGTCCCCAGACTTACCCGGGCGTTGCAATCGCTGCGTGTGATCGGTGCTTAGGTTGGGGGGGGGGTTGAACGAGCGCGTGTCCCAGTTCAATCCCCAACCAAAGTGCCTATCCCACGCTGCGATCCGCCTGCCTCTTTGGTAAGGGCAATGGGGATTCCATGCATGGAATCCCCACTGCCCTTTCCAGAGAGGCAGGCGGATCACCCCCCTGTTCCCTTTCCTCTTCGGAAAGGGAACAGGGGTTTTTTTTTAAACGTGCGATCAATGCATCGCACAACGCTAAAAACCGGATAACGATGAGACTTGTGGAACCAAGTCTTTTTTATCATTAGGAACTAATGTGATAGGAATGCTATCTGTTCCACAGAGTGCATTAAGCTTTTCTGTAAGAGCAGCTATTTGATTGTTGCAAGATGATCAATATGGAGGAGTAGCAGAGAAATATGATTTTGGTGCAGTTTATGAACAGAAAAGGGACCATTTTTGACAAAGACATTCAATGAACCCTAACCATCATAACTGTTAATTTTTTATTGTATTTCATTACATAGTTGTATTAAATATTCATCCCCCCCTTTTTAAAAAAAATCTTGGTCTTTCTAATGATCAAGGCAATGCCCATGTTATTAAACACACAAAACAATAGCAGCATTTGCTGGCTTAGATTATTTAAATATTTGAATTTCCAAAGAAATAGTGATATTTGGCTTGTGTTTTGGATTAGATTAGATTGAGTCTAAGAGGTTTATTAAAACAATGTAATCTAGAAGTCATTTTCCTGAAAATAACAGAACCTGAAGTTCTTTTAGCAGCCACTTTGTAAATTAAAATATTAATAAATTCTGCTACTAACCCCATTATGATATTTTCATATTTACAGATATATTTTTATGAATATAATGGGCTTTCAAAACCTGTTGATAAACCTAGACAGTGTCTTCCATATGCAGTGATAAAAGTAAGAAGTGTTAGTCAGAAGATGAGCACTGGATCTATTCTAACATCTTTGAAGTATAGACCTAAAATGTTGCCTAAACATGTTGGTAAGCTATTTTTATGGGTATCCTGTGTTTTTATTTTAATGTACTCATAGTCTTGACAATCTTTTATATTTTATATAGCAATTCCCTCAAGTTATCTGTTCAGTACTTTGGTGTTCTGCTACTCATTTAATCTATAATAAATAGCTTTTCCTGCCTTTAGAACAGGGTTCTCAATGTTTTCGCGCCAGAGGCTGGACCTCCTCCCTCCCCCCCAGCTGCATGGGCCAGTCATGTGATTTCCCCGCTGCTTTTTCCACTTCCTGTGATGGTGGCAAGCACAATCGCAGCATTTTTGGCTGCTTTTGCAGCCTTTGCCACTTCCCATGGTGGAGGGAGAGTGGCACATTTTTGCCATGTTTTTGTAAAAAAAAATTGCTGCATTTTTGGCACTTCCAGCAGCAGCAGGGAGTTTCCAGTGGTGGCTAGGTCCTCACCATGGGCTGGATTAATTGGCGTCGTAGGCTGGGGCCAGCCTGCAGGCTGTAGGTTGGGACCCCTGCTTTAGAAATTGTGACCTTGGTGGAAAAAGATCTTGGGGACTTAAAAGGAGCATCATTCGGCCGTCTCCTAAGCGGAGTTTCTCTAGCAAAAATCCTTTCAACCCAGAATAATTTCTGGCATGAAATTATGATGATGATGATGTGTAAGGATATCCCATTGTTACAGAGAAAATGTGTTATTATCCAAAATTTACAAAAGATTGTTGGATATGTAAAAAAGAAGTTCGAACATATTTTCACTTATGGTGGGAATGTAACAATGTTGAGAAAATATGGGAAATAAACTTTTGAAATAAGTTAAATATTGTCTATAATATTGGACATATTTGTTATGTTGTTTTTTTTTTGTTTAAAAAAATGTATGCAGGAAAAATGTAACAACAGGGACTTTGTGGTTCTCCTTCGGGTAGTCCATGAATTCCCACTTATGGGTTTTGCACCTGTGCGGGGCTGTTACCAGAGCTTTAAAGCTAATTGGATGAAAAGTTTCAGCATTAGGACCGCCCACCGTAGTGCCCACCCTTAGGCACCATTTAACACTCTTTCCTCCGTTCTCTTTCCGCCATAACAGCAGGAGTCTGTTGAGAGAACTCTTCAATTTTTGGTGTCATTTTCTTGAGAAAAGATTTCCTAGCTTGTTCATTTTTCAGTAATCTTGTTCCAGGGGCAGGATTGCCAAAGTCTGATCTGTTCTCCCTTGCAGGAGAGCAACAGCACTCAATAACAAACAATTTTTTTCTTCAGGTCAATTTTCCCTTGTGGGGGAAGCAGCTCACTTCATCTAATTTTTTCTCCCAGTCATCTCCCCTTGCGGGTAGGTAGCACTGCCAACATTTTTTCTGTGGTTGATCTTTTCCAAGGAGAGGATCAACTCCTCACTGATTGTCTGTCTTGCGGTGGACAATTGGTCATCTTCTTTTGTACCCTTCAAGTTGATGGCCTCAGCAGCTTTTAAACATTGCACCGGCTGCAATCAAGAACTTCCTTCGAGCAATGGCCACAGTGAGTGCTTGATCTGCCTGGAAGAAGAGCATCAAGTACAGACCTGCACTCACTGTAAGAACTTTACTCACCTGGCCATAAAAAATAGACAGAACTGGTTAAAAGACCATCTGATGATGCAGGCCCTAGCTCTGGCTTCTGCCTCACAGGCCTTGCAGATTCCTGCTTAAACACCGGTTCCCAAGGTGGCACTCAAGGCAGGAGAACATTCCAAGATGGTGGAGGAGACTAGGAGGAAGAAGAAGGACAAGAATGGCGATAAGAAAAAGTCAAAGAAGGTGGGAAGGGATAATCATTCTCTCCCTTCCACTCCGAGACCTCCTCGCTCACCAGAGCCATCCATGTCCTTCTCACAGTTGTCAGCTGTTCTTCCTCATCTGTTTTCTCCCGACCAGACTTCAAGGTCCTCTGTTCTTAGAGATCGTTCTTCATTGGACTCACCATTGAAGACACTAAGATGGCGTCCTTCTCTGCCTCCAGTGCCACTTCACCGTTTGCCTTCTCCACCACCTCAAGGCAGATCTCTTTTTCGATGTGGCTCAATTTTGCCTCCAATTTGACACATGCCATCACCTCTAGAGGCTCCACAAGCCCCACTGCAGGGGATCCAATTGGACTTTCTTGTACCATTTCTTGTGTCAGTGATCAAGAAGATTGGTGAACAACTTCTTGCAGCTACATCAGCAGTGCCTCAACTGTCCGATCCTGTGACCACCAATCACCTGGTCTGTTTTCAAGACTCTTCCATAATTGCGCCAGGCCAGGAAGGTGCCACTGCCATCCCTGGCTTTTTCAGCCTCCAGACCTGTTGGTCAGCCCAGGCCATGTTTCAGATGCAGACACACTGATTCCTGCACCGTCAACTGAGGACTCCGATTCCTCCTCCTTGGAGGACAACATTGAAGTGGAGGCAGACAAGACTCTGGATCCCATCATAGGTGCAGCTGAGCTACCTCATGGTGAGGATCAGAAGTCTTTCATGGCAGTGTTGATGCGCTTTGGGACCTCTGTATGTATCCAGGCTGATCTCTCTCCATTGCCATTCGAGGACAAGGTTGCTGTCAAGTTGGACAAGAAAGCAGTACGACCTGTCCACATCTGCATGCTGCCTTCCATCCTACATTCAGCCAAAAACATGTGGAAGAAACCTGTTTCATCCCACACGGTTTCGACGAGAATGGATGGCTTCTACAAACTTTAGGAGACAATGTGGAGTTTTTACAGGCCATAGAAACCGTGCCGCCTTCAAAATGGGGTGACGGTTTCTACTTGAGGTACTTCATAGCGGAAAAGAAGGATGGAGGCCTCTGTCCTATCCTAGATCTCATACGCCTCAACAAACATATCCACACAAGAAAGTTCCGGATGGTCATGCTCCATACCATCCTCCCTCTGATCAACAAGAGGGATTGGTTTAAGGTCATATACCTCAAGGACAAGGCACTTACTTCCACATCAACATCTGCAAGGAGCACAGGAAGTTCCTTTGTTTCCAAATCGGAAATGACATCTACCAGTACCAATGTCTCCCCTTCGGTCTTTCCATGAGCCCTTGGGTCTTCACGAAATGTACGGCACTGGTTGCAGCCTATCTTCCTCATAAAGATATGCAGGTCTTTCCTTATATTGATGACTGGCTCATTGCATTGACTATGGAATACAAGGCTACACAAGACGTTGCATACACGGTAACACTCATGGAGAGTCTCAGTCTACAGATCAATTTCGAAAAATTGAAGTTGAATCCATCACAACGTGTCAAGTACAATGGAGCGAGACTCGGCCCAAGTGAGAACATATGCTCCCGATAAAGTGCCTCCAGGACATCACCAAAGTGATCAAACTTTTCCAGTGCAGAGTACAAGTACAAGCAAAGAAAGCTCAGAGACTTCTAGGGTTGATGGCTTCCACCATGGCATTGATTCTGCACACCAAGCTGAATATTTATTTATTTATTTGTTTGTTTATTTTCTTAGATTTGTACCGCTGCCCTCTCGCCAAGGGAGGCTCACACTAAACGTTACAGAACCCAACATCAAAACATCCCACAATAAAAACATCATAATAACCCTAAGCTTAAAATCAGTAAAAAGCTAACACACACACACTCCAGATGGCCTTATATCAACCAACAGGGGGTGCTGCCCCACCAGCAGCACCCCACACCTGGTGAGCTAATCATTATTTCAACCCTTTCTGAACGGCAATAGCTCTGCCTGGAGGCACAACTCAGTCAATAAGAGGTTCCACAGGGCCAGAGCAGATACGGAGAAGGCTCTCCTTCTGACAGATGGAACCCTTAGGGAGCCCCTCCATTCTGCTCTGGTGCGTTGCCTACAGTCATGGCTTCTTCACAGCTCCAATCCACTGGCGGACCAGCTGGCCAAAAGACTGACACCGTCTCCAGAATTGGTGGACCAGCTTGCATGGTAGACCTTATCACTGAACATTGCAACAGGGAAACACTTCCATCCCCCAACAACCCAAATCCTGACCGACACAAGCAACTATGAATGGGGCGTTGCTTGCGGGTCTCTGACAGCAAACAACCTGTAGACACAGGAAGAGGCATGGTTTCATATCAATTATCTCAAACTGCTAGCCATTTGGGATGCACTGAGGACCTTTGAAACTGTACTGTCAGGCAAAACCGTCCCGATCGCATCAGACAACACAACAGTGAATGCATATTTCAACAAGCAGGGTGGCATGAAATTGATGACCCTTCTGTACCTGGCCATTCAACTATGGGAATGGTGTCTTGAGAGGCACCACATCCAAGGGAAACTGAATGTCCTGGCAGATGGCCTGAACCGAATGAGCTCAATGACTCACGAATGGGAACTGAGCGATGGAGTGTTCCAGTCCATTTGCAAACAATGGAAAGTCCCAGACCTGGATCTCTTTACATTGGAGACTAACAAGAAGTGTCTGAGGTACTGCTCCAGAGCAGGGATCGGATAGGGCTTGGAAGGGTACTGTGGGATGTGGACTATCTCTATGAATTCCTACTGTTTCCTCTCATCCAGAAGGTCCTCATAAGGATGCTCCACCATTGAGCTCAAGCAGTCTTGATTGCTCCAACTTGGCCGAGGCAGCCGTGGTATCCACTTCTGCTGCAACTGACTTTGCAATCACTCACTCTTCCAGAATCTCCATCACTGATCCAAATGGAGAGAGGCCAATTGCTCCACTCTGATCTGCTAAGTCTGCATCTCATGGCATGGAGAACAACCCAAGACTATCAAGATTAGCCATGAGTAGGAGGCATTTCACGTGGAAGTCATATGCCTCCAAATACAGACGGTTTCGTGCCTTCCTTGATGCCTTCCAACTGCAATCTCCAAGACGTTATGGAGTACCTTTTACTGCTAGCAGAGACTGGACGGAGCATTGTGTCCATCAGGGTCCACTTGGTGGCCATTGTAACACACTCTCCTGTGAACTCTTTGGCTTCAACAGCATTTAGAAACCAGGCAATCATTCTGAAAGGTCTTTCTAATACTTTCCCACCTGTCAAAACTACAGCTCCACAGTGGTCTTTGTCAACTGTACTTACTATACTGTACTTACCAAGCCACCGTTTGAACCTCTCGCTACTACCGATATATGTCTGCTCACCTGGAAATCTGTCTTCATGGTCACTATTACTTCAGCCAGGAGAGCTAGCAAGCTTACAGCTCTCCGTTCTGACCCACCATTTACAAAGTTCTTTAATGACAGAGTGGTTCTTCACCCTGACATTACTTTCCTACCTAAGATAATTTCCAAGTTTCATCTGGGACAATCTATCTCCCTGCCAACTTTCTTTCCAAACTTAACTACAGACCAAGAAAGAGCCTGGCACACCCTTGTTGTAAAAAAGACTTTATTTTTTTTACATCAGCAGAACAAGGGAGTTCAGAAAGACACATTGCCTTTTTGTGGCTTATGGAGAAAAGTCCAAAGGAGAACCCATTACAGCACAGAGGTTCTTGAAATGGGTTTCATCTGTCTTTCAACTCGCCTATGAAATTTTATCTCTGCCTCCTCCACCACATGTCAGGGTACATTTTGCAAGAGCAATGACTACCTCCACTAACTTTTTGGAGGGCACACCACTTGAAGACATTTGTAAGGCTGGCACTTGATCCATACCTTCTACATTTGTCAGACATTGGACACCAGAGCCACAGCGGATGCCAGACTTGGTCATGTTGTCCTTACCAAAGGGCTCACTCCAGGCCTTGCGCCCATGATGGTCCACCCTGCCTCCCTGACGTGACCGCGTATGTGACTGTGGATTCATCTCATCTGGCTGCCCGCCTAACAAGTAAGTGTGAGCTTGCTAATCTCCCATAAGTGGGAATTCATGGACTACCTGAAGGAGAAAGTTAAGTTGCACTTATTAGTGATAACTTTCATTCTTTCAGTATGTAGTCTGTGAAGTCACACTTTCCCACCCTTCCTTCCTGCTTGAGCTGCACAGATGAGATACTCTATTTTATCCTGTGTACAGCTTAAGTATTAACTGAGGAAAGAGTGCGAAATGGCACCTAAGAGTGGGCAGTATGGTGGACAGTCCTAATGCTGAAACTTTTTGTCCAATTAGCTTTCAAGCTTCGGTAACAGCTGTGTGCAGGTGCAGAACCCATGCATCTGAAGTCATGGACTATATACTCGAAAAACAAAAGTTATCAGTGTTAACTGCAACTTAACTTTTTCCTAACTTTTAGTCCAGGGGTAGGGAACCCATGGCATCAAGTAATCCAACCCTCGGTCCAGCCACTGGAGTCGACTGCGGACTTGTTTATGGCTGTCGTAAATGCATTTATGACTGCTGTAAACCAGGGGCACCAGTCCAGCCCCTTTAACTGTCTGAGGGAGCATGACCTGGCCCCTGACACATAAAGGTTAGCAACCCCTGGTTTAGTCCTACCTCGAGTAATGATGAGAAGCAGGAGGCTTGTTGCTTGCGTGGTTGCTTCCTGTAAAGTTTAGAAGGGCATGGTGCAGTAGTTCTGAAGAACTTCACGGCAGCAGTAGTTTTCTAAAGATGACCAGGATGTCCTGGAGTGGAGGTGAGGACAAGTTGTCCTTGCACAATTTTTGCCCTTCCTCCACCACATGGTACTTCCAAGAGTGGTGGACGTGGTGGGGAGCCACATGAAATAGCACAGCAGGCCACATCTGGCCCATAGGCCGCAGGTTGAAAATTCCTGTGTTATCGATTGATCAAAAAAGATTGTATTCTATATTTTTTATTTTTTATTTATTGCATTTATATAGCACCCATCTAGCGAAAATTTACCATTCTGAGTGATTTACATAAACATCAGAATTAAAAGTAAAACAAAAGCCCTCCCAGGCAATGACAAATATACACTGATAAAACATAAGTTTTTAAAGCCTTTATAAAGAATGTATTTTGACCTATTATCTTCCATTCACAGGAAGAGGTCTCCCACTGGAAAATTGTACAAGAGTAACAAGGATAGGTAATGATCAGTTGATTTATGAACATTTTAGAAAGCCTGTTGACAGCTATGCTGCAAACTCTGAGCATAATACATCTGCTGAAGTTTCTCCTTTCTCTGGAGACATTCAGAATTGGAGTAGTTCTATAGCTGAAATCCAGGGTAGAAAAATGAAGCAAAATTCAACTAGAAACTGGGATTTAACACCTGTGAAAACAGATGAACTAGCTCTTCAGTATAGTTCCAACACGGATGTCTACAGAGATGTTAGAAGTGACTACATAGGAAGCAAAATCTATTCTGGAACTTATCCTATCTACGATTCTGCTTTAAGTACTGCAATAACCTCAAGAGTAATTAAGGATCCCAGATTAACAAAAAGAGAGCAAAACCTAGGGAAACAAAATGGAGATGCCAGGTTCAGTGTGAGTTCACAGCATGAGAATGAACTGGAATATAATTTGGAAATGAAATTATCTGCCACTACAGGGATACCTTACACTATGCCTGAAGATTCTTTCCTTTTTAATTCCAGCAATTCATTTAGCCAAAAGTTCTATACAGATAAAACATGGAAGGAAAATATTCCAAAAGAGAATATATCCCCATTTCTGCCAAGTGATAAGAAAGGGCTAGGTATTATAGACAAAGAAATTCTGCCTTCTCATAATACCAATATAGAACATGCTTTGGAAAACTGTCAAACCTTTGGGTTGTTAAAGTCCAAGGAATACATAAACAATCTACATAAAATCCTTGTAGACCATTCCAAAGAAGAAAAGGGGGAAATGTACTCAGAAATTCCCTTACCATTACTGAATCCTTTTGAAATAATGGAAAAGCAAAAATGTCAAAATTCTCAACCAGATAACAGGAAACATGTTACTATTGAACCATTGTCCTGTGCAGTTACTGATATATGTACATCTAGACAAAACCTTGAAAATGAAACATCTGTCAGCCATGAAATGGTACCTGAAATGGCTGATAGAAAAGACATTGGTAGCCAATTAGAAAATGATGAAAGCTGCACTTTCGAGGGACAATACAGAACTGATATAAAACCGGTTATAGACAAATGTACTTTATCAGAAGGAAAATATATTGGTGAAATCCAAACTACCCAGAATCATATCTTAAAGTCTGGGGTTTGTGAAAACATTGTTTTTGAAAATATTGCAAGCATCAATTGGCATGAGAATAACTGGATCTGTCAGTTGCCTTCAGATGAAAAGGATGCAGAGAATTTTGAACAAAATAACCTGTCCCAGAAAGGGAACGTTCCAGAAATGCCTGAGGAAAATACAGAGGTGACATGTGAAGATTTAACACTTAATATCCAAGACTTTAAAATTACTAGTGAATTTGAAAAAGCACTGGGAGAATACAGAAAATGTCTGTCAGTACCAGAGAAGCTATGCAATTATGAAAACATGACTGATGAAAAAGATGCCTACCATTATTTGTTAGGACGAATGGATTGGGACAATCTGTTTATAAAAGAAAACTTGAATACTGAGATATTAGAAAATAACTCTCAGAATAGAAATAGGAATATGCATTTTTGCAGGGGCCACTCTTCTGTTGCAAGAAAAAACCCTACAGTGGCATGTCCTGACTTACAAATTACAGTAACTAACTCATCTCCATCAAAACTAAATATAAAAATTGAAAAATGTGCTATTAAATATTTAGGACAAAAAAGTGGTATGAAATGGTTGCAGGGGAAAACGATGAAAAAGTGTGCACAAAATAAGAAAACTTGTAAACTTTATAAGAGAAAGAAAGAACTTAGGATATGCTGTTCACCGTTCTCAAAAGGACAGTTAACAAAGATAGCACAGTCAGAAAAGCATATTAAAAATATTTTGAATATATCTAACAGGAAAACGTTCCTACATAAAAACAAATTTCTTTCTCAAAAAATAGGTGGAGCCATAATTCAATTAAGAAAAGCTCAGAGGAGAATTCATCCTTTTAAAACCGTGTCAAAGGCTGAAAGGAGGGATTTAAGTGACTTGTCAAAAACATATGAAGTCTTACACTGTGGATCTTCACCTTTAGATTCTTCTGTAATGCCTAGTTCCCCTTCGGGTATGCCTTGTGACAGTGTAAGAAATATGACAATAACAGGAGTTGAAAAAATGCTTGAAAAATCTGCCAACTTAGATAGTATGCCATTTGAAAATGGTATGTCAACCAATCTTGATGAGCCAATCATGGCAAAAGAGCAGAAAAGTTATGAAACTTGTATCAAAGAAAAATCAAAACCTACCATAAGAAGCACAAAAGAAAACTTGAAATCTGGTGTAAGTAGCTATACAAGCAA
The DNA here is from genome assembly GCA_030440675.1 of Furcifer pardalis. Lineage (NCBI taxonomy): Eukaryota > Metazoa > Chordata > Lepidosauria > Squamata > Chamaeleonidae > Furcifer > Furcifer pardalis. The sequence continues at coordinate 11,718,769 of CP126896.1, read as the reverse complement.
AAATATTGCAAAACGTTTGAATTCAACTACTGAGCAAAAGGAATTACTAGCAGATGAGAGAAAAGAAGAAGGTACTTCTAAGTCTGATGTAAAGACTAGTACAGTAAAAATTGTCACCTCCGTTCAAACAACTGTAGAATCTTCTGTGGAAGCAAATGCTCTTCAACCAGGTGATGTTTCTATGATCCTGGAAAATGATTTTTCTAGTGAAGGAGAAGTTCTGGGAATATTGCAAGCTCAGGAAAGCATAAGCATAAATAGTGGTGGCGAAAGTTATGCTCCATCATTTTTGCATGTAGTGAAAAATAAGTATGAGCCCAGTATGCACCAAAGCCATTTACCTCCAAAAAAGCATGATGCTGAGTTATTGCCTTTCATAACAGCGTCAAATAATTCATCAAATGAACTTTTAAAGATCAACTTTCCTAGAAAACAAACAGAATCTTTCAGCAGGCAACAACAAGAAGCAGACAAGATAATGAAAAATTCTGTGCAAGAGTCAGAAGACATGCTACCTCCTATGTCCTTGGTAGGTAATAACTCACTCCTCTTATCTCACCATTGTTCATTACCAGAGCATGAGAAAAAGACAGAAGAAAGTGGGGCATTGAAAATTGAAAAAGATTTCTCTCATCCAAAGCTGCCTGTCATGAATGACACTTCTCTGAAGTCACTCATATTTTTAGAACAGAGAGACACAACTCAAGCAAGTCCCATCATGCCTAGTAAGGAATCTGCCTGCAGGCAGATTACCTCAAACAGTATAAGCTTTTATTCCAGCTCACCATTAAGCACTGTTTCAGAACAGAATGCAGAAGTGATTAATGCAATCTCAACTTTATCCCTTGCCCCTTATGATGCCAAACCAAATAAAACAAATCACTATTTTATATTCTCAGGGACTAGAGAGAGTGAAAACGCTTGTTCAGGTGGATATTACAACAACTACAGAGAATGCAGTAGTGAGATCAAATGTACACAAACAGAGGTTGAACTAAAGTGTCTTGATTTTAAAATTAAAATGTCAGAGGTCTTGCAAAAGGTAGACAAAACCTCATCTTTGCATTTGTTACATGATCAGATTATATTTTGCAGAGACTTTCTTCCTTTGTTTATTAAAACATTTGAAAAAAAGCAGGATTGCTCCGTTGAACGTGTTCTGGTTTCAAGGTTTATACTTGGGAATATGGAAAAAAACATGGCACTCAGTTGTAAATTGAAATCTTCAGCTATAGAATCATTTGTTGAACTACAAATTATAATGGAAGCAATCGAGTTCATTGAAAATAAGAAAAGGCTTATGGGAGGTGAACCAACTTTCCGAAGCTTACTTTGGTATGATGATTCACTGTGTAGTGAGTTGTTTGGTGGTCAGTCAGGTAATCAACAACAGTCAAATTTCTACCATGCATTTCAGAGGAGAATAGAATACAATGCTCTGAATGAGTTACAAAGCTATCACAAACAACTAGTGGACATCTTTGAAAAGACAAGAAGGAAAAATAATTCTTACTATACCTTCTTGAAATCAAGGCGTGAAATAAAGGAATGTGAAGCAGCAATGAAAAGTGATTTCTGTTGCTCTGATTTTTTTCTTTCTGTACCATATGTTTGTGGAGCTAACTATGGTGATACTTTAGAGGACTTAGAAGATATAAGAAAAAGTACAGTGGATTTAATAAATGTATCCAAAAGCCTTCCACGCATTAATTTGAATGCTGAAAAAGAAGACCATTTTTGGATTATACTGGAAATTATTGCTACAAAGATAGAATTTATAAAGACCTGTGAAGAGGTGAATATAAAAACATCATTATTTGGCCTTGAGCACATATTTTTTGATGCTGCTAAAAGCCTTATATGGAAAGAGAGAGAGAAATCCATAAATAAAAAATCAAACAGTAGTCAAATATCCAATGAAGCTGCCTTTACCAAGTTCTATGAAACGTATGAACATACGATAGAACTCATTGCAAGTAAATCTGCAGAAGAATGTAGTATTTGTGAAAATGGAAATGGGCAGCAAAAACCAAGCCCTTATATTAGAAATTCTCATGTTCTGCCTCAAGATATTTGTTGTATAGGTGAAATACTGGATGAAGCACAGTCTGCAAACATTGAAAGATTACAACAGCTCATGTTTAGATGTACAGAGCACATGGAAATGCTGAAAAAGTATTTTCAAATTTTACAGGAAGAGGATGTCAGTGTTTTGATCACAAAAGAAAATGTTTTGGGGTTTATGAAAAATGGTGGCATAACTCCTGTCATTTTGAAACCTGAAGCTATTGAAGTTTATACTGAAATGGCAATGATATATGAAACAGTTTTTTACCTTAAAAACTCAATAGCAAGAAAAGTAAATCAACCAAGATTTCGGAGTTTATTATGGTTTGATTTATCACTGTTACCTGAACTGTTTCGGTGCCAAGAAAGAATGGCTTCCTTTTCTTACCAGAAAGACAACCTCTTAAACATTACAGAAAATACCATTTCTGAACTTCAGGATGAATTGGATGTTATTTATGAATATCCAGAAAATGTAAACTACCCGTATGCACTTCATCTTATTTCAAGAGAGCTTGCAGAACTTTCAGAAACTAGAAACATGTTAAAAACATCTAAGACTCCCATCTCCATGTGTGTTGACTTGGTACCCTACTCCATATGTTTAAATTATGGAAACACTGTGTCTGAATTAGAATGCAACTACAACCAGTTTTCTTCTCTTCTTGAAAAACTGATGTTAGCTGAAAGAAAAGATTTAGGAAAGATGGCTCATATTATGAAAATCATGAAAACAATTGAGCACATGAAGTTTATTTGTTTTGAGCAAAGAAAGCCACCCCTTCCTCTTGTCATACATCAGATGCTTAAAAACTGGAGAAAAACATGTCAGTTGAAAAAACATTTGAAATCAGATCTGGATGCCAATGCAGGATACGACAACAAAGATAGTTCTGGGAGTTACCACACTCTGTATAAAAGGCCAATTAAAGTAACTTCAGAAGATGGAGAAAAAAATCTGCCACACAGTAAAAAGAAGAAGGTAAGGATATTCAGAACCTTATTTTAAAGTAAGGCCTACTGCAGATATAAAGAACCTGCAGCCATTGGGCTAAAATTCTGCACTTTTGAGATCCCTTTTGTATAAGGTTGAAATGTCCATCTTAAGAGTTACTGTCTTAAAGAGAGTAAGAGCATTAAGCTAAATGAGTTGGCAGTTTGTGTCCTATTCTTTTTCCTTTGGCCCCAAAGAACTCTGAAATTGAATTTGGCTTTCAGTGTGAAAGAGGTTTCTCACCCTTTATACCAGGGATTCTCAACTTGTGAGCTGGATGCAGCCCACAGCACCATTTCATGTGGCCCACCTCCACCACACCAGGAAGTGCCATGTGGTGGAGGAAGGGCAAAATGGCCATCTGGCCCCTGAAGCTGTCTGAGGGAACATGACCCGGCCCCCTGCTTTAAAAGGTGTTTTAAAGCAGGGATTTAAATAATGTGTCTTCAAGCATTTTCAGGAACAAAGAAAAGATAGATTGTAACTATCTTTTTCTTCTATCATACATTAGTTATCTGAATAATGTTTTTAAACAACTTAAAAATCTACTAATGCCATTGCTTAACCCTACTATCAATATTTCAGAGTATGTTCAGACAGGACTTACAACCTACTCACTGGAGCTTTCAAAGGCCACTCAGAGTTAAGGTATCCATATGTTGTGGGTGCTGGAGTGCCTCGATCCTCCCAAGGTCCTTTATTTCTGCTGATAGGAAAGACCTTCCTTTTCAGCAGGGTTTGAATTGAATTAGACAAGAAGGGGCCATTATGGGATTCTGCACATACTGAATTGAGTGGGTATAGTTTGAACCTTTTTAAATGATGGATTATAATATTTGTTTATCTTTAAAATTAGCTAAAACAAACTTACTGTTGTTAAAAATCAGCAGGATTATATCAGACTATATTCTAGAGCATGTACAGAGTGTTAAAATAATTAACAAGGGTATAGAGGAAGTAGCCCTGAAAATGAAAGTCATTTTAAACTACAGCTTGGAAAAACATATTATATACCAGTTATCTAGCTATCCAGCCAAGCAAGGTCACAGAATCAAAATATTTTGCCAGCTGAATGTGTTTTATTTAAGAAATGTAAACAACTATGAATGAAGAGGTACAGTGGAACTTCATACAACAATCACCCCGTATAGCAACAAAATCGCATAACAATTAGGTTTTGGGGAGAAATGAAGTCCCACATAACAATTTTCCCTATGGAAAAATCCGTACAACAATTTTTCAATAGGAAAAACCACTTAGTGAAAAAAATCGTTGTACTATGCATCCCATAGGGAAAATCTACAATGCATGCATCATATAGCAATTGTTTCATACAACAACGAGCTCTTTGGAAGGGATTAAAATCATTGTATGCGTTACCACTTTACTTATATCCTATAGTGTCATCTATTGAAAATTGTAAAATGTCTCTTATTGGTTCAGTTTCATCAGTCGCAACCTACTAGGTTAGCAAAGTATAAACTAAATAGTCATGTCATTATTTAGATTGGGAGTTCGCAACCTATGGCCCGTGGGCAGGACCTCGCCCACAGCACCATTTCACGTGGCCTGTGTCGTTGCCGCCACTGGAAGCAGACATGTTTACGACAGCCATAAATACACCTGTGGCTCTTGTAAACCAGTAAACGCTGCCATTAAATAAATCTGTGGCTGTTGTAAGCACATTTATGACAGCTGTGGGTACATTTTATGGCAGCATTTACAGAGGGGGGGAACCACCAGTTTGGCCCACTCAGCTGTCTGAGGGGCATGGTCTGGCCTGTGGTGTGAAAAGGTTGAGAACCCCTGATTTAGACAGCATCTGCCAGTTGCTCTTAGTCCTTGACTAGGAGAGAGAACTTTAGCAAACCTATGAAAATTTGTATTGCAACATAACTTGGTAGCAGCCATCTAACCTTCCACCATCCTAATCCAGTAGAAAAGATGTTTATGTTTAGATAAGGCCAATTAAAGGTATAAATAATGGCAAAAAGATAACCTGTTGATCACAGGGTAACATTGCAGTTCCACACTAGGTTATGCCATACTTCAGGTAAAACTGGAGGAATGTAGCAATAAGTGAGCAGGCTGCTTCTTTAGAAGCCAAAGCAGAAAATCATCATGGGTTTTCTGGCATAGGTACAAGCAGGCATGGCTGGGTGAACTTTAAAACCTCTGTATGTAGTATTTTATTTTAACATAATTTAGAAATGTGTTCTCTGCTTTTTGATTGTGTCTTTTTGGTCTAAAATTCCCAATTTTTTGATGTGAATTCAATGAATGTCTTGTTTCGGTAGGGTGGTCTGACTGCGTTTGGCATTTAACGAAAATTGTGTACTTTTGACAAGTTGACACAACAGAACTACAGCACTGACTAAGATAAGGATTATGCCGTATGAAAGATCGTCTTAGCGACTTTTAGGAATGCTAGGACCCAAAGTCTGGGAATGCAATATGATGACATCATTACACTCGAAAGGTGCCTTGGGAAAATGACATTTTAGCTGGGGGCATCCCGTTGTCAGTCAGCCAGCAGACAACCCATGCAACCGATTGAGGTGATCCAAAGTGCATTAGATAGAGGATACAATAACCTTTGATATGACACTATTAGAATTTTGGTCAGACTTCAGAAACAGTTGTTATGACGTTTACAAAAAAATTATCGAACGACATCACAAAAAGGCACAAATGAAAGGGACAAATCTGTTAGAAACCGAGCAAAACCATCCAACCTCATCAGCAACCTCTATCAAGGACGGAAAGTGGTTTTGGTTGATTTCAGACAATTTGTCCCTTTTATCTGAGTTTTTTCGAGATTCTTGTCAAGGATTTTTACATAAACGTCATAAAAACTTTTTGGAAAGTTCAAACAAAATTCTAATAGTGCAAGAACATAGGTTCTCCTTCGTGTAGTCTGTGAATGCACACTCTGGGTTCTGCGCCTGAGTGGGAGCCAGTTCGGAGCTTAAAAGCTAATTGGATAAAATTTCGAAAGTTAGGGTCCGCCCACCGGCTCCACCCTCCTTCAGTGCCGTTTCACGCTCTTTCCCTCAGTTCTCTTTTTTCCGCTGCCACAGCAGGAGCCTTTTGAGAGAGCTGCTCTTTCTGGCCTTCTTTGAGGGCTGCGTTTGTTCGTTCCTTCACCGACAGCCTTGGCAGTTTTTCTTAGAGCGCCGTCATCCGTTGCCATCTCATCTTCCCCAGCTCAGACCGTTTCCCCAGCAAAGTCAAAGTCTCTTCCTTCTTGGTGCTCTCCTTCGCCTCCACGCCGAGCCTCCCTCCAGCAACCTTGAGGGAGCCCGCGTCAGCATACCACTCCGCCGCTGTCCCAGACCGCCACTCAACCCTTCGATGTCAGTGTCCTGGCGCCGCTTTTCGACTCCATGGCTCGGCAGATTGGTGATCGCATCGCCGGGATCGTGGCCCCAACACCTCTGCCTCCGTCGCAATCTGTAAGTCAGCGTCTCCCTAGCCCTCAGCGTGGACCTCCAACAAAGTTGGCCCGGATTGAAAAACCCTCCACCGCGTCGTGGGAACCTCCCTCGGTATCAAGAAGACCTCCCTCCGTTTCACCTGCCTCTTCTCCAGGCAATGCGTCAAGGACGGCCAGGCATTACTGGACCAACTCTGATGCCGAGGCCTACATCCCACCCCCCACCATCTCGGCAGGGTCGGATTGCTCCCCAGATTCCTCTGATGCAGAAGAGGACGCAGTTGTCCAGGCCGAAAAGACCCCCAACGACCAGATTGGGGAAAAGAATGAGAAGCAGCTGGAGGATCAGCGCACGTTCACCGCGCTTCTTACCAGGCTGGGTGAGGCCCTCAATATTAAAGCCGACCAGCCACCCGTCCCTTTCGTGGACGAGGTCTGTGGCTTGGCGGACGAGAAACAGATCAGGCCCATCCATATCGGCCTTCTACCAACCTTCTCCCACTCGGCAAAATCCATTTGGAAGAAACCTGTGTCTGCCCATATCGTGTAGTCCCGCGTCGATGGCCTCTACAAGCTCCTCGGTGAGGAAACGGAGTTCCTTCAGATTCACCCCATGCCTAACTCTCGGGTGGTGAAAGCGTCTCAAGGGAAGAACCCGGCCAGCGGTTTTCTTATTCCAGAGTCCCGCGAAGGAAAAAAGTTGGATTCCTTAGGCCGCAAAGTGTATGCGAATGCTTTGCTATCCCTCCGTGCAGTGAATTATTCTGCCGCCATGGGGTCCTACACTTACAAGTTATGGTCAAAGGCGCAGGATTTCGCATCCAACCTCCCGTCGGAGCTCCGCACCGAGTTCGAGACGTTGTGTAAAGAGGGCACTCAAGTGGGCCAACAGCAGATCAGAACCGCACGGCATATCTGCGATTCGACTGCAAAAAACATTGCGATTGCCATCCATCTCCACAGGCACCCCTGGCTACGTTCCGCGGAGATGCAGGACGAAGTCAAAAAACTGGTGGAGATGCTTTCAACGGTCAAGGGCTCTTTACTTCCGATACAGATGCGGTATTGAATGAGCTGCCTAGAGACAACACCACGGCCAACAAACTATGTCTTGGCCTGAATGCTACCTACCGTTCGAAACTGCGGTATCGACAGTACCAGCCTACGACTTCTACTTACCAGCCGGCTCTGGCTCCACGCCAGTATGGTAGACAGCAAGATTATGGCCGACAGGGCTATTTCTACAAGCTGCGTAAGCAAGGCTCTCGCCCTCCATATCAGCAACCTCCGTATCAGCAGTCTCAACACCAATCCAAACATGGTGACAAGAAGTCCAGGCAGCATGTTTGACTTAACGTTGACCAACGATCCTCCCATCCAGACGCCCTACCTCCCGCTCCGCCACAACATTGCGACGTGGTCCGACATCACCACGGATATGTGGGTTTTGAATGTCTTAAAATTTGGCTACACCATCGAATTCAAGGCACCACCTCCACTGGGTCGCCTCCAAAATACGTCCCCTTCTCCAATCCTCTGGGACGAGGTCACAACTCTTCTCGACAAGGGGGCCATCGAACTCGTCAACTCCGACGACTGGTACGAGGGCTTCTATTCGAGATATTTTGTGGTCAGCAAGAAGGACGGGGGTCTACGTCCCATCTTAGATCTCCGTCGACTCAACAAATATGTACAACAAAAGAAATTTCGGATGGTCACCCTTCACTCCCTTCTCCCTCTCATCAACAAGAAGGACTGGTTCGTGGTCATTGATCTAAAAGACACCTACTTCCACATTTCCATTCACCCGTTGCACAGAAAGTTTCTCCGTTTTCGTCTACGGGAGCAGATCTACCAGTACACCTGTCTTCCATTCGGCCTCTCTACCGCGCCGAGGGTGTTCACCAAATGCATGGCACCAGTCACAGCATTCCTCCGTCTCAGAGGGGTAACGATTTTCCCATACATCGACTGGTTGATCTGCTCCAGGTCGAAACAGAGGGCACTGGACAACGCGGCATTCACCCTGTGTCTCATGGAGGATCTGGGTCTCAGAGTCAACGTAAAGAAATCTCGCCTCATTCCGAGCCGTTCGGTGGATTATATAGGGGCCCGTCTGGACTCCGTTCGCACTCGAGCATTCGCCCCAGACCCAACGTCTCCAAGACATCCAAGGCATGGTAACCTTCTTTCGCTCCCGCCCCATCGTTCGAGCTCGTCACACCCAGAGACTTCTCGGCCTCATGGCATCCACCACGGCAGTCATCCCGCATGCAAAACTAAAACTGCGATCCATCCAGTCCTGGCTCATGTCGGAGTTTCATCCTCTAATGGACTCACAGAACAAGAGATTGGTGCCGACACGGGACCTTTGCGACCAGTTGCTCTGGTGGACTCTACCGGAATATGTCGGGATGGGCAAGTCCTTCTACCATCCGGTACCATCTCTACAAATCACCACTGACGCCAGCACCAGCGGCTGGGGTGCCTGCCTCAACAGTCTGCAGATCAACAATTTTTGGTCCCCAGACGAGAGGAATCGACATATCAATTTCCTCGATTTCCTGGCCATCTGGAAGGCCATGAAGACCTTCCAGCCTCTCATCAAGGGCCGGGTTATCCAGATCACGTTGGACAACACCATGGTGATCGCGTATCTCAACCGTCAAGGCGGCACGAGATCGCAGCTGTTGCTTCATCTGGCGGTGCATCTGTGGGAATGGTGTCTGGTTCACTACATCTTTCCGATCGGGGTCCACATCAAGGGTGCCTTGAATCTGACGGCGGACTCGCTCAGCAGACAGACCTCATCCAGCCACGAATGGGAGCTCGATCAGGACATCTTCCGCAACCTGTGCGATTGGTGGGGTCTCCTGGACGTGGACCTCTTTGCGTCCCAGGAGAACACGAAATGCGAGGCCTACTGCTCCCAAGCGGGTCTCGGTCATCGATCACTCGGGGATGCATTCATGACGGCGTGGAACCACCACCTCGTCTATGCCTTCCCTCCGTTTCCTCTTGTTCAAAGGACGATACTCCGGTTTTGTCAACAGAGGGTTCGAGGGATCCTCATTGCCCCCGCTTGGCCTCGCCAACTGTGGTTCACGACCCTCCGCCAGATGGCCTCAGACTCGGTTCTTCTTCCGGACCTACCATCCCTTCTCCAGTTAGAGGGAGGCCGCCTGCTCCACGGGGACCTTCCCAGCCTCCACCTTACGGCTTGGTTCATAACGCCAGACTTTTAGAGATCATTCAAAACAGTCGGAAGCTTTCTACTACGAAATCCTATGCGTCCAAGATCGCCCGGTTTCGTACTTTTGCAGCTGGTCAAGGCCAGGACTTATCTCAGGCTTCCATTGAGTTCCTCATGTCTTACCTGCTCCATCTCGCCAAAACGGGCCTCTCGGCCTCGTCCATTTGGGTCCATCTAGCCACCATAGTGGGCCATTCTCTCCCTGACTCGACGTTTTCCAATGCCTTCAGGGACAGAACGATGAAGTGCTTCCTCCGTGGCCTCGCTAATTCCTTTCCACAGACGAAAGCGCCTCTGCCTCAATGGTCGCTGAACATTGTGCTTAACGCCCTTATGAGGCCACCTTTCGAGCCTCTGGCTACAGCAGACTTGAAGTTTCTTTCATGGAAGACATCCTTTCTAGTGGCCATCCTCTGCGCGTCGTGCGAGCGAGCTCACGGCCCTCCGTTGCGACCCACCATTTCTAAAGTTTGCCGGGGATAGGGTGGTCCTCCATCCAGACATTTCCTTTCTCCCTGAAGTCGTCTCAGACTTTCACCTGGCGCAAGCGATTACACTCCCAGCCTTTTTCCCTATGCCAACATCAGACCAAGAGAGAGCCTGGCATTCTCTTGATGTCAGACGTGCTTTATTGTTCTACGCAAAACAGAGACACTCTTTTAGGGCAATGACTCGTTTATTTATACACTACAGTGGCAAGGCTAAAGGCAGTGCTCTGTCTTCACAGAGGTTCTCCAAATGGATTTCCAACACCATTTACTTCGCCTATGATGTCTCGTCTGTTCAGCTTCCACCCCATGTCCGTTCTCATTCTACTCGTGCTACAGCTACCTCCATGGCATTTCTGGAAGGTATTCCGATGGACGATATTTGCAAAGCAGCCACTTGGCCTCAGCCGACGACCTTCGCCCGGCATTATAGACTGGACACTCAGGCTTTACCTGCTTCCAGGATGGGCAGAGTTGTCCTGATGGTTGGCTTGCACTCTTCTTCCATGTAACATCTGTGCTGCAAATCTGGATTCATCTCTTCCACGGGCGCCCACCTTCCACGTGAGTAACTGTTTACCAATCTCCCAGAGTGTGCATTCACAGACTACACAAAGGAGAAGGACAGGTTTCACTTACCAGTAACTGTAGTCTGTGAATTCACATGGCCCACCCATCCTTCCCCTCTAGCTGCGTGGAGGAGATTTTCTTCTCTACCCTACGTACAGCTTATTTATTAACTGAGGGAAAGAGCACGAAATGGCACTGAAGGAGGGTGGAGCCGGTGGGTGGACCCTAACTTTCAAAATTTTATCCAATTAGCTTTTAAGCTCCGAACTAGCTCCCGCGCAGGCGCAGAACCCAGAGTGTGAATTCACAGACTACATACTCGAAGAACGACCGTTACTGGTAAGTAAAACCTGTCCTTATTTAATCCTCTATCTAATACACTTTGGATCACCTTGATCGGTTAAGTGGTTTGGTCATTGGCTCACCGACAACTGGACGCCCCCAGCAAAAATGTCATTTTTCCGAGGCACCTTTCAAGTGTAATGACGTCATCAAATTGCATTCACAGCCATTGAGTCCTAGCATTCCTGAAAGTTGCTGAGACAATCTTTCATATGGAATAATCCTTATTTTCGTCAGCGCTGTAGTTTCGTTGTGGCAACTCGTCAAAAGTACACAATCGAATTCATAAACGAAATCCCTGATGGTAGTGTCCTTAGACTCTACCTGCTACACTTTTTTAGAATATACTTAAGACATTCTTTTTTGGTAATGTTATTTCATTAATTTTCTAACATTATTTAGAATTCAAATGAAACATTATTTCATCTTTTTAAGCATATATGCCTACAGCTTTTCATAACTAAGATGATAAGAAGACTTTTGGATGTTTTACACCTTTGGAGTTCTTTGTGTATATGAGAAGCATTGAAGCTATGTAAAAAAAATAGAGCTTGTAAAAACAGACAAGCAATGAAGAGTCCCATACTTTGATGCTGAGATGAATTTGATGTGATTAGAAATGGTTGCCTGATTTTATTCTGGATTTAACCCTTTGGGAGGAAAGAAATGTAAGCTAGGACCAACGCACACCTCTGATTTTTTCACTGGAAGTCTATAAGCCCTGATATCAGAAGGATTTTACTTCAACTCTGTGGGGCTTCCATTATGGAATCCCACAGATGTTGATTTTTCTCAGTCCTTTTTAACGTTTATATGAAATTAGAGATTCAGAGTTCATGGTTACCAGTACATCGATGACATAGTGCTCTAGATCTCTTTTACTTCATCTGCAGAGGATGCTATACAGATCCCAGTTATAGACTGGGTGAGGGCTAACATTCAAACTGAATTATGATAAGACACAGATCATTGTGTTAGGAGGATTATCTGACCAGCTGAGAGAAATCTACCTGTCCTAGAAGGAGTTACATTCCCCTGAAAGATAAGGTTTGCAGATTGGGAGTATTCCTAGATTTGACACGATAGAGGCTCAAATATTGGCTTTGGACAGGAGTGTCTTTTATCTTTTGCTGATTGTCCAGTTGCACTCCTGCCTGGATAAAAAGTGCCTAATATTAGCGCACACATTGGAAATCTCAAAATAGGTTACTGTAATGTTCTGTAAGTGAGACTGCTGTTGAAAACAGCGTGGAAACTTCAGCAGGTCCAAAATGTGGCAGTCAGACTGATTTTTGGTACTAGTAAATTTAGTCATATATTCTCAGTTTTGACCCATCTGCATTGGCTTCCTATTAGTTTCCATTTTCAATTCAAGATGCTAGTTTTGACCTCACAAACTTAATGGCTAAACTAAAGACTTTGATATTTGTCAGAATGTCTCTTTCGAAAGCACCTTCCCATGTCACATTCTCCCAATCCATAATGTTGATTGTGGATGTGGATGAAACTTTTGAAAAACAAATTACAAAAAATGTCAAAGATACACAATGTTGTAGTAATGGGAGATTTCAACTATCCTGGTATCTCTTGGGAGACAACTACCAAATATTGTCCTTCAGAGAAATTTCTGGCTTGTGTGGCTGATAATTTTCTCCTACAAAAAGTGGAGGGGGAAAACTAGAGGAGTTGCTATCCTTCATTTCATTCTAACCAACAGAGATGACTTGGTGGAAGAAGTGGCAGCAAAAGAAACTTGGGGAAAGTGGCAATGTTTTAGTTCTTCATCTCAAAGCAAAAGCGGTGTGTAGCTGCACGTATACACTGGACTTTAGAAAAGCAAATTTCAGTAAACTCAGAACGATGGTAGATAAAATTGATAGGTAAAGGTAAATGTCGCACTTGTTCAAAAGCCAGTCATATCTGACTCTTGGAATCAGTGCTCATCTCTGTTTATATCCAAAGAGCCAGTGCTGTCTGTGTCTCCAGACGTTGCTGTGGACACATGGCAGGCATGCCTCAACACCAGAATGCAGGGAACACTTTACCTTCCCACCAAAGTGGTCCCTATTTATCTACTTGCAATTTCTTGCTTTCGAGCTGCTAAGTTGGCAGGAGCTGGGACAGAGATGGGAGCTTACTGTGTTGTGTAGTACCCACGAATCGAACTCTGACCTTCCAGTCAGCAAGTTCAGCGTTTTAACCACTTGAGTTGATAGGAGATCCTTTTAGTCAAAGGAGTCCAAGAGGGGTAGGAGTTTCTTAAAGAGGAAATTCTAATGGCATAACTCCAGATAGTTCCAAAAAGAACAGCAAAAAAGACCAATATGGTTTCATAAAAAGGTAAGAGAGGAGATAAAAACAAAAAAGGGAACATATAGGAAGAGGAAGGAAGAGCCGGCTACAATGGAAGAGTAGAGACAAATGGTGAAGAATTGCAAGAATAGTGTTTGGAAGGCTAGAGCTTAGAATGAATTGAGGCTGGCATTCTTTAGATATGTACAAAGCAAAAGACAGTTTCTCAGCTGTTCAGTGGGGATGGAGAAATGGGTCACATGACAGAAAAGACAGAAATACTCAATTCCTACTTCAGCTCAGTTTTTGCCCTCCCCCCAAAGGTAGCATAAAACCCTCCAGACAAGTCTGAAATACAAGAGGAAGAGGCAGGATTGCAGTTTGAGATTAATAAACATACAGTTAAGGAATACCTTGAATGAGTTTAAATCCAGTTGTAGGAATTAGCTGAGGTGATCTCAGAATCACTTATCATTTTCTTGACATCATGGAGGAACAGTGAAGTGCCTGGAAGTTGGAGAAAGGTAATGTTCCTATCTTCAAAAAGGGTAAAAAGAAAAAAAACGGGGACTACAGGCTAATCAGCCTGATGTCTGTCCCAGAGAAAAGTCTGGAGTAGATTAAAAAGTGGTCACTTTGTGAGCAATTTGAAAACAATGCAGTAATAACTAGAAGCCAACGTGGATTTGTCAAAAACAAATCGTGCCAGACTAAAATGTTCAATTTTCGATCAGGTAACTTCCATTGTGGATAGTGGGAATGCTATTGATGTAATATAGTTTGGCTTCGGCAAAGCCTTAGGCAGAGTGCCCTATGATATTCTGATTTGGAAGCTAACTAGGTGTGGCCTGAATTTCACAAGTGTCAGTTGTATATACAGTTGGTTATAGAATTGTGCTCAGAGAATTCTTATTAATAGTTCTTTCCCAAGATGGGAGGAGGGTAACAAGTTGAGTACCACCAGGCTCTGTCCTGGGCCCTGTGCTCTTCAACATTTTCATAAATGGCTTGGATGAGGGTGTGGAGGGAATTCTTATTAAATTTGCAGATTACACAAAACTTGGTGGAATAGCTAATGCCTTGGAAAATGAGCAGAATTCAAAAAGTTTTTTTATAGGCTGGAAAAGGGGTCTCCAGGTGTTCTTGGACTTCAATTCCCCAGAAGCCCAAATCAGTACATCTGTTGATGAGGACTTCTGGGAATTGAAGTCCAAGAACATCTTGAGAGCCAAGTTTGCTGATACCTGGCACAGCACACTGGGCTGAACCAACAAAATGAAATTTAGCAGGGACAAGTTCAAAGTTTTACACCTAGGAAAGAAAAAGCAGATGCACAGTTACAAGATGGTTGATACTTGGCTCAGTATTAGTACAATTAGTAGAAGGATCTTGGAATTGTAGTTCTCCATGTTGTTTGGGGATTCACACTAATGGGTTCTGCGCCTGCGCTGAATCTGAGCAGAGCTGAAAAGCTGATTGGATAAAAGTTTTGAAGTTAGGACCGCCCACCATCCCCAACTGCCTCTGGCACCATTTCGCACTCTTCCCTCAGTTCTCTTTTCTGCTGTGCGAGCAGGAGCCTGAAAAAAGAGCTGTGTGTTCGGTCTGAGATTGCCTCAGAAAACCTTGAATTTTTTTCCATTTACCAATTTTTCTCGGACCAGGGGACTCGACAACCCCTTGGTCCTCGTGCGGCTGGGGGATTTCCCTCAGCCGCCGGTAAAAAAAAACAAAAAAGCTCTTTGAGGTAAATTTTATCTCAGAAAATCTCGTATCGGGGCCTCCCGGCCGGGACAATTTTTTCTACTAGGCCATCTACTTCGGTGGATGGCCTTCGCAGCATTTAAGCAGTATCCGTCCTGCAACGTGAAATTTCCAAGCTCGGACGGACACGTGCGGTGCCTTCCTTGTCTGGGAGAAAATCACCCCATCCAGACGTGTGCGGTCTGCAAGGGCTTCTCTAAGGCCACCCTTAAAAACTGCCAATACAGCCTCCAAGCATTTTTAATGGAGGCCGCTCTGGCACCACCACCTCCCCCTTCAAGGGAGGCGCCCGCTGCGTCTACCTCTGCTCCTTCGTGGCCGTCCCCCGCAGAACTGTTTAAGAGGACGAAGGAGCAGCAGCAGAAGAAGAGGAGGAGGAGAAGAAACACCACCGGACTTCTTCGACTTCTCTCCCCCCAACTCCGTGCGCAACGCGCCCGTCGCCATCTCTATTGCTGGCCGCCATTGCCGTCATGGCCTCAATCTCGCCGGGCAGCTCGTCGTCGACCTCTCCGGTCATCATCTCCCTGGAAAAGGTCCCAAGTCTGCCGCCTCTGCCGGAGACTCTTCTGCCACCGCCACCGCGGAGGACTGCATCCCTGTTGGCCCCTTCTGTGGCTCCGGCTCCCGAGCTGTCCATACAGTTGAGCCTCATCGCCCCATTCCTGGAGGCGATGGTGCAGAAGATGGCCGAGCAGTTCCGGGTCCTTCAGCCACCACTGTCAGCTGTTCCGGAGGCGCCACCGCTCCGTGAACTAGCTCCAGAGGCACCACCACTCCGTGAGGAGGGCCCGGCTCCAGCGAAGAGGCGACACACTGAGCCTGATACAAGGTCTGCTGCTGATGTCAGACGTGGCAGGTCCATCCTGACGGCTTGTCTCCAATCCTCTTTGGTGATGACCGCCCATCCCTGATGTCCACTCGCTCTTCTACATCTCAGGATGCCGGCTGCCCACCATCCAAGTAAGTGAGCTTGCTAGTCACCCATTAGTGTGCATCCCCAAACAACACGAAGGAGAAAGACAGGTTTCACTTACCAGTAACTGTCGTTCTCCGAGTATGTTTGGGGATTCACACGACCCAACCCGACCTCCCCTCGAGGCTGCCGGCCTGAGATGGCCCTATGCTTCGCAGGCAGCTCTAATGTTGAACTGGGGGAAGAGCGCGAAATGGCGCCAGAGGCGGTTGGGGATGGTGGGCGGTCCTAACTTCAAAACTTTTATCCAATCAGCTTTTCAGCTCCGCTCGGATTCAGCGCAGGCGCAGAACCCATTAGTGTGAATCCCCAAACAACATACTCGGAGAACGACAGTTATTGGTAAGTGAAACCTGTCTATCACAGATCAGGTATGAGTCAATAGTGCAGTATGGTAGCAAAAAAACAACAACACATGCTCTTTTAGTCTGCATTAACAGAAGTATAGTCTCCAAAACCCACAAGGTACTATCTATCTAAACTATTGCATTTTTATCCTGCCCATCTGGAGTAACAACACATTTAAAAAAAAACAAATTATGCAATAAGAAATTGAAGAATAAACAAACTGTATAAATTGTAAATAAAAACAAACATGATGCCCTCCCAATTAAAAGCATACACACTAGTTGGACTACATCTAATGACTCTTTCCCAAGGTGGGAGGGGTGGTAACAAGTGGAGTATCACCAGGCTCTGTCCTGGGCCCTGTGCTCTTCAACATTTTCATAATTTGCTTGGATGAGGAGTGGAGGGAATTTTTATTAAATTTGCAGATTATACAAAACTTGGAGGAATAGCTAATGACTTGGAAGACCAGAATTCAAAAAGTTCTTTATAGGCTAGAAAAGGGGCTATTTTTTTATTTCTTGATTTGATATCTGTTAAATCTTAATATTGGTTAGTTTTATAGGGTTTTACAATTATAATGTTCAACAATTTTATTTCATTATTTGTATGATTGTGATTGTCCAATTGTGATGTGAGCCGCTCTAGGGCTAAAACCTAAGGGGGCGGCATATAAATGCAAAAATTAAATTTAAATTAACCTATACTTCTGTGTCCAATTCTGGGCTCCTTGTTTTAAGAAAGATACAAACAAACTAGAGAAGGTAGAGAAAGGCAGCAAGAACGATCAGTGAACTGAAAACGAAGCCATGTGAAGACTGAATGAACTGGGTATGTTTAGCCTTGGAAAAAAGAAGACTGCGAGGGGATATGATTGCGCTCTTCAAATATAGTCAAACCTTGCGTAACGAATGCCTCGCATTGTGATAAACTCGCATAATTGGCGGGCATTTCAAAAACCTTTCCGACTTGCATAACGAAAATTTTCGCTATGTGAAACTGTATGGAAAAACTTGTATAACGAAAATTTCTATGGGAAAAACTCGCATAACGAAAAATTTTCATTATGCGAGTTTTTCCATAGGAATTTTTGTTATGCGAGTTTTTCCATAGGAATTTTTGTTATGCGAAAAACACTTGCATAGTGGACAGCCTCGTAAAATGAAATATTTTCATTATACAATTCCTATAGGAAATCATATTTTGAGTTACAAATTTTTCATAATACAAAACGTTCCAAGGGACACATTAAATTCATAACTTGAGGTACCACTTTACTTACTTAGACTTAGATCCTCCCATGCTATGTAGCATATCGGGCAGCAAGGGACTTCCAGCAGTTTCAGTCTTGGGTGAGTGCTTTGGCATCCTCCCATGTAAATTCCAGGGTCTTTAAGTCTCCCGTGGAAATTCTTTGCCGTGTGTTTCAAGGGCAGAACTATATAGGGCAGTTCTTAATGGTTCTGCCAATTATGTTAACTTTAACATTGAATTTTAGATTTCTTGTAGATGATCACATCCAAGATGTTTATTGCACCATTTGATTATGTTGCTATTGGAATGTAATGGACATAAGTTGAGGGGATTAATCTTTGTGGTCTCTGTGAATGCATGCAAATAGGTTAAGTCTGCAGCCATGTGAGTGTAGTCAGAACCTTCCAGAGCTAAAAGATCCATTAGGCCCCTCCCCTTCCAAACTGTCCTGTATTCCAACTTAATATCTCCCCACAGTTCTTTCTTGCCACCTGCAAGGAGACATTGTTGGATTCTCACAACATTCTATTTCATGGTTTATATGGTAGAGACTGCTTCTATATATGTCGTAGATACTTAACAGTACAGTTGTACCTCACTTAAAGAGCATAATGCGTTCCACAGGATTGCTCTTTAAGCGAGTTTGCTCTTTAAGTGAAACACCATTGTAAATAACCAATTGTGGGAGGGGGGGATTGCGAACCCCGATTTATTTGTTAAGCAAGTTTTTGGTTGGTTTTATTTGTTAAGCGAAGCGACCATTCAGAGAAAATTCTGCTCTTTAAGCGAGTTACTCTAAGCGAAGCGCTCTTTATGCGAGGTTTGACTGTATAGTTATTTTGAAATAGTGTAAAAAGGTTACCTCATAGTTTCACTGTTAATAATTTTATGGCCTCTTCAGACCTTTTAAAGCAGTGTGTGGACTGCAACAGTAAGATAGTGCTTACAGATGGACATTTGAAATGTTTGTGCTACCTTGGGGAGGGTCATCAAACAGGCCCAAGACCTTCAAAAGCCTCAGGCTTCCCTAGATGAGTCAGACCATTCTACTTTAAAATCACTGAAGCAGACAGGTAAGAAAGCATACCCAAAAAACAAATCAAAACCGAAGCCACTTCCAGCCAAAACAACAAGTATGGAGCATCATGTTTCCTCTCCTAAGAAGACAATTTCCAGTCAGACTCAGCATGTTGATTTGTCTGAATCCTTTCTGAGGAGAAGATCCCACAGTTCTCTTCATCTCCATTGGTTTCTCGGTCTACATAAAAGGGAATCAGGCCGGCCATTCACAAATTCATTCATGGGATTGCTTGCCACACAGTGGTGTCACGTAGGGGGCCCCAAAGGGGCACCCCACCCTGGGCGGCGCTTTTTGGGCTATTTATTTAGATTTATTATCCTGCCCCAATCAGGCAAACCTGACTCTAGGTGGCTTACAGAAAAAGAGAAAGATTATACATCATGGGTACAAAACAAACTAAACAATTCCACTATACCCCTACAAATTCAGAAATTGAATCCCTAAAGTTCAAAATTAAGAAAAACTATAAATTTATAAAATCAAAAATTTTAAAGGTTAAAAAAGTTTAAAAGAGGGGTGTTCTTAGACTACAGTTCCCAGAAGCCCTAACAGGAGTGGGCACCGGCATCCACCAATGGGTGGCAAATTTGGCTTAAGTCCCAGGCAGCTGAAATCCACACAATGTTACTGTTGCCACAATTTATAATGAGCAAATGGCACTGGAAACAGAAGGGCTTTTCCTCTGGCTCAACAACCATTGCCTCAACATTTTTATTTCCCATTTATTAAACCAAATGATCATGTTTTCAGTACTATGCCATCATGTAAAGATATTTTGTAAGTAAATATTTCATTTTACTATTGTCTGTTCATTTGGCAAGCTTACTTAGATAAGGGAAATTCTTGGGAAACTTGCTTATAATTCTGGGCCTGAAGCCTGCCCCATGTGTAACTGAAACCACAAAATTCAAAATGGTCAGACACTGATTTTTGAGCAAAACCTTTACATTATGATTTCTGTTCTCTGTTACATGATTTGTGAGGAAGAAATAGCATTGTCTCTGGAGATCTGCTAAACATTTATCAGGTAGCCTTTGTTCTTTTCCAAACTGAAAGTTGATGAAGTATTATTGAAATGTTTGAACAAGTGTTCAGGTTATTTCAGTTTTACTAAATTTTATTTTCTCGTGTTTTTCTTTAACTACCTGTTTCAAATGCCCATATTAATGGAATAAACATTAATTCTATACAAATATACTATGTAGAATGTTTCTGAAAAGTGTATGTAATGACCTAATCCCTCGTGTTAGTCCCAAGTAGATCCAGTGTGAGTTTGATAAATCAACAGTTACATATACCCACTGATTTAGTGGGACAACTCTAGTTGGGATTTAGCCCACTAGATACATAATATCTGCACATGTAGGCTTGATTTATCTAACTATTACTTAATTATAGAATAGAGATGCTACTTTTATAAAAATACAATAGTTGTATCACAGGTTTAGAAAATACAGGTCAAGATAACTTTTAGAAATTAATCCAACTCAAGCTGTGTACCTTCAAGTAAATGTACTTAGACACTGATACTAATAGGTTATTGATACTTACTGTAATAAAAATTACTTCACATTACAAAAATCAATTTGATTTATATTTTGCAGAAAGAGTGAAAAATATGATCTCAGAAGACAACATTTAAGTGTTTCAGCGGGACACTACCTGGAATATAAAAGTTAATAGTTTGAGAGAAGTCATCAACCACAATTTCACAATTAAAAGATTTGAAAGTTGCTTATTTCTTTGAAAAATTTGAATCTTCATCAAGTAAACCAAAGTTCATTCATTTGGACATCTAGCCAGTCAGCAGAATATAGCCAGCTAAATAAGTTCGACAAGAGAAGAATAAGTTGCTAAAATACAAAAGAACATGATCAGGAATATTTTGCATTATTTGATGAGAGGCAAGTTCTCTGTAAATCATCAGTGAAAGCTCAGTCATCAGAACAATCTCAAGAAGTCCTTCAGTGACTAAATATGCATGTTGATTTAAAACCAGCTGTCTAGGGAGTCTCAGGATTAATGACTGAATATGTTACATCATTTTATCTACAAAATCTGGTAGAAATGGAAATAATTTTAGGGTGAGATCTGTGATTCCAGCATTCACATATAACTCATCTATCTCAGCAGCGAATGAACTGCATCCATCCCTGGAACTAGAATAGTTGGACTTTGAACCATTTTCCAGTGAAAATATTAAACTACTGCACGCTCAGCTTTCAATCAAAATGAACATTTAAAACATCTCATTTGCTGAAGATTTCCTATCCTTATTCTTGATAATAATTTTAATGTTGATAAATCTCAAATGTTTAGCTATGCCCAGAACTATATACAGTATAATGTGTTCCCCACTCCCCAGTCCTGCAATATCCTTTCCATACAGCTATCATTTGTATTTATAATGGTACCAGAAAATCAGCCTCAAGCACAAGTTTGTTTTCCATGTCCTTCCAGTGAGTTTATGAGACTGTATAGGTCTGTTTATTCAGTGTTGTTAATACTGTTCAAAGCTTTTTTGAAGTGGTAATTACTTGGCAAAATGTTACAATATCTCTTGACCAAAACAGTATAGTCAAGATGAAGTTAAATCAGCAAGATTTGAAATTTCCTGTTTGTAATACATAAACAATCATTTATGGGCACAACATGTGAAGCAAGTAGTAGTAAATCAATCTATGTACTCTCCTGGGGGCAGTCTTCCAACAATTCATCATGCACACAGAACCTCATTTTTTAGATACAGAAATTTTTATATATCACTGGTGGTAGCGCCATTATACATGGGATGTTCATATAGCTCTCCTGCATGGAAGAATAGCATTTCTGAATGAGCTATTGCATGCAAACTCAAGCCCAGTTGTCACCAGTATTATTTTAAGTCAGTGATAGCAAACCTTGGCACTCCAGCTGTTCTCAGAGTTCAATTCTCATAAGTCCTGAGCAGCAGGAATGCTAACTTGGGCTTCTGGGAATTGAAGTCCAAGAAGACCTGGAGTTCCAAGGTTCACCATCACTGTTTTAAGTTATATGTTGTATGTTGTGAGAAGCTCTAGATGGCCCGGGGAGAGGGGGCTGGTATTGGCCTCACAGTGCTGATTGAGTGGGGAAGGTAGAGAGTTAACCCTGTCTCCCAGTTTCCCATTGCAGAAACCACAGGTTTTTAACCCTCTTTAGCAATGAAAAATTCTGAAATCAGAAATAAACCTGATAGGGAATAGCCCAGCACACGTTTAGAGATAGGTTGCCTGATAAATTCAAGAGGTGACCCCGCTGCCACTAGCTCTGTAAGAATGCTCCTTCTTATTTATTTACCATAGCCAACTATCAAATTTAGGAAAAGATTATGCCCTAGATTTCCCTCTGTTAATAAGAGTTGTCTTCAGATTTTTTTTTACACTATCAAAACTGAAATTTCAGCATGTATGCATTCCTACTGGAACTGAAAATACTGTCCATTCAAAAATGAGAATACAGGATCAGTAAGTGTAATATAAGCAGAGGTTTGTTACATTGCAGTGAAGGTAGAATCCAGTGCTAAGTAGGAAACTTTAGAAAGTAGGCTCCTCATGTCAGTAAAAGCCCACATTTAGTACTAGAAGGATTTGCCATCACAATAAGTGATGGCTGCTGCATCTGCTATTTGAATACAGTATTATGCAAGGGAATGGCTATCTAATGAAGATTACAGAGTGTGGAAAGAATACCATCACTCAAGAAGGTAGATTAAAAAGACTTGGCTTGTGCTAGTTGTAAAATATATTTAATCACATGTACTTCTGTTTTACTGTAGTCGAACAAGGAAGAAAACACAATTAACATGTTTTAAGTGCTTTTTCTCCTTTCTGCTGCCTGAAATGAATCCCCCTAGGTCAACTCATTTCTTTAAAAATCTTTTTTTTCCAAAACATTTTTAATCTATCACTTTTCTTGAATTTGTCATTAAACATTTATTTAAGCCTGCCTAGAAGTCTTAAAAGACTGCTACCTAATAATCCATTTGATAAAGCTAGAAAAAAGCTTTTGAAACCACAGCAATCATGTTCCAAATTCAGGTTGGCTCTAAAATGGCCACTAAGCTGCAAACCTGGTCTCTCAGAGAAAGTACTGCTCCATTCATAGTTGGAGCCAGTCCTAGTCAGGCAAGAAGTCCACCCAGCCATGAGACCTCCATCTTATTGGAAATCCACCACAGAAGATGTAAAGGAGAGATAGAGTTGAATGCCATCAGCACATTGATGACAATGGACTCCGAATCTCTGGATGATAGTATAGATGTTAAATAGCATTGAGGAGATGATCAATTCCTAGGACCCACACTGGAGTATTTGTTTGTTTGTTTATACTTATACTTTTGGTGCAAGCACCACTCGGGATGGCTTACAGTGCATATAAACCAGGCTTCCCAACTTAAGGCCCATGGGCCAGATCTGGCCCACAGTGCTATTTCATGTAGCCCTCTATCCCTCTAAAGGTACAGTATTTGAGAAAGAACATGGCCATCCCCTTTGAAGCTGTTGGAACAAAATGGCCATCTGGCCTTCAAAGTTGACTGAAACAAACTCCTCAAGTTGATTTGAGTACAGCAACTGAGGAAAGAATGGAGACACCACAATATAGTGTCTCTGACAGCCTCTCTATAAGTTTACCATCATTGACAGTTGCAAAAACAGCTGAGAGATCTAAGAGGGGGGGAAAAAGATGAGGCCCGCCTATCTGCCTCCTGGATGTTAGATGATTTTTCAAGGTCTATTTTTGATATTAATATTTCATGAACAAAGTAAAATGTTTTTCTAAAGAAATGGTCTGCCCTGGCCAGCCTCCTAGCAGAGGGAGTTTGGCTTTTGAGCCTATAGATTAGAGGATCAAAGGGCACACCTCCCTATTGTTCCCACTACGAATTCATTCATATGTAAAGAGATCTGCTGCTTCTATCTAGCTAAAAGAGTGTGTTCCAACAGAGGTCATTAAGAGGCCATTTTGAGTGTGTATTCCCCTAAAGAAAAGGCCAGCTGAAGTGGCCTAGGAGAAATCTAACTGGAACACAGCTTGGCAGTTTTGGGGCTCTTAGATTTATGGCCAGGCTAAGTGCCTTTCTCAGCATAGCTCTTTTGTGGGGGGCCATTTGGGACGTAATTCCATCCATGCTGCTCTTTGCTTGCGTGGTAGGAGGATGTCCAGCCATCTTCCTATGTCACCCCCTGGGCCAATCTGAAAGTCACATTAAATTTTTTTTCCTCTCATGTTTAAAAGGAGGTCTTTAAATGCTCCGGCTGCTGATTTAGCCACGTTGCTAGCAGCCCCTGAGTACCATTTATACATTACATATTTAGAGGGCCAGTGTGGCTGAGCAGAGTTGGTTGGTTCAAAAGATGGGTATGCAAATCAACAAGCTATTTAAGACCAGTAATAAAATGCATATAGCAGTTAGTCTTTAAAGTGCTACAGTGTTTTTTATTTTATTTTCTGATATGCCTGAACTACTACAGACTAACATGGCTACTATTCCAAATAATAAAATGCAGTTTGTCTCTTTGCAGCAGCAAATCTCTAGTTCTTTTCCCGGCGGATTGAGGCTTATTTAGTCACCATCTTTGCTTAGTTTTGCCGCCGGTCTTTACTGTCTCACTGTAGGCTAGAACCGTGATGGTGAACCATGGCACTCCAGATGTTATTGGACTTCAATCCCCAGAAGCCCAAGCCCCTGCGAATCCATACGAATGAGTTTGCTGTGATTCATTGAGCCCATGCCGCAGCGTCCTCGTTGCTCTTGGAAGGGCGCATTTCACTTCCGCTTCCAGGAGTGACGAGGGTGGCGCGGGCTGGATGAATCGCAGCAAACCCATTCGTGTGGATTCACGAGCCTTGGGTTTCTGGGAAATTGAAGCCCAAGAACATCTGCAGTGCCAAGGTTCGTCATCACGGGGCTAGAATGAGAGAGTAAAGAGCGGCTGAGGAAATAAGCCAAGATGGCGAATAAGCAAGCTCCGATCCGCCGGGCCGGAAGGGGGCGCTGCCGTTTCACCTTCCCTGCCGGAAATGACGCCACGAGGCAGGTGTGAGCGGATGTGCGCAGTGCCGCGGGCCCGCCGCCATTACGCGGTGCCGGGAGGGAGCGAGAAAGAGCAGAGGAGGGGGTGGAATGAAGGGATATTGTGAGGCCTTGAGTCTCTCGCCCGCCACTTAGGCAGGCCGTTAGGAGGTTTGTGGCCGTTGGCCTTCGCTCTCCCCTTCCCTCCTTTCTCGTTTTTTCCCTCGCCACGTTCGGCTTCCTTCCTTTCTTTTTTTGTCTTTTCTCATTGCCGGTCCGGAACGCGCCTCCGCCGCCCTGCCCTGCCCGCGCCCGCCCAGCGCCCTCCTTCCTCGAGACTGAGCGGGCGGCAGGCAGCGGGCCGGCATGGAGGACAAGAGCTTCACCAAGGAGCTGGACCAGTGGATCGAGCAGCTCAACGAATGCAAGCAGCTCGGCGAGAACCAAGTGCGGAGCCTTTGCGAAAAGGTGTGTGTGTGTGTGTGTGTCTACGCGTGTACGCGTGTATATATATACACACGTATGTATGAAAAATCGCCAGCCTATGCAGTCACACGCGTGCAATTCACACACAAGGGCGGACCAGACCCAGGAACCAGAGTCTGACGGAGTGCAGAAATAGATATATAATTATATATACCCAATTATACGGTTTGACAAATGACATTTTTATTCCTGGCGGGGTGTAGGAATTAAAAATGCCATTTTTCAACACCGTATAATTCGGTATATTATAACTGTATATCTATTTCTGCACTCCGTCAGACTCTGGTTCCTGGGTCTGGTCCGCCCTTGTGTGTGAATTGGACGCGTGTGGCTGGCGATTTTTACGGACTCATAAGGCGGCCTTGCGATATATTATTATTATTATTATTATTATTATTATTATTATTATTATTATTATTATTATTATTATTATTATTAATTGCATTTGATACCCCGCTCCAATCGGGAGAACCCGACTCTGAGCGGCTTACATCAAAATAAAAACATAGAACAATCTATATCAATAAAAAATCATCAAAAGTTAAAAATCATCAGAAGTTAAAAACAATGCACAAGCTGCACACAAATCCCAAATTCAGACCCAAGGGTGGCAATCCATTAAATAAGCCACCTAGCATGAGAACCCATGCTCTCTCTCTCTCTATATATATATAGATATAGATATAGATATATAGATATATATAGATATATATAGATATATAATATCTCTCTTTCATTCCCTCCTTTGCAATATTATTTTTTAATAAATATATACTTAAGATCTACCGCAAGGCAGTGTTTTCTTTTGCTAAATCCACATTTTCGGTTTTCAAACAGGCCCTTGGGAGTCAAGGTAAACCGTTTCTAAGAATGTGGAAGGTAAAGAGGATTCTGTGGAAGTTGAAGTCTTTGTTGTTTTGTAGCGTTATTTAAAAAAAGGTTTATTCATAGCAAATAGTAAAATAAAATAGAGGTGTAAATCTTAAGGTTTCGTCTTGAAATATGAGGCTGTGAGAAATTTAGAATAAGGAAAATGTTTAATTTAAAAAAATCTGAAGATTACTATCTGTCAACTTCCTGAGAAGTCCCTGTTCTTAATGTCCCAGATCTATTCAATATTGGAGAGCTGGGGTTTTTTGGAGAGGGGAGCGATGGTTCCCCCCCCCCCCCTTTTGAAACCATGTGTTAGGTTATATATGTTTTATTAGTCATTTGACAGGCATTCTTAACCAAGATGAGAGTGCAGGGTGAGTTCAACGGATTTTTGTTCTGCTTCTGTCTAAATAATTATTCATACAAACTAGGGTTAAATTTTCTGAAAGGTAGCTGTTTTAATTTGTTTCAGCATTTTAAAAATCTTTACATTCCTTCACATTCAAAACAGAAATTACAAATTTATCTCAGTGTGAGTTTTGTGCAGATTTCAGCCCACATCTTCAGATATAGTTGCTCTTTAAGCAAAACACCATTGTAAATGACCAATTGTGACTTCTGGTGGTGGTGTGGGATTGCAAACCCCGATTTATTTGTTAAGCGAGTTTTTGGTTGGTTTTATTTGTAAATTGAAGTGAACATTCAGAGAAAATTCTGCTCTTTCAGCGAGTTACTCTTTTAGCGAGGCGCTCTTTATGCGAGGTTTGACTGAGTAAAACCCAGACTTACAAATGCATCGAGTTACATAAAATTCAACTTGCATAATGATTTTGTGCGAAAACCCAATTTACATGAGTTTCTATGGGTTTGCTTCAAGTTACATAAAGATACTTTTTCCTATGGTTTTGCTTCGAGTTATGTAAAAATTCATTTCCCTATGGGTTTGCTTCGATTTATGTAAAAAAATTAATTTTTCCTATGGGCTTGCTTTGAGTTACATAAAAACGATTTAAGCAAAAGCCTATGGAATGGACTTTTTTTCATAATTAGGGGTTTTACTGTATTATTATCGGGTACTGAACATGTATTGTTAATATTAACATCTTGATTAGCCTGGAATTTGAAAGATGGAGATGATATAGGTTATAAGGATTAAAGTTTTACAGGAGTTTTCAGGAAGAGCCAGGTTATGAATAGATAAAGTTATGAAAATTCCCAATCTATCCAGTCCCCTAGATGTACAGTGAAAATTATGGCTAGCCCACCTTAATGTTTCCTTCCACAATTATAATCCTTTCTCCAGTATGAAACTGTTGGAGGAAATTATAATGTGTGATCCTAGATTGTAAAAAACAAAACACCAATTAGCCAAATCAGAATCTCCTAAATTTTGACATAACAAGGAGCTTTGGTTGGTTTAGAAACAGAAGACAATCCCCCGTATTCTCTTCAGTTCTGTATCAGAACTAAGCACATAAGGCAAGGCCCATCTTTCCTAGTATGACATCCAAATGGAACCTTTTAAACAGGTGTGATGTTTTCATCAAGTACAGTATATGTGCAGCTGTGTCAGAATGCTCTTACTAAGAAATAAGGTAAAGTTCATTACATAAACAATTTGGTGTGTCTCAGACTAACATTTCCATTTTATATATGCTGTAGCCTATGTACAAGGAGGCAAGGTTTGATGTTGTCCGTACTTAAAAATATGATTTAGCATTTGGTTTCAGAAAGAGTTCTTTAATTTGAAAGCTTGTACGTGGCACTGTGAATTTGTAGTGCTGTCAGTGAAAGATAGTAATTTACTAACTCCAGACGACTTTTCACTCTCTGATGGAATTTATAGCTTTCTATTTTTGCTGTATTTTTGCATTTAGAGTTAAATTCCTAAACTAAGAAGTGAAGCACGTCTCACTTTAACTTGGATTCCAAAGGTTGCAGCTTAATAAAGCAGACAATAAGACATTGTCTTATTAGTGGTATTATTTTCAATTAAATATATAAGTGTTTGAATGTTGTGAGTTACTTCATTATGTTTATTTTAAGAAGTTGATTTTCCCCTTTACTCCAGTGGTTCCCAACATACGCCCCACAGGGGAATTTCAATTCCTAGAAACCTAAGTTCAGTCCGTTGGCTGATCAGTGCTTTGGGGAATTGACTTAGGCTTCTGGGAATTGAAGTCTAAAAAACCAAAAGGTTGGGGAACACTGATCTATTCCAGGAGTCAGCAACCTATGGCCCCTAGGCCGAATCTGGCCCACAGCACCAAATATTCCAACCCTTGTGCCAACTGCCACCGTTGAAAGCGGACACGTTTGTGGTGGAGGAAACACCAGTCCAGCCCCCTCAACTGTCAAGGAGCATGACCTGCCCCCTGATTTAAAAAGGTAGACCTCTGCTCTATTCCAACAAAGGAGATCAAATTCTTTGATCCAGTTTTTGATTGTATAATTATGTCAGATACTAAGTAAGGCAGAATACTTTCTGTGTTGCATTTAAACTCCTGCATTTCCATATTTTCAGGCAGGCCAATCTTGTTTTTTGTATTTGAT
Source organism: Furcifer pardalis (assembly GCA_030440675.1). Taxonomy (NCBI): domain Eukaryota; kingdom Metazoa; phylum Chordata; class Lepidosauria; order Squamata; family Chamaeleonidae; genus Furcifer; species Furcifer pardalis. The sequence goes on along the minus strand of CP126896.1, from coordinate 11,689,958 downwards.
TTTATATATTTATTTGCTTTCTGGTGTCGGTGCACCTTTGGTATACTGTATCTTGAAGTGATATGAATGCAAATGTAAATATATCTTCCCATTTACATCTATTGGAGGGCACAGATGCTGGAATCTCCCCTTGTCCTTACATGCTTCTGCTGTGGGAACACGATTTGTCTTCCATTCACAAAACAGGAGGATTTCCCAACCCTCAACTAGATTTTCAAGACACGTAGGGGAAACGTCTCCCCTGTTCTCTTGGCAAAATAGTGTCCATTAGGGGAAGGACACTGTTGAATGCTAGACAGAATGTTGCTATAATTACAATCATGTTTCATTTCACTTGAGTGCAAGTGAATCAATTTTGCAGCCAGTTGAAACAACATGCAGTAATATCTTTGGGCTGCAGATTTGACCTGATATATTCATACTATGCTGTTCAGAGGGGTAAGTCCTATTCTGATTTATGAGTCCTGTCTCTTGCCCTCTTTGTTTTTCATTTTTGTGCTAATAATTGATGTTCCCTAGTGTGATTTATAGCTGTTCATTGTAGCCCTGGCAGCAGAGCAACACAGAAGCACTTTGAAACTGATTTCCTTAGAATGCCCCCCCCCAATTGTTTATGGGGTTTACTACACATTTATCTTAACTTCTCTTTTTAAAAAATCCCCCATGATTTCAGCATTGATGAATGATGATTGTTGAGGGCATATGTTAAATTCTACTGTATTATTAATTTACTCAGGTAGTGTGTATACTTTTAACATTGTTAGCTGGGAGGCCAGCAAGTCAGCAGTTCGAGACCTGGGTAATACATGACGGATTGAGCACCTGTCTCTGTCCCATCTCTTGGAGACATGAAAGGGGCTCCTGAGCAGAGCTCCTCCCGCAAAATTCCTTTCAACCTAGAATAATTTCTGACATGAAATAATAATAACAACAATAACTATTATTGTTGTTATTGTTATTAAATTGCTGCAAAAAATAAAATAAAAAACCCTCGGTCTGCATGCTCTTTAACAAAACAAATAATGTTCCCCTTATTTATTAAAATTTTGTTTTTTGAAACATGCATCCTGCATTCATGGCCCAAAGGTCTCATGACAGTGGCTGACAATCTTTTAAAAACTGGGCAACTATACAAATTTTTCAGTATCAGGACAACCATGTGATCTGGTAAAAATCTCCAAACCAGGTGAAATCTATCCTCCTCCTCTGCTGAGCCACCCAAATGACATTCCAAAATTGACTGGCATTCTAGAAGTCAAGAATGAGTTGGCTGGGCCAGGTGTCCATAGGGAGAAAACTTTAGGAATTTTTGTATTGGTGCCTTCCTTGTAGATCTGGTTAGGGCCTTCTGAATCTCAAATAACAGCGACACCCAAAAGCAGTATAAGGGCAGAGGGCTCCTTTATTTATTTCATTTCTGTTCTTTCTTTTATTTAAAAAAATTGTCATCATTATGACAGTAAAACCCTGACTTACATGTGCCTCGAGTTACATAAAATTCGACTTACACAATGATTTTGTGCTAAAACCATGTCCCGTTTCCTTTGGGTTTGCTTTGAGTTCCGTAAAAAAATCATTTCCCTATGGGTTTGCTTCGATTTACGTAAAAATTTCATTTTTCCTATGGGTTTGCTTTGAGTTACATAAAAAACCAATTTAAGCAAAAGCCTACAGAACTGACTTTTTTTCATAAGTAGGGGTTTTACTGTATTGTTATTATTATTATTTCTAGAAAAGCTGTATTGGGAAATACTGGTCATGAGTACCCAGCATGTGAGGGGCAAAAATGCTACTTACATTGTGAACTACCCAGAGAGTGTTCTACGCACTATTAGGCAGTATATTAGTATATTGATATTTCTGTTGCTATTTATGTACTAAATATGGCTAACATATTTAGGCAAGGAGACGTTGATAAAAGTTGAAATAAATAAATAAATAAAATCATATATAAGATGTCTGATGAAGTGGACTTGATCCATGAAAGCTAAAATTAAAATACTGTATAACAGTCTTCAAAGTGTTACAGCATTTTTGTTTTGTTTATTCTCTGATCCAGTATATATAAGCATAGTTGAACTTGAATGATCATGATGCTGATTTCAGTAGGGGATGGTTATTCATAATAGTTCATTTGTCCTGTTATACTATTTCTGGATTGAGAACACATCACAGACGCAAAAGCTAGGCTGTCAACTTGGAACAGAAGCCTAATTATTCTCTGTGCTCTCATATTGAGAGCTGGATTCAACCTTAAGTACTGAGGCTGTGCAGTGGTGGGCAAAGAGACCTATTGGACAGAAGTGCTGTACCACATGCTTTATGCTGGTGGAAGCTACTGTCAGAATCTTACGTTGCATGTCAGAGTATTACAGTGCAGCTAGAAGTTTGTGTGTGTAAATATATTTGAATATACCTGAACATTTTACTGCTCAAAATCCTGTTGTAAAATTATGTAAAAGATGTAACTTTTAGCAGCAAATTCTTGAAAATTAAGAAATCTCTATATGCATTAGCCGTTGCATACTGAGTCATGTTATTGAGTGTTTTGAAAATGACTGCAGAGATTTCTTAAGGCAATTCTCTGCTAAAGGTTATATCTCTTGCATAATTGCATATCATGATTTGGCCACTTGTTCTTAAATTTTACATTTATACCTTCATTCCCAAAATGGATTTCATTGTATAATAATTAAAAAAAACTGAGTAAATTTGCTTAAAGAAGAATGTATAATGTGCACCAGTCAAATCTCCCAATGGGAGGAAATGTCAAATTGGAGGTGTGCCCACAAGGAATCTTTTGTAGAAAAATGTATGTCTTTTACAGAAGGTATGCAGGAAACAGCCTCCTCTGGTTTTAGTACACAGGCAAGTTGAGGAAGGTATAGGTAGCAGCAGTTTGAATTGATCTTGGATGTGACTAGGCACCAAGTGTAGCTCCTTCAGATTAGATATAGTTTGACCATCTATCGCAAAGCAATTTTAGCAACAAAATGCAGTACCGGCTGAAACTTTTGGACAGAGTTTAAGTACATCCCTATAATACACATAGTAATCCAACCTTGACATAACTACTACAGTAAAACCTCGAGTTATGAACACCTCAACTAACAAAAAACTCACAATACAAAAGGAAACCCTGGAGAAACAATGCTTCGAGATACTTTTCTCAAAATACAAAACGTTTTTCGGGTCTTCTGACACTTCCCACAGCAGTGGGAGGGTGTTTGGAGCATTTCCGCTCTGTTTTTGGAATTTTTCATCATGTTTTGGCACTGCCAGAAGCTCCACTACCACTAGGAACTGCTGGAAATTCTCCCTTCCCCTCGACAGCTGATTGTCAGGGAATGGTCCGGCAATTACCAGAACTGGTCACTAGAGGCCACTGTCAGAAATGTGCCAGATATGCAGTGAAAAACATTCTGGAGGTCAGAAAAAAGTGGGGGGGGGGGGACATTTGTCTATTCAAAACTTTCTAAAGTTTGCTTTGGAATTTTTTGCTGTGTTTTCACCACGAAAGAGTTTTGAACAGCTAAAACACTATTTTTTGCTTTTTTCTGACCTTTGGAACACATTATTTGGTTTTCAATTCATTCTTATGGGAAACCGTGCTTTGAGATACGATTTTTTGGGGGATACATAACCCCGAGGAATGAACTAATTTTGTATCTCAAGGTACCACTGTACATAGATCCCTGTAGCCAAACTGTTCCTATCTAAAAACGTATGTATTTGCTGGATTAGATAGACTGGCAAAAACTAATCCAAGTCATTGAAGCCACTTGGACCTCAAAAGTCACTGTTGGGTTTAATAACATCCAAGGTTGTACACCTCATTTTAGTACATCTCCACCTCAATCCAGATCATATTGCATCATAGCTACACCTAATTCTTAAGACAAAATAGTGCCATAAATCACTATACTCCAAACATATGTCCAAGGCTGGACTCCTCTTCAGCCAGTCCAATCATGCAGTAGGCAATTGTGCCAGCAGTATGCATCCTCATTTGAATGAGGAAGCATCTATTATTTCTCTGCACAATGTCTTCTTTGTCTAGCCAAGACATGAAACTGCCAAAATAAAGCCACCTTTTGATGAATTCATTCTGTAGTTCCTTTCGTCTGACCTAGTGTAAGAAAGATAAGCTGGCACATAGTGGCTATTGCCTGAGTTACACCTGATTGTGGTTCAAGAATACCATACTCTTCGAGGAGGCTATTTCTGTTTACTCCTCCCTGCACAACTGAAAGCCCTGCATGGTTATCCTGTGTTAGAACACAAACGGAAAGGTCATTGCACTGGTGCTGAACAGAATCCCAGTCCATGAGTTTTCCAGTGCTCTGCTAGAGAGTACAGGTTGCCTCAATTATCCACATTTTCACTTATCCGCAGGCTGAAAATATTCAGTAAATATCCCTGAAATTCATAATACATATGTTTTTCTAAGATATGTTGCCAGAGCTGGCCACCAAATGCCAATTCTGTAATGTGATGTTGACAAGGAACAGTGTTTTAATGAACACTTTCCACTGGATTTTACATGAATTATAAATTGTATGCATCCATGTGAAGATTGACAGGCATTTTCACCCCACCCCCTCTTGTATGACTCCGATAAGTGAACTGTAATAAAGGGTTACCACGGTTTCAGATATTCACAGAATGTCTTAGAATGTATTCCCTGCCAATAAGGTGAAGACAAGCTGTCTCTTGAACCCAGCACCAGTTACAGACAGTTAAACTCAGTATTTTGATTGAATAGGTTTCCTTGCGAAAAATATTGTTTCCTTGTTGATAGCAGCAGTATCTCTCTACCTTGATACTCAATGGCCCAGACAGTTCTGGCACTGAGCCACATACTTGGGTGGTAACATTGGGAAAGAGTCACTTCTTTCAGCCCAGCCAAGATTTTCTTTTAACAAGCTGAAATCAAAATTTAAGGAATCAACTGTCAAAGAAAATATCAAGTTTGGTGATATCAAGTTCTTAAGTATGTTAGATAGTTCCAGCTTTGCTAATAGTTAAGCAGTGAAGACAGCAATGTCACCTCTAAAGCTTTTTTGAGTGAATTCAAAATGTACTGTTTCTCATTGTCATAGTAACTTTTCATTACAGATTGTCATAGATTGTTGAGTTGCTGAGTGGCAACCTAATGAGTCTTCTGGAGATTGAACAAATATTTGAATACCTATCTCTTGTTCATCAATACATAAGTCACTGCATCAGCCTGAGCTTTCTATAGTAGTTTTTTCTTGCAGTTGATGTGATATAAATGTGAATAGAAATCATGCAGTATGGATTCATGTCTTATTAGCTTTTTCTTCTCTCTCATTTTAGGCTAAAGAGATCCTTACAAAAGAATCAAATGTTCAGGAAGTACGTTGTCCTGTTACAGTGTGTGGAGATGTCCACGGTCAGTTCCATGACCTTATGGAGCTTTTTAGGATTGGCGGGAAATCACCAGACACAAACTATCTCTTCATGGGGGATTATGTTGATAGAGGCTATTACTCAGTAGAAACTGTGACTCTCCTTGTGGCACTAAAGGTAAGTTTGATTGGTCTGTTTCAAAACTGGAAGAAGCTAGAATTTACTAGATTTTTATATTAGGATGTTTGCTTCCCTTTTCAATAGAGATGCTTCTATATCACTTGGAGTATAAATCTATAACATATTGATGAACCATTTATAATGTCTGTTCTTTATGGCTAGGTGCGCTACCCTGAGCGTATCACAATTCTAAGAGGGAATCACGAAAGCAGACAAATTACACAAGTATATGGCTTCTATGATGAATGTCTACGGAAGTATGGAAATGCCAATGTGTGGAAGTATTTCACAGATTTGTTTGATTATCTTCCTCTAACAGCTCTAGTAGATGGGCAGGTAAGACGCTGTTCTAGTTTTATGTTATTGTTAGATACCACTAAATTAAACCTGCTGAATACTCCAGCTGAACTCGCAAGGGACCTATCCCCACTTAAATGAATGATACATATGAAGCTGAATCCTGGCTATAAAGAAGCCTTATGGGTGACTAGGTTCTACAGCATTGCACTGCCTCTGTCAGTTGGAGTAGAGTCCTTGAAAAATGGGATTTACAAAAGTGTTGACTTGCCGTTCAGCAAATGGTACAGATGCCCAACTCTTAAGTCTAGCAGCTTAATTTACTGAATTGCCTAGTAAAGAAAGTTTTTGGTTTTGACCTCTGTGTGTTACAGTAAGCCTACCAAACGTCAGTTTGGAGATGGCTTGGACATAATATCGGGACAAATATAGAAGACAGCTACTGATACCCATTTTTGACCTGACAGAAATCCATTCTTGACATGTCATGTCACAACTTCTGATTTCTTTACTGAGTTTCTTATTTCTCACTCACAGCCATTAAGTAGTAGCGAGTAGTATTTTTCTTATCACCAGTTAAAACACCAGCTGATACAGAATGATATAGATGAAATATGGTCAGAATCCTGTTTTTGATTTATGCTTGCATAATGGAATTCACATATGCCTTGTTGACATGCAGAGTGCTAGTTCCATTCTAGAACGTGCACCTGAGGATACAATTTGCCACCAGCATTTCATTAATAGCAATAGTAATTGCACCATTCACTAATGCAGTTGTAAATTCAAATCATCAAAAAACCCTCTTCATTTTATGAGTGGGATATTGTGCTGCAGTATCCATGATTCATATCTCAGGAAATGGCTTGATATTGCTGTACCTTATTGTTGCTGTGTAACCAATAGGAAAAAGAATGGCAAACTTTACATAGCAAAGGATGCCTTTATCAAAAGACAAACAAGAAAGAAACTTAACATGAAAAATGCACTCGGCAGATAGCAATGAATTTCATTCATGCAACCCTCAGTTGTGTTGGGCGACTTTACTTTTTCAGAGTTAATGCACAGAGGCATCTTGATACTTAGTTGATTAGTTCTTGTCACGGTTGTAGTCTTCACTACTCTGAAATATCAGGGATGCAACTAGGGAGTGCTCATAGTTTAAAGGGGCTGCGATTGCTTAGCAGCTAAGGTGTTGAGTTTGATGACTGGAAGGTCAGCAGCTTGAGACTCCAGTGCTGTATGACAGAGTGAGCTCTTGTCATCTGTTCCAGCTCCTGTCAGGCTAGCAGTTCAAAAGCAGGAAATTGCAAGTAGATAAATAGGTAACACTTCAGCAGAAAAGGTAACATTGTTCTGCATGCTCCAGCATCTAGTCATGCCTGCCACATGTCCACAGTACTGGCTCTTTGGCTGTAAACTGAGATGAGCACTGCCCCCTAGTTGAACATGACTGGTTTTCAAGCTAAGGAGACCTTACATAGTTAAAACTCACACTATGATTTGGAGTATATAGGTATTCATTAGTCATATAATAGTTTAGAGTGTTTTGTCTGTTTTTATTTGCTTTCTTTATTAGTTTACAACTGTTTTCATGCTGCAGTAGTCTCTTGAGGCAGAGCAGTCTGTGTAACTGGGCTCTGCCAGTGGTTTAGACCTTCAAACACAACAACAAACCACAATAAGCACAGTTTGAGCTGCAAATAATCTTCAAGCTAGTTCGATACGTTGGCTGGGAAGCTGCTTGCAAAGTTGAATATGTTTCAACGTGGCAAATTGTAGTTATCTTAAATAGAAATGTGTGTTCTTGTGGTTGTGCCTGTGGAGGAAGGGGGAGTGTGCACATTTAATCGCACTGCAGATTCTGTTCGTAAGACTAAATTGTTTAGTATTACTTCCACTGAAGAACATGCTTCAGAATATCTTGCATTCAGATAAAATCAATCTTCAATGTAAGCCTGTCCACTGTTCTCCATATCCCCAGTCCCACAGGATTTGTGAAGCTATTAAAACTCCAGCCAGTGGGCAGCTGTACACGGTTCCAATAGGTTGTGATTATACTTACCCAATCTCTGTTCTCTAGTCCATAAGATTCAAGAAGTGCCAGTTGACCTCATCAGCCCCACAACTTAGTCTACGCTAAAAATCAAGTCCTAGTGGCAGTTGTTGAAGTTGAGATGGTACTTTTTTGTTTTGCCTGCAAAGTTTTCTGCTTCAACCCTTAACGCTAGTGTCGATCACATTGTCTCCTCTTTCCCTTGACTAGGGATCTGACCCTTCTGTAGACACAGGGCTCCTCTGTCTCTGTTGCCCCTCTGAATTAACCTGTTCAAGGGTTTGGCTCCCAGAGGTGTCAGCTTTCTAATCCTCATAGACTACCTCTGGGCCAGTGTTTCCCATCCTTTGGGTTTTGAACTTCAATTCGCAGGCACCTAAGTCAATTCCCCAAAGTACTGATCAGCCAATGTATTGGATTTGGCTTCTGGGTGTTGAAGGCCTCCTGTGGGGCTTGGGCCCCATGTTGGGAACCACTGCTCTATGTACTCTCCAGCTTCTGCTAGTGCCTCATTTATGTCCCCTTCCTGACAAACTATTCCTCACTGTGTCCTGGCTCCTCCTGCAAGTGGCCTCTCCCCTTCATTAGGAAGCATTTCTGCCTGTGGAAAGGCTCCAGCTACCCCTATCGCCTCTACCCAAGGAAGGTTGTCTCTGTCAACAGATGAGCTGGAGTTTGGGCATTCCTAGTCATGTGTCTCTGGGCTAATGGGCGTAACTGACCACTCCTTATATTCAGGAGGGAAAATGGCTTATTTTCTATCTTGATGTAAGCATGTGGATCTACATCAGGGGTTCGCAACCTTTTCAAGCCGGGGGCCAGGTCACGCTCTCTCAGCCAGCTTCAAGAGCCGGACGGCCATTTTGCCCTGTCTGCATGATGGGGTTTGCTATTTTGTCACAAGTTTCAAAGGAGTGGCCATTTTGTTTCTCAAATACCCTTGGAGGGATGGGGGGGGGGTGTCACCTGAAATGGCAGCATGGGCCAGATCCAGCCCATGCTTTGGTCGGGAACCTCTGATCTACACACATAGATCATTATCAAAATATATATGGAGCAAAGCAATAAAAATTAGTAGTTGATGCCAACAATAGCACTAAAGTTGATTTATTCTGTACATATTGCTTCTTGCTGACACGCATAATTTTATCCCTGCCTTTCTCTCCAGATATTTTGTCTCCATGGTGGTCTTTCTCCATCTATAGATACACTGGATCATATCAGAGCTCTTGACCGTCTGCAGGAAGTTCCACATGAGGTAGTATCACTATATTATTGTAATAACTCAGGCTCTGAGCTCATGGTCTTTAGTATTAGTGTAGTCTTTTTTAGTAATGATCAGCAATTTACCACATTTCTGTAATGACACAGATCTTTCTCGGATGATGTATTAATATATTCTGCAAGCACAATGGTTTACTTAGTTTTGTCATTGTTCCATGATTGGGTTTGCTTCACTTTACTTTTTCTAGCAGTGGAATTTTTCTTTTTTTCTGAACTTGAGACAGTTCTTGCTCATGATCACACATACTTTGGTCACCTCCAAACTTGATTTTTGTAATGCGCTCTACATGGGGCTGCCTTTGGTGACCATTCAGAGGCTGCAACTGGTCCAGAATGCAGCTGCTCAGGTCGTGATGTGATGTGAGCATTATGCTCGCACTTCATCATTCTTCCGGGATTGCCAGTATGCGTCCGAGTGCAGTTCAAGGTGCTGGTTACTACCTTTAAAGCCCTACATGGTAGTGGGCCAGGATACTTAAGAGACCGCATCACTCCAAGAACATCTGTCCATCCGACCAGAGCGGACCAAAGAGGCTCTCTGGTTGTACCATCGGCTAGAGAGGCACATCTCTCTAGCACCAGAAGGAGGGCCTTCTCTGTGTCCGCTTCGGCCCTATGGAACCTTCTGTCAACCGAGCTGCATCTCCAGACAGAGTTGCTGCCCTTCAGAAAGGGTGTGAAGACCTAGCTGGTAGGGCAGGTGTGGGGTTCGGGCCAGTTGGCTACCCTGGCCTGCTGGCTTATTTGATGCCTCTCCTCTCCCTTGTGAATTTTTAAACATTTTTATCATTGATTATTGTGTTTTAATTGTTGTTAGCTGCCCTGAGTCACTTGTGAGGAAGATGGCATATAAATGCGATTAAATAAATAAATAAATAGAGTGGCACCAAAAATATTTTTTTCTAAGATGTTTAGAAAAGTTTTTATTAGATTTAAACTCCGATCTTTTCTAGAAGCTTTCATAGGACTGGAATCTTCTTTCTTCACAATAGTTCATGTCAGGATTTGGCATCTACACTGCCTTGTAGAGAATAAAAAATTCTGTCCATTTGTTAATCATATCTAAGATGCACATATATTGAAATTTGCTGCAATGATTTCTTTTAAATGTTAGGTTTTCATAACCTAGCTTTGACAATTTTCTATACACTGCATGCATGTGAATATGTTTTACTGTACTTAGTACATAAAGCTCATGTTTCTGTTGGGCTGAATCTCTTAGAGATAACAGGTTTTGTGGAAAATGATATCCCCATCCCTCCACCCAGTTCCTTCCTTATCTCATAAAATACTCTTCCAGAGGTCCCTACTGAATGGCAACACCTTGGCACTTCAGGTGTTCTTGAACTTCAATTCCAAGAAGCCCTGATCAGCAGAGGTGCTGACTTGGGCTTCTGGGAATTGAAGTCCAAGAATACCTAGAGTGCCAAGGCTGGCCGCCACTGGCATAGGCTGAGGTCTTTAGTACTAAATGGGAAACATATGAGTCCTGGAAAGGAGTAATGGCTGAACTTTACATCTGCACCGTACTGGGATAATTTGACTAACGCATCCATGAATATCTGAAGCTGGAGCTAATTTTAGACCACTCTGGATAAAAGAAAATATGCAGGGAACTAGTGTTGGTATAATTGGATTTGCTAGATGAATAACATCTGAGATTGTATATCGCAGTGATGGTGAACCTTTTAGAGACCGAGTACCCAAACTGCAACCAAAAATCCCACTTATTTATCGCAAAGTGCCAACATAGCAATGGAGTGAGTGTTCCAATTGAGCTGTTGGGCAGATGGGTGGTGTGAATTCTCTGCTGGGGGGAGGGAAGAAGCGTTCCCATTGGGTTGCTGGGCAGAGGGGCAAGGTGAACTCTCTGCTGGGGTGACTGCATGGGTGCCCACAGAGAGGGTTCCGAGTGCCACCTCTGGCACACGTGCCATCGGTTTGCCACCACTCATGTATCAGTTTTAATGAAAAGCTGTAGAGCTTGTAAATAAAACATTGCATTTGTATGGATGCATTTAAAATGGTGCCTGGTTACTTGATATGCAAGGGCTTATGTTACAGGATTCTGGGATCTTTCAGCTGTTCTGTTTAATTCTACTTCACTCTGTTGACCTCTTCTGTGCCTGTTCCTTTTTTTAATGAATTCTTTTTTTTCCCTCAGTGGTATAACTATTGGCTGGGTATTTTTAAAGTCAGTTCTGGCTACTTTTTATTTCAACTTAAAACAGTTCAGTTTCTTCTTTCAGCATTAGTTTACAAGTAAACAGCAGTGTTTATTTTCCTTTCAGCTTAATTCTGTGCCTGCTAAGTAAATAAAACTGTACTTTTACTGTTTTTAGTATTTAGTAAAATTCAACTAATATTGATAATATTCAGTTATTGCTTATTATTTCTGATCTGTTTTCTAATCATTTCCTTTATATGTTCACTGAAGCCCTTTTAATTTTCTTGTTTGTCCCTGCTGTGTTACTTGTTATTGGTACTAATTTTTTTTCTCCTCCAAAGAATGTGGCTGTATTTTGCTTCTCCTCACATCTTTGTTGCATTCCTATTGCTCGGGATCTGTTCTTTTTATTGATAGAAACCATTTCTTGATTTACACTCTCATTGTGAACTGAATTTGCAGCTCTCACCAACAGACCTGACATCCACTCTGTCACTGTCCCCAAACCTCCAGAGGTTCACATGAGAGGATTCATTCCCCTTCTGTTTCATTATCTTATTAACTACTTAAGTTTCCTGCATTTTGCATTTAATATAAAAAAATTAGAGAACTTTTTAGTTTAACTTTTATAGTAGTAAACATTCCTTGTGTATTAATAACACTTTTTCTTCTTTTTTTAAAAAACAGGGCCCAATGTGTGATCTTTTATGGTCGGATCCAGATGATCGTGGTGGTTGGGGAATTTCTCCACGTGGTGCTGGCTACACATTTGGTCAGGATATTTCTGAAACATTTAACCATGCCAATGGGCTTACACTGGTATCTCGTGCTCATCAACTTGTAATGGAGGTATGATTCTGTTTATGTGGCCTTTTTTTTTTTTTTTTTGTAGAAAGACTTCTTAGAGTCCTAGTCACTGTTCTGTTCATTGTGTCAACAACAGGAATACAGTAATACCTCGGATAACGCTAAAATCGCACAACGTTAAGTAATCTGGGGAGGAGAATTGGATCGAATAATGTTAAGGTCCTATGGGATGGATCGGATAACAACCGGTAAAGCCTGTGTGGTTACAATGTATCTATGGAGCTTTAATGTTATCCGATCCATCCCATAGGATTTTAACATGGATCGGATAACACTAAAAATCGGATAACACCAAGACTTGTGGAACCAAGTCTTAGCGTTATCTGAGATATTACTGTATACCGTATTTCCTGATGTATAAGACACACTAGAGTATAAGATGCAAAGTTATTACCAAAATAGCCCATTATAGGCCACTATATGTAAGATGCACTCCATTTTTCCAGTATATTTGGGGGTGGGGGTGGGTGGGTCTTGTACACCAGCAAATATGAGCAAATGGACAAAGGGTCCCATTGGATGATAACCTTAGGCTGGTGAGGCAGGTCACCGCTACCTATTTACATTTTACTAGAAGGGCAAGGAAGGACTATAATGTACACTGTATTAAGGAGGCAGCCAATAAACACGCAGAGCTCTATAAGATTGTCCGCAGCCTCACCACAGCAGGTCAGCCTCTGGGTCCATATCAAAATCAACAGAGGTGTGAGGCTTTTGTGACCCACTTTAAGGTTGAGACTATCCACCAGGACCTTGATGCCACAATTGTTATGGTAGCTCAGGTGGAGATGTCCAGTGAGACTTCTGCTCAGGTCCTTTGGGAGTATTTTCAGCTTGTGTCATCCAAGGAGGTGGACAAGGCACTTGCTCGATGTGAATCCACGACCTCTTGGTGGTTAGTGAAATCAATAAAGGAGGTGGAGGAGTGGCTGGGAAACATCATTAACACCTCGCTGACCGAAAGTGTTATGCCTTCTGGTCTAAAAGAGACTGAGATATGCCCTTCTGAAGAAATTGAGTTTGGCCACAGCTGTCCTTAATAACTATAGACCTGTGGCCAATACTCCTTTCCTGGGCAGTGTCATTGAAAGGGTGATGGGAGACCAGCTGCAGGTGTTCTTGGATGAAACCAACTGCTTGAATCCATTCCAGCCAGGCTTTAGGCCTCATCACATCACTGAAACCACTCGTCACACTGCAGGGTGACCTTTGAGAAGCTGATAGAGGAGCCTCATCTATTCTGGTGCTCCTGAACCTCTCAGCGGCCTTTGATACCATTGACCATGGTTTCCTCCTGGGTTGACTTTCTAAGTTGGGGATTAGGGGCACGGTTCCACTCCTTTCTTGGTGATCATTCCCAGAGAATTCAGCTTGGAGAGTCTCTGTCAGCTTTGGACCCTGCAATGGGGTCCCCAGGGGTCTATTATCTCCCAACTTCTATTTAATATCTATGTTAAGCCGCTGGGAGGGCTCATCCGGGGATTTGGAGTGCAGTGTCTCCAATATGTGGATGATACCCAACTGTGTCTCTCCTTTACATCTCCTGCAGTGAAGGCGGTCTGGTGTCTGGATGATTGCCTGGCTGCTGTAATGGCGTGGATCAGACCTAATAAGCTGAGGCTGAACCCAGACATGACAGAAATTCTGGTGTTGGGGGGCTCGACTGGGAGATCTGGTCCCTGTGATGGGTGGGATGGCTCTCTCCCTGAGGGACCAGGTACGCAACTTAGGCGTTATATTAGATCAGCATCTGAGCCTTGACGTGCAGATTGCAGCAGTGTGTAAAGCTGCTTTTTCCAGCTACACCAAATTGCTCAGCTGCGCCCCTCCTTGGATAGGCGGTCCCTCACAATTAATTATATCACTGGTAGTCTCTCGTATTGACTACTGTAATGCTATCTACGTGGGGCTTCCCGTGTCCCTGCTATGGAGACTTCAGTGAGTCCAGAATGCAGCAGCCAGGCTGATTGTGGGAGTGAGAAAATTTGAGCATATCTCTCCAGACCTGGCAAGCCTGCACTTGTTACTCGTCCCTTTCCGTATCAGGTACAAGGTGCTAATGCTAACTTTTAAAGCCCTAAATGGTTTGGGACCTTCTTACCTTACGGTACATCTTCCCCTCAGGACAGTAGCCCGCATCAGTCACTCCTCAATGTCAGAACAGCTTCAGGTGCCGACCCCGAAACTGGCTAGAAAGGCTGTGATCCTTCTCAGTGGTGGCACCAATGCTGTGCAACGCCATTCCAGCTGAGCTATGCCAGGCTACATCTCTGGAGTGTTTTAAAAAACCAACTAAAAACACTGCTCTTTGAGGAGGCCTTTGGGAATGTGCTGCCTGTTTCTGGTAGTTACATGGTTTCATTGGGAGTTTTATTGTGTGGAATTTTTAACTTTATGACTGGTTTTACGATGGAAGTTTTATTGTGTGCAAATGTTTAACTTGTGTGACTGGTTTTATGATGTTAGCCACCTGAGTAGGGATGATTTTTTCCCCTAGAAGGGGCAGGATATAAGTGTAAATAAATGAAATTATCTTCATGAGCATATGTTGTTTCAGACTAAATTGAAATGTTCACATTTGAAATGATAGAGTAATTGGTTCTGGACACCTTCAATGTTCACTACAGATTAATCATGCAAAGACTGTGCTTTTGCCAGTCGTATTTCTCAGCAAGTTGTGTAATACAGTAAAATCTCTACATACACATTTTTCCCGTTCCACAAGGTTATTTGTATGTCAAAAAAAATTGTGTGTCAAAAACACATTGGATTACCAGAAGAGGCCACTAGATGTCACCCTATTTTATTTTATTATTAATTTTTTTTGTATGTTGTAATTTTTCCTGTTAAAAAAATTTATGTCATTTTTTTTGGTCAGGATTTCTATTTGTACAGTAATACCTCGTATAACGAATTTAATTCGTTCTGTGAGGCTGCTCTCTATGCGAGTTTTTTGCTATGCGAGTCAGACTCGAATAGCGAAAATTCCTATGGAAAAACTCGCACAACGAGCTTTTTTAGGGGAAACTCGTTATGCGAGTTTTCCCCATAGAAATGCTCGTTATGCAAGTTTTTCCATAGGGGAAGTCTTGACTTGCATAGCGAAAATTTTCGCGATGCAAGTCCGACTCGTATAGCAGAAATATTCGTTATGCAAGTCGAATCGCTTTTTGAAAAACCCACTTGTTATGCGAGTTTTTCGTAAAGCAAAATGCATGTTAAGCAAGGTTTGACTGGTATGTTGAATTTTCTGTAAGTCAAACAGTTTGTATGTCAGGATTTCACTATACAGATATGCCCCAAATATACTTCTGGTTCTTCCCATAGATCTCTGCATGATCTGCGGTCTACAGCCTAACTCCTATTTTGCTGTCAGAAAAGTTTTGAAGTAACTCAGGGATGGATTTTTACATGGAAAAAACTCTATAGTCAGTTCTGGTTCCCATAGCTAATTTTTGTAAGATCCACTACTAAGTGATGTTTAAAGTACAGCATTTAAAAATGATTTCTTGATCTTTTTCACTGAACTAATTTCCTTCTGTCACAGGGCTACAATTGGTGTCATGATAGGAATGTGGTCACCATTTTCAGCGCACCTAATTACTGTTACCGCTGTGGAAACCAGGCTGCTATCATGGAACTAGATGACACTTTAAAATATTCCTTGTAAGTAGTATTTCCTAGAATCCTATGAGAATTTCCTTAATGTTTGCATAACTAAATGTAGATTGTGGCTACTTGATAATCTGTTGGGGCATATTTATTTAGTCAAATTTATATTCAGCCCTACTCGCACAAGCGTCATACCCTCTTACTACATCCAGCAGCATAACTCAGGAGTACTATGTCATTTTCAACAATTAGCTATTGTTAGCTGTGGCAAGTTAAATAAACAGTATGTACGTATTTTTCGGACCATAAGACGCACCTTACCATAAGATGCACCCAGTTTTTAGAGCAGGAAAACAAGGAAAAAATATTCTGAACCTTCGGACCATAAGACACAACCTCAAAACTCCCACACACACACACACTTTTGGGGAGAAAAAAGTGCATCTTATGGTAAAAAAAAAAATACGGTAAATACCAATAGGATTTCAGACATTTGGTGTTATTAGTAGTTAGGTGTAGTCTCTTCCATTTTGAAAGCATTATTTCATTACTCTTGGCAGAAAGCACTCCTTTTTACATTGAGAACATGAATATTCTTGAGGCCTTTATATTGGGAAATACTGCCTGTTTAAATAGTGGCCAAATTCTTCCTGCTTACATATATAAGTGCAGTGATGTAAATTACAACAGCAAGCAATGGCCAATGGATTTGCTGCTTGTCTTGTTAGATACTAAGTCACACAGCTGGCGCACAGTGAGAAATGCAAGTGATAGTTTCTTAAGAAATGGCAATATGTCACTCTTGTTTCGCCATCACTGAACTGGAAGGTTGGCAAGTCGGCAGTTCAAGACCCGAGTACTGCATGATGGAATGAACGCCCATCTCTGTCCCAGCTCCTGCCAACCTAGCAGTTCGAAAACAAGAAATTGCAAGTAGATAAATAGAAACCAGTTTGGTGGGAAAAGATCTTGGGGACATGAAAGGAGCCTCATTTAGGTGTCTCGAACAGAATTCCTCTACCAAAAATCCTTTCAACCCAGAAAGCACCTTTGTTTGCTTCTGACACGATTAAAAAACCTTGTTAAATGCTATCATATTTAAGCAACAGTGAAGTATATCTGGACAGAAAGTATCACTGAAAAGGAAAACACTAAAATTCTTATGTCACAAATTGAGTTGGGACAGAATTCTAAGCAGATCGTGTCATCTAGTATGCCAGTGGAAAGGACTTTGTGGAAGATTATTTCTACCTACCTTTTCTCTTTAGCACCCCTTGAAGTTTCACAGAAAGTTAAGGTTCCTTTGTATAGGGAGGTTTCTAGCATAAGGGTGAAAAGGGAGTGCTGCTTTCTGCCAGTTAACTAATTAAAGTCACACAGTGTTCTAAAACTGAATTACTAACCACAATAAAGTCTGAACACTTCTTTAATTAGTCTAATTGTATTTCAGTGAGATGTAAGTTTCTATAATTCAAAAAGAGAAACAATGCTAATTTTGAAAATCCTTTTAAAGAGTATCATTTGTTCCATTCATAGCTACAATGCCACTTCCCGTTCTTTATGTAATGCTGTCAGCAATTTTTTTCCACTGCAGTGGTTATTGATTACCGTTCTTGTAAAAGTAGTAAAATATGTTTACTGAAAGAAGCACTAAGAACTTCATTGCAATCTTCAACATAGGAGGCTGAAACCAGAGATCCTGGGTTTATGCAGCTAGTAAAATGCACTCGCTGAAGCCAACCTCCCAATTGCCTTTTCTCTTCCACAGCCTTCAGTTTGATCCTGCACCTCGCCGTGGAGAACCTCACGTTACTCGGCGTACCCCAGACTACTTCCTATAAACCAACTCCTCCTTGGCCTAGTCTTGAGCAGTAGTAGAGTACACCTGGCATTTTTGGGGAAAGCAACAATTTATGTGATAAATTGAGGTCTGTCTCAGTAGAAAGCCTCTTCATGGACCAAACTGTGCCATAATGAGGATGAGCAGCTTTGAGCACAACTTAAGACTGACTTCAATACACTAATCAATCCTTTTATCAGCCAGTTGAACAGCCAGTTTGCCTGCTCTAACCATAGTAATCGTTTTCTTCTGGACTGTTCAAAGAGGAAAGGTAATTAACTCATCTCCCTTTCATGCCTACCTGTACATTTTAGTTTAGTGTTTAACTGGCATGTATCAATGTGTTGAAGTTTAATGAAAATGCACAAACTAACCTCCCTCCTAAACCTTTTGCCCTCTATCTTATTGACATAAAGTAACTTAACTGGAGGGGGAAAATCCTCTTGGGAATATGTTGTCATAAGCTCTCCCTCCATTTGAAATAGATTACTGTTCTGTGTTGCTCCTTTTTTTCTGTATATTTGTCATTCAAGTGCTTGCATCTTATTTGATGTATTTGAACAAATAAACTTATAGATCATTATTCCAAATAATATGGCTATGAAATGATAGAATAATTGGTTCTGGGCACCTTCAATGTTCATTGCAGATTAATAACTGTTGGATTGTATTATGCATTTGGCTTGGACGATCATCTGTTTAAATTTGGTCCAAATGGTTTCTCTCACATAATATTTCCAATTCCATTTGTATCTGCATATTTTAAAGTGTTTATGTTGGAATAGTGGGGGAAATGGAAAAAAAGGGAAATACAGTAAGTTGGGCTGACATGGAATGGAGGGAGAAAATGCCACCAACTACTGTACTTGCTTAGTCTCTTCTGTACAGGGGAACCTTCCACCAGTTTTCTTCCCCAACCATCAGCTCTGGAGTTTACTCCTTGCTCAGTTCCTGGTCTTCCATAATTCAATTCTGTATTAGTTGGACAGCATTACCCAACTGTCAGTCACTCCCACTGCTGTTTTGCTTTAGATTAATTAAAATATTGACAAATACTCTTGACTCATTTTCCAACAAATGTTGAGTCAAAAGCCACATCTCCAGTCTGCTCCTCTAAAAAGAAAATACAGTAATACCTCGGATAACGTTTACCTCGGAATAACAGTAAAATCGCATAACATTAAGTAATCTGGAGAGGAGAATTGGATCGAATAACGTTAAGGTCCTATGGGATGGATCGGATAACAACCGCTAAAGCCTGTGCGGTTACAGTGTATATCTATGGAGCTTTAACGTTATCCGATCCATCCCATAGGATTTTAACATGGATCGGATAACACTAAAAATCGGATAACACCAAGACTTGTGGAACCAAGTCTTAGCGTTATCCGAGGTATTACTGTATAGATATAAGAAACACTCTGAATATGTGGTACCTCACTTAAAGAGCATAATGTGTTCCATGGGATTGCTCTTTAAGCGAGTTTACTCTTTAACCACACTTAACAAATAAAACCAACCAAAAACTCACTTAACAACTAAATTGGGGTTTGCAATCCCCCCCCCCAACCAGAAGTCATAATTGGTCACTTCTGGCCGGGGGGGGGGGGGATTGCAAACCCCAATTTAGTTGTTATGCGAGTTTTGGGTTGGATTTATTTGTTAAGCGTGGTGACCATTCAGAGAAAATTCTGCTCTTTAAGCGAGTTAGTCTCTAAGCGAGTTGCTCTTTATGTGAAGTTTTACTGTATGTTAAACAGTGTTGAGGACAACACACAACCTTGTCACACCCCTCTGCGAATTTGTACCTGCTCTGTCAGCTGCTCTTCAACTCTTGACTTGAGCCATCTGATTCCAATAAAGGTTGGCGGTGATTCTGATATCTTTATCATCTACATCTATTTTCTTCACTCCTATAATCATCTTCTCGTGCTGGCAGCTGTTACAGGCTTTTGCATAATCTATAAAACATGCATGCACATCACATCTTATGTCTATACGTGTTTGTATGAAGACATACATTGTAAACAGTGCCACTCTGGTACCCATAGAATTCTGGAAGTCAAATTGTTTCACCTGTGCTTTCTTTGCACTTCTTACAAATTCTACTATGGATGATTTTCAAGAAGATCTTAACAGCATGACTCATGAGGCTAATCGTTCTGTACTCCTCAAAGAACTTCGCTTATGGTTTCTTCAGCAGTGTAACAAAGGTTGATAGCAACCAATTGCTCGGAAGGATCAGTGTCATAAATTGGTGTTAAAAAGGTACATCAATTCTTTGATGTTAACGTCGGACAGAAGTTTCAAAATTTCTACTGGGATGTCATCTGGCCCTCTTGCTTTCCCATCTTTAGATCTTTGTAAAACTCTTAAAACCTACTCTCCAGTATTGGTTGTTGAGTATTACCATTTATGACAGACTGTTCACCTCTTTCATCACTAAGCAGCTCTCCTTCAGAGAGTATTTTTGCAGAAGCACTAAAGTTAATGGGAAATACCTGAATAATATCTGATGCTGATGACAGTATTGCTGGCCACAAACCTTGAAGATCTTCAGTTGATGATGGGTTCAGTTAGAGCTTCAAGCGCAGGATATGGTTTGGATCTCAACACTAAGACAATGGAATATCTGGTTATAAGATGAACACCACCTCACGGCAAACTAATGGCAGGAACACAAGAAATCGAAAGAGTGGACAAAATTGGCTATTTGGAGAGTATGTTAAATGGAAATTGGGATCCTGAGGTAGATATTAAAATAATAATAGAAAAAGCAAGATCCACCTTCATAAAAATGCGACACTTGTTATGCGGTAGAGATCTAACTCTTGTTACAAAGATCTGAATAGTGAGATGTTACATATTTCCAGTGTTGCTATAAATGGAATTGAAGCTTGGACATTGACTAAAGCATCTGAAAAGAGAATCAAAGCTTTTGAAATGTGGATCTACAGACACCTGCTAAGGATATTATGGGTTGACCATGTGACAATATAGAAGTAACACGGTGGATGGATAAAAAGAACTCTTTAAGACCGTTAAGGAAAGAAAGTTCCAATACCGTGGCCATATCATGAGGAACAACATAAAGTATAGAATACCCCAACTCGCTCTGCAAGGAAAGATCCCTGGGAAGAGAGGCCCTGGATGTAAGCAGACTTCCTGGCTGAAGAACCTGAGAGTCTTGGAAGAACTTCCGAGGAGTTAAGAACAGGAAGACTATCACCATGATGAAAGCCAGTATCTGGAATGGATATGGCACCTGAAGTAGCAGCTTGAAAACTGTATTTTCCCCTCTACAAAGGAGAAAAGCTAGAAGCAACAGTGGGTAAATAGTTACAAATGACAAAGGCTGTCAAAAACCCATCTCATTTGAAAGGCAGGATATAAATGAATAATAAATGCAAAACAAAAGCATTGTTTAGAAATACTCTTCCACTGTCACTGAACCACTGATTTAAAATTACTTTATTCAAACCAAGTGTATAGATCTTACTTCAGCAGAAGCGTTCCAGTGCTCATCTATAGGTATTTCCCACACAGTTCTGTAGCAGTTTTTAAAATGAGACTGAAAGTCTGTTTTGAGTTATAAAAAGGAAAAACACAATTAGGCAGCATTTGATCTCCAATGGGGGAATCTATAAGCTTTAGCTGTGTTTAGCTCTTCAGCGCAGCGTAACCAGCTCTTCTGAAGAAGTTGGATGGATAGCTACAGTCTGGTCAAAGTCCGCCTTTGTGGCTCCCATTTTGATAGCCACTGCAAATCCTTGGAGCATTTCATCACATCCCAGCCCTTGCATGTGAAGTCCTACCACCTTAAATACAAAAAATGGGGTGGGGGAATCATGTGAAACAAACATTCATTCATCTTTCCACTTTGCAAACCAACATGAAACATATCTTCTAGCCTTCAAATGTTACAAAAAGGTGTACAGTGTGTCAGGAACTCAAGGAATCGTTACAAATCCTTTAAATTATTTTTAATGCATTCATTTATTCTGTAGTTACAGTAAAACACTGGATAATGCTAAAACTTGGTTCCACAAGTCTTGGTGTTATCCGATTTTTAGTGTTATCCGATCCACGTTAAAACGCATAACGTTAAAGCTCCATAGAGAGACATTGTAACCACACAGGCTTTAGCGGTTGTTATCCGATCCATCCCATAGGACCTTAACGTTATTCGATCCAATTCTCCTCCCCAGATTACTTAACGTTAGGCAATTTTAGCGTTAACCGAGGTAAACATTATCCGAGGTATTACTGTATGTGGAAAATATTCTATACACTCGTATCCTTCATTTAAAAAATTGAATAAAATGAATTTTATAGAGGACCAGTGGGTAGGTTTAATATTCTTCACATACTGTTTACTTCTGTTTTGCTTACCTTTTCTTCTTTATTGGCACAAACAAGTTTCATCACGCACTTCACTTTCCTTTTGGTTACAGCATAGTACATTGGGGTAAAGGACGTAACATAAGTTTTTATATTGTCTTTCCCATAAGCAGCTACAGCTTCCTCTGGAGTAAAAACATTAAAATACGTGTTTGCATATGTTAAAGAAAGAACAACCAAACCATTTGATACTTATTGCATGTCATCAAGATAATTCTGACTGATTATAATCCTAATTTGAGGTATGTGAGATGTTCATGAAGTATTTTATCAGTGCTACCCCTAGTGAGTTTCCATGGAGAGCAGGAATTTGAACTAAGTTCTCCCAAGCCCTACTCTGATATTGTTATGTAACACACCACACTGGCTTCCAAGGCATTAATATTATACAACCTTTAAAAACTTCTTAAGCAACTAATGACTTGACAAATGGCTGATGTTTTCTGTACCAGAATTTGGGAAATACCCTAATCTGCAGTTAAGAAACAGAACACTACTGCTGAGAGGAGGAAGTGTGTAATTCTATTAGCCCCTTCAGACTAAACTATACTGTTATTATAATTATTACCTTTCTTTCTTAAAACTAATATGGATTCTGGAGACCAGAATCATCCATGGATTGGGAGACCAGAATCATCCAGAGGGCCAGGGATCTCCCAGCCCTCCAGGTACAGCTTGTGTCATAAACACTTAAGGGTTTCGCTACTGTGGGTTTTTTGTTTCACTGGACCACATGACATACAGGTGGGAAATCAAAGATCTTACCTTCTGTCAGTCCAACTGTTCCAATAGGTGGATGACTGAAGACTACTGTAGGAATGTTAGTGTAGTCAAGTTTAGAATCTTCTTTTCTTTCAAAAAGCCTGTGTGCCAGTTTCCTTCCGGCTGCTATTGCAACTGTTGAGAATGAAATCTTAGTGTATCCCCTGACAAAGTATTGTCTATATTTACCCACATACAGTAATACAGTCAAACCTCGCATAAAGAGCGCCTCACTTAAAGAGCAGAATTTTCTCTGAATCTTTGCTTCGCTTAACAAATAAAACCAACCAAAAACTCGCTTAACAAATAAATCGGGGTTCACAATCCCCACCACACTTGGTCACTTACAATGGCGTTTCACTTAAAGAGCAAACTAGCTTAAAGAGCAATCCTGTGGAACGCATTATGCTCTTTAAGCGAGGTTCAACTGTACCTCAGATAACGCTAAGACTTGGTTCCACAAGTCTTGGTGTTATCCGATTTTTAGTGTTATCCAGTGCATGTTAAAATCCTATGGGATGGATCGCATAACGTTAAAGCTCCATAGAGATACATTGTAACTGCACAGGCTTTAGCGGTTGTTATCCGATCCATCCCATAGGACCTTAACGTTATTCAATCCAATTCTCCCCAGATTACTTAACGTTATGCGATTTTAGCGTTATCCAAGGTAAACGTTATCCGAGGTATTACTGTACATGTAAATTCATTGATAAGACTGTGTTACAGCAGGGATTCTCAACCTGAGGTCCACAGGCTGCATGCGGCCCACGATGCCATTTTATGGGTGGGGGCCCACCGCCTCCACCACACCAGGAAGTGCCATGTAGTGGAGGAATGGCAAAATGGCTAACTAGTCCCCGAAGCTGTCTGAGGGAGCACAACCTGGCCCCCAGCTTTAAAAGTTTGAGGACGCCTGCCTTACAACATGGGAGAGGGCCACTGCATTCACACAAATCACTGAAGGGAAGCTACAG
This sequence comes from Furcifer pardalis, assembly GCA_030440675.1. NCBI lineage: Eukaryota > Metazoa > Chordata > Lepidosauria > Squamata > Chamaeleonidae > Furcifer > Furcifer pardalis. The sequence goes on along the minus strand of CP126896.1, from coordinate 11,666,142 downwards.
GATCCCATCAATTAATACATTTCATGAGAATGTAGCTATGACTCCTTCTACGAGGGAAGTCTGAGGAGATGTGTACTAGGTCTTAAAGCAAAAGATCTGAGCTGAGGAGAATTGTGGTTTGGCCCAAGCAGTAAAAGTAGATCTAGATTAAAATTTTCAGTTCAAATAGGTATACAGTAATACCTCGGATAACGTTTACCTCGGATAACGCTAACATCGCATAACGTTAAGTAATCTGGGGAGGAAAATTGGATTGAATAACGTTAAGGTCCTATGGGATGGATCGGATAACAACCGCTAAAGCCTGTGTGGTTACAATGTATCTCTATGGAGCTTTAACGTTATCCGATCCATCCCATAGGATTTTAACATGCATCGGATAACACTAAAAATCGGATAACACCAAGACTTGTGGAACCAAGTCTTAGCGTTATCCGAGGTATTACTGTATTTATAATTTAAATTTAATTATTGGGTTAATTTTCATAACTACGTAAGAATCTTGCTGAATCGGATCAAACATCTGTTTGGCCCAGCATCCAGTTTCTCTTATCTACCAATGGGATGCCTTTTTGTTGTTCAGTCGCACAGTCGATTCCAACCCTTTGCGACCCCATGGACCACTGTCCGCCAGGCACTCCTGTCCTCCAGCATCCTCCTCAACTCGCTCAGTCCACAGTTTTGTGCTGTTGTCCCTTGGCAACAAGAATTTAGGCATGGTGGCTACCATTAGCTTTCTCTTCCACATCTTGTGGTAGCAAATTTCATATTTATACTGTGTAGAATTACATTGGTTCCAAATCTCCCATCATTTTGAAGATCATTTCATTTGCAGGTACCTAAAACACAAAAGCTGTGCCTTTTCAATATTCAGACACGTGGTGTTCCAACCGCAGAAAGCTGTTGCAGTGATTTAAGGAAGTTCTGGTCATATGTGTAGGAAACTGGCATGTAAGTGTTATGTCATATTACCATGGCAGCATCTGCAGTTGGAGCACCAAGTACTCAAACTTGAACCGTATTATGACCTATAAACACACGAAATATAAACATGAAAGAACAATCTATTCAATCAGCTATGAAAGAACAATTCATTCAGAGCCTCATTTCCCTAACCATGTGACTTGATAGCTGTCCTCTGTCAGCTGACATCAAGAGACCTCATTACACAAACAAGCGAAGGGTTTTTACTTATGAATTTTCTTTTGCTGAACATCTGTATAACACAGAATTTTGTGCCAAATATGTTTTTCTCTAAACCAGGGGTGCCCAAACTGACCACGTCCCCAGATCAGACGAGTGGGCTTGAACATGCCCCAGAACAGGACGTGTTTGTGCATGCGCATCCATACTCATTTCCTGGTTTGGCACAGATACTTCTGTGCATGCACAAAACCGGCCATATTTACTTCCTGGTGTGGTGCGGACGCTTTGTACATGCGCGAAAGTGACCATATTTACTTCCTAGTTCAGCAGATGCTTCTGTACACACATGAGCACATCCACGCAAAACCAGGAAGTAAATATGGACACTTCTGCGCATGCGAAAGGACATTCACGTCGAACCAGGAAGTAAATACAGACGCATCCACACATGCGCAGAAGCATCCGTATTCACTTCCTGGTTTGGCAAGGGCATTGTGGCCAGATGAAATGGCTTCAAGGGCTGTATCCGGGCCACGGGCCATAGTTTGAGCACCCCTGCTCTAAACAAACAACAGCATGTTCTGTGATTTAGATAGTGCCTGGAGAAAGAGCTTATCTCTGAAACACTGAGTTTGCACAAAAATTAACCGGGACTTGACAATCTTGTGTCAGTTTTGATATTTTTGCAGCTGCTTATTTTTGCCAGCATTTTATGACACACACAGAATGCTTACAGAAACAAGGAGGCTCAAAAAAAATCAGAAATGACACAAGCCAATCAGTCACTAAATTACTTCCATGTGTTTTCATAACTCTTTCCCCTCCGTTTGAAAATATTGGTGTATAAAATTACAGTCCTTTTAAAAACCGTGTTATTACCTGGCGTTAGGAGTGCTTTTCCAGCGACATCTCCAACTGCATAGATCCCCTTCTTGCTGGTATTCTGGAACTCATCAACTATGATGTGACCTTTGTCATCTATCTTAACATCCTACATTAGGAAAGAATGTTAAAGTCAAGAGCAGCATTTGAGGAATGAGCAGGTAAAACAAGTAGCACTGAAGAGTCCTGGATATCTAGGATAGGTAATTTGAATAAACACTCCAATTCAGCCTGCCGGTGCACTTGCAGCTTTAGCCCAATTCAGTGTTCCCCAACCTTTGGTTTTTGGACTTCATTTCCCAGAAACCTAAGTCAATTCCCCCAAACGCTGATCAGCCAATGTATTAACTGAAGTTTCTAGGATCTGAAGTCCCCCTGTGGGGCATGGGCCCCATATTGGGAACCACTGGTCTAAATCAACTAGTTCAGTTTGCATGAATGAAAAAAATATTCGAAAGCAAACACATATTCTAATGTTTTTGTTGTTCAGTCGCACAGTCGATTCTGACCCTTTGCGACCCCATGGACCACTGTCCGCCAGGCACTTCTGTCCTCCAACATCCTCCTCAACTCGCTCAGCTCTGTGCCCATTGTGTCTACAATACCATCTAGCCATCTCATTTTGGGGCCGCCCCCTTTTTCTTTTGCCCTCTACCTTTCCCAGCATCAAGGCTTTCTCAAGTGAATCTTCTCTTCTCATTTGATGTCCAAAGTACTTTAGCTTCATCTTTACTATTTGACCATCTAAGGAGCAGTCAGGGTTGATTTCTTCTAAGATTGACCTATTCTCCTCGCTGTCCAGGGGACTCTCAAAACTCTCCTCCAACACCACATCTCAAAGGCATCTATTCTTCTGCGCTCAGCTTTCCTAATGGTCCAGCTCTCACAACCATACATTGCCACAGGGAATACCATTGCTTTGACTATACGAATTTTTGTTTGCAATGTGATGTCTCTACTTTTCACTATGTTCTAATGTAGTCTTTCCCAAACTGGAACCCTCCAGATGGGTTCAACTGCAGCCACCAGATATCCTCACCACTGATCATGCTAGTTAGGACAGATGAAAGTTGAAGTCAAAAACATCTGGAGAGCAGCAGATGGGGAAATGGTTTAATTTTTGCACTCCCTCTTTGTGAAAGATTAGGGAAGTGTTCCTTAAGATCAGGGGTTCACAACCTTTTCAAGCCAGGGCCTGGGTCATGCTCTCTCTGTCAGCTTTGAGGACTGGACGACCATTTTGTCCTGCCTGCATGATGGAGGTGGCCATTGTGTCCCAACTGCTTCAAAAGGGTGGCCATTTTGTTTCTTAAATGCCTTTGGAGGGGTGGCCACATGAAATCATGCCAGGGGCCAAATCTGGCCCATAGCCCTTAGGCTGGGACCCCCTGCTTAAGATTGTTGCCATCTGCAGTTTCTAGAAGTACATCCGTTTTTCAAAAAACGGCACTGATGCGTCAAAGTAAGTTTTCTGTTAAACTAAAAGATATTTTAACTGAGAGTTAAAATTATGTCAGTTATGATATACACCTGGTTTGTAGTTTATCAATACATAACATAGTATCAAAAAGAAATCATTCCTGCTCACCACATGGTCAAGATTTAGTCTCCCCGTGTTGGGCTCTCTACCAATGGCCCATAAGAGGCAACTGACATCTTCAATAGTGTTAACAGTGGGTTTATGGCCATGAGGAGAGGATGTTACAGTTACTGCTAGAAGTCCTGAAGGCGATTTTGTGACTGATTTGACCTGTTAGGAAACGAGACATGATTGAGGAATTGGAGAGCAAGACAGTATGATACAACTTACAGCTGAAGTAAGGCAAATTTTAAGGGTCACTTTTATTCTTCTGCTTCACCCTTTTTCTATTATATAGTTAAATTCACAATGTATTAATCTGTAATTTTCACTTCTAAATTTTAGACATGTAATGACCATGGCTGCAGTCGTCGATCTAGGACAGGGCTTAACTATTAAAAATAAGAGGCATAATGAGAGAAAATAGTGGAAATGTCATACCGATGAATGTTTCCAGACCTCTACACCGCTATTCTCCAACTCCGCAGTGCAGTTTGAACTGATCATAGAATCAAAGTTTCTCAGCACCTGCATGGAAAAGCATTCAATCAGGTTTTCTGCTCATTTACAGGGGGAAAAAGATGACACCTCACTTATTAGGGCTAAATATTGCACTATGTTGAGATGTGAACCTGGTTCTTAATACCATGATGAGTGCTTATTCTGAACCCACAAATATCACCATTCTCTTCGCCTCACCCTCCTTCCATGTCTGAAGTATATAGATAATGCTAACCTCTTTGGAAGAGACGCAGGGGATAGAGATAATGCATTGAAAGAAAATTATTTCTTCTCATGCTGGAGTGGCCTTGATGCTGTTATTTTTTACACAAATGATCACCTGACATTCCTTACTCCAGGGGTTTCATTTATACCAGTGGTTTCCAACATGGGGCCCAGGCCCCGCAGTGGAATTCAATTCCCAGAAGCCTAAGTCAGGGCATTGGCTGATCAGTTCTTTGGGGAATCAACTTAGGCATCTGGGATTTGAAGTCCCAAAACCAAACACTGGGAAACACTGACTATTCTGATGATCTTGCCTAGACTAGGGGAATATTTTCAGTCCACTGAGCACCATCTAACCTGTACCTTAGAACAGGGGTCCCCAACTTTTTCCATACCACAGACAGACTTCATGCCAAACAACCTTTGCATGGACCAGCAAGGGGGGCGGGACCAGACAGCACAAGCACACAACAGAATACGACAAAGTGCACACTGCACACAGGCGGGGGAAGGAGCCCCGCTGCAGCAAAAAAACAATGAGGGGCCCAGCCAGCTGCCAGCCACACCACCTGACTCGGGCAGTGAGGCATCACAGATTGGGGGGGGGGGGCAGAACTCCGCCAATTAAGCAATGTGTAGGAGAGGTCCAGCAACCTGGCCATCCACTGTGTCTGAAGCCCATGACCATGCCCTTCCCATCAGACACAGCAGAACTTGCCGAGGGCAGAAGGCTCCCACTGGGACACTCAGCGCCACCCACCCACCACAGCCCAGTTTGGGGCAGCCCGCAGCCCAGTGGAATGTTTTTGCTTTTATTATAAAAAGCCATCTGAAGCTAAACCCTTTAAAAGCAAAGGACTGAGATTTTAAAGTACAGAAGCAGAGAAGAAGCTCCAAGTCAGCTGGAAGGCAAGATTTTGGAATACTACTCTACCCCAAAATATTTAGGTGTCGCTCTGGATCAAACCCTGACCTACAAAACATACTATTTAAACACCAAACAGAAAGCTGCCACCAGAAATGTACAGTACAGTAATACCTCGGATAACATTTACCTCAGATAACGCTAAAATCGCATAACGTTAAGTAATCTGGGGAGGAGAATTGGATCGAAAAACGTTAAGGTCCTATGGGATGGATCGGATAACAACCGCTAAAGCCTGTGTGGTTACAATGTATCTCTATGGAGCTTTAACATTATCCAATCCATCCAATAGGATTTTAACATGGATCGGATAACACTAAAAATTGGATAACACCAAGATTTGTGGAACCAAGTCTTAACGTTATCCGAGGTATTACTGTACTTAGGAAACTGGCTAGTTAAGATTGGGGTGCACACCAACAAACAATAAGTACAACAGCTTTCTTCCTGCACTAGTCCACAGAATATTCTATTGCCATGTGGTATAAATCAGCACATACAAAACAAGTGGAAGTATCTTTTAATGAATTGTTCAGGATTATTAATGAAACCTGCCCCACCAAAGTATATTATATGGCTGATATTGACTCTCCAGAAGTATGTTGAGAGGTGCTAGCAAATAATGAATGGAAGAAGGTAAATATAGCACCAAATCCATCCACTTTATGGGCACCAACCTCCTAAATAACAGATAATATTTCTGCATAACTCCTGTGCTCTAAATATTAAATTAGAAAAGGCTAGGCCAGTGATTGCCAACCTTGGCACTCCAGGGGTTCTGGAACTTCAATTCCTAGAAGTCCTGATTGGCAGGAGTGCTGACTTGGGCTTCTGGTAATTGAAGTCCAAGAACACCTAGAGTGCCAAGGTTGGCCATCACTCAGCTTGACTAAACCTATAGAGTAAAACAACACACCTTGCCAAATGGATGAATGTCAAAGGGCATCTCCCACCAGGGCAAGAGTCTGGCTGGACCATCTGGAAGTTACTTATTAGACTTTGAAGCAAAGAAGATCAAAAAATAATCAACTAAAATAGGGCTATTGGACACAGTAAAAATTCAATCAATGTAGCATACACATGCATACAATTTATGCTCCGTGAGGTCTAGTAAAAACTAGTATATGGCCAAGAAGATCTAGTACAGTGTTTCCTAAACTATGTTCCATGGAACACTGGTGGACTTCAATTCCCAGAAGCCTAAGTCAGTACATTGGCTGATCAATGCTTTGGGGAACTGACTTAGGCTTCTGGGAATTGAAGTCCAAAAACCAAAGTTTGGGAAACGCTAATCTAGTAAATGTCCAAGATAATGCTACTGAAGTAGTCTGCTTCTAAAAAATAGTCTAATCATTTAAGCATTTTAATTTGTTTTGCATTTTACCTATATTTCATATACATCCTTAAAGAAGCTTGACACAATGCATGGTAATTAGGACAATGAAAAGCAAATGATTATACCTTACCTTATCAAAACGTATTAGTAAAGATGTCCTAGAGCCTAAGGCAGAAAGGATGCCAGCTATCTCTACAGCTATGTAGCCAGCGCCAACCACAACAGTACGCCTAAGAAAAGATTGTAAAGCATGTCACTCACACAGACATTGAAGCATATCCACATACACTCATAAAATAAATGTGTTGGCCTTCCAGGTGCCACAATACTTCTTACATTTTTGTTTGTGTTTTTAAAAGACTGAAACGGACTAACATGGACAGCACTTATTTATTATTTATTTACACTTACACCCAGCCCCTTTAGGGGGGGAAATTTATCCCTACTCTGGGTGGCTAACATCATAAAAACCTGTCATATAACAATTAAAAGTTAAAAATTACACACAATAAAACTTCCAATAAAATCATCACCACACATTACAATAGCCAGAAAGTACTGCAATCCAGGCCCCTTAAAACGCAACCTATTTAAGATGAAAAGGAGCAAGGAAGCATATCTAACCACTAGAAATAGGCAGCACATTCCCGTTTAGGGCTTTAAAAGTTAGCACTAAAAAATACAGTGGTACCTCACTTAAAGAGCATAATGTGTTCCACAGGATTGCTCTTTAAGCAAGTTTGCTCTTTAAGTGAAACACCATTGTAAGTGACCAAGTGTGACTTCTGGTGGCGGGATTGTGAAACCCGATTTATTTTTTAAGCGAGTTTTTGGTTGGTTTTATTTGTTAAGCGAAGTGAACATTCAGAGAAAATTCTGCTCTTTAAGTGAGTTACTCTTTAAGCGAAACACTCTATGCGAGGTTTGACTGTAGATTTAAAATACATCTCTATATAAAATTACTGTTTGAAATATATTATCTGGTGAAACTGTGGCTCTGCTGCTCTGAAGCAGTGTTATCGGATTTGATAATGGACATGGAACTCAGCTCTCCAAATACTTTCATTTTAAATTTACTAGCCTGATTCCTGCACCTTAAATCAACTTTACAGTATACATAACACACACATCATTCATCCCACTCATCCATCCAAACACACACCAGTCCCCCATAACTCGGACCAGGGAGAGCACGAACAGCTGCGCCGGGGCTGGCGACATTAAGAACCGCCACCTGGCCCCACCATTGTCGCCTCCGCCGCCCCCCAGACTCCACGCTGCTGTCGCCCGGCCTCGCACTGGGGAGAGCGGGAACAGCTGTGTGGGTCTTCCTTCTTCCATCACCAAACGCTTGCCCAGCCAGCTTGGCTGAGGGGGAAAGAAGTAGCAGGGAATTGGACTTAGTGAGTGGCGTAGAGTTGCGATTTTTGTAAACTGTTCAAAGTATTTTTGAAGTGTTTCTGAAATGTATTATGATGTCTTAATTTTTTAATTGTGATGGGGGATTTCTTGAAATGTATGTGATATGTGATACTTTGATATGTTATTGATATGTGATACTGTATTTTGTGATTTATGCTGTTAGCCGTTCTGAGTTGCTTCAGCAAATAGAGCAGCATACAAATACAAAATACAAAAAAAAAAAAACACAATTATTTTGTGAATACCTGTAATCTAAAATGGTCAGAATTGGTTATACTTACTTGGGCAACTCTTCAAGTTCAAAGAACCCATCACTACTAATTCCAAAGCTGGCCCCTGCAAAGCAATAATAGCTCTAAACATTCATGTTCTTTAGTTGTATACATATACAGTAAAACCTCGAATAACGTTAAAACCTGGTTCCACAAGTCTTGGTGTTATCCGATTTTTAGTGTTATCCGATGCATGTTAAAATCCAATGGGATCCATAGAGATACATTGTAACCACACAGGCTTTAGCGGTTGTTATCCGATGCATCCCATAGGATCTTAATGTTATCCGATGCAATTCTTCCCCCCAGATTGCTTAATGTTATGCGATTTTAGTGTTATTCGATACTAATGTTATCTGAGGTATTACTGTACTGTATTTAACATACATAACAAAAGGAAAATGAAAGCAATGTGGCACTTTAAAGCCATAATAGATTTGTTTCTCTCTGAGCATTAATAGATTCTCATTTGCTTCCACATTGGTTCACAATCCATACTCACTCACTCTGAAATAAATCTGTTGGCCTTTAAGTACCATATTTGTTCTTAAGCAAAGTCAGCCATGTGATCTATGTATTAAACATGTGCAGAAGTAGTAGGTGATACCTTTTCTGGATCACTAAATTAAAAAAAAATCATAGCAAGCTTTCATGAGTCATGATTACTTCTTCAGGCAAGACATTTAAATGTTCGTGGCATGGTGGTCTGCCAGGCCCTATCTTTAAAAAGCAGCAGCTGAGTTGATGCTCCGCCCCCATCACCATCTGCTAATTAGTCCCCACAAAAGGCTCCACTGAGGCTGCAGGCCTCTCTTCCAGCCAGGTCAAAACAATGCAAAGTCCATTTATTCTTAAATGTTTGTTCTGATTTTTGTTTTTACATGTTGGAACAGACTAACACGGCCACCTCTTTCACAAGTGGATTTAACTTACACAAAAATTTAACTTTTCTGACAGAAATGGTTCAGACATTCAACGAAATAATAGACAATCATGTCATACAGGTACATTAATTAGAGAACCAAGGTATACCTGGAGTGGCCCTTAGCATACTTATCAGAAACTGCACCTTAGTAAGAGACCAAAGGTACTTCTAAGTACCAAAGGTATCTCTAGGAAAGATGGTATTAATATGTGTTTTATATATTACATAAATAAAAGAAAGAGCCCTGGTGGCACAGTGGTTAAACTGCTGTACTGCAACCAGAAGATTGTGAGTTTGATCCTGACCAGAGCTCAAGGTTGACTCAGCCTTCCAAGGTCAGTAAGATGAGTACCCAACATGTTGCTGCTCCCTGTGTTTTTGTTGATTTTTCCCAAGAACTCTATAATGCTCTAAGTCTATTTGCGCTGAGAAGTGGAAGTTGGATAAAGATTGACACAAGGCAAGCCAATCACCACTCACCATCCATTCTTTTAATAAGGAAATGAATACTGTAAAAGAAAACAACCTAATTTCTATTGGGAACAGCAAAAGCAGATTTCCCTCAAATTTAATTAATAAGCTGAATGCAAACTCATCCCTGAAAAATCTACAGCTGCATAAACCCTGGGATTGTAAATCACACAGGATGCTGACACCTGCCTCTGAGGGTGGACAAAAAATTCTAAGGCATATTTTAATGATCCCAAGCTGAACTGTAAACTCTGCTTTCAATCAAGATATTCTTTAACCAGAAGACCAATGCTGGGTTGTTTCAAACTCTTACCTGGTATCTCACTGTCACTAGGGACCAAAGGCTGTCCACCAGTAGCAATCAGGACGTGGGGTGCAGTATATTTTTTACCATCAACTTCAACCATGGGTTCACAATCGGCCGTGAATGATGCATTGCCATGAATGGTTTCTACATGAGCCTGGCGAAACCAAGTTTAAACTGGTATAAGTTGATATATGGATTGGCACTTGAGGCAGCTAAAATACCCCATGGGGTCTTCATCTACTCCAGAATGATAGCATGGTCGCAAATCAATTTTTCTCATCTACTGTTTGATTTTAAACAGAGTTCTTTGAGACATCAAAAAACATTATACAATATATTTGATCAACCTTCTCCAGAAGTTTATCAAAGGAAGATACTGTATATAACTAAATGAATATTTACACAACAGACTTGAATTCATCATTCACTTTCCACAGAATGCCTGAAGAGAATTAGGCAACGCTGAGAGATTTTTAGCAGCCAGAGGGGAAAAAAGAATAACACTCTCAAGATTATGTAGTAAAGTATATGGGATAGTATAAATCAGGGATCCTCAACCTCACATCCCCTCAGACTATTTGCAGGCAGAGGGGAGTGTTGGGGACTCGGGGTAGTCCTGGTGGTGGCGGGGGGAGTGATGGGGTGGTCCCAGCTGCAGCACCAGCAGAGGGAGTGATAGAGCCTCAGGGTGGTCCTGGCAGCAGTGGCAGGACCACCATCAGCCCCCACTACTCCCCCCCATCGCCACCAGTGGGACCAACAAGCCCCCAACACACCCACAGACCCTGCTTCCCTGCTTACCGGCGGCCATTCACAGCTGCCAGAAAAACCATTCTCAGCCAGAGCGGCCCCTGGGAAAGACGCAGGCAGCCCCTGCTTCCATTGCCAGTGCTTCAATCCTTGTCCCCTCCATTTGGCTTGGTGTTTCCCTAATGGCGCTCCATAGCAGGGTGATTGTTGTAAACCTTACAACATCCACATTGCTATGGAGCAGTTAGTGACACGCTAAGCCAAGCAGACAAGGTTTGAGGCGGGGGCAGCAGCAGTGGCTGGAGCAAGGGCATGGGCTAGATGGAATGGTGCCATGGGCTGAATCCAGCCCATGGGCCATAGGTTGAGAATCCCTGGTATAAATACTCTACAGATTTGAAGTGAAAATAGGAGAGATATTCTTGCTTTACCATAGATCTTAACTACTTTCTTGCAACACTTCAAATTATAAACAGTTTAAGAAACAGTCACAAAAGAAGCTGATGCAAATGATTTGCTTTGAAGTAAAAGGAAAGAATTGTTTCAAACAAATTAAGAAACTGAGCAACACAATCCTTTCTTTTTTACATTGTAAAGCTGAAGAATTCACAGCATAAGGAAGGAGTTTAAGATTGGTTGAGGGGCAAAATAGGACCGTTTTACACACCTTATTCAAATTATTTTGATAGATCCCATTCAGTCGCTTCACATAAGCATCACGTTTTTCTTTAATTTTTCTGTAATAAAATGAGTTTGATGTCACTGCGTTCTCTTTCTCACTCACTATTTCCTACTAGCAAGTTCTTTAAAAACTAATGCTTCCTTTTGTTATTGGTAATTAGCTGATATCCCATCCACTAAACAGGTTCCTATTCTGAAGTCTCCAACCCATAACGATATTTTGGGGCAGGGATTTTGAATGGAAAGCCCTGCTCTGTAACACAGTGTCAAAGTGACGGTCATCTTGTCACCTAAATTTTAAGCCACCATATGTTCAACCATAAACAGGACAAGATATTATCCAGTAGGTGACATTTCCTTCACAAGATTTTTTTACATATTCACACTTACCTCCAGTTAAACTTCACATCAGACACTTCAAAACCATAATCCACGTGATCATGTATAAACTCAGAGTGGACAGCAGTAGTCCACATCACCTGTTTGTGAAAAGGAAAAGATGACAGACCTTCAGGGTTGGATGTAATAATACAATAAAATCTAAGCAACACTAATTACAGTATACTGTTAAGCAATCCAACAGGGGTAAATTGTTTTATAAGGGGCCCATATAATGCATGAGGAACCTATACCGAGACCATAGTTTGAACACTTCAGGTCTACACAAATTATCATCCATCAAGGTAAATGGAATCCACTAACTGTGTACCATGTTACAACCAACTACTTGGCCAGCTCTCCATCTCTGCATTCACTGCCCAGTGCCAAACACAAAGTTGTTCAACCATTGATGGGGCACAATGTATTCAGGGTGCTAGGAAACACTGTAAGCAGCTTGGTACATTAGAATATGTGCATATTTACACAACCTACATGAGATTCTACAGTTGGGTGCCCAAGTAGCAAGAGCTAATCAACAGGAAGCAGTTGGAGGCCCTATGAACATAGAATCAACTGCATCTTTTCACATTTTTATTTTCATGGCGACTATATTTTATTTTATTTGCTTTTGGGATTCTGTTTCTGAAATGAATGGTGCTACAAATGTTTCAATTCCCTTCAAAAAAACCCTATCAAGTCAGATTTATGTCTGTTACATTGACCATTTTCAATCATTTTGACCATACCAATTGGTAAAGGTTTTATAGCTATCAATGCCCTCTGTCTGAATCATCACTTTCCGGGCAAAATATTGTAAAGACATATAATGCAACATCTATAGTATGTTTAAAAGGTTTTGTTTACCTTTTTGGGCACACATCCAACATTAACCTATGAAAGAAAAATAAAATATTGTTAAATACCATCATTTCTGAGGTAATCCCATAGCTCAGTATAAGCTTAGTACACTGCTGAAGGTCAGCATGTGCTGACATGTACTAAAATACATTAATATTTATGAAGCATTCACAGATAAATCAAAACTTTTGGATATTTTTGTTACCTCATTTATTACACTAAGAAAAGCATAGTTATTATAAGTAATATATATACATAGAATGTTTGCAAACTGTAAAGGGCCTTCAGGGGGTAATGTCTCTCAGCGTACTATTCACCAAGACAAATTGTAATGGCTGTGTAAACATCTGGGTAAGTTACATGAAGAGATGGAGGGGAAATTTTGCTCTTACTGGAACAGTGCCCAAGTGAAGCATTTGAGTATTTCCCCACCCGAATGATTACTGTCTACAGTTCAAAGTAATTTATATTGAGGACATTATTGAGATTAGGTGCCAAACCTATTTTGTTTCGAGTTACTGAAGTAATTAAAACTGAAGCATTTCAATTGCATTTCACACTAGCTTTTTTCTGTGAATTGACCACCTTCCAGAGTTGAAAAGGATTTTACATCCTGAAAACTCCATTACTACTGCAGTCTCATTTTCAGTGCTTTTCCAAATCTGATCTGTGGCAAAATAATGAAACTCCCACTTTTCAACTAAATAAAAGGCAGTGACATTACAGTATTACTCTATTAGACAGGGGGAAATGTAAGTGCAGATTTTAAGTGCTACTGTACCTACATTTAAGAGCTTTTTACTTGAAGATTCACATGATTATTTTCATGTTTCCCTGCACTAGTTAGTTACAGTATTAATGATCAATGGTTCCTTAGTAGTAAATTAGCTTGTCAGCAGTTGAATTTCATTCCAATCAGGAAAAGTAAAAACAAACTCACTACCACCATCCCCATCAACCGGATTCCCAAAAGGAGTGACAATGTATTCTTCCATGCAAATCACAACTGCTTTTTTTGCCACTATCTAGTAAATAATGGAATATCATTTTCCAAGATTTAAATAAAGATGATCGGCTCATCTACCTTGAGCTATCTGAAACATAAAGCTATTAGCACCGAGCCACCGAAGGTGGGGAAAGGAGTTCTGCACTTCCTGAAATCTAAGACATTATTTCATCACAAACCACAACATTTGCACAGGAAGGCCAATTTTACCATAAGGCAGAATGAGGCAATTGCCTCAGAGAGCAGTTGTGTGTGTGTGTGTGGTGGTGGTGGTGGTGGGGGCAGCCGGCCACTTGACTGTTTCCCTGTGTTGGATGTCAGAAATATACCAGTACATGCCACATAACCTTTCCTAAATAAGTCTGTTACATCTGATGTAGTCGTACTATGCCACTGCCATGTAATGTTCACTCGCCAGTGTGACGGGGGATGGAATATGAAGCTGTAATCTTGTTTTGCTTCTGGCATCAAACTATCTTGGGCCTGCCTTAACATCAGGTCCTTCCAGGCAGACAGCAGTCCCAATAAAAAGCAAAAAGACAGAAAATGTTTCAAGTGGAAGGTGTATCTGCATAACACAGTTATGGCAGTATGCTCCTGCATTTAAACGTTACAGGGTCCATCAACTATCTTTAAAAAATCTGGGATTTGTAGTTCTAGGCAACCTTAGACTTCTTTGCTGCAGGACTCTGGTGCAGTTTGCTGAACTACAGCAAATTGTCTTAGGTCCCTCAATAAACCACCACCCACCACCCACTCCCCGTTCTATAAAATGAAGCCCCAGCACTGAACGTGATATCAAACTACCATTAATATGTAGGTGTGATGCATTGAAATCCCATTAAAAATCCCTGAATGAGGCAGGACAATAGCACCTTGAAGCTCTGTCTCTAAGTATCCTCTCTTATATGTAACCATACGGGAGCACTCGAAGAATTAGGACAGTAATACACTATCAACTATTTGAAGCCTAATCCAAGCAAGACTCAAGTGGATGCTGTCCACCTACGAAAACTGTGAGGCAGGGATTGAGCTGGATGGGTTGAGCTGCACTGGCTCCCAGTGTGACTCCGGGTGCAATTCAAGCTGCTGGTTATTACCTTTAAAGCCCTACATGGTAGTGGGCCAGGATACTTAAGAGACCGCGTCACCCTGAGAACATCTGTCCGTCCCCCACTAGAGCGGACCGGAGAGGCTCTCTGGTCGTACCTTCAGCTAGAGAGGCTCATCTCTCTAGCACGAGAAGGAGGGCCTTTTCTGTGTCCGCTACGGCCCTATAGAACCTCCTGCCAACAGAGTTACGTCTCCAGATGGAGTTGCTGCCCTTTAGGAAAGGAGTGAAGACCTGGCTGGTGGGTCATGTGTGGAGAGTGGACCAAACGGCCAAGTCGGCTGCCTGGCTCGTTTAAATATCCCATCTCTCTCCTCGCTGTTTTTAACTTGAATTTTTTTTATGTATGTGTTTTAATTGTTTTTAGTTGTAAAGCTGCCCTGAGTCTTCGGAAGAGGGCGGGGTACCAATGAAATAAATAAATAAATAAATAAAATGAATGTCAAGGGAATCGATTACAGCATTGTTCAGCACCGAAATACCTCTGTGTGACACTTGACAGGACAATCTCTTTTAAACAGCACTGCCTGAATACCAAAGCTAATGTTAGTATGAGGAACAATATCATCAGGAAACTCACAAAAAAACAAATGGGGAATTCAACCATTCACACTGCATACATCAGCTTTGGCCCTGAGTGTCTCTGCATCAGGGTATGTTGTTCCAGCATGGAGTGCATCCACACGTGAAACAAGTTGACAATGCCGTTAATGAAGCCAGGCATATAGTGACAGGATGTCTCAAACCTACACCAGAAAATATATCCTCTTGTTGGTATCACTCTACTGAAGATGAGAGAAGTGGCAGCAGACACTGAGAGAAACAAGCAAGAGAATGACCCTTGACATTTTCTGAACAGATACGAGCCTCACGTCTGCTGACTCAGATCCAGGAAGAGCTTTATGGCAAGAACATTCGTAAAGGTATGCAAGAGCAAAACCAAATAAGATGGAGGAAGATCACTAGACAAGGAATAACATTAAAGGAGGATATGGCTGAGGAACTCAATCTCCCCTACATCACTTGCAGAACCCTGAATGGGCTAAAGGTCAGAGTCACTAAATGCAAGACCAACATGCTCAAGGGGGCTTGCTGGCAGACAACATGCTGTGTGAATGTTGAGAGACACAGAATCCAGCTCATTTACTGGTCTACCAATTACTGCCAGAAACAGTCGGCCCAACCGAGTAGGGCGGTATAGAAATTGGAGTAAATAAAATAAAAATAAATAAATAAACATGCACCAATGAGGACTTAAGTTTCGCTAAACGACAAAGCCAAGAAGGCATTTTGGCAGTCCAAAGTTTGATCTGGACACAAAAGAAGATATCTAACTGTTCCCTCCTTCCGAGTTGCATAAGGGTGGTGTCAGAAAGATTTATCTCATCTGACTAAAGCAGGAAATTTCTTTTAAAACCGGTTTCTTGCAGAGCATTGCTCGCCCCGCCGCCACGGAACACACCTGCAGCCGGGGGAAGAGGCTACCGCCGCGCCCAGCCGGGACTCCCTCCACCTTCCGTTTAAAAGCCGCAGTGGCGGCAGGACTTTTTGATAATGTTAAAATCTTTGTGTAAATTTGATGAATTTTGTAATTTTTGATTGTTGTTTGAAACTGATACTTACTGAACTTTTTATGATGTAACGATGTTGAGTTGTTTTATGGTGCTGATACTGATTTTTTCCCTCTCTTTTTATATTTACATGATGTGTCTATAAACTTGCTGTTTACTCTGTGCTTGTGAACCGCCCTGAGTCGGCCCAACCGAGTAGGGCGGTATAAAAATTGGAGTAAATAAATAAACAAAATAATAAATAATCTGCAACTAATCTACAACCCTTCCCCCTTCCCCTTCACCCAACGGCAATTCATTCACTCCACAAAGCCCTCATTGCTCCCGGAAGTGGAAGTAAAACGCGCCCGTATTGCCAGCCCGTTGACTTCCGCTTCTGAGAGCGACGAGGGCTTTGTGGGCCACATGAATTGCCATGGGGGGGCCGCATCCGGTCCCCAGGCCATAGTGACTGCCCCCCTTGAGCCATATGGCCGGCACATGGCACAAAAGGTTTGGGCGACCCTGATCTAAGCCATGCTCCAGCCAAGGGGTCTGAGCATGTGCGCGCAGTGAGGCAACGATATCCGGCTCCTCCCGCCCTCCCCGACCCCGGGACTCACGCAGGTGCCCCCGAGCCGCCCTTTCTCGATCACCGCAGCCCGGGCTCCGAGCTCCGCGGCGCGGCGAGCACTGGCCAGCCCACCCGAGCCGCCCCCCAGCACCAGGTAGTCAAAGGCAATGGCGGAGGAGGAGGAGGAAGACGAGGCGCGGAGTTGAGCCATGGCGGCGGAGCGGCGAGCTGTCGAGGCGGCGCTGGTGGTGAAAGCAAACCACAGGCGCGGCCTCCGCATTTCTGGGCGGTTTCCACCCACCCGCCTTCGGGGAAGCCCGGCCCTGTCACACCTGAGGCTAGGCGCCGCTGGCAGGTCGGCTCTGATTGGCTCCCGTGGCAGTCACTTTCTAGACGAGCGTGAACGGCAGCCATACAGGGCTGAGGGGCCGGACCCAATTGGCCTGTCCGGTGGTGAGGCGAGGAGACCGAAGAGGAACGCCTCCTTCCTCACCAGCTGCAGGCTTCGAGGGACTGCGGTGGCTCAGTGGTTAAGGAGCTCGCCTTGTTAGCTGGATAAAGGCCGGTTCGAGACCCAAGTACCCCATGTCGGATTGAGTGCTGGTTTCTAGCCCAGCTTCTGCCAGCCTAGCAATTCGGAAGCAAGAAATTGCAAGTACTGTACAGTAGATAAATAGGGACTGCAGTGGCTCAAGTCACTAAGACGCTGACTGGGAAGTGGAAGGTCAGCAGTTCGATTCCTGAGTACTGCAGGACGGAATGAGCTCCCGTCTCTGTCCCAGCTCCTGCCAACCTAGCAGTTCGAAAGCAAGAAATTGTAAGTAGATAAATAGGAACCACTTTGGTGGGAAGGTGACAGCGTTCCATGTGCTCCGGTGCCTAGTCATGCCTGCCATATGACCATGGAAACGTCTGCTGAAGCAGACAGCGCTGGCTCTTCGGCTTAGAAACAGAGATGAGCACTGACCCCTAGAGTCGGATACGACTGGCTTTCAAGCAAGGGAAACCTTTACCTTTACTAGTGGTTAAGATGAATCCTGCACGATGAGCTCCCGTCTCTGGCGCAGCTCCTCCCAACCTTAGCAATTCGAAAGCAAGAAATTGCAGGTAGATAAATAGGAATCACTTTGGTGGGAAGGTAAACAACGTTTTGTGCACTCCGGTGTCTAGGCATGCCTGCCACATGTCCACAGAAACATCTGCAGATGTAGATGATGCTGTCTCTTTGGCTATAAACAGATGAGCACTGAACCCTAGAGTCGGATACAACTGGCTTTCGAGCAAGGGTGACCTTTACCTAAATAGGGACCACTTCGGTGGGAAAAGATATTGGGAACATGAAAGGAGCCTCACTTGAGCATCCCCTGAGTTCCTCCAGCAAAAATCCTTTCAACCCAGAGAGCACCTTTGTGTACTTCTGACACGATTTTTTTTTAAAAAACACTATCTGTCCCTCTCTCTCCAAAGATGGTAAATAGAAAATAAAGGTACGTATTAAGGTTTGTACTGGTTTTTAAAATGTGATTGGTTTTATTTTCTGTGAGCCCCAGAGTCTTTGGAAATCAGAAAAATAAATAAATAAACCATGGCCTGCTGCAGCAGCCACAGAAGCAGATGTGTTTATGACAACCGTAAACACGCATGTGCAAATGCTCTCTGAGGTGAAGTGGTCCGGCCTGTGGCCTGAAATGGTTGAGACCCCCTGAGCTATCCCATAGGTTAAACTTGCTTCTTTTACATCAAAATTGTAACCAGCCCTCATTTACGCCCCCAAAGTTTGGTTGAGGAGGGAATAGATTAGCAATAGTAATTAGATTTATATACAGTTACTGGCCCTTAGCCTTATAGTGCACTTTCTGGGTGGTTCACAACGTAATCAGCATTCATTTTATCCACCTCGGAAGGACTGAAGGATAAGTCAACCTTGCGTTCTGGACAGGATCAAACTCAATGTTTGGGCATCAGTACAGCCGTTTAACTACTGCACCACCTGCTCAGGGTTGTAGCCAGGATTTCAGATTATTATTACTATTATTTGGGGAGGGGGGCAAAAAAAAATTCAGGAAGGGCAAAAATTCAGGAGGGGCAACAATGTCACACATATATAACATTGGCATCATGGGGTGGGGGGGTTTAGCTCAGGAGGGTTTTTGTCCCCCCTGGGGCCCCTCTGGCTGCAGCCCTGTACCAGCTACTCCTTTTAAAAATAATAATTGGGCTGTGGCTCCTTAAAAGACTGGTTGTAATCTAGTTGAAAATCGCAACCAGAGGAGGCCCTTTGAAAATGTCGAAATTACAGATACACTGGCTCAGGAAATCTCCCCTGGATCAATTGGTCGACTCCAGTGGTGACTTACTGCTGGATTTCACTTCTGTTTTGTTAGGTGCATGCCTAAGATCTAATAAAATTATAAGTTTTAAAGTGTAGTTTAATGTTGGAAGAGTAGTAATTATTCCACTCCAAAGAAGCCAGTGCCACATCCAGATAGAATTATTCAGCGGAGCCCCCTATTTCTATCACTGTTTCTGGGTGACAAAACAACACACAAGCCCAAATCTTTCAAGGAAACTGCCTCCTCTCAGGTATTTTCTATTATTTTGCAGCAGCGTTTTCAGAGCTTTTCTTTTGCAGCAGGCTTCTTTTTTGAAATGAGATTACCAGAATTTTTTTTAATTTGGCGTATTACATGTAGAAATTCAAGAAAAATGTTTTTCTAGCACTGGTCATAATTTCTTCCCGCTCCAAACAAGGGGAAAGATTGTCTCTAGCTCATAGATGTCTTGTGTTTAAATCCCTCCAGAAACCACCTGCAAGGCACCTTCCACACAGTTTTAGATCAATTCTTACTTCCTTTGGTTTGATCTAGTGATATTCTTGAGGGTACACAAGAGCAAAACTAAAAAAGAAGATGGAGGAAAGAGCTTACTGGACAAGGATTAGCATTAAAGGAGGATTGGCTGAGGAACTCATCCTCTCCTAAGTCACTTGGAGGACCCTAAATAGGCTGAAGGTAGGAGTCCCTCAATGTAAGAGTAACATGCTTAAATGGGGGCTGCTGACAGATAACAAAAGCTGTGCAGCTGTGGAGAGGTACAGGATCTGACTCATTTATTGGTCTGCCGATTACTAGCAGAAACATGTACCGATGAGGATTTAAATTTGACAAACCTCCCTGGTTGTATTAGTTCTATTCTCTCAGTATTGTAAAGAGGGGGAAAATAGTAGGATGGTTAAGAACTCTTGCATATATCACCTTTTAGGTACTATTAGATTATTTCTCCCTTCTGTCTGACCTTCATTCTTGAATCTCTCTTCCACTTAGTACATTCCTACCTTACTAATGTGAACCAATTAAGTAGTTTGATTGTGTTTTGACTGCAACATCTTGCCTGACTGAGTATCTGATCTCCACTGTAAACAACTAGGTTGTTGATAACAGATTTTCAGATAGATAGGCATGGATCTGGGCAAAGGGGCCTGGCGTGCTGTGGTCCATGAGGTTGCAAAGGGTCAGACTCAAGTATGCAACTGAACAACACAGTGAAAGCAGAGCTTCTGGGTACAGGATGGGATGGAATTACATATTTTAGTTCTGTTTGTCTCCTACAGAGATAAAAACATTTCTTTTATCCTGGAGGATAAACTTCAATTTGGGGAAGGTTTCAGGGCCTACATCTCACCAATGAAGCTAAAGTAAGAAGGTAGGGTTAAAGCAAAGCAGGCAAAGCCAGAAATAATTCTTCCCAATCCTTTTTCCCAACATACATAAAAAGCAGACTGTGATTTAATGCATGTGTGCTCAGACGGCTATAGTACAATACCTTTCAAGCATGCAGAATCCAGCTCAATTCTATACATGGCTATCCAAGAGAAAGGAGCACTGCAGCAAAATCTTGGACTGGAAAACGCACTGTGCCCCATGTAAATACTTTCACCACATTTCTTCCATGTTCTGCTTGCAGGCCAGGGAATTAGTGAGAATGTTGTATAGGGGTTTGGATTCCAGACCTCCAGCATTAGTTATCTTCACCTCTACTATATTATCTTTAGACCAACTCAGATTTTTCCTACAGCATTCTTGTTAGTGAAAAGGGGACCGTCTATACAGTACTATCATCACAACAGGTCAAAATGTATTCAGAGGTAGGCTCCAATAATCAAATAACTAACAATTGTTTATAGTCCAGTGTCTTTATTGACCATTTATCATTGCACATTTGATTAAAAAAACAAGCTTGCAGTCCTCATAGTCTTCACTGGTGAAAGATCACTGGCAGATGGCAACAAGCACTTGGACTTCATGCAGCCAGGGGATAAGCCAGACTTCAAAATCACATTGGAATGTCTGGGTGAGAGAAAGAAAGAGAAATTAAATCAGACTTGAATTGGAACCCAGAAAGCTGTGAATTTCTTCAATACTGTGACCAGATACAGTTGTACCTCGCTTAAAGAGCATAATGTGTTCCACAGGATTGCTCTTTAAGCGAGTTTGCTCTTTAAATGAAATACCATTGTAAGTGACCAATTATAGATTTTGCTTCTCCTACTAAAAACCAACACTTTGGATTTGCTTTTGCTGATATTTAAAATATTTTGAGCACAATATGCATTTAGTTTTTGAAGCAATCTCCTCAGACCTATTTGTGAATGAGCCATTAAAATTATGTCATCAGCATATAAAAGAGTATTAATGTGCTTAATGTGTCCATCCATCAATAATCTTTAACATATGGGTCTGTGTATCAAACAGGAATCCTGGTAAGTCAATAATATAAAGATTAAAAAGCATTGGAGCTAAAATGCAACCTTGTCTGACGCCTTTAAAAGTAGGTATGCTCTTCGTTAAGGAACCATTTACACCAGTCCGCACTTTCCGGTATGTATTTGAATATAGAGCTCTAACTAAGAATAAAAGTATAGGTTCCATTTTTAGGGTAACCAATTTCTCCTACAACACGTTTCTGTCAATCGAATCAAAGGCTCCTCTAAGATCTATAAATGCAGCAAATAATTTCTTTCTATTTCTTAATTGCTTTGTGAGAAGATGATATAAAATAAAACAATTGTCTATTGTAGATCTTTCTTGTCTAAAACCAGCTTGTTCCTCCCATAAAATATTATTTTCCATAACCCAGTCTACTATTTTACTCAGCAAATGCTTGGCATACATTTTAGCCACTATTCCAATAAGGCTTATCAGTCTATAGTTTTTAGGGTCACCTTTGTCTCCTTTTTTGTAAACTGGCACTATAATGGCAACCTCCCATCCAACTGGAATGAAACCTGTATTATTTATAAACGTAAAAAGTCCAGCTAGCAGAGGGGCCCACCAGTCACAATGAGTCTTAAAAAGCTCTGGAGGTAAAAAATCCTCCCTGGGAGCCTTATTGGGCTTTAAAGATTGAATAATTATTTTTATTTCAGTTACGGAAACAGGAGGCCATAGTGGAAGGCTATCAATAGATGGAAAATCTGTGCTCAGATTGTAGGTTTGGCCTAGATTTGAGTTAGAAAACAAATTGGCATAATAATCTTCCCCAACTGAGGCTGGAACTGGGATATCTAATTGGAATTTGCGTTCCTTTAGCAATCCTGCCACCGAATTTGTCCCTTTAGACCAGACTTCCAGCTCGGACCATAATTTGGCTTTATATGCTGATTTCTTGGAAGCTATTAATTTCTTGTATTCACGTCTGGCTTTTAGCATTTGTTCCAGAGCCTGACGCATAAAAGCCCTCAAATGTTTTCTGCTATATATGCAGTCATAGTCATACCAGTTTGATCTGGTTTGTTGTTGATATTTCCCAGGAAGTTTATGTGTTAGAAAGTTCTTCAGGGTAAAGCATAGGTTAGTGTAAGAAGTCAGGATTTTATCTGAGCCTAATGTAGGGGAAGAAATTGAGCTTTTCCAAATCTGAGCCTGTTCTGAATCTAAAAAGGTTTTTAAAGACTTAGTATCAACCTTAGCCCAATTTAGTTTTCTTTCCTGCCTCACCTCAAGGTTAGTCACTATCCCCTTATCATGGGATGTGAAAGGCCTTGTATCCGAACTGCCTTTAAATGAGACTATAATTGGCTGGTGGTCACTGTCCTCTCTCATAAGTACCTTTATACCCGAAAACAACTCAATCTTATCGCTAGAAACACAAATATAGTCTAGCACACTGCTAGAGTCACCTGCATGATAGGTAAAAGGGTATTTAAGAACGGGATCCTTAACACCTAGAATATAAAGATTACATTTGTAGATCAGAGAGACCAACATGGTTCCTGCCATATTTCTTTTCTGGTCACTCGATTGCCATGGAGGATCAGTTGTCAAGTAATCCTGTGGTAGAATGCCCTGGTGTACAAAGTCCTGTAGAGAATTCCCTAGTCGGGCGTTAAAGTCTCCTGCAAGTATCAGAGTAGCTTTGGGATATGTTTTGTTTAACTTTACTATTACCTCCTCTAAGTCTACCCAAATATTTGGTGGGAAATACGAAGATGTAAAAGGAGGAATATAAACATTCAATAATATCACTACTGTAGAGACATAAGAAAATTTGACAATCAGATAGTTGGAAGAGTAGTCTCCAAGGTTCAATTGCTGTCCTTGCCAACCCAGCTCAGCTTTGGCAAGAATAATTAACCCTCCCGATGCCCGCCCTTTAGTTTTATATTTTTCGGCAGGAGCGGACCAAAAACTGAAGCCTGCTAATTTAGCTTCATCTTCATCAGTCAACCAGGTCTCCTGGAGTGCAATGATATCAAACCTTGACAGAAAAGCCACAAATCGCCATCTGATGTTCTGGTCTTCCATCCAGCAATATTCCAGGACAATAGCTGGATGAGATCTTTCTGCTGGGAGTTGCTGGGAAGCTGTGGCAGGGTGTTTATATTATAAGTTGAAACACAGGAGTTTTCTAGTCATCCCAAGGTGATATTGTCCAGGATACCATCAGTGCAGTGGCGTAGCATGAGTTTCAGCCGCCCGGGGCGGAGGCAAAGTTTGCCACCCCCTAGGCCCATGACACAGGCGGTGTCAAATTTTGCCATCCCAAAAAATGCCACCTGAGGCACCCCCCCCCAGCCACTGTTTTTGGGAGTGAAGGAGGGATCAGGGTGCCCCGAAAACAAAACCCTCACTTTTAGGAGGTTGGTCTCTACCGTGTCCTGCACTTGCTTCCAATATACCCACCCCAGGAGACTTGTAGATGGCGAAAAGCCCCTGGAAACCCACTTTAGCTGGCCTCACGGTGGACGAAGTTGCTTGCTGTGGGTGCCATCTCCTCAAAGCTCCCTTGCGCAGGCAACGCCCTCACTGGGTCCATTGCCCAATGCAAGGGCTCCCTTGCCCAAAAGCAAGTTATATATGACTCTAGGGGTCAGTGTTCATCTCTGTTTACAACTAAAGAGCCAAGGCACAATGACAGCCAGCTGCTCAAAAACCGAAGTAACAGTCTGAGCTGTAAGGAGACATTGTGTTGCCATAAGCTCAGCCGAGTTGAGCTTTTCTCCTTTCCCGCCCTGCACACTTTTAGGAGAGATTGGAGAGCTGATAGCATGGGAGAGATGGCAAGGGGGAGTGGATACAAAATCCTCCCAGGGCTATTAAATCACCCTTTTTCTGCTTCCCTGCTTCAGACTCGGCAAGAGCCTCAGGTGCATTAGGAGTAGGGATCAGGGGGGTCTTACTTACTATCTCTTCTTGCATAAAGAGTTCATCAATTTTTGGTTGCTTGGCTGACTTTAAAAGATGCTGTGAACCTGGGCTGGCTCCTTGACGCTTTTTTCTCTTTCCCATTTCTAAATTGGCAGGGTTTTTTTCTTCTGTTCTTTCCTTTTGTTGCCCGAATTCAACCTTCACCTCCGGATAATTTGTTTGGGCTAGGCTACTTCCTGAGTCAGCGTTCTTACAGGTTCACACTCGATGGGAAAAATTCAAGGACACTTCCAACAAACGGCTCAAAACATGGTTTTAACAACTCCCTGATAAAATGCCAGGGAGGCAGGTCTCACAAAGTACAACAAGGCTAAAAAAAACACTGATAAAATAAGCTTGAATCTAAAAGAAAACCTTTCGATTTGTATTAAAAGACCTTTCAGGCTTGTATTAAAAGCTGCAGAAAAAAAATTGTTTTAAAAACTAAGTAAGATTGTTTTAAAATCTAAGTAAAACTTTATAGTTGTTTAAAAGAGCTATTTAAAACTATAAAAACTAATTAAAAAGATAAAAAGGCCTAGAGCAGCATGAAGAGAAAAAATTGCTGCCTCACCCTACCGGAACCGGATCTCAGCCAGTGCTAATCTTTGTTTCATAGCTGAAGAGCCACCACTGTCTGTGTCAGCAGATGTTTCCGTGGACATGTGGTAAGCATGCCTAGACACTGAAGTGCAGAGCTCCCCCCGCAGCCCCCAATCCTAATTTTTTCTTCTCATAGTAGGGCTCCTTCCTCCCTCCCTCCCTTCCATCCATCATTTCCTTCCTTCCTTCTTTTGCAGTGCATTCACCTCAGTCCACGTAGTGTGATCATTTGCCTCAATGCCAAAAATTATGTCCCTCTGGTGATTGGAGGCAGAGGGAGAGAGGAAGTGAAGGGTCACTTGCAGAGGTCAATTGCCTTCAAATGTTTTGAGAGATCACCAAAGAGATCTTAGATCTTTGCTAATAATACTGTTTCATTCTTTTATCATTTTTTTAAGGCTTGGTGTCAGCTCTTCAACAAAGTTGTGCTAAGGAACCCAGGAAAGAGAGGGGGGGGAGAGACATTGCTTATCTTTGCAACTTTTTAAGGTTGCTCTGTTGTTGTCATGTCCCCTGCAGATGTGGACAGCTACAGCAGAAGTGTCTTAAGTTACAAATGAAGACTGGTTTTGTGTTCCGTCCTCTTTCTCTGCTGTCTCCTGTCTGGTCAAATAAAGTGAATTCACCCAGGGAAACCTGACTTCCTGGGTGCTAATTCACAGTGGATTAATTTGTACTTTTTCTATGTTGCAGTTGACCCTTAGTTCTCTAGAGATGAAAGAGGTAGCCATGGCAACTGATATCCCCAAATTAATTAGATGGAATTAGGACTTCTGTCATCTTTCCTATCCACACGTGTATTTCTCAAATAAATATTGTACTGTATAAGCTTTCTTATTCTCTTGGAAAGAAGTGTAGACATGATTCATTTACAATGAAGGAAGTGTACTCATTTAAAGTTCCAAAGTGCTGAATCTACAAGTTAATATTGCTACCGTACCACTATGTACTTACTCACCAACAGATGTAATCAAGTGACTGAGAAAACACCTTTCCTAAAATACATAGTTTATCTTGTACAGATGGTATCTATGTTTAAACTCCCAGAAATCAAAAAGCTTCTAATAAATCAGCACAGTAGGGACTCTGGGAGAAACAGATATTATATTCATCTTCTTGACTTTTGCACATTTACCACCATTTTCCTCCTAATGGAAAGCTTAATACAGTACTGCATTCTATAGTTAGTCTACAAGTCCATTACTCAATATTGCTTAATGGGCCAAAAAGTTCTAAAAACATTGACTTGGTAAAACAATCTCCAGAGTTAGGAAAAAAACTTATGTCGGTATCCTTCACTTGAATATGTTAAGAAGAATCCCAACAAACTAAAAAAATGTTCACAGGAGAGCAAAAAGGATGACCAGGGGACTGAAAATCAAACTCTATGAGGAAAAACTGAAGGAACTGGGCATGTTTAGCCTTGAGAAAAGTTGCCTGAGGAGAGAATATGATAGCACTTTTCAAATATTTGAAAGATAGTCATATAGAGAAGGGACAGAATCTGTTCTTGATCACCCCAAAGTGCAGGCACATAACAATGGGTTGAAGTTACAAAAAAACAGATTTTGGTTGAAAGTCAGGAAAAAAATTGTAACAGAGCAGTACAACAATGGAACCAATTACCTCATGAGGTAATGATTGCTTTTTCACTGGAGGCATTCAATAGAAACTTAGACAACTATCTGTCAGATAGATTTTGATTTGGATTCTTGCACTGAACAGGCAGTTGGACTCAGGCTCCTTCCAACTCCATTATTCTATGATTCTAAAATTGTTTGGCATTTTCTCCAGTCTTTCAGCAATAGTACACCACTAAATAGACAAATAGAGACAGAGAGAAAAAGGAGATATTGAGCTGAAAGAGACTTTCTTCAACACAAGTTAAATAGAGGAAATTGAGTCATTTCCATTCAAGGAGGCATCATTTTTCTTGAATAGTTCTTTCAGGATACAGCTCTTCTAAAACCTAAGGGTTCCTCAGAAGTGTATCAATTCTTCTTCAATAAGCACTGCCATGACTCAGGAATGCCCCTCTTTGTCAATATGGAAGACTCAGTTAGAGGAAAGTGTTGAGTGTTTCATTCAAAGCAATATTGAGAATGGACTTACCAATGCTCTGTTTCAACTGAACATGTATTGTAGCACAGTGCACTGTGACACCAAGTTTATGTCTTTGCAGCAGTTTCCATCAGGGAATCATGTAGTAAATGCAAGCTTGAATCTGTCCATCCCAATCTATACCCATTGTTTATGTATTTTTCATTTCTACACCTATGTACAGATTGTTTGCCAACCAAATACAATAGATTCCTGGACCTGTAGCCACAGAAGCTTATGCCACAATTCATTTGTTACTGTACTCTTCAAAGACATTCTTTGTTGTGTTGTTGTTACAAGGTGGAAACATTACTTGGTAACATTATTAAAACCATCGTCATGAAGATACCCTAAATAGAGGATGCAACAGATCCTACTCCATACAAAATTAGCTAATAAGAAAAAAAAATGAATGTATTTTACTTGTTTCAGCATCTTGCTTGTTTGGAAATCACACTTATCCAAGTCAGGGTGCTTTCTTTTGCTGCATATAGTCCGACTAATATCAGCATTAATTCTGTATTTCAGTCCTCTCACTACCTAGAGAAAACAGTTTCCATATAATTAAGTAGCACATAGTTAAGTACAAAATGTAGAGAACGGGAAGCTGGTACACGTGAGACAAGAGACAGGGAATAATCAGGGAGCTGGTAAGTCTGACATACTACTTCTTCCATGTCTAGGCCAGATGTAAAACTCCCAAAATGAAGGCACCTTTTGGTGAGTACATTCTGTACATTCGCCTGACCTAGTGTGAGAAAGATTAGCCAGCAACAAAAGGTTGCCGTTACCAGGGTACATCTGATTGTGGCTCAAAAATACCACAATCTTGGAGGAGGTTCTTTCTGTGCGTCCCTGGCATAGTGATGCCCAATACTCATCCCACCTCCATTTCTGTTCATTTTGTTGTTGTTCAGTCGCACAATCGATTCTGACCCTTTGCAACCCCATGGACCACTGTCCACCAGGCACTTCTGTCCTCCACCATCCTCCTCAACTCGCTCAGCTCTGTGCCCATTGTCTCTACAATACCATCTGGCCATCTCATTTTTGGCCGCTCCCTTCTTCTTTTGCCCTCCACCCTTCCCACCATCAAGGCTTTCTCAAGTGAATCCTCTCTTCTCATTTGATGTCCAAAGTACTTTAGTTTCATCTTTACTATTTGACCTTCTAAGGAGCAGTCAGGTTTGATTTCTTCTAAGATTTCTTCTAAGAAAAAAATAAATCCTGAGAGTAGGTTTTAGTCAAGAGCAGTGGTTCCCAATGTGGGGCCCATGCCCCATAGGGGGGCAAAAATTCTCTAAAGCCTAAGTCAGTACATTGGCTGATCATCAGTGCTTTGGGGAATTGATTTAGTCTCCTGAGAACTGAAGTCCAAAAACCAAAGGTTGGGAAACACTGGTCTAGACTGAGGCTTGATTAAAGTCAATAAGGGATAAAAATAATTAATGTGTACAGTGCACAAAAATATTTTATTATTCCATCTTGGTTTTCTCCCCCACAAATCTAGCATTTTTCTTTACCCAAATTTTACAGCCCTTTGGAAGGAGATTTCTGGCTTCAAACATATCTGAGGAAACCTTAATATGAATGTATGGCATCCACATGAGTTTATTTAGCTATTAAGTCAGCTGCAACAGCAGCTGAACCAAAGAATAAATAATAGTTCATGTTGCCACCCATGGGTTTCAGAAAGGCTATAATGATAATACAACCTGAAGATGCTGCATGTGTTAGGGGAATGTGCCATCTTGGGAAAGTTATTATGTGGCTCTTTTCACATTATAGAATATTGACTGCCTTTGTTGCTATAATGACCAAACAGTTCATACCTGTCGTGTGGCTTTGTTAATGTGAGATTCTTTGAATAGAAAGATGTCATTTGACATATTGTTGTATCTGTAAACTCCAAATCTTGTTGCTCTCTCAACTCCTGGGTCATCGGTTTTGACAGGGACAGGAGCTCCAGGATTATAAGTTGCTTTGGACCATCGTCTATGTATACCTATACAAGAATAATTTGCAATTAGACAGTTCTTTAGATACTTTCATTTCAAGGGAACATTACATCACTAAGTTTGTTTTCTTTGTATATTCTTGTGTACTTAAACCAAATTAATGGAGGAAGAAAAAGTTAGGATGCTGTCTTTGTATTATTTCTACGATCTAATTATTTCAAAAGTGTGCACACCAATTGGCAGAGCAGCTAGGGATATTGATGCTTTTATAACCTACATATGTTTTATGTTGAGTCAAAACTCCAGTCAGACAGGACATATCTGATGAACGCCCCATCTTGACCTACAACACTGGCAGGTTTTGTGCCGCAGCGTGTAAGATCAGAAGAACAATCCTGGCAGGCCACTAGCTAAATAAACAATCAGTATAACATCATAGACTTATTAGTAGTTGTAATACTAGTACAGGTACTGTAATCGTAAGTACTGTACTCATTTTATTGCTCCTTAACTCTGAGCAGAAATGCTCTTTTAAAGATATATTTCACATACCTTCTTCTCAACTTCAATTTTGCTGTACTCTACTGGCCTTAGACCATAATAAAGTTTGATTTTATTTGAGTCAAAACACATCAATCTGGCCAAATGTCATCATTCTGGCTGGCAGCAATTCTCTAGGCTTTCAGGCAGAATTCTTACCCCTGTCTGGAAATCTTAGACTCTAGTGTTTGATCTCCCATACAAGTACTCACTACGTTTGACTCTGCTTAGCTTCTGAAATGAGACATAATGTTCATGGCAGTATGCTGACATAACATGAAGCACCAACAAATCTCAATCATAAGGCCAGTTCCACCAAAACTATCTCATCCAGGCCCTGTCTATGGAACTCTCTTAGCCATGACAGCAACAAAAAAAAAACCTTGGACAAATATAAAGACAAAAGCTAAGTTTGGAAGAAAGTCAATGTTGCCCATTTCCCAAAGACATTTAATTGCTCTATATGGATTTCCTCCAGAGATAAACAGCAGCTTTAGAAGAAGTATTTCCCTCAGAACCCTCACAGGAGAGAGAATGATTCAGGTCCTTCACCATACCTGTTGCAATCCAATTCAGCTCCTTCTCCATACTGTTGTAACAGTTCTTCCAGATGATGTAATGTGAACTTAAAACAATAACTGTATTTTACATGTAAAAACAGGCTGGTCTAGAGGATTAAATGAGGAACAGGCATTACTTGTCCTATGTTTTAAAAAGGAGTGTAAAGAGACCTGAACATCAAAGTGCTTCCGACTGAGTATTTTCAGACACAGTGTACATTTTACAGCCAGAAAACAAGTGTGCCTAGGGGCCAAGGACTAGGAGACCTCAACTACCTCACCACTTTCTTTGTCAGTAAATTTTACTAAATTGTTTTTGTCTTCCATGAAAACCTTCCAAATTTTATTTCTGCCTGAGATTCTCTGTTCTAAATATTTATCCTTCAATATTTCTGAAATTAATTCCCTGTTTCTTCATAACAAGTCCAGCAGAGGGCAAAAAGGATGATTCAAAGCAGGGGTAAGCAACCTATGGCCCAGGGGTTGAATCCAGCCCATGGCGCCAAATAATCTGCCCCCCACCCTTGTTCTAGCTGCATCCACCGGAATTGGCTGTGGACTCATTTATGGCTGTCATGAACGTGTTTATGACAGCCATAAATAGCAGGGGAGCCCACCAGTCTGACCCCCTCAATTGTCTGAGGAAGTGTGACCCAGCCCCTGACTTTAAAATGTTGGCAACCCCTGATCCAAAGGTTGATACTGGTGAAGTTTTATTGGCCTCATTTGTTGCACCACAATTACCCCAGTCTTACGCACAAACAACTGTGCTGCCCAAAAGGAATGTTTCTGAACAGGGCTAGTTAGTGGCTAGTGAAACTGCTGGGGCAGAGCAGAAGAAGGATAAGCAGAAATGCAGCCAAAGGAAAACTTACTAAAAATGAGATCCGTAATAATGCCATTTGCCACCCACTCTCTTTTCTTGTCAATACCCAAAGAAGACTTAAGGAAATCATTACAAGAATTTATAATGCAAGTAAAATGAAGAAAAAGAAATGGCCATCTCCTGCTATGCTCAGTTGTTGGATTTGTGACTTTAAAAAAAAAGCACACAGAAACAAGGATTTGCATAATGAATGTTTGAAATGCGACAAATAAAGCCAATAAAAGAACTTGATCAAAAATGTGATCTTAAAATCTAGGAGCCAATGTGAAGATAGGTAGGAACGGAGCATAATGTCACACAGAAACAAGGGTTTGGAAGAGACATCAAGAGCAAATAACTGAGCTGCTGGAAGCAAAACCCAATGCAATGCTTGAGCTAAGTGCTCAAGGACCTTAAGAAATGGGAGCTCATATAAAGGGGTAGGCAATCTGAGCACAATACCATATGGGAACAAAGGTTTATAATCCTGGCACAGGGGTGGCCAACCTTGATGCTCTAGCTGTTCTTGGACTTCAATTCCCAGAAGCTCTGACCAGCAGGTATGCTGACTTGGGCTTCTGATAATTGAAATCTAAGAATAACTGGAGCGCCGAGGTTAGCCATCCGCATCCTAGGACAATATAGTGAACTTTAGCACTCCAGATGTTCTTGAACTTCAATTCCCAGAAGCCCTGATCAGCAGGAGTGCTAACTTGGGCTTCTGGGAATTGAAGTCCAAGAACACCTGGAGTGCCAAGGTTCGCCATCACTACAGTAGGACATATAACTGAGCTGCAGCAAGGAAGGTCAATTACTGCTTGAACCATGTCTACCGAGAGAGAGAGTGGGGGGGGGGATCAGTCTGCATGGCCTGATATAAAACAAGATGCCTCACACTAATACATCAAGTTTCCAGCCTGCATTGTAGACATTACCTAACTCACATCCCTAGCCTACAACATCTGGACAGAATATTTAAATCATTTTATCTCCTATCCTCCCCATTACCTCAGGGTTTGAAATGCTTAGCTCAATGAAGAGTCCTCCTAAACTCAACTTATACTATATTGGTGGTCTAGTAAAGATATTACCCATCCTTGGTTTTGGAGTGGAATAAAAATATTCAACATTTGAAATACTGTGGTAACACACTAATTTAATATCCAGTACTCATAGTTTCATCTTGAATTGCTGAGGAAGGCGATTATCACCTCAAAAGGATGTTGTGGTGTGAACATTGTTTTTTCTCAGTAGGGACCGACCACTCTGTTTAGCATAGTCAATGTACTGAGAATGAGCCCAAAAACCATTGCATGTCCGGGGGTGCCCAAACTATGGCCTGTGGGCCGGATCAGCCCCCTGATGCAATTCAGCTAGCCCACACCACCCTCGTCACTCGTGGAAGCAGAAGCAAAAAAACAAAAACAAAACCACATTTTGCTTCCACTTCCAGGAGTGATGAGGGTGGTATGGACTGGATGAATTGGTATTGGGGCCAGATCTGGCCCACAGGCCATAGCTTGGGCACCTCTGCATTAGTCAAACAGGAAATCTTTCTTCCTTTCCTATTTTTGTCTCATATTCCAGAGAAGGCTATCTATTGTTTGTGAATTTAAATGGGAAAACCCTGACATTATTCAAGACTGCTGTCATATGAAGAGACGGGTACCATCTTCCTTACCTCTTCTGTGGCTCACTGTTACTCTACAATTCACAGCCAATTCACAGCCATTGCATTTCCTAATAGGCTAAGTTTCAAATAAGACTGCAAGTTTGTGCAATTGCTCTACAACCCACAACAGTCCTGGTTATGCATTTGTGCAATTAAATTGCAACTGTCTAGTAGCTACATTCATGCTAGGAAATACTGTACAGTTGTTCTCCTTTTTGGCTCCACATACCAGCTTCTTCATTCACTTTCAAGATCCAGTGACAGCAAGAGCAGACTGACTGAACCTAGATAAACACCCATGAACATACAAACCAGATCCAAGAAGGTTCCCCACCAATACTGCCTATATATAACACATATTTCATTTTTAATTTCTAATGTTTCTAGTGCCATATGAATAATTTTAAAATTGTCCGTGTAGTAAATACCCCTAGAATAGACCCACTTAATCAATGGGGATTTGGTGAATCAATTCCTCTGTAAGTTCCCTTGATCAATGGGCCTAGACCAGTTGCAACCTACTACACTAGGCAACAGGATTTCAGCAAATATGTGGTTTCAAGATAACTTCATTTGGCTCTCCTTTTCACTCTACATCTTTTCAATTAACATTGATTTACCAGGAGATACATGAATTGAGGGCAATCGGCAAGAAAATCACAAAATATCACAATTTGCAAAATGAAGTTGAGCATTTATGGAGGAAGAAGTCTGTTGTCGTATCCATAATGATCCGAGCCTTTGGAGCAATACCTAAAGGACTCCCTTAGAAGATATTTGGAAATTTTGGGTTTATTGGACTTGAACATCCTAAATTTACACACACCAAAAAACAAAACAAAAAAACACTTTACTAGGAACTGCCTATATACAGTACAGTCAAACCTCCCATAAAGAGTGCCTCACTTAAAGAGTAACTCGCTTAAGGAGCAGAATTTTCTCTGAATGTTCGCTTCACTTAACAAATAAAACTAACCAAAAACTCGCTTAACAAATAAATCGGGGTTAATAATCCCCCCCACCAGAAGTCACAATTGGTCACTTACAATGATGTTTCGCTTAAAGAGCAAACTCGCTTAAAGAGCAATCCTGTGGAACGCATTATGCTCTTTAAGCGAGGTACAACTGTACTGTACTTAGACATTACTTTAACAGTTCTCAAGTCCTTGGTTAGCTCTTGAACTGTTAATTTTATACCAATCTTCAATTGAGAATCTAATGATAGAATAATAATACAGTAAACTAAAATGTAAATGGAATACATAATCATGATAACCTTAAACATACCAGTAAATAAAAAATGCTTACAGAGATTTCTGACAAACTGTTTCCAAACATCATTAAACAGCAATGATGTAGTGGGAGAAATAGCCTATATTTATGTGTTGTTTTCCGTTATTAATGGTTATTGCTAGTTTCATTGAATACAATCAGTTTCTTTTGCTTTTAGGTTATTAGCCTGAAGGACTGTTTTACACAGCAATTCAATTTTCCTTAGGTAACTACTGTATAATGTTTAATAGGATTTAATATTGTACCCAGTATATATGGAACTGCAGCCGTATTCCTGTTTTTTGCTAGTTGCTCTGGGTGCCTTTTTCAGAGAGCCAGATAGCAGAAAGATCATACAGTACAGTATATCCATCTGTTTAAAGGAAAACCCCTCACCTTGCCTCAAGTCTCACACTTATAAGACTAGCAAAAAACAAACAAACACCATCAGTTGCAAGTATAGAGTGAATAATGACATTCAGTATGTAACAAAAGTGGTCTGAAGGAGTTACCATTTTAAAAACAAAATACCTCTGCATGCTGTGAATGCATTGTTCAAGATCATTTCCTCTGCACACTTTCGAAACTATATAGGATTTCATCCCTGATAGCCAGTGTCAATTTAGTGCACTAATTCCCTCCTTCTTTTCATGTTTCAAAATGCCAGGTGCTAAATGGCAGTTGGGGGCCATGCTTCCAATATCAAGCAACCTGGTAGGCATCTCACTGATAAGCATTAACAAAACACAAACAGAGGCATCAGTCCCATTCCATTTGAAAAAGTGAAGACCCTTTATTTTGAGCATTCTTCCATAATTCCTCCTCCTTCCATGTCTAGGCTAGACGTGAAAATGCCAAAATGAAGCCACCTTTTGGTTAATTCATTCCATTGTGCCTTTTGCCTGACCTAGAGTAAGAAAGGTTGCCTTGCCCAGGGTGCGCCCAATTGTGGTTCAAAAATACCACAATTGGTGAGGCAGCTCTTTCTGCGTATTCCACCAGCAGCCCAATAGAAAATTTAACACTTAATTGCATTTTTAATGCCCCTTAATTCTACCACTAGTCTAAACTGAAAGCACAACAGAAAAGATTAATAGAGCAACAGGTAATTTTTGAGTGCCACTCCTGTGCTTCTCTTGGACATTTACATTTAAATCCAGAGAAAATCTGAAAACAAATTATTTTCCATTTTACTGTTGCAACTTTAAGAGCTCCTTGCCAAAACCATTTTGAAAATTAATATATTTCTTTATTTGGAGATATGGGTGAGACATTTTACCCGCTACAAGTTTATGTTTCAGGACATTCATAAAACACAAGAACAATGTAAGAAGTAAACACAGGTGGTATATCTACTATTATGAAGGAAAACATTTGAAAATATTAAGCTGACCTAATAGTTATGAGTGTACCTTACAACAGGCTTTATTTTGGTAAACTAGTTACAGTACACACAATCTACTCAAAGCTAGATTAACATCCTAGTATTTAAAAAATAAAAGCCCCTGCTATAATATAATATGAAATGAAATGTGTAAATGCTACAGGAGATTATTAACAGTACTTCTTGACCTTACCGGTTAAAGCCCTGGTCCCATCATGTAGAAGCAGAGAAGAGCAAAGAATAATCACCATCCACCCAAGGAACATGGTTGTAACTTTACTAAAGCTTGCCGAAAGGAAAAGATTATTCTTTACAAGCACTTGTTTCTCAGGCCCAGTAGAGGAAGTGGGGGGGTTTCTTTTCTTGTTCAAGAACTGTTACTGGTCAGGAAGAGCATGTCATGTTACCCAGCTGAAAAGTTGCTCTCAACTTCTCATTCAAATCAGGCTGTTAGATTCAATACTTACTTTCAGTTCAATCAACCTTGTTTGAGAAGATCACTGATTATTTAAACAAATGGAGCAAAATCACAGAAGACACACAGCACAATATACACATTCAAATAACTTCAGTGAACAACTCAACATCAAACAAACTTGGCAAAAGATAAAGTAAGGCACTATAAAGCATAATAAAGAAAATCTGACATGCTATTGAAACTCTGGAAGTCAGTGTAGACCTACTATGGTCCACAAAATTTTCCTGTAATCTACCAGAGTTGATGCGACCCAGAGAGGAAATACAGTATTCTATAATATAAAGCAGTGGTGGGCATCAGCAGGTTTGCACCGGTTCTCCAGAACTGGTAGCAGAAATTCTGGCTGGTCCCACCCGTCCAGGTTTTGAAATAAAGTACAGCAGTCCTAATGCAGGGCTTACAGTAGTCCAAACACAGGGCTTTCCTCCTGGCCACGCCCACCATACCACCACTGATATAAAGCAATACTTTGTCATAAAATAAAAATAAAAATCCAGTCTGGTTTTGGTCTCTCTTTCTCTGTCTCCCTCCCAGCTTTTCAACAACTCATCAAAACTGCCTTGACATTTGCTAAGTTCTAGGCAAAATGCCTTAACATTTGCAAAGTACGTAAGTACTTACGTACTTACTGATTATTGGAGGTATGGGTGAGACATTTTACCTGCTACAAGTTTATGCTTCAGGACACTCATGCAAACACAAGAACAATGCAAGAAGTAAACATAGATGGTATATCTACTACTGTTATGAAGGAAAACATTTGAAAAGACTAAGCTGACCTAATAGTTATGAGTGTACCTTACACCAGGCTTTCTTTTGGTAAACTAGTTACAGTATACATAATCTAGTTACAGTACACACAGTGTACTGTACATACGTACATACATAGGTACTACAGTTTATAATCTCTCACACAAAGTATTTACAATAGAATTACAAAGTGCAATTTCTGCTGCATTTATTTGTAACAAAGGTACGAGAAGATGTATAGTCTTAAAGGAATTGCAGAATAAACTCATCAAAAGGTGTCTTTGTTTTGGCAATTTCATGTCTGGCCTAGACACAGAAGAAGTGCTGATTCATGGTCTAAATGTTCTTGCATTTGTGAGTTTTTGTGAGCTATAAATTCTTGGTTCAAAGTACATTTCCCCCCTTTCAATAATTTATCTCCTTTTTGAAACATTAGAGCATACAGGTGTGGGAAAAAATCTACTGTATCTCTACTGAACAACACAAAGAGCTTTTTTTTAAACTGTATTCAAAAAGAAAACAGGCAACAACAAGATAAAATTTTCAACTAATTATATATCTCATCCCAACTGAATTTCCAAAGAAAACCACATCTAGGTGCCTCTTGATTGGCAAAAAGCACTACATTTGCTTCGATTCCTAAACCACTGAGTGTTCCATGTGCATGCATGTCAGTGCATATTGTTCCTCTTGGCTTGTCCTGTAAAGATGGAGGTAAAGACTGTGGCTGTGGCAATGGCAGCATATTCTCCCACTTTGAACTGGAGAACACCAACCTAACAGCTAAGTTTTAAAAAAAGAAACCCCTATGGGAAACTGGAGGGGGAGGGGGGATTTAGGAGGCTGCTTGGCAGTAGTGGCTGCAGGGTTAAAAATAACTGTTTGGTCAAAATTTCGTTAAGGACCTGCAAACCAACACAAGCACCATGTGACCTTAAATCGATTAAAATAAAAACCATTTGGAAATCCAATTCTTTTGAGAGTCAAGACATTCTTACTTAAGACTATCTTTTGATGTGAAAGGTCCTGCATGACTCTCATAAAGCTACAGAAAGTCAAAGAAATTACTCCTACTTTGGCTTTCCTTCCCCAGCATTTCATGACACTGGGGACTTGACTGGATGCAACTATGTATTATTTCACAGATTATGCTTCTTTGCAGCTGATAGTTGTGAATCTTCCTGAATCAAGATTGTTTTTTGGAAAACTTGTTTTTCGGAAACCTTGGCTGGAAACTTAGCATATATAGGGTTTAACTTCAGTGGATTATCAAGAGCAATGGAACGTAATGATGCACTGAACATTGTAAAACAAACCGAGAGTGATTTAAAGCAAGCAAAGGGGAAAGTGACGGGGTGGGGGATAGTGATAAACTGCAAAGGAGGCATGCAGGTAAGTGTATCAACCAGTGGGTTTTCAATATAATGTGGTACTGAGATGTCCATATACCTTCACAGAGGTGTTTAGGAAATGTACTTGTTGTATAGACTGGTCCAGGCTGAGGTTGATATTTGGATGAAAATTATTGGAATCCTGGTGGAATTTCTCTAAGGTTTCCTTTCCATGGGCCCTGATCAAAAATATGTCATCAGTGTACCTCAAAT
Source organism: Furcifer pardalis (assembly GCA_030440675.1). Lineage (NCBI taxonomy): Eukaryota > Metazoa > Chordata > Lepidosauria > Squamata > Chamaeleonidae > Furcifer > Furcifer pardalis. The sequence goes on along the minus strand of CP126896.1, from coordinate 11,627,769 downwards.
ACAGAGGTGGTTTATAGGTACAGCAGTTAAGAAGGCATTGTTCTAGAGCAGACATTATTATATTAGTTTATTGTGTTGTCATGGGAGTACCCGTGGCACTTCCATTGATCTGGAGCAGGGTTCCTCAAACTTGGCTCTCCAGGTGTTCTTGGACTTCAATTACCAGAATCCCAAGTCAGCACTCCTGCAGATCAGGGCTTCTGGGAATTGAAGTTCAAGAACATCTGGAGAGGCAAGTTTGAGGAACCCTGATCTGGAGGAAGGTGAAGTAGAAATACAGTAGAGACAAGCACAATCCAAGAGAGGGCACTGTTAGCATTTCCAAGCAGCTCCATAAGGGGTTGTTCTTGAATTATGTTTAAATTACTTAATAGCAAAAGAAAGTGATTTAATTGATGTATATAAAATGATAGTTGTAGCTAATCCCCAGATGACAGGGTTATACCATCTAAAATTCCTTGCAGCTTGACCTGAGTAATTAATGTCTGTGTGCCACTTTCTAAAGACTATCACTTTCTCACAGCAAAAATGAGATGGCTAGATGGTATTGTAGACGCAATGGGCACAGAACTGAGCGAGTTGAGGAGGATGGTGGAGGACAGAAGTGCCAGGCGGACAGTGGTCCATGGGGTCGCAAAGGGTCGGAACCGACTGTGCGACTGAACAACAACACAGCAATACATCCAAATCCCCTAAACAGCTTGTTAATTGTTTGGTTTATGATCCAGGCACATTTAAGTTAAATATTTCCTATGTTTCTCATCTTTAGAACATGAGAAGTTGTTCCATAATGTAGGATAGTCTTGATTAAGAACAGAAAAAAGAAAGAAAGGGGGGGGGGCAATCCTAAAGCAAATTTTCTGTATTGGATTATTAGAATGCATGTATAATGTATAGGCTGCCCCTTATAAGGCCATCATATGGAGAAATGATGCAATTTCCCTTCTTCTTTACAGAGGGAGGTAAAGCATAAATGTTTTGTTCAGCTTTGCCTTCGATTGCGGATCAAAGGGAAAATCAATATTTATCCCCTCCTTGCTGATCCAGCATTACAATGGGTCAGCAAGGTTTATGCTTTCTTCCTGTAAAGAAGAAGGGGAAGTGTAAATTGAAAACCACCAGTATGCTAACAGGTTCTTTAGCTCTGTCAACAAACCAGATGTTGACAGAGGAAGCAGCCTTTGAAGGCTTCTATCTCTGTTAAAACCACAGCCCAAGCTTCTGGAAGTGCTTTGGACACTGTTTCTTCCAGCAATCCTAAAAAGTAGGTGGTTTGGTACTCTCATCTTTTTAAGTACTTGCCAGTTTGCTGTAATCCACACAAACAAAGGCTTTAGCATTAGTCAGTGAAGCAGAAGTAGATGTTTTTCTGGTGCTCCCTTGCTTTCTCCATAATCCAACAAACATTGGTAATTTGGTCTCCATTTCCTCTGCCTCTTTGGAACCCAGCCTGTACCTCCTGGAGCTCTTGATCCATATACAGTACTGCTGAAGTCTAGTTTATAGAATATTAAGCATGATCTTGCTAGCATGTGAGATGAACACAACTGTACGATGCTTGAATATTCTTTGGCATTGTTCTTCTTTGGAATTGGAATGTAAACTGACCTTTTCCAATCCTGTGACCACTGCTGCGTTTTCCAAATTTGCTGGCATAACATAATCTCAGCTGGCTTTGTTGTTAGTGATATTTTCTAGGGCCCATTTAACTTCATACTCTAAGACAGGGGTTGGAAATCTACAGCCCATTGGCCAAATCCGGACTGTGGCACCAAATAATCTGGCCCCCAACCTTGCTCCAACCGCTACTGCCACAGGAAGCGGACACAGACACAGAAACATTTATGACAGCTGTCCAGCTCCCTCCTCTGTCTGAGGATTGACAACCCCTGCTCTAGGATATCTGGCTCGAGATCAGCGATTCTACCGTTGTGGTTGTCAGAGACATTAAGGTACGTCTTGTAGAGTTCTTCTGTGTATTCTTGCCATCTTTTCCTAATCTCTTCTGCTTCTGTTAGGTCCCTACCATTTTTGTGTGTTGCAAGCAGGCACATCTTCCAGCATCATGTTTAGTCTTTTGATACTAACCTTGGGGTTTTCTTAACAAGAGAGTGAGTTGCCAGTTCCTTCTCCAGTCAATCACGTTTCATCTGTGTTTTCCACTATGACCTGTTTGTCTTGGGTGGCCCTACACATCATAGCATCGAACCACACATTCCCTTGCCACGGCAAGGCAACGATCCTTGGGGGAGGGGGGAGAGAACCTCCTCATGAGGGGTTTCAAAAGAATTGCTAAGGGGGAAGTTGAGGTCTAGTGTCTGCAAAAAAGTAGATACTGTGGACCCAGAATGACGTCTGGGAAATTGAAAGAGTGTTCTAAGCGCTCATTTAGACACAGTCCAGTTTTATCTAGGTTTGCCACACCTTTTCCTGGCATACATCTTAAAATGCAAATAATACTTATACTCTTGCTTTAATTTTGAATAATCTTTACTGCTGTTTCAGTTGGATGCAACTTATATTTCATTGTTTACGTTGTAAATCACCTTAAGAAGCTTTTGGCTGGAACACTGGGACAAAAACATATTGAACAACATTGATACCTAGTGTAATATATTGGACAGAGTGACGAACTAGGACTCAGGCGGCCTGGGTTCAAATCTCTGCTTAGCCATGGAAGCTCATTTGGGATATGGAGCTAATAAAACCATTCCATAAACATTTCACTTACAGTATATTGAAAGCCCTATTAAGTTTGCTATAAGTCGGTTTTGACTTGATGGTACATTTTTAAAAATTACATAAATAATGGTTGGCAAACATTTAGCTGGGAAATTATTTATTTATTTATTTATTTCCTTCGACTTATTATCCCGCCCAATCGGGTCAAAAACCCAACTCTGGGCGGCCTACATACACAATTTAAAAATACATAGCTAAACCACAACTCAATATAAAACCACAAATCAATATACGATAGCCCACCCACAGTTAAAATATAAACCAATACAATAATTAATGAAGTGTTATATGCTTTGTCTTTAGTATTATTACCTGCCATGCAACTGTTTATTTATTTATTTACATTTATACCCCGCCTGATGGTTTTAGGTAATCTTACAAGTATAAAGATTTTCGTGGTAAATATTATCAGCAGCAATAAGAGAAAGTAACAACAATGTTTAAAATCCAGGGCCAACACTGCAATTCTCCTTATCTAAAAGTCCTTGAAAGGTTTGCTGACACAGGGAAGTCTTTAGTGAATTATGGAATCTTAATAATGTAGGAGCAGTTTTAATCTCCACTGGCCATTCATTCCAGAGGGTGGTGGCTATGGTGGAGAAAGCTCTTGATGTGATTATGAATTATTATTATTATTTGCCTCTCTAGGTTTAACTACTCAGAGCTTACATACATGCTTTGGATATAATTCCTGAGGAAGAGAAGTAAAACTGTAGCCACAAATAAGGTGGTAAGTTTGTCTTTGTCTGGAATGAGGACAAAAGAGTGCCTCAACATTTGTTCTGCGAGTAGTAGGTGGCTGTAATAAAGGAAATTTAATTGGAGCATATGACATATAGTAACATGCTCATAGGAACAAAGAAAGTTCATGACGACCCAGAACAGATCAATACTGCTTCATTTAACCTCAGAGTAAAAGACTGTCTCCAATTATTTAAGACAAGTCTATTGATAAACAGTGGCTTAGTGGGTTGAGTGACAAACTAGGGCTCAAAAAACCTGGGTTCAAATTCACCCTCAACCATAGAAATTCACTGGAGGGCAAAACCACTCCTCAAATATGTCGCCTAGATTGAAAACTCTATTTGGGTCAGCACATAATACAAAGGAGCAGGTAGACCTAATTATTCTTTGATCCAATTAAGATATATTTGCAAAAATCTTTTTCAGTCCTTGACACTATTTATGGCTAGTAGACTAAAGAGAGAAATTTAGTTACCGTATATACTCGAGTGTAAACTGAGTTTTTTAGCCCTAAAAATGAGCTCCCAAAAGGGGACTCGGCTTATACTTGGGTCAGTGACCACGAGGGTCCCAAGGCGCACCAGATTGAGATGTGGCAACAATTTAATTAATTTTACCATACTGTATTTTCATGTATTTTGATTATTGAAACTCACTAGCAGCTGCTGCATTTCCCACCCTTGGCTTATACTCAGGTCAATCTATTTTCCTGGGTCAAAATTTGGTACCTCAGCTTATATTTGGGTTGTCTTATAGAGTATATACAGTACCGTACTTTGGGTTTATTCTCCCAGCCAGATATAGCTAAATCATACTTGTTTTGCCACCACAGTCATTGTTCCCATCCACAGACGTTGAGCCCGAGCTCTGCTATGGACATTGAGCTTGGGCTCTGTTGGGGACACTGTGGATTGGTTTGTTTGTGTTTATTGTGTATTAATAGTTATGAGGGGGTTGATCTATTGTGTATTGACTTATCGTGTATTGATTTATTGTGTGTACTGATCTATTGTATGCTGATTACTGTACTTATTGCTCTGTTATATTTTATCCTAGTGTATTTTTGTATTGTAACTTTGATATTGGTGGATTCTGTAAGCCACCCTGAGTTGGTTTTTACCAAGTAGGGTGGCATAGAAATCTAATAATAATAATAATAATAATAATAATAATAATAATAATAATAATAATAATAATAATAATAATAATAATAATAATAATAATAATAATAAAAAATCCTGCAAAGGCTGGAGTGACATGTAAACTCATTGTTTATTTGATAGTGATTGTGAATACAGTCAAACCTCGCTAAACGAGCATATTGCTTTACGAAAAATTCACATAATGAGCGGATTTTTCAAAAAGCGATCCGACTTGCATAACGAAAATTTTTGCTATGCGAGTCAGAGTCACATAGAAAAAACATTTGCTATGCGAGTCGGACTTTCCCTATAGAAAACTCGCATAGCGAGCGTTTCTATGGGAAAACTCGCATAACAAAATTTTTTTGCTATGCAAGTTTTTCCCCTAAAAAAGCTTTTGATGCAAGTTTTTCCATAGGAATTTTCGCTATGCGAACAGCCTCACAGAATGAATTAAATTTGTTATGTGAGGTATTACTGTAAATTAAACTGGAAGCCTTAGAAGGGAATCTGTGTCAATTTACTCATCTAGGAGTCCATTTACTCACCTGGACTGTACGCCATTACATTCCCTGAAGGAACTCACAGTAAGCAAGGTGGGGATGCCAACACATTAAAGGGACACTTGTCTAAAACAACACCCTTGGAGGAAAACTAGATAGAATTTGCAACAATATCTGTTGCTGGAGATGTAAGTCCTAATTTGGTTTTAAAATGGCATTTTTAAACCATTGTAGGGATTCTGTTGCTGGCTGGGCAGGGCTGGGAGGTTTTCCAGTGAATGACAGCACTTGCAGTGGATTCAGCAAGACAGAGTCCTTGCCCAGTTAACATGCAACAAGCTTCGCAGCTCTATGAGCAGCTTTGCTACTGCAGCCATTTTGAGTAGATGAAGACTCCTGCTTCCCCAATTCTGAGGCTGTCAGACGTCCGGAAGCCTCTGGCGGCAAGAACTACACATCCTGCTTTAATGCGAGGGAATTGCATTAATACAGGACGTATGTTGCAAGTGGATTCATGCTTCTTTGCTGATGATGCACAGTAGAAAGCTAATTGCAGATTATCTGCATACATTTCTTCCCCCTGACATATACCTTTAAAAGTTGCAGACAAGCTTATTAGGTACTGCATTTTACTTTATGATCCTGAAGGGGTACACGGGGAGGGATATATAGTCAAACCTCGCATAAAGAGCACCTTGCTTAAAGAGTAACTCGCTTAAAGAGCAGAATTTTCTCTGAATCTTCGCTTCACTTAACAAATAAAACCAACCAAAAACTCGCTTAACAAATAAATCGGGGTTCACAATCCCCCCCCCCATTGGTCACTTACAATGGTGTTTCACTTAAAGAGCAAACTCACTTAAACAGCAATCCTGTGGAATGCATTATGCTCTTTAAGCAAAGTACAACTGTACACTAAAATAAAATTTAAATTTATTTGACCATTTGTGTATTGCCAAAGAAAAGGAAATCTGTTCTAAAATATAAGACAACTGGAGATATAGATTGCATACGGAAATGAATATATACATTATTTACACAAATTACCACATTTCTTGGCATATAAGACCCACTCCCCTCCCTTAAAATACACTGGAAGGTAAAGGTTTCCCTTGCTCGAAAGCCAGTCGCATCCGACTCTAGGGGTCAGTGTTCATCTCAGTTTCTAAGCCGAAGAGCCAGCGCTGTCTGCTTCTGCAGACATTTCCATGGTCATGTGGCAGGCATGACTAGACACTGGAGCGCATGGAACGCTGTTACCTTCCCACCGAAGGCTAATTTGGTAATAATGGGGTGCATCTTATACTCAGATGCATCTTATATGCCGGCAAATACAGTACTTTCTTCCACCTACACCATGAGAACACTGGGAGTGGTGCAGCAGATCATGCTTTCTGTAAAATGAGTGAGTTGCAGCCAGGACTCAACCGCAGACTCAAGACAATGATCATGTAGTTGGCATAAATTCACAGCTCAGATTTGGCCATAACACTGCAGCTGATTCTACGAGTCCAAGAGAATGAGAAGTCTATGCTAAGAGATGGCAAATATAACCTTTATATGTGGAGGAACGTAAGTTCTTAATCAACTTGATCCACAGAATGGAGAGGCTCAGAGATGTCACCATGAATTGATCAGGAATGAATTGCTTCAAATTACTTGTCTTGGTTCAGGTGCCCACAGACTAATTTCCTACCAGAGCTATCCTAGTAACAGGCAAACAATAAACTTTTTTACCTGGGCATGCTGCTGGGTACCTCATGACCAGCTCAAGGGGCTATTAGTCAACTGATGAGTTTGAGAGATGCAGCACAAAACCTATCCCCTTGTTATGTTTCTCTAGAGTAGACTGTGGGATCCCACAGACCCAGATATTTCTCATCCTGGGGTCTGAGCCTTCAACTCCCAGTTTTTCCTCTTTTTTTCTGCTTCTTGATTTTTTTCTTCCTGTTTTCAGAGCCTCGGAAGTCCACAGAAATAGACCCGCAAAACCGCTTTCTCCCAGGACTCCCGCAACGTTCTGATATCACTTCCATTGCACATAGATAATAATAGCACTTGCCCAAGGATGTCTTTGCCACCCGGGGCGTAAGCCAAATTTACTGCCCCATGGTAGGGGCCTAGGATACTGGTGCCCGCTCCCGCTAGGGCTTCTGGGAATTGTAGTTCAAGAACACCCATACACCCAAGGAGGACATACAACGCTATTGCCAAGGAGGACATAGGAGGGCACATATATCATTATCCTGGGCAGAATGGCTGCTTAGAACACAATATAAAGGAGGGCATGAATCACCAAGGACAAAAAAGGACTCTAGCATACATAAAACTACATACTGTATGCTGATTTATATGTACAAATATAATAATAATAATAATAATAATAATAATAATAATAATAATAATAATAATAATAATAATAATAATAATAATAATAATAATAATAATAATAATAATAATAATAATAGTGATGATGATGATGATGCCTAGGGCAGTGATGGCAAACCTTTTAGAGACCAAGTGCCCAAACAGAAGGGCAGGGTAAACTCTGTGCTGGGAGGAAGGAAGAAGTGCTCCCATTGGGCTGCTGGGCAGAGTGAACTCTGTGCTGGGGGAGGGAGGAAGCACTCCCATTGGGTTGCTGATCAGAAGGGCAGGGCACACTCTATGCTGAGGCAATGGCACACATGCCCACATATAGAGGACTGTGAGTGCCACCTCTGGCACGCTTGCCATAGGTTTGTCACCACTGGCCCAGGGTGCCCACTCCAATAGGGCAATTTCAATATCCCAAATCATTCTCCTTAGTGCTCTTTACCTTTAAGCACACTTTTATCTTTGGAAAGCCTTCAAAAAGAGGGCTGGTTCCTCAGAGAAAAGTAGCCACCTTAGTTGGGGGATGCCGTGATCTTCTGATTCATCCAGCACAATGGCGGTAATTCCTTTTGCACGTGAATGTTGCTGAGCCTTAAACAAATCATTCATTTAGTTTACTAAAGAATGTGTGCTTTCTTTAAAAAAAATATATTTCAAAGATGCAATCACATGACTTTCCCCACCCCAGGCAAACCAGGAACTAAAAAAAGAACTCAGATTAGTCATTTGAGCCTTCCATATCAGTTATGCATGACTTGAAGGGGATTCTTCTGGGAAAATAAGGTGTGGACGTTTAAAAACCTATGTTTATTTCACCATCTATTTTTATGCGTTCTGGAAACACTTAGCCATGAGTCATCTTGTTTCTTGAACTTTAGCTGCAACAAAAAGCCCATTCTTTTAAAAGCAAACAGAATCACATGAGATGGTGTTAATCTGCACTGCTATTGTTTTTTAAAATGTGACATGGCTAATCTCCTACTCAAGGTAGGATCAGTTTTTCTAACAGTCCCAAATAAGGACAAACTGTAAAATATAAGTATTAATTTGCCCGAAGAACTTCAGAGTGGTGTGAATGCATTTTCCATTATTATTACTATTTTATTATCATTGCTACTATTATTACTATATACCGTAAATTAAATTTCTATACTCCTTGTATATGTGGTCATAGTACTGCATAGTAAAATACAATAAAATAACATTGACTCTTTAAAATACTTTAGCAAAAGCCTGATTTTCAAGTTAGGTATGTGTCCTTTCATTTATTCTCCAGAAAACTGACCTGTTTTCCCCAAATAGACAGCAGTCAGACATCATTAGCTGGTGACAGTATGTAAAATATTGATTTTTTTTTTGGTGGGGGGGAATGATTCCCTGAAGCTATCACTAGTATTATTAGTTCTATTATTGTGTTGACTAAATGGTGGATATGTGGACAGCAACAGCAGAGGGGTAGCAATAGCAAATACAGTAGTTATATACTGCCCCACAGTGCTTAATGCACTCTCTGGGTGATTCACAAGATAATTAGCATTTTGCCCCAACATCCTGGGTCCTTGTTTTACCAATTTTGGAAGGAGGGAAGGCTGAGCCAACCTTGCGCGTGGTCAGGATCAAATTCATAATGTCAGCAATTTTGGTTGCAGTATAATAGTTTAATGATTACACCACCAGGGCTCTCTATCACGGAAAACAATAGAAAATATATCTACCGAAAAATGATCATACAATAACCTTTTGTGAAAGAAGCTTAACCAACACTGGCTATCATCCAATCCAATATACACAAATTTCCTCCTTTCTTGGGAATTATAGCTAGGTTCTTTTTTAAAATTTAGCTTGCCATTTTATTTTAGCAGGAGATCAGATAAAACTGTATTAAGATCAAGTGGTCTGGACCTCTTATTTTTATAATGGCTTTCCTGTGCCATGTTAGAAACTCTAATTTCTCTAATGCAAATTCCTTGGCAAATGTGTATGTCTGAATACCAGATGTTGGGGACAAACAATGAAACCAGAAAAGCTAAGAGTAGATTAACCCTGCAGGGTTCTTGTTTGCTCATAATCTAGCCAATTAAAGGAATGGTAGTTGGTCTTCCTTTCTCACTGAAGAACATTTTGTTTGTTATAGGGGAGTATGGTCATAGACAGTGATGGGATGTTACAGGTTTGCACCAGTTTGCCAGAACCGGTAGTAACTTTCCCGTGTCCCGGAGAACCGGTAGCAGCTTTTTTTGGGGAACCATCTTTGGAGCTCACCTATTCACTGGTTCCCCCACTGCGCATGCGCGCCAAGCACTTGGTGTGCATGCACACCTACAGTGCTTGACGCGTATGCATGGCCTCCTTGCTGTCCTCCCAAGCGGGGAGGAGAAAGAGAAGCTGCTAGCCTGAAGCTCCCTATAGCCTGCTCCCCAGGGTAAGTGACTCACCTTTGGATGTGGTGTGTCTGTGTGTATTTTAATGTGTATTTAATACCTTTACCTATATTGACATACTACCACAGTTCCTAAAAAGGCCTGGCGGCTGGCAGGCCTGGGGTTTTTAAGCAAAGTCTTGGAGTTACCTCATCAATAAGCTACACCTGTGCTGTTCCAATTGCTGTTCCAATTGGAGAACCCTTAAGAAGGTACAGCTGTTTTACATTTACATTAAGGCATATTATCCTAGAGAACCGGTACGATGACCATATCCATCTTGCAACATGGTGCTGCCCATGGCCTTATACTAACAGGTAAGTGATGGGCTTGTGTTTGGGGTGGGTGAGTGGGTTGATTTATGTTTGGCTGGGTGGGTGTATTTTAATGTAATTTTTATTTTATTTTTATTTATTTATTTAATTTATCATAGACCAGGGGTGACCAAACTTTTCAGGCCACAGGCCAGTCACGTAGTTCAGGGAGCCGGTCACTATGGCACAGGGGCTGGATGCAGCCCCTGATGTCAATTCATCCGGCCCATGAAGCCCTTGTTGCTCCTGGAAGTGGAAGTAAAACGCACCCATACGACAAGGGCTTTGTGGGCTGGATGAATTGACATCAAGGGCTGAATCTGGCACCCAGGCCATAGTTTGGGCACCCCTGCCATAGACAGTCAAACTGTCAAACAATTTATACATTTTAATAACTGGGACTGTAATAATTGAGATCAAGAGAACAAGAACAAAAGTGAGGCAGAATTCATATTTTTGAGCAATCCTCCATTTTAAAACCTCATTCTTTGTGGGGAACTAGTATAACAGGGACAAGGATTCAGCATCATTCTCTCTGCTTACTGAACTGGTTTATTAGAGGAAGATGGGTATTTTTCCACTTGAAGTGGCATGACACCTATTTATGCAAAGAGTACTTGTCCCTATGTGCGCCTGTCTTGCATTTAGCTCCAAGATTATGAAACCTGTACACCCGAGACTTGGCATGCATCTCCATGGAATCCTAAGCCTCCACCTCACACAGTAATTGTTTGCTTTGGAAAACTTAGTTTAATTTAAACGAGTGCGTTGTTTGCAACACCATATTTATTCGATAGATGGCAAACTTCCCCAAACAACAGAAAGGAAGCTGCTTTCTGGCCGGCCCTTTCCATTCCTCCATAAGGCAACTGAGCAAGTGAGAGTACAGTAATGGTAAAAAATAAACCAACAGACTAGTTATGAGTACAGCTCATCTCTTCCCAAAAAAAGTTTAATGGTCTTGCTATTTGCTAATCGTGGGATGGGGGAAAGTAGGGAGAAGAAAGGGCAGGAGGAGCACTAGAGCGGAGGGAAAGAAAGAATAGCAAGAAAGAAAAAAGATCCGAAGGAGAGAAGCAAAAAAGCCCCGGCTGGAAGAAAAGATCACCTTGAAGGAGAGAAAAACACAAGGCAGGGGCAATGCTGTTTCCAAGGGATTTCTTGTGCAGCTATTTTACCACTGATATTTGCACCATATGCCTCCCTTTCTCTTCCCCCATTAGTAAAGCCGAAAACCCCAACTGTTGCAGTGACCTCTCATGCATATTTATATACAAAAATAAACCCCATAAACCCAGCATTGTTTTCATACAGAGGCTGAACAGCTGCCCATAGGAAGCCTGCCAGGAGATCATGAGCACAGCTGCAACTTCTCTCCTTGGCAACTGAGGCATCATGTGGCCCACAGCCATCTAGTCCCTGGAGGTCCTAACCCTCCCAGGACTTATCTCAACTTTACAGCTGAGAGGCACACCCTGGAGCAGTGAAATCTGCAGACACCAGGGGCTTAGGTAAAGGTTGCCCTTGTTTGAAAGTCAGTTGTATCTGATAGTAGAGTTCAGTGCTCATCTCCGTTTATAGCCAGAGAACCAGTGCTGTCTATGTGCACGGAAATCTGTTTACCTTCCCGCTGAAGTGGTCCCTTTTTATCTATTTGCAATGTCTTGCTTTCCAACTGCTAGGTTGGCAGGAACTGAGAGAGACAACTCACTCTGTTGTGCAGGTCTCAAACCGCTGATTTTCCAGTCATCAAGTGGAGCATCTTAACCACTAAGCCACCACAGTCACCCAGGGGCTTACTCCCAGGGAAATGCTTACGGAAGCACAACCTGGCTCTTTATATATTTAATGTGTACAGAGTAATGTGTATAATTTGATGCCATGAGGACTCACTCTTATGTGTGATGAAGTGGACTTGATCCATGAAAGCTCACATTTAAATACGGGAGCTAGTCTTTAAGGTGCCACAACATTTTTTTTGTCTTTTTGTTGCTGTTGTTTTGTTTACTCTCTAATAATAATAAGACCGTAGCCCCTTACTCTCTGATATAATGTGTACACAGGCTTTCAGTCATGCAAACAAATCTCCATGTGGCCATAGCCAGGATTCTAGATGTGAGTGGGTGAATATTTTTTCAGGGTGGGCAACAAAGCCTCTTTCCAATGGATTCCTGTGGGAGACCATGCTTTGCCAGGGTGGGCAAATTGCTAACTCAGGGTGGGCCAAGCCCACCTTGAGTCCTTGACCATCCCCTGACTACGGCACTGCCATGTGGCTAGGGTTGCCATACATCCCTGAAAACCAGGATTGTTCCGGATTCAAGGTCAGAAAAATTGTCCTGGCCAGTTTAATAAAAATCATGCTAAAGTCCCAGATTCTTACAACTTACTGATTGTGTATTGTAACACACCATTAAAATAATTTTGAACTCTCACAATCAGACAAGCGATTTCCTGCCACATTGGAGTTGGGAACATACCTGGAGACAAATCTTAATGTCCTTGCCTCACACCATTGCCACTTAAGTGTGACCAGTGTGGTTCCTGGAACTGAGGACGTTGATTGCAACATGACCTCTCAGAAGTACAACAGATCATCTTACAGTAAGAATTAACTGCTGTAAATAAATTCATTTATGTATTTATATTTTTGTTGTTGTTGTTCAGTCGCACAGTCAATTCCGACCCTTTGCGACTCCATGGACCACTGTCTGCCAGGCACTCCTGTCCTCCATCATCCCCCTCAACTCGCTTAGCTCTGTGCCCATTGTCTCCAAAATACAATCTCATCTTGGGCCGGTCCCTTCTTTGTTTGCCCTCGACTTTTCCAAGCATCAAGGCTTTCTCAAGTAAATCCTCTCTTCTCATTTGATGTCCAAAGTACTTTAGCTTCATCTTTATTATTTGACCTTCTAAGGAGCAGTCAGGGTTGATTTCTTCTCAGATTGACCTATTTGTTCTCCTCGCTGTCCAGGGGACTCTCAAAACTCTCCTCCAACACCACATCTCAAAGGCATCTATTCTTCTGCGCTCAGCTTTCCTAATGGCCTAGCTCTCACAACCATACATTTAATGTGAAAGGCTATTTTGTAGACAAACTGCCCATTTTGTCAAGTACTGTATACTCGTTTTGTAGGAGAGAATTATGGCAACTCTACATGTGGCCGGCCAGGAACCTGCCAGTGTGGCGTTAAGTCTGCTCATGGGGTGGATTTGGATAAGTGTGGGAAAGTGGACAAAAGAGGCACCACACCACACTTCTCCAAATCCACCCCATGGGCAGACTTAACGCCACACTGGCAGGTTCCTGGCTGGCCGACCACATATAGAGTTGCCCTTCCTTCAAGGTTTCTCAGACAGCCACCTAAAGCAGGGGTGCCCAAACTTTTCATGCTGTGGGCCAGTCAGGTGGTTCAGGGGGAGCCCATCACTCCACCCCATGGGCCAAATCTGGCCCTCAACACCAATTCATCCGGCCCAGGAAGCCCGCGACGCTCCCGGAAGTGGAAGTAACACGTGCCCACATGGGGCACATTTTACTTCCACTTTCGGGAGCGACAAGGGGTCCGTGGGCTGGACGAATTGGCACCAAGGCCCGTGGGCCGTTGTTTGGCCACCTCTGGCCTAAAGCCGCCACGTGTTGGCGAGCCAGACTCCCGAGTGTGGGGAGCGGGGGTAGTAGGGACGGCACCACCGAGGAGAGGGTCCTGTGAGGAGGAGGAAGAGGAGGAGAAGGGACAGCTCAGAGGAGGGCTGACTCATCATCCGCCCTCATTACCTCCGGGAGGAGGAGCTCGGCAGCTGTGAAAGGAGGCGCCGGGAGCCTGACATCAGCACTCCCCTCCCTTCCCTGCCGTCGGGCCAGCAAGCGAGGGGGGCCCGCCTGCCTGCCTGCCCGCCGACCCGTCGCCCTCCAGGAGCGCAGCGATGCGGCGCCCTCCGCACTAAAGCCCGGCGCAGGGGGCTGGGCGGCAGGGAGGGAGCCCCCCCCCCGCCCCGTCGGGCAGGATGAAGGACCTGCCCGGCGCCTCGCTCCTCAAGGCTTGCCGCCTCCTCGTGCTCTTCTGCCTCCTCCACCTCTTGGCCGTGGTGATCTACTCCCTGACCGGCAGCACGCTCAGCCTCCGGTGGGGCCTGGAGCCCCGGGTCCCGGCGCCGTCGCCGGGGACCCCGGGGGCCTTTTCCTCTCGGGACCCGGTCGGCCGGCGAGCGAACGGCTCCAGCCCGGCCGCCCCCGACTGCCCCGAGACCTCCCCTTTGCTGGGTAAGTAAACGCCGCCGACCGTCGGTTCTCTTCCTTGCGGAGCACGCGGGCGGACTCGGTGGGGAGGACCGCCCCCCATCGCCACCCGGGGCTTCCCTTCTCGTGGCCCCCGGGTGGCCCCCGTTGGCCTGCGCCTGCTTCGCCCCGCGTGGCTCCGCTGGCGTCCCCCCCACCCCTTTCTTCTTCCTGCCTGCCTTGCCTTCGGAAGCCACCGCCGGCCGCGAGGCCCCCTTCCTTCCCTCCCTCCCCTTCGGGCCAGGGGGTGTCATCATTTGCCGGAGTTTTGCCCCGGCACGTGGGGCAGGGCAGGCAGGCAAAGAAGGGTCCTCGGAGGGGCTGGGCTGGGCTAGACCTAGAGGCACTTGGCTGGCCCCGTGGCGGGGGAAAACCCCGACGGCAGGTCGGTTCGTGGCGCGCCTCTTGAGCCCCTTGGACGGGGGTGAGTGGGGTGGGTCGATTTCGCCTCCAGGAGAATCGGACGTGACTTCTGAGTCCGTCTAGACAGGATCGGGCGGCGTAGCTGCTGCTGCTGCTGCTCATCCTCCTCCTGTGACTCCCCTCTTGCTTGGGGGAGTCGTCCCTGTCCGGTTGGCGACGATTCCGGGACTCTGAGGCTGCCAGCCTGTTTACACACACACACACACACACACACACACACACACACACACACACACACACACACACACACACACACACACACACACACACACACACACGAGGGGAGTCCGGTTGGCGACGATTCCGGGACTCTGAGGCTGCCAGCCTGTTTACACACACACACACACACACACACACACACACACACACACACACACACACACACACACACACACACACACACACACACACACACACACACACACACACACACACACACACACACACCCGAGGGGAGTCCCAGTCAATTCCAGCTGAAGCTGGAAGACTAGGATCAGTCTAGTAGTTGCTGTAGGTAGTTGTAGGTCCTGCGGGTCATCCCCACAGTTACAGCCTTGGCCCATGTAGCCCGGGTTGTGAATCACATGCGCCACGTTGCGGAGGAGCCGGGGGGTGGGGCCCCCCCTATACTCTTGGCAAAGCAATCAATGACACTTCTATACTACCCCATAGCGCTTAGTGCACTCTTTGGGTGGTTCACAAGTTAATTAGCATCCCCCCCCCACACACACACACACATATTGGGTCCTTCTTTTACCTACCTCGGAAGGATAGAATGCTGAGTCCACCTTGATCTCTGGTCAGGATCGAACTTACAACGTTCTGGCTGCAGTACACCAGTTTAACCACGACTCAAACATCCCCCCCCCCTTTCAGCCTTTCTTGTTCCTTGGAAATCCACCCAACACTGGGTTATGGAACAGGCCCTTTCTTGGATAAGAGTGCCAGAAGTGGTCCAGAGTATGGCATGTTTTGAATATTGCCTTGCCCCCACCCCATCCATTGAGTTTGCTTAGCCCCACAACAGGGAAGTGTGTAGGTCAAACGTAGGCTTTGAGCAAGGTGACAAATCCTGCTGCCTGTGGAATTTGCCAATGGGAAATAATCTGCTACAATTTCTTGTTCACAATTTTATTTTCTCCTCACATTTTCTTTTATGGGGCAAGTGTGTACTCCAAAAGTTTGTTCCTCTTTCCTTGGAAGATAAAGAAATGCTATGGCAATGACTTGTACTGTCTCACCAGTGAATCCCCCCCCCCCCCCCAGCTAATGCATCATCAGAAAGAGCTTCTTAAACAGGGATTCTCAACCTCCAGTCCATGGGCCAGATGCATTTCATGTGCCCCCCCCCACCGCCACCACAACAGGAAGTGCCATGTGGTGGAGGGAAGGGCAAAATGTTGGTTCTTTCTGTGGCCATCACTGTATATTTATTGACTGACTGAATTGATTAGATTTGTATCCCACCATAATTAGTTTAAGCACTACTCTGGGCGGCTAATAGTATAAAATAGACCAAACAAACAAAAGTATTACATACGGATACACCAAAATCAAAAACAAATTTATAAGATGAAGCAAATAACCTGAGTAATAAGAATAAAATGCCCACCTAGATGACATCCACGAATCAACTAAATTCACCTTTGAACCAGTAAACTACCATGACAAATCACAGTATATAATAAAAAGAGGGTTTCTTAAGTTCTGTTATCAATTCAATGCTGAGCGGACATCTTTAATCACTTTTAGAAAATTGTGGAAGTCCCTGTTGCGCCTGAACTGCAACTCCCAATAGTCCCCGACCAACACGTCTAATAGTGAGCAATTATGGGAATTGCACTTCAGTACCTGAGACTTTTGGAAGATCCCAATTTTGTAATATTCTCAGAGATCATCAATGCTGAGTTATATCTTGGAAATTTGCTTGGATTTGTTTTTCATGAGGACACTCATCTTTCTGTCTGTCTGTCTTCTGAAGAGAGATGGATTTCTTGATTTTCAAAAAACGTTTCAGTAAATATGAAGATAAGAGTAAATATTTCATGAAGATAAGAGTGTCGAGATAAATGCCCAGTAAAAAAGAAAACTTTGAAGTGGATATTATATGTTCTTTGTATACATAAAAAGATCAGAATCTTGTGTTATATCACAGACAGTTGTTGAAAGGTCTCATCAGGATGCATGTAGTAGACCAGTGATGGCAAATCTTTTAGAGGCCGAGTGCCCAAAGCGCAACCCAAACCCCACTTATTTATCGCAAAGTGCCAACATAGCAACAGAGGAGGAAGGAAATGCTCCCATTGGGCTGCTGGGCAGAGGGGTGGGGTGAACTCTGTGCTGGGGGAAGGAGGAAGTACTCCCATTGGGTTGCTGGGCAGAGGGGCGGGGCAAACTGGGTTTGGGTTATTAACTCATGGGTGCCCACAGAGAGGGCTCCAAGTGCCACATCTGGCACGCATGCCATAGGTTTGCCACCAATGTAGTAGACTGTACAGTCAAACCTTGCATAATGAGCGTTTCGCTTAGCGAAAAACTCGCATAATGAGCAAGTTTTTTGCTAAGCAATCTGACTTGCATAATGAATTTTTTGCTATGCGAGTCGGACTTTTCCCTATGGAAAAACTCGCATAACGAGCGTTTCTATGGGGAAAACTCGTATAGTGATTTTTTTTCAATATGCAAGTTTTCCCCATAGAAACGCTCATTATGTGAGTTTTTCCATAGGGAAAAGTCCGACTCACATAGCAAAAATTTGTTATGTGAGTCAGACTCGCGTAGCGAATTTTTCGCATAGCGAGCAACCTCGCAGAATGAATTAAATTTGTTATGCGAGATATGACTGTATAGCCAAATTTTGATTGCTGCATTTTTTTAGTTAAAAAAACCATTTACTGAAAAAGCCATTTACTGAAAAATCAGCCGGGGTGGTGGTGGTATGTGTGAGAGATTTTGGATTAGCAGTACAAGAGTGTTAACATTTTTCCCTAGAAAAGAAGCTTAGGTTTCTTTTCAGTAGAAAACGGGATAGATAAGTCAGTTTGTTTGTTTTTTACTTTTAAAACAAACACTTGGGGTTTTGAGAAGGCTCTTGTTTAGGGATTTGTGCAATGCCCTGGCTGATGAAAAGCCTTGCCTTACTCCAAAGCAAATTTGTTTATGATATTTTAGTGAACTCTGTTTTGGATTCTGCACATGGATTTCATAGTTGTGTTTCTTTCTTCTTATGAAGAGGCAGCTGGTAGTTTTTCTACAGCTTTGAAAGATTCCTTGCTGTTGAAGGGCAGAGAAGCAGCAGCTAAAAACAGCAAAGTTGGGGGTTAAAACTGTGGTTTGTTTCTGGTTTCTTTTCCTTTCCCTATCATGTGTGTGCTTTCACATTGCTGCTGATGTCAGGAGACGAGTGAGCCTGTGTAGTCCTAGGCAAGCTGCACAGTTCCAAGGTGCCTCCAAATGAAAGAGTAATCCTCTTCTGACTATTCTCTACCTAGAAAACCCTGGAAAGGTTTGATGTAAATCAGAATTGATGAGACGGCACACAATTAGTAATTATCATTATACATTAAAAGCTGACACCATTTGTTGTGTGTTTGTCTCTATCACTGTCTCCTGACTACATACATATTGCCTTGTCTGTTTTCCACTTCAGACACACATGATAGGAACGTATATCATGTACTGTATTACAATTTTTTAGAGAACAATTTGTGATCTTTTGATGACTTACAGTACTTCAAAAGTGAGACACCCCTTAATTTTGAAATGCATTAAAGAATCATGAATAATGACTGATTAATCTTTCTCACATTAGGTGTGGCAAAAGGAACTGCAGAATGAACTCACCAAAAGGTGACTTCCTTTTGGCAGTTTCACATCTGGCCTAAACATGGAAGTTGACTTTAGATGTCTTGCATGTAACACTTGCAAATTTATTAATATTTTAAACAAAAACATTTCAGGGATGGTGTTTTTGTTCCTGAAATCTTTTTGTACAAATATGAATTAGAAAAACTGTACTTATTCTTATTTGTGAAAAATTGTTAGTTTTATAACAATATGTTTGTGAAATTATGGTGTCAGATTGTTCCGCACATAATGATGGAATGGCCCTGATAAGTTTGTGAAGGATGAGTGTATTTTAGCCCTTTAAAAAATAACAGTAAACAAACTAAAAATACTTTTAAATATCTTAAGTATTTTTCTGCAGCTCCCCCAGTGACTTAGTGGTTAAGATGCTGAGCTGGAGACTGGAAGGTTGGGTTTTGATACCCAAGGGCTGCACTTGGGAACATGAAAGGTCTCATTCGGGTGTCCCCTAAGCAGAGTTTCTCCAGCAATAATCCTTTCAGCCCAGAGTAATTTCTGACATGAAATTATTATTATACAGTACAGTACTCTATATATTTTTCTAAAGAAACTGTTCAACAAAATTTGCAGTTGAGCTATTTATTTATTACATCTATCCCACCTTTCCCCCCAAAAGCTCAAGGTGTACTATACTTGCTTGTCCACAGCCCTAGAACAGCCCTGTGAGTTATAGAATCATAGAGTAACTGAGTTAGAGGGCCTTTAAAGTCATTGAATCCAACTTCCTGCTCAGTGTAGGAAACCAAATCAGAGCGGGTTGTTCAGTCTTCTCTTGAATAAGAATAACTGTGCTGTCAAGTTGATTCCACCTTAATGTGACCCTTTGCATGGTTTTTAAGCTAAACAATACATAGAAGAGGTTTACCATTTCTTTCAGATAACATCCTGGGACTGTGATGCTTGCTCATGGCTACACAGGTTGGCTCTACTTGAGGAAGGCACTGTGAGGAATTGAACTCCCAACCATATGCCTAAGTATATTAAGGATCCAACCATGCCATGAGATGCGACAGGCTGCTAGAGAGACAGACTTTGGGGCCAAGGTCATGCAATGAGTTACATAGCTTATTCAGGATTAGAACCTGTGCCTTAACCACATTGTTCCACATTTGCTTCAGCTCTTAGGTTTCTGTGCTGTGTTTTAGAAGGACAGCGGTCTTGTGAAGAAGGACCTGCATGTTTCTCTTCTAACAAATACTCTCCAACAGTGAGAAATTGATGGATCAAAAATATTTGGTCAATTGACTAGTCAAATTGTTTTCAAATAACTAGCAGTGATGGCAAATCTTGGCACTCCAGCTGTTCTTGAACTTCAATTCCCAGAAGCCCTGATCAGCAGCAGTTGAAGTCCAAGAACACCTGGAGTGTCAAGGTTTGACATCATGGAATCATAGTACAGTACTGTATATTGACTTTGTTTAGAACAGTGGTTCCCAGACTTGAAGCCTCGTATCTGTTTCAACTACATCTTCCAGAAGTCTTAATGCTTATACTGTAGTTTCAGGGAGAACATCTGGGGGACCAAATTTGAGAATCACTGGTTCAAAACAACAAAAATGTACACCTTTATTCCTAGTTCCTTGAACCTAAGCTTCTTTTGGTTTAATGAAACGTATTGCCAATTGAGTTACTGTATTTGCCGGTGTACAAGACGCACTTCACCCCTTAAAACACACTGGAAAAACAGAGTATGTCTTATACACCGGTAACACCCCCCCCCCCGGTTGGGTGTGGTTCGGCAGCTGGAGAGGGGAAAGGGCTATTTTAAAGTCGCCAAACCCCCCCCCCCCCCGGGTGTGGTTCAGCAGCCACTGCTGCCTGCTAGGTTCTGCGGTGGGGAGGGAAAACGGGCGATATCACTTCTTTGTGAGCAATCTTGCCTGGCCAATCCTGCCCTCCCTTCTTCCTGGAGTTGACTCCATGTGTCTTATACGCTGGCAGATAGTGTGTACTCTAGCAGCCTACACCTGTTTTTCATGATAAGTGAGAGAAAATCTAGTTGAACTTGTTGAGAATTGCTGCCAAATAGACATGCATAGGGTTGCTGTTAATTAGCAGTGGGCTTTACAGTTAAAGAACAGGTTCCTTTTTGTCCTTTTCAAAACCAAGATTACAAAGATATACCAGTAAGTTAAACTTCGAAATGTATCTTAACAATGTTAGATAAACTTTCTATAAGTGTCAAGGATTTATAGAAGAGTTCTTCCTATTAGCTTTTATCCAGGGTATACGTATGGCTCAGATTTCTCAAAAGGAAATTAAAACAAAATAAAGCAAAGTAATAGCAACATTTTCAAAGGTACTTTTGTGAAATCAGGCAGCCATCCACTTCTTCGAGCACTGTTAGCATTGTACCTTCTTGGAGTATTCAGCCACACGAGTATTAATAGAAATGACAAAAGGCAGTAATGGTAGAGTGTTGGACAACCACAGCAGAAACTTGGGTTCTAATCTCACCCGTGAAATGCTTTAGGTGACCTTAGTCCAGTCTTGCTCAGGGCGACCTATCGTCCAGCATTATTGTGAGAGGAAAAGTGAAGAGAAGGAGAGCTATGTAAATGCTTTGGGCATTTTATTTATTTATTTTCTTTATTATACAGTCAAATCTCACATAAAGAGTGCCTCGCTTAAAGAATAACTCGCTTAAAGAACAGACTTTTCTCTGAATGTTCGCTTCGCTTAACAAATAAAATCAACCAAAAACTCGCTTAACAAGTAAATCGGGGTCTGCAATCCCCCACCACCAGAAGTCAGAATTGGTCACTTGCAATGGTGTTTCGCTTAAAGAGCAAACTCGCTTAAAGAGCAATACTGTGGAACGCATTATGCTCTTTAAGCGAGGTACTACTGTACTTTCATGCAATATGATTTAATATAAACATTACTCAGGGTGGTTCCCAGACACAAAATCTTTTGAAAGGCTGTTTAAAAATGATAAGAATTTAACAAAACATTTAACAAGCCTTTCATTAGAAGAATGATAAGATGTAAGTGGAGCAGATATTTGACCAGCTGATTAATCATCCTATAGTGATCACAAAGCTATTTGGCTCAGCTGCACAATGAAAACTCATATTGACTGAAATCTAGTAGGAAATCTGAACTAGAGTAGGCCCATTGAATCTGCAGGAATTTAGTGAGTCAACTCCTCTGTAAGTTTCATTGATTCAATAGGCCTATTCTAATTACATCTACCTGCAGGATTTCAGCCTCTGAATTCAGATTTGTGTCTCTTAAAATTGAAGGGAACTTGCCAGTGGCGTCGCGTGGGCTTCAGCCGCCCGGGGCAAAGGCCAAACTTGCCACCCCCTCCATCTAGGCTCACACACCCCTGTGGGACCCAGTTAACCCCTCCTCATTGGCTGTGCCAAGGCCCCTGGGTCCTGGACCCAGGGTGGGGAGAGCCCCTGCCAGCCAGCTGGGTGGGTGGTGGCCAGGCAGGCGAGGTTAGGTCAAACCTGGGTGTCTGCTACACCTTCGGTGCCGGGGACACAGCCAGGACAGGGGGCGTGGCAGTGAGTGCGCATCCAACTCTGTTCATCAAATGCGGCGGGGAGCAGCATACTGGCTCCAGAAGCAGCAGCAGCAATTATGGGAGGAGAAAGAGGAGGCAGAAGAAGAGGCCGAGGAGGAGAAGCAGGGCACAGGAGATGGTCGGAGTGCTGCCCCTACCACCCTTCCTGCCCTGCTGCCACACCCGGGGTGGCCCTCAATGCAGCGGCCCCCAAGCCATCTGCCTGCCTGCCTTCCTGGGCGAGGCTCGGGCGGCTTTGCCCGAGCCTTGCCCTCCCACCCATTGCCTGGCTCGCTCTACCTGCTTCCGCAAAGTCCCAGTTGGTGCCCATCGGGGGAGGCACCCATCGGGGGGGAGGCAGAGCTGGGGCAGACGCGGCCAGTGGGAGACAAAGCGGGGCCAGCCTGACCTGGCCGCCGGCGCAGCAAAAGGCCCTCCTTCTGCCTGGGAAGTCCAGCCCCCTAAGCCCAGGCAGAAGGAGGCCAAAGCGGTGGGGACATTTTGCCGCCTCCTGAAAAGTGTCACCCGGGGCTGTCCACCCCCCCCCATGCTACTGGAACTTGCACAAAATTATGTGGTTGTGGTTGTAGTTTTTATTTGCAGCCGCTATTACTCTTCTAGGTTCCTCAGCCATCTGGGAACGGCTTTTAGCTTTTTACTTAGTTCTTGCTGTTTGAGCTTGATACTATCATAAGTGAAATTGAGTCCCAGAACTTCCTGTTTTGACCTTGAGTTGTTGAAGACGCTAAATATATCCATTGACCTATAAACACCCACAGTATGGAAACATAGACAGGGACTGGTTCAGCTTGCTCAGTCAGCCACATACTGCACATGCCTCTTGTGGCTCACATTCACCACATTTTGTGGCCAATTCATTCTATAACGAATTGTCCCTTATTGTGTGAAGAAGACTTTTCTTGGCCTGTTTGCCACCAGTAAATTTTGCTGGGTTAGAGGATAAAAATAAATTACTTGTGGAATATAAATAAATGTTATGAGTGATGGGCAGTTTTTATTATTTTTATTATCAGAATTAATAATTTAAAATTGCTAATTCATTTTGTGTGTTCAGTTGATAGTCTGATAGTGCACTCCTATTTAGTTATCCTTAGACAAAAATCTCACAAAGTAATGGCACAACCCTAAATTCAAGTTACCGGTAATTGAGTTTGAAGAGGACAAAAGCCACTTGTGACAGCAAAAGTGCCTTTAGGCAGGGTGGTGGCTTAGTGCTTAGGATGCTGGGCTTGACAACCGGAAGGTCTGGAGTTCAAGACCTGAGTGTTTGTGTGATGGAGTGAGTGTCTGTCACCTGTCCCAGCTCCTGCCAACCTAGCAGTTTGGAAGCAAGAAATTGCAAGTACATAAATAGGTGCTGCTTCAGTGGGAAAGGTAACAGCAATCCCATGTGCTTCAGTGTCTAGTCTTGCCTGCCAAATGTCCACAGAAACGTTTGCAGACACACACACTCTTTGGTTATAAATAGAGATGAGCATCACATCCTAGAGTTGGCCTACAACTGGCTTTCTAACAAAGGAGACCTAACCCTTTGCTTGTTGTTAGCTGCTGATTGGTAGTTGTCAGCTCAGTTTTCCATGGTGAGTGTGCTAGGCTTTGGTTTTTACCAAACCTCGCCCCCTTTGCTGTTTTCCTGTCCTGAAATGGAAGGGATTTAGATACAACTTCTTCTTGTGCAGTAGTATCTGATTCTGAGTACAGTATTGTCGATTATCATGGCAATTAGGCATGAAGATTGTCCTAGGAAAAATATAATGAGGTGGCCTTCCATTTGCCTTCTGCATCTTAGCATGACACCCATGTCACTGATCCAGTTCTGTGAGTCACTTTCTGGTCCTGAGCCCTTTTGGCATGCAAAGTCCTCATCAGCCCCAGGCCAGTATTGATGAAGCTGCTGCCCAACATCAGGATGAATTCAAGTGGGATTTAATCAAATTGGGAACCATCACCCTTCTGTGAGGACTTCACTACCCAAGGTCGTTAGTTCTCAGAGTTGTCAGGTTAGTTCACCGCTACCTGACAATTGGTGTTGAGTCTCTGACAGTATTGTCTACTCTATTACCATAGCAAGGTAACCTGGCCAGACTGGAGATACCCCAGTCTGGCACCCTCAACTGAGGGAGCGTGACCCAGCTCCCAAGTCAAAAAAGTTGGTCTAGCTAGTTAGGATTGAGCCTCAAATTTAGTAGTGCTTATTTCCAGGTAATTGCATATAGAATTGTAGTGCAAAAACTGTTTGTCAAATTTGGAATGCAGGAAGCCCAAAAAAACTAGATCCTTTTTTTGGAATACTCACAGTTAACAGCAAAAATAACTTTTATCATACTGTTCTTGTTTAGCAGTGGAAATATGCTAATAACAGTCTAGAAGGGAATCTGTAAGTTGTCCATTTTTATTTTACTGCATTTATTTTCTGAAGTCACTCATCAGAATTTTGATGGGCAGAAATGCATGAAAAACTCACTTCTAATGGTAAGGTAAAATAGTTCAAGGCACAGTTCAATTTCTGTATGTGTGTATAGATGACTAAAATAGTACTAAAAGTTTTTCAGATGATAGAAGTAGAAACTGAACAGAAATTACTTCTGGACAATAGAAACTATAAGTAAAATGCTGCTACTCCTGTTAATAATCACCTTTAAAGTTTCCGACAGAGACTTATCTTTTCTGTTAATCAGTAAAAGAATGTGACATTGCTCGTTGCTACCAAAAGTGAAACCTTTACCTTATCAAAAGTGACATAGAGCTATTAATGATTCATATTTCCTTTAATCAGAGGCAAAGGAGTGGATCCTGTAGCATTCTTTAAGTGTATTTTGATGTACTCAGTACATTAGCTGACCTGTGCTTTGGGGAATTGACTTAGTCTTCTGGGAACTGACTTAGTCTTCTGGGAACTGAAGTCCAAGAACCAAAGATCGGGAAACACTGGTGCAGAATATGACCTATGGCAAAGCAAAAATATCCTCAGAATTAGATAATCTTGGCCAGTAGATGTAACATACTAAACTGTGTGTTTGCTCTGTTTTTCCACAATCAAGGGCTTGGGAACTTGGTTCCGCATATTTATAAGTGGGTAAAAGTCATGTTGTGAAACACCTGAGTGTGCTAAACATTTCCCCATTGCAGAACCCAGGAAGTCTCCTAGATTAACTTCCCCTGCCTATAGACTGTTACTGATCTTTTTGGTTCTTTCTAGCTTAGTACATTCCTAGCTGACCTCGATCTATTGATTTTTTTTTTTGCCCAAGAGCAGCCATGCAGGAGTGTCTCCCTGTTGCATTTTCTATGGGGAGCCGTGCCAAATATGACAGCTGGCTGTTGAGAAGGCGTGTGCCAAGGAATTATCCTTGCAGAGAGGAGTTGTCCTTTTCTCCTTGTGTACAGGAGCGTGTCTTTTAAAAAAGATTTTCAGGCTTGTCACAAACTGGAGTGTGTACGGAATAATGCAGCAGTTTTGGAGTGATATCTCCCTTAAGACACTGAGGTGGCTTGGATCCAGATCTAACTTTGAAAGCTGGATCATGGCGCTTTGTGTTTTGAGGGTAAGTCAGCTGCTGCTGGAGTGAAAAATACCATCTGCTGTCTTTAAAAGCAAAACATTATAATAATGCCAGAAGATGTTTCTAGAGCTGGAAAAAGGAGAAGGAAATGCTTAAAATAAGGCATATCAGAGAATAAACAAAACAAAAATACTGTAGCACTTTAAAGACTGTTATATTTCAGTGTGAGCTTTTGTGGATCAAGTACACTTCATCCACTTCTAATGAAATGGACTTGATCCACAAAAGCTCACATAGAAATATGACCATTATTCTTTAAAGTGCTACACAGTTTTTGTTTTGTTTATGCTCTGATATGCCTGAAACACAGACTACACCGCTACTATTAAAAAAAGCATAGAATAATGTTCTGTATCTATGTATTTATGGAAGTTACTGTAAAGGAGATGAGAAAGTAGTTTGCACATAAAAAGAAGATGACGTGTGGTACTTGCATACATGGCTAAAAGAATCAAGAATGTGAAAGCGGTTATAGGATTGCTGCATGGTTGAGGTTAGAAGTGAGAGAAGAAGTGTGGCTCTGGTAATGGCTTTACTGCTTGTTATTCTATTGCTAGCGATTCTTGTTCAACATACAGATGTCTCTCCCCCCCCCCATCTGAGTGATACGTTCTGATCCCTTCCATGAATATCTGAAACCATGGATAGCAGCAAATCCCGTATTAAACACACATATAGTAATACCTCCGATAACGTTTAACTCGGATAACACTAAAATTGCATAACGTTAAGTAATCTGGGGAGGAGAATTGGATCGAATAACGTTAAGGTCCAATGGGATGGATCGGATAACAACCACTAAAGCCTGTCCGGTTACAATGTATCTCTATGGAACTTTAACGTTATCCGATCCATCCCATAGGATTTTAACATGCATCGGATAACACCAAGACTTGTGGAACCAAGTTTTAGCGCTATCCAAGGTTTTACTGTATCTGAGTCATAGTAGCAGGGGGAGATTTCAAATGCCTCTGTTGTTCTACATGAGAGCTAACAAAATGGTTGCTTCTGTTCCTTGTAAACATTACATTGCAGACAGTGGCCTCCAGTGGCCAGCTCTGGTAATGCTCCATAGAAATGCATCCTTATTTCAAGGATTTTTTATGGAATGTTTTTAGACCATGGATCACTGAAACTATGGAAATCAAACACACAAATATAAGAGATTACCTATAGATCTATTTATGTGTTGCATTTCTATCCTGACATTTCTCACATAAGCTCTAGGCCAGTGTTTCCCAACCTTTGGTTCTTGGACTTCAATTCCCAGAAGCCTAAGTCAGTTCATTAGCTGATCAGTGCTTTTGGAAATTGAAGTCCAAGGACTAAAGGTTGGGAAACACTACTCTAGGTGGTACATAGAGCTTGCTTCCTCTCTCATTCTCATGACGACCCTCTGAAGTAGATCAAGCAAAGAGATTGTGAATAGCCTAATGCCACCAAGTACAATTGTATTTCAACGCATGGAAATTTGATCTAGTGTAGAGGTTCCCATCTTACGCCCACTGGCCAGGTCCAGCCCACGACACCAATTAATCTGGCCCATTGTGAGGACCTAGCCACAGGCGGAAGCTCCCTACCGCCACTAGAAGGGCCAAAACGTGAAAATGTTCTGTCCTACCTCCTGTTGCCATGGCAAATGGCAGAGGTGCAAAAGCAGCTGAAAAAACACCCCAGTTGCACCCACCACCACTGCTACCATGGAAACTGGAAGTGCCGGATGTGGCAGGAGGAACCACAACTCTGACCCGCTCACCTGTGTGAGTTGTGTGTGACTGGCCTTTGGGGCTGCCCTTGATGACCATTTGGAGGCTGCAGCTGGTTCAGAATTCAGCTCCCCATGTAGTGATGGGGGTGCAGACATTATGCCCTTGCCTTACCCCTGCTACGGGAGCTGCATTGGTTGCCAGTGTGCCTCTAGGTGCAATTCAGTGTGCTGATAATTACCTTTAAAGCCTTACATGGTAGTGGGCCAGGATACTTAAGAGACCGTATCACCCCAAGGATATCTGCCCGTCCCACTAGAGCGGTCAGGAGGGGCTCTTTAAAAATACCAAATGCTAGAGAGACTCACCCTATGGAACCTCCTGCAGTTGAACTGCATCTGCAGACAGAGCTGCTGCCCTTCAGGAAAGAGCTGAAAACCTGGCTGGTGGGACAGGTGTGGGGAGGTGGAGAGGGAGCTCCCACCCCATCCCCACTGGCTCATTTAGAGCAGGATCACTCATGCTTTTAAAAGTTTTAAACTAGATTTTTAATTGGTGCGAATGGGAGATAGTTTTTCAGTGTATTTAGGAATTTTAAGGGTTTCTATTGTTTAAACATTAGGGATTTTATGTACGCCGCCTAGAGTTGCATGTCAATTGGGTGAATATACAAATTGAATAAATAAATAAATAAATAAAAAGATTGGCCACCCCTGATCTAGCGCAACACTCAAACCACTGCACCATGTTGCCTCTTTCCGTATGGTGCTTTATAAAGCGGCAAAACAAAAGAAATAGCAAGAAGTTTAAATTTCTCTGTTTGCATTGTGTTGATTTCAGCTCAGTGTTGTAAGTGCCTTCAAGTTGTGCCTTCAAGTTGTCTTGGTATTTTTCTGGACATATGAAAGTTTTAACATGTTTTAATATTAACAAATCAAAAGTAATTGTGAAAGATAAAGAACAAGTAGGAAAAGGAGAGTTATGGCTAACATCCGATGAATGTAGACACATTTGTTATGAATATTTAGGTTGTCTTGGGAGGCAAGCGATGAGAAACCTGGGGAACATAGTGAAAAGTAGAGACATCACATTGCAAACAAAAATTCGTACAGTCAAAGCAATGGTATTTCCGGTGGCAATGTATGGTTGTGAGAGCTGGACCATTAGGAAAGCTGAGCACAGAAGAATAGATGCCTTTGAGATGTGGTGTTGGAGGAGAGTTTTGAGAGTCCCCTTGGACAGTGAGGAGAACAAATAGGTCAATCTTAGAAGAAATCAACCCTGACTGCTCCTTAGAAGAGCAAATAGTAAAGATGAAGCTAAAGTACTTTGGACATCAAGTGAGAAGAGAGGATTCGCTTGAGAAAGCCTTGATGCTGGGAAGGGTGGAGGGCAAAAGAAGAAGGGGGGGCAAAAATGAGATGGCTAGATGGTATTGTAGACACAATGGGCACAGAACTGAGCGAGTTGAGGAGGATGGTGGAGGACAGAGGTGCCTGGCGGACAGTGGTCCATGGGGTCGCAAAGGGTAGGAATTGACTGTGCGACTGAACAACAACAACAAAAAGGGAGTTAAGCCATGGCTTAATGGAAAAAGTGGTTCTGGTATCAGAGGCAGTGCCCCCTACTATATGTGCCATGTTTGCTCTTCTTCAGAGAGGGTTTTTACCTCCAAATCAATCTGAAACAGCCTAATATAGGCTGAATAACCGCATGACCAGTTTGATTGAAGGAAGTGCTGGTGGTGATAATGTACAGGTGTGTGTTATGGCCACTGATAATATTCATCAAACCATTAATCTGCACAGAACAGAAACAGGGAACTTGTTTTCCATGCCAATTAGGTAGTGCATGGGGACCGTCTCGTCACAACAGGTTCTGCATTGACAATAGGTCAGCATGCAAGTGTCAGATCTGGTGCTTCAAGGTGTGTCTGCTCATTGCCTCAGCTGCTTTTCCTGCCCTGAGTGAATCATTGGCATTTTTCGCCCTTTCTTCCATCCGGTTGGGTTGGGTAGAGCTCTGAATGAGTTGTGCAAATGGAAGTAAACCAACAGAACCGCAGCTGGCCTTGCCTAACCCAGGGCCTTCCACTGTTGGTAAGGATGGAGGACTGGAGTAGCTCTGTCTGATATTCCCAAACCTATGACACTTAAGTGCTTATGGCCACTTTATTTAAGTAAATATATATCAATCTTACAGAGATACCTGTTAGGGGCCTTCCTCTTCTATACCTAAGTTTGAGGGAAGCTTACTACTGTACCTCTAAGCTTCTAATATCCCTAATTGCCTCCAAACATATGGTGACATCAGTCTGTCACCTAATAATCAGTGGTGGTAAAGCAAGTGTCAAATAGACAGGCACATTTAAATGAATTAAAATTGTTGTATACGTTTTAAAACTTATAAGTGTTTACCATCAGGGTCCCATTAGCATGCTTAGCAAGTCTCCATGATCTCAGCAGACAGGTGCATAATCCATTATTATTAGTATTAAAATAGTTAGCTATATCTTACTTTGACATAAAAATATTTTAAGGCATTTTACAGTAAAAGCTGAGTGGCTTAGTGGTTAAGACACTGAGCTTGATGAACGGAAGGTCAGCAGTTCGAGACCCGAGTGCTGTGCAATGGACTGAGCTCCCATTGTCTGTCCCATTCCCCAACAGCCTAGCAGTTCAAAAGTAAGAAATTGCAAGTAGATAAATGGGTACCACTTCAGTGGGAAAGGTAATGCATTTCATGCACTTCAGCATCTAGTCATGCCTGCCATATGACCATCGAAGCATCTTTGGCTGTAAATGGAGATGAGCACCGTCCCCTAGAGTTGGATACGACTGGCTTTCAAGCAAGGGAGACATTTACCTTTTCCTTACAGTAAAAGTCATTTCTAAAGTATAGTTTTACAGAAGTAAATTTAAAGCAAGAACTTATGAACCTGTCTGGAAGCATAAAACTGTTTAAAAACTTGCCAAAATAAGGCTCTGATAATACTGAAAGCAATAGCTGGTGATGATAACAGAATGAATGCCAAGCAGGTCCTTCTGGAGAAATCATTATTGTGAGTAGGTTGCCATGCCAGAAATGATAAGATTATCCTCTTCCAGTAGACAACAACCCCGTTTCAGATTGCAGGCAGCCCCCCCCCCCCCCCATGGAGGCAGGTAGCCTTAAGCTTTGCTGGTCCTCCTAAGCAATATAAGAATTTAAGGTTCAAAGACAACTCATTGAACTGGTTGTGGAAAAGAACTGGGAGCCCAAGTAAAAGAACTGGGAGCCAATGTAATGCTCATATGGTGTAATCATAGGTCCTAGTGACAAAGCAGAATTTAATGATGGCAACATTGCTCACTGTAGCTTCAGTTCAGTTGCACAGTCGATTCCGACCCTTTGCGATCCCATGGATCACTGTCCGCCAGGCACCTCTGTCCTCCACCATCCTCCTCAACTTGCTCAGCTTTGTGTCCATTGTGTGTACAATACCATCTAGCCATCTCATTTTTGGCCGCCCCCTTCTACTTTTACCCTCCACCCTTCCCAGCATCAAGGCTTTCTCAAGCGAATCTTCTCTTCTCACTTGATGTCCAAAGTACTTTAGCTTCATCTTTACTATTTGACCTTCCAAGGAGCAGTCAGGGTTAATTTCTTCTATGATTGACCTATTTGTTCTCCTCGCAGTCCAGGGGACTCTCAAAACCCTCCTCCAACACTTTGGACCACATCTCAAAGGCATCTATTCTTCTGCGCTCAGCTTTCCTAATGGTCCAGCTCTCACAACCATACACTGCCACCGTGAATACCATTGCTTTGACTATACGAATTTTTGTTTGCAATGTGATGTCTCTACTTTTCACTATGTCCCCCAGGTTTCTCATCGCTTGCCTCCCAAGAATCAGTCACCTTTTTATTTCATGGCTGCAATCCCCATCTGCAGTGAGCTTTGTCCTAAGAAAGTAAAATCTGTCACTGCTTCTACTTCTTCCCCATCTATTTTCCAGGGACTGATAGGGCCTGTTGCCATGATCTTGGTTTTCTTTATATTGAGTCTCAAGCCAGCTTTTGCCCTTTCTTCTTTCAACCTAATCAGGAGCTTTTTAAAGTCCTCCTCACTTTCTGCCATTAGGGTGGTATCATCTGCATATCTGAAATTGTTGATGTTTCTCCCAGGAATTTTGATCCCAATTTGTGATTCCTCCATCCCTGCATTGCACATTATGTGCTCTGTGTATAAGTTGAATAAGCAGGGTGACAAAATACAGCCTTGTCTTACTCCTTTTCCTATTCCAAACCACTCTTGTCATTCCGTATTCTGTCCTTATTGTTGCTTCTTGATTCATATACAGGTTTCTCATGAGGCATATAAGGTTATATGTAAATTACATCATATCACCATAGACTAACCTGGATATTTTCAGAGCCTGGTTAACTGAGGCTAGACTGCTGCACCAGCTTAAGATATTAGAATGGATTCTGTTACCCTGAAACAATTTGCCCATTGAATGACAGAGGTGGATTAAAGGGAATCCACAGCCTGCAAACATGATCCTTTAAGATGGAGTTCACTGCCCCAACATATAATATCTCTGCATTAGGATGAAAATCCCTGTTCTGCCCAGCTGTGGGTTGCCAGGAGAACCATCCGCCCACAGTCCCCTTGTTACCTAGAATGGCCTTCATTTTATTGGCTGTCATCCAGTTAATTACTGAAGCCAAATTCTGGTTTAGTACTTCCTCTGCTTTACTTGTATTAAAGAAAAGGGGGCATACAAGAGAAGTCTATTTGTTGATTGTTCACAGCTGCTATTGTATCCCAATGGACTATTTGGTTGAGTCCAGTGGCTGCGGAAATTCTAGGAAGTTGCTGTGATTTCAGGATTTGAGTCAAGAACAAGAGAACTGAAGAGGCAGCTGCTGTTGTTCCCAGAAAGAAGGATAAGATCCTTGCCACCTTGGTTTAGCTAGAAGAATTTCAGTATGTTTATGCAGTAAGGGCGTTGAAAGGTTGAATCCATGTAAGTGATTTTAT
Source organism: Furcifer pardalis (assembly GCA_030440675.1). Classification (NCBI taxonomy): domain Eukaryota; kingdom Metazoa; phylum Chordata; class Lepidosauria; order Squamata; family Chamaeleonidae; genus Furcifer; species Furcifer pardalis. The sequence goes on along the minus strand of CP126896.1, from coordinate 11,595,129 downwards.
GCACAGTAAAACCCCAGTTTACAATTGTGGTCCATTCCGACAGCTTTCGTCGGAAACCGGATCAATCGTAAACCAAAACACATTTTCCCATAGGAATGCATTGAAAATAAAAAGCCCTGTTCCCGACCTCCCACCAAAAATCCACCACAACCCCAATGCAAGATGCTATCTTTCCCTACCTGGCCTGGGCTTTGGCGCTTCTTCCTCAGGGTTGGCATTGGGCGAAGAAGAAGAGTGGTTTGTCTGGCTGTCAGGACACGTCCAGGGCTCCCCTGCTGAAGATGTCTTAGCCAGGTGAAGCAAACCGCTCATCTCCCCCCTTCTGTGCCTGTGTCAGTGTGGCAGAAGGGGGGGGGGAGCCAATTGCAGCTGGCGACCTTGCCTTGTGCATTCATGGCGCCTCTTACAGAGATGTTGCTAAGGTGCAGGATTTAAAAGACATCTCACACTGGAAGAGCCGCTGTGAATCTGCAAGGCAAAGTCGCCTGCTGCCATCGTGCCACCCACAGAGTCCAAAAATGGCTGTGGGTGGTCTTAAATACTATTTTCTATTGATTTCTTTTTGTTATGCGATTTTTATGTTAACCTAGCCGTTTGTTAACCAAGGTTCCACTGTACCTTTAGTTTGACACACTCTGCAGTAGTTTTCTATCCCATTTCAAGCTGAGGAAAATCTAATTAAGTACATATAGTTCAACATTCTGTTTCTCTAAATCAGGTTGGCCAACCTTGATGTCCCAGGTGTTCTCGGACTTCAGTTCCCAGAAACATTGATCAGCAGGTGTGCTTACTTGGGCTTCTGGTAATTGAAGTCTAAGAAGTCTCTTCTAAAACAGGTAATGTGAGAGGGCGGGGGAGGTCACGTATTTCAGAATCTCCCAGCCAACCTGAAAAAGTTAACATTTCAAAATATAGTTCCCAGAATCTTACAGCCACAATTAGCATATGTCTACCCATCTTAAATGTACTTCTTATTGTTGGGGGGTTGGGTGTATTAGACAAGATGAGAGCAGTACCATCAGGAATTTAGTCACTGACTTAGGCTTCTGGGTATTGAATTACCTTGTGGGGTGTGGGGCCCACATTGGGAACCACTGAACTAGACTCATAGCAAAATGTTCAAAACTGGGACATCGGAATAGGATGCATCTGTTTTCAGGAATTAATGGTTGCACGGACAGGAGAAAATTGGTAAATCCAGTGGTGATGAGGGCAGTACAGTTTTTGAAGGGCAGCTTTTTGTCATCCACAGAAGTGGAAATTGATCCTGGTGGAACGACTTTCATATATGACACTCAAGGTCATCCTTGTTATACTTACTACACATGTGTTTTAGCACTGTACAGAAGGTAATTTTAAATTACATCTGAACAGTTGTGCCTCAGAAAATCCAACAAGGGCACAGTCTAAAACAAAACTGACTGTATTTCCAGCGAACATTGTTACTGAATACATATCTCCCTTTGATCTATCCAACTCGATTTTGGGACACTTAGTAACCTGATAGTGTAAATTCATTAGTGTGGCAATCTAGATATATTTTCCCTCTGCAAAATGTTGTTGGAAACAACTCTTGGGATGTACAGATGCAAGCTGCATTAAAACAGGCCCTTTTAATTGCAAGATTGGAAATGTATACTATCTGGTGGTTTTTTTAAGGATCTGAAGTTCTATTTCAAGGAGTCTCAAGAGGTCTGAAGATTTAGTGCAATTGCTATTGTACTTTTAACATGTTTTATTTTGATAATTTATGTTCTATTGATTTGGATATATACAGGGTGGCCTATAAATTCCTATTGCAGTGATGGCAAACCTTTTAGAGACCAAGTGCCCAAACTGCAACCCAATACCCACTTATTTATTGCAAAGTGCCAACACAGCAACAGAGGAGGAAGGAAACACTCCCATTGGGCTGCTGGGCAGAGGGGTGGAGCAAACTCTGTGCTGGAGGGAGGAAGGCAATGTTCCCATTGGGCTGCTGGGCAGGGGGCGGGGCAAACTCTGTGCTGAGGTGACTGCACAGGTGCCCACAGAGAGGGCTCCGAGTGCCACCTCTGACACATGTGCCATAGGTTCGCCACCACTGCCCTATTGAATCTTTCTCTTAATTTGCCACATATTGTATCCAGGGTGTCACCAATATTCTTGCGCTCATGTATCCACATACTTGTCACAATACACTCTTCAATATTAATCGGGGGGGGGGGATTATTATATATATGATATTTCCAATTAGTTATTAATTCACCAGGAAGGAAAGCAGTAGTAAATCAGTGCAGAAGTGCCTTTAACTTTGTCCATTGTTTCTCAACCTTGTGATAGCAGAGACACATTATTTTCAGCTAAAATGGAGAAGCTCTTAACTCCTATGTCCAGAACGAATGTTTTGGTTAGAATGGGACATAGCATTTCCAGAACAGAAGAACATGTCAAGATAGGGGCAGTAACCTCTGTGTAAGTCATTTGAATTTATAGGGGCGTCTTTAATTAGCTCATGTCTTCTCATAGCACACAATTTGGGAATTCCTATTTTAGTTCAATGAGTGTTTGTGAGTTGTTCCCTTAAGGTCTAAAGTACATGTGACAGAGGTATGTTTGCACGGAGGCTTGCTCCATGTAGAGCGCAGTGCAGTAGTCCAATCTAGAAGTAAGCAAAATATAAATTATTGCGGTCAGGTCTCCTTCCTCCAGCTTTAGTTTTAAATGAAAAGGCACATTTTAAACACTCAAATATAAAACTGTCACATCTAATTTTGCTTATGAAGGTTAGATATGCCTGTTCTCAGACTTGCTGGTGCCACTTACCGTAAGTCTGCTCCCGACAGAGTGGGCTGAGAGAGAGAGAGTTGGAGAGTGCTAAAGCTAGGCAAATAAGTTGCCAGATGCAGTCTATGTGATTCCTTTTGCTTCAGAATTCAAATACAGTACTGTACAGGAGTTTTAGAGGGTACAGTTTCAGTGGGTAAACTAAACCCCAAAGAGGTTTTGTTTTGCATGTGGTTAGTACCTAAAGTCGAAAATGAAAAAGAAGGAAAGAAAAGGATAAATTGTGGTGAAAAACCAGAATTGGCAGTTAAAAAGATGGTTTAAGAATGACTGTTGTAATTTTCCAGTGTTAAATGGCTGCATGTTGGTTCCTGTAGTGAGATTTGTATTGACAGGCAAAGTTATCATGCCAAGTCTACTTTTATTTATATATTCAGCAATAAGTTTCATTTAAAGTAAACCATTAGATTAAGTGAAACTTATGTGCGCACACACACATCAAAACATGTGAAGCTTCGGCAAGGTGGCTGTGTTCAGAATCTGCACTGATTTGGATATAAGTCCAGTTTGGGAGATGATCCTTTAAGGTCCAAACTAGATGCGACAGAGATATGCCTATTAAAACAACTATTGTAAACATAGTCATAAATGTTGTTCAGCTGTGACAGTCATTTGTGGCATATCAACTACAAAGTTGTACCTCGCTTAAAGTGCATAATGCGTTCCACAGGATTGCTCTTTAAGCGAGTTTGTAAATGACCAATTTGGGGGGGGGGGGATTGCGAACCCTGATGTATTTGTTAAGTGAGTTTTTGGTTGGTTTTATTTGTTAAGCAAAGTGAACATTTAGAGAACATTCTGCTCTTTAAGCGAGTTACTCTTTAAGCAAGACGCTCTTTATGCAAGGTTTGACTGTACTTTAAGGTAGAGAGGGAAGAAATCACTAAAATGTCAGGTTTATAAATGCTTTCTCTGGTTAGTTTACAAAGAGTATACAGTATTCTCCAAGAATGGCTATATAGAAGATAAATGTTGGTGTAATCAAACCACTTCTAGCTTAGTAGCTATTCCATGAGTTTTTGACTAGCCAATACTGTACTACCCTGCTTGTTTCTTGGAAACTAAAGGCCATCGCTTCCTCTGTTAACTCATTCAACCTCATGTTAAGTTTTCTTTTCCTACTGTCTTCAACTTTTCCTAGCATTGTCTTTTATGTTGAATCCTGTCTACTCCTACTGTATCCACAGCATGATAGCCTCAATGTAGTCACCTTAGTGGATGACTTCACCATAAATGTCATCTTAGTGGATGATTACACCATAATAAAAACAGGATTTGCTTCTTTTATACCACGGATGTGCTTGCTCAAGACTGCCTAGCACAAAGGTAGAATTGAATGCATATGTGTCCAAAGCAACTTATTTCTGTGCTGGAGGGCTTCTGCTCCTCCCCCTCCCAATGTTTATATGTTTTGATCGTTTTTTAATTAGTTTTTAAAAAAAAGCAAATTGCATGAAGGAAAGACTGATGGAGGCAGGATCACGGAAAGGAAGGAAAGAAGAGGGGTTGTGGGTTGGATTGGAATGACTGTCACATCACCAGCATGGACACTGAGCTTCTGATTCAGTCCACAAACCCGATGTGAGCACTTGTTATGATTTCAGTTATAGTTGCAGCTGCAAATCAAACTCAGCAGCGTTGAATTGCTCCAATTCAGCTTTCCAATGTAATACAGTAATACCTCGGATAACGTTTACCTTGGATAACGCTAAAATCGCATAACGTTATCTGGGGAGGAGAATTGGATCGAATAACGTTAAGGTCCTATGGGATGGATCGAATAACAACCGCTAAAGCCTGTGCGGTTACATTGTATCTCTTTGGAGCTTTAACGTTATCCAATCCATCCCATAGGATTTTAACATGCATCAGATAACACTAAAAATCGGATAACACCAAGACTTGTGGAACAAAGTCTTAGCGTTATCCGAGGTATTATTGTACTGTAATACCCTTAGTTCCTAATGGGAATAAAGATTTGATTTGATCTAGAAGTCTTTTATTTTTTTGTTAGTTTGTAGTATCCAATTCCACTCTGCAGATGAATCCGTTTTCTTCCTGCCATTTCTTTTCACTGTCCAGCTTTCACATCAATACATTGTAACTGTCAATACTTTGGATGTGTGGTCTTGAGCTTAGTCTTGAGTGATGCATCATTGCACTTAATCTTTTCTAGTTCCTTTGTAGCTGCTTTTTCAAGTCTTCTTATTTCTTTGGACCACTTTCCATTTTGATGGATGATTTACTCAGAATATTTTAAAAAGTTCATAACTTTAATTTCTTCACCATCAAAATGTACACTTTTAAATTCTGTAGTCATTATTTTTGACTTTTTAATGTGCAGCTATATTCCTGCTTTTGTATTTTACTCATTGTCAGTAGTAATTTCAAATCATTGCTACTTTCTGCCAATAATAAGACATCATGGGCACATCTACCAAATTTACACTTCTCTTTCATTTGAATTGAATCTGGCTTTCTTCGTGGTACATTCTGCATGTAGGTTAGACAGAGAAATAAAAAGATACTTTTGTTTGATACCTCCACAAAATTGGAAACTGCTCTCCATATTCTGTCCTAATAGAGTATAAGTTAGTAACAATAAAAGTCACCTTTGCTCAAAAGCCAGCCGTATCTGACTAGGGTGCAGTGCTCATCTCCACTTACAGTCAAAGAGCCAGCAATGTCTGCATGGCCATGTGGCAGACATAAGTAGATGCTGGAGCGCATGGAATGCTGTTACACATGAGGAAATGTTCTGGTACAACCACTTTTTTAAAAATGATCCATTGCTTTTCATGACCTACACCAGTAGAAGATAAATTTCTTGAAGGAAAAATATCTTCACCATGTGGGAAAGACATGATTCCATGGCTGCTGTGTGGTAATGAGAAAGAGAATAATGGAAGCTAAGCTAATGAACAGGGAGAGGCAAAGCAGGGTTGGGGAAAAGTACTTTATCAATGGATTAGTGACAAGGACAAACATATTAAGTTGTAAAAGCCATCTCCCACAAACCCAGTGCTAGTGCACACAGGATTGTTTGCCATGTCAATAAAGTTTGGGTTTGAAGTGTTGGTGTATCTGTGGTACCTGAGCCATTGTTAAGGGAATTGTCTGTTTATTTATTTATTTATTTTATTCCAATTTGTTATCTCGCCCCAATCAGGTAGACCCAACTGGCTTACAACATAAATTAGAAAGGGACATAGCTTAAAACAAACAATTCATAAGTAAATAAAAACCAATAGGACAGTCCCCAACGTGCCCCATGCATATTAAAATTCACTTAATCTCCCAAACTCCTACTCAGTCCTCTGACATGCTCAAACATATGCATTGGGCAATCCAGTTAGGATTATAAAACATTTCTTATCTTACAGCGTGTTGTAAGAAACAAGAACATCTTTTTTAAATGCTTTGTTCTGGTTGGACAGGGGAGAAATCTACGTCAACTGTGTGGTCATGTCTGGAGTATATTAATCAGCTGTATTCAGACACTGCAGAGCATCATTTCTGAATCATCAGATTAGAACAACTCATGAAATGCCTTTCATAAATATAACCAAAATTAAATTATGAGCTCTCGCCAATGTTGTTAGGAAACTCTTCAGAAACATAATACCGTACTGCTCATGAATCTGCCATTTTGCTCAGTTGGATTTATTAACGTACTAACTTGTGATGTTTCCCCCCTTCAGTTGGCCCTCTGCGTGTGGAGTTTTCACAGCCAGTGACTCTAAAGACTGTGGAAGAGGAGAATGCAGAAGTCAGGGATGGGGGTCGCTACACCCCAATTGATTGCAAAGCACTTCAGAAAGTAGCAATTATCATCCCATTCAGAAATCGAGATGAGCACTTGAGATACTGGCTATTTTATCTCCATCCTATCCTTCAGAGACAACAGCTTGATTATGGTATATACATAATTAACCAGGTAAGATATCTTGTGGTTCTAAATTGTTTGTTGCATGTAAAGAAGAGATATGTCCATGCTGTCATTTTCTTTCAGCCGTATTTTTAACTTGGGAATCAAGTTGGCAGTACTATCCTGAATACTATATTTGGTGAAATGAAAGACTGTGGTAAATTGCTGCAAATAAAATAAAAAACCCTCGGTCTGCATGCTCTTTAACAAAACAAATAATGCTCCCCTTATTTATTAAAATTTTGTTTTTAGAAACACGCATCCTGTATTCATGGCCCAAAGGTCTAATGACAGTGGTTGACAATCTTTTAAAAACTGGGCAACAATACAAAATTTCAGTATCAGGACAAGCATGTGATCTGGTAAAAATCTCCAAACCAGGTGAAATCTATCCTCCTCCTCTGCTGAGCCACCCAAATGACATTCCAAAATTGACTGGCATTCTAGAAGTCAAGAATGAGTTGGCTGGGCCAGGTGTCCATAGGTAGAAAGCTTTAGGAATTTTTGTATTGGTGTCTTCCTTGTAGATCTGGTTAGGGTCTTCTGAATCTCAAATAACAGCGGCACACAAAAGCAGTATATGGGCAGAGGGCTCCTTTGTTTATTTCATTTCTGTTCTTTCTTTTATAGAAAAACATCAGCATCAGCATTATACCTATAAGAGCAGAATAGTTGAAACAAAGCAACAGTGTTGTGTCTTCTGAATTGGGCTCTTCTATTTAACCTTTTTTTGCGGTATAGAATTGGATGTTTTATTCTTATCCTGAAATTATAAAATGTCCAAGTACTGGCAAATAATGCTTTTGGCTGGTTAGAACTCTTTGCTACATGTAATATACTTTCATATGCCTTTTGTCATAGTATTTGTCTCCAGATTACACTGCTTTGAATGTTTGTTGCTATTTTTCCAATTGCTAGTCCTAAAGAGAGTTTTGAGTTCATCAGAATGAAGTGAGCATCCTTTTACAACTGTGATATTTAAAAAGTGGCAATATTTTATTAATGAGATGACTTTGTTTCCTTGTCTCATGCCATTTAGGTGGCATTTGGAAAAGCTACTTTTTGGACTACAGCACCCAGAACCTCCAGTGGGGTTGTAGGAACTACAGTCCAAAAAGTAACTTTTGCATTCTCTTATTTTTTCTCTGCTATTTATACTTTCTTAAGAAAATACCTTTCCAAGTATTTAGGCTAGAGTCCAGGCTGATGGGACTAGGTCAGTGTTTTCAAATCTTTGGGTTTTGGACTTCAATTCCAAGAAGCCTAAGTCAATCCCCAAAGCACTGATCAGCCAATGTACTGACTTAGGCTTCTGGGGCATGGGTCCAACTTCAGGAACCATTGGTCTAGGATAGGTCAGTGATAGTGAACCTTGACATTCCAGCTGTTCTTGAAATTCAATTCCCAGAAACCCTGATCAGCAGGAGTGCTGACTTGGGCTTCTGGTAACTAAAGTCCAAGAACACCTGGAGTGCCAAGGTTCGCCATCATGGGTTGAGGTGGATGGCAGAAGGGTAGACTAATGGCCAATTACTTTGTGGCTCAAATGGAGACGTTCATGGCCCGCTTAAACCACAGGCAACACAAACCAAAGGATAATAATAATTTCGTGTCAGAAATTATTCTGGGTTGAAAGGATTTTTGTTGGAGAAACTCGGCTCAGGAACACCCGAATGAGACCCTTTTCATTCCTCAAGATCTTTCCCCCCCAACATGGCCTCTATTTATCTACTTGCAATTTCTTGCTTTTGAACTGCTTGGTTGAGCAAAGGGTAATTACAGATCAGTGGTTTTTATAGCAACCTGGGGCAAGAGACCAGTTATCTGGTATCATCAGCCAGCCTAGGCCAAAAGAATTTGGGGTGGTTACACAAATATATCAGTGGATGTGTACCCTGAAACTTGGCCGTGCAAGAATGAGTTTTGGATGGGCAAAGTTCCTGGTTCTAGTCTTAGGGCATTTGTCCCTTGACTTGTCCTGTAATGTACAGTACTGTGATTAGCTGTTAGTTGGCTGAACTGCTATTGCATAGCATTCTGTTTTAATTTGTGAATAGTGCGTTAAATTCTAAGATTGTTGTTGACTATTTTTCTGGTACAGCCAGAAATAGAACATCTGACCCTCCAGATGTTGTTGGACTGCAGTTCTTGGCATTCTGCCCCGTTGCTCATCAGGGCTGATGGGTGTAGCACACCAAAAACATCTGGAGTGATATACTTTACTAACACCTTTGAAAAGTTTCACATTTTCTAGATTACGTATAGAAAATTACAACAAGAACTGTCATTTATGTAGCTATTTGTGTATATATTGTATATGAATGAACTTTTTCAAGCCAAATATACCTTACCTTGGCAGAAGCACCACAAAGCCAAGTTCATCTGTACTGTAAACCTTAGAATAAGCTTTTGTTGCCATGGGCTAGTTTTGTAAGCAAGATATGTCTGCATAATTCTGTTGCCTTGCTCATGGTAACCTGCCTTCTCAGGAGAGGAACTAGTAGCTCTTGAGTTCTGTACACATGTGTTGCGTCTTGACTAATTAGGCAGTCTAAGATGGGATTTCAGTACAAAATTTTGCTCCAGTGCCAGATGTGTAACAGAACCCCTGGTGTACACTTTTTGCCTTTCCTTCAGATTATGTGACTGTTCCATATGTTATTTAGTGTGCAGGCTGTTTAGAGAGCTTGCAGACATGGAATAGAAGCTATACAGTACAGTAATACCTTGGATAACGCTAAGACTTGGTTCCACAAGTCTTGGTCTTATCCGATTTTTTGTGTTATCCGATCCATGTTAAAATCCTATGGGATGGATCGGATAACGTTAAAGCTCCATAGAGATACATTGTAACCGCACATGTTTTAGTGGTTGTTATCCGATCCATCCCATAGGACCTTAACGTTATTCGATCCAATTCTCCTCCCCAGATTACTTAACATTATGCGATTTTAGCATTATCCGAGGTAAGCGTTATCCGAAGTATTACTGTATCTGATTTGGTAAGTTAATTTTTCAAGGTCTGTGCCACGCTATGCAGTCTGAGGACTCTTGGCTAGAATTCTGTTGGACATTTCAATGGATGCAAGAGAATAAGCGGAAATTGTCATGACTAATTGATGAGGTAGAGTCCATTGTTGGTTGTGCAGTCAGTTGCACACCTGGCACATACCTGTCACTTTTGTCAATTAGTCACAGAAACTGTGGTGATTCTTCTTGCTTATGCATAACATATCAAATAGGATTTTGGCCATTGGGTCATAAATAATCGCACACTGTATGCTGTATTGTTCTTTGCCACCTTGAAGGCATCATCTCTGAGCAGGCTTTGCTGATGGCTCCTACCAACTTTGTTGGAACAGTAAGTCAAACATTTAATAGTCTGATGAATTTATTTGCCTGTACAGTGTTGTCCTTTAAATACCTTAATGCAGTGATGGCGAACCTTGGCACTCCAGCTGTTCTTGAACTTCAGTTCCCAGAAGCCCTGATCAGCAAGAATGCTGACTTGGGCTTCTGGTATTTGAAGTCCAAGAAACACCTGGAGTGCCAAGGTTCGCCATCACTGCCTTAGTACAGGGGTTCCCAAACTTTTTATACAGTGGGCCTGACCATGCCCCACAGCCAGCTGAGCGGGTCAGACCATGCCCCAGAAGTGGAAGTAGGCATATTTATGGTTGTCATAAATGCGCATACTTCCATGTTTATGACAGCCCCGAGCACATTTATGCAGGCTGTAGTTTGGGAGCCCCTGCCTTAGTGTTTCCTTTAGCTATCTAGCATGGGATATATGGCTACTAGTGTGTATTTCTCTGTGCCCAAAATAGGGATTTTAGGTGGTTATTCTCTGGGGTGTTTGTATATACATCTTTGAAGAAATAATAGCACCATATTCCAAAGGATGCTTGATTTGGAAAGAGATGTTACTGACTTTGGTGTTTTGGGTTCAGACACTCCAGTTGGATTCTGTGCAAAACTCCTCTGTATAGCAGTTTTTAAATTGAAAGAGAAGATGATGGATACTAGTAAATTTACAAGCTATGATGTTTATCAAATGTAATTGCACTGTTGCTTCTCTCATTATGTTGCTGTTATTTTTCTTGGGAGGTCCAAGTGTGAGAATTTTCTGAAGCTTGTTAAGAAAATCTTGTTTCTTTGCTTTCTTGACAATTGCTTTTCTCTCCCTTCCCCTCTGCCTGCCCTTGTCTTTCCATCCTTTGCATCAATTCTTCCTCCTCTTTTCCACCCCTTTCTTCTTTTTAGAGGGGAACTCTTTCCTTTTTCTTGCTAAACCTGTCCTATAGCAAGGCACTCACTGAAGCAAGGCGAGTTTCTGTATAAGTGGTTCTAACTCCGCCAGCGCCCTTCTGTACTCTACATCTCATAGGCGGAAAAAGGGAAGGAAGGATTGCTGACCAGTCTACTGCTTCAATGGTAAAGTCCCAATCTCTTAATTTTCAAGGCAATGCAAATTCACACATGAATCCACTATTTTCACCATTGATGCCTGGAATATGATAGATTGCACTTTGTACTGAAATGAGGAAGAACAAATTGAGATCAGTTTAAAAGGCATGGGTAGGGTTGCTACACCAATAGAAAGAAACTGAGGGCAAATTTCTCTTCAGTTGTAATGTGCAACTTGGCTCACTCATTTTCAGTCAACTGTTTGCTTACTCAATTCCTATTTCTTTTATTTGCAGTCTGCTTCTTATTATTGTATTCCCAGTTTGTGATGGTTGGTTGTCTGATATATTGGGGAGTTGATCTGTAGAATGGTTTGTCTGTACCGGTTTTTCCAGTCCTCTTTCATAATATATGTGGTTTCTGAACCTTTTCTTGTGCTGGGAATCTTTATTTTATGACTTATCTGCCAACAGACTTCTTACATTCGCCAGGAAATTCCTCTACATTAAGGACCATTTGGGGAGAAGCTGGAGGCAGTCCCTTGGCAAACAGAATATTGGGTTGATTCTCATCCCAAATCTGATAATTGAGCATGTTCTTGAACAGACTTGACATACTTTTGCAGCTGTGTATTAAAACGGTGTAATATTCATGCACAAACTGAGTTTTTGGAGAGCCACATCCAAGATTGTTGTCCTTCACGTCTCATAATCTTTGGTAAACTTCTGAGAATTCTAGAGATTGCAGGAACTCAAGAGTGAAGTATGCTAAAACTATATTTATGGAAACAGTGCTGTTCCTAATGTTCTCATTAAGAAATCTCTGTTGTTAAAGTTTCCCAATCAGATCATATTTAAAAGATTGAATAAGTAAGGGCGTGAATTGTTTTCTGCAAAACATGGCAGGATGGGAAGGCCTCTGAATTGTAAGGTCTGTTAAGTTCAAGGAAGCAGCAACCTTCAAGTCTGATTTGAATATGCTTACCTTGCCACATCAGTCTTATCCTCTTTCTTCTTTACAGATAATATTTGTGTCTGATAATTAATGAGCACCAGTTCTTTGACTTATAAAAGAGAATTCTGTGTAGGGTTGGCTAACTTAGTATAAACAGCAGGGTTTCCCCCTCCCTAGACCTACAGTCGCTTCTTAAGGCAGAAGTACAGCTACTTTTTTTAACTAACTAAAGCAAAGTACAGCAATACCTCGGATAACGCTAAAATCGCATAATGTTAAGCAATCTGGGGTAGAGAATTGGATCGAATAACATTAAAGCAAAGGCTTTAGCGGTTGTTATCCGATCCATCCCATAGGACCTTAACGTTATTCGATCCAATTCTCCTCCCCAGATTACTTAACGTTATGCGATTTTAGCGTTTTCCGATCCCATTTGGGAAACACTGCTGTAAAGCAATCACACTTATATGCTGCCTAGTTCAGAGCTACTTCTTTGAGAACTTCTATGAGGAAGTTGCTTTCTTAGTCTATACATTATGTCAGTACAATACAGGTAGTTCCTGAAAGTCCTTCTGTTTCGTGGAGAAGAATATACAGGAAAAACCCCGATTTACAGATGCCTCGAGCTATGAATATCTCGAGTTAAGAAAGGGTTATTTGCGTAAATCGGTGTCCTGATTTGCGCAAATAACCCAACTTACGAAAGGGGTTTGTGTAGATTTTTACAGATCAGTATGGTGCTACAGAATGGTGCTACAGTGGGCTGCTTAGAGACACATGTGCATAGTGGGTAGATTCGGGAAGATTGGAAAATCAAGGTTAAAAGCATCTTTATTGAAAAATAAAATATAAAAAAATAAACAAATGAAATTGGGATTTCTGGTTTTGGGTTAGCAGTTCAAAAACAAGAAATTCCAAGAAGATAAAGAGAGACCACTTTGGTGGGAATATAAACAGCATTCCATGCCTGCCACATGTCCACGAAAATGTCTGCAGACACATACAGCGCTGACTCTTTGGCTATAAACAGAGATGAGCACTGAAATCTAGAGTCGGATATGACTGGCTTTTGATCAAGGATGACCTTTACCTTAGCTCAGAAAACCTTAGATTTTATGAACATTTTATGAAAACCTTAATTTTATGAACATAATGTCTTTATTTTCCCCATTTGAAACATCACCCTTAACTAATGAATGAAATAAAGGAAATAAATGCACTAATGAGCATAATTCAACACATTGATTTCACGCACTGAATCCCTGACGGTAGTGTCCTTAAACTCTACCTGCAAATTTCCCCCCGTTACTCGGGGGTTTACTATATCGACAAATATCAGCAGTATTAAGCAATAGAGCTAAAATAGGCAGTAGGCTCTGAAGAACTAGCATTGAAATAGCTTTTATTAGAGGCAGTGTAGAAAGATGATTTTTCTTAAAAAATTGAAGTGCAAAGATGGGGAAGAAAAAAATAATACTGGGGTGGGGTTTTAGCAGCAGCAGCAGCAAAAACAACAACAATAACAAGAACAAAATTTGGGGAGAAATCATTGAACTCCTATCTGTGTACACACTGTCTTGTGTTTCATCCTAAGTGAAAAAGCAAGGGATGCATTTGTCTGAAATCCAGTAATAAATTGCTCTAGATTAGGTTTACTGAACCAGTGGGAATTTGGTGAATCATCTCCTCAATTGATTAAAATTGGGCTACTCTAGTGCAGCCTACTACACAAAGCAATAAAATTTCAGCCAATGTAATTATTATGTTCCGCTTTAATAGGAATATCAAATGGCTCTATATCTTATGTCCAAAGAAAAGGAACACTTTAAAATACTGTACTTTCTGTTTCATTCCAATTCTTTATACAGTACAGTAAAACCTCATATAACACTAAAACCTGGTTCCACAAGTCTTCGTGTTATATGATTTTTCGTGTTATCTGATCCTCTATGGGATCCATAGAGATACATTGCAACCACACAGGCTTTCGCGGTTGTTATCTGAAGCATCCCATAGGATCTTAATGTTATCTGATGCAATTCTTCCCCCCAGATTCCTTAATGTTATGCGATTTTAGTGTTATTCGATACTAATGTTATATGAGGTATTACTGTATATTGATACTACACTTGATCTTATACAAGCGGCTGAGAAGCAACTAAGGCAACAATGGACACTTCCCTTGCTATAACCCAGTTTTTTTAAAATAGAGGTGGCCAATATATTCCAGCTGGACGTAGGGTATTTAATGCCAAAGTGTGTCCTCAACTGTTGTATGGGCTACCAATTTGGCACACTGTGGTGGACCACTCCCAGGAATTACCTCAATCCAGATTCCTCCAGAAGATATTTAGTTTCCCTAATTGCGTTCCATATGCTACTCTGATCCTCAAAGCAGGCCAACACCTCTTGGAAACTAAAGTGTGGCTAATAATATTTAAATTACTCTTTAGCACAACCCCCCTTTACCACAGCTCACAATTTCTTAAGGAGTTACAGTCTTCCGTAGAGGAAAAAATCTCTAGGCCTAGCGTTACAACCAATGGCACTATCCACTGCCTCTGAGGTCTTTAGATTAATTAAGCGAAGACTACTAGATATCAAGTACCAGATCCTCTGCAGTGTAGCCAGTAAAACTTGCTCTACCCTGAGGTTTGGGATCCTCCGACAACAAGCCCAAATGGCTCCCTATCTGTGTTGTAATCTGACTCTCCCTCATCAACCCAGGCCTTTTCACTGGCATAGTTCAACATTTTGCCCCTTGAGCTGCTATTTGAGAGAGTCAATAAAATCCCACATGGCAATAGGGGGTGTCCTTGCGGGGCCAAATATGCTAAATCAGTTATCCATGTTCTTTTCTACTGACCTTTTTACAAGGAAATGCACTTCAATTATCTAGATCTCATCTTAACCAAGTCTAGTGGACTCTCAGACTCCTCGGGGTGGGTGGGTTAAATTATGCAAAAAGAGCAGTGGTGTAGCGTAGGGGGCCCACGTCCCAGGCAGCACTTTTTGGAGGTGGCAAAAATTCACTGTAAATAGGCCGCTACGGCGACAGGACTTCACTGCCCCCCAGACTTACTAGCCACCAGGGTGAAGAGACCGCTGCAGGGATGGGCGCCGGCGCCCTGGGCCCTGCCCAGGGGGCGGCAAATTTGGCTTACGCCCCAGACAGCTGAAACTCATGTCATGGGCCCCATCCAGGGGGCGGCAAATTTGTCCGACGCCCTGGGTGGCTGAAACCCACGCTACGCCACTGAAAAAGAGATTTCACATAAGCATAAGGAAAAATATTTTGACACTAACTACTATAGGATAGAGAGGGCAGTGGTGTCACCTTCACTTGAGGTTTTAAAACAAAGGTTAGATAACCATTTATCTGTGGATTTCCTGCTTTGGCAGGGATTGGGTTGGATAGCCCCTGGGGTTCCTTTCAGCACTACAGTTCTATTATTCTGTGCTTTGCTTTTCTAGAATGCTGTGAATGTATGTTCTTCCCTTGTGTCAATTGAGTTCTTAAAACTTATCTCTCTGTTGTCACTATGGTATTTAGATTTCTCCTTAAGTCTGCCTGTTCTTGCTGAACTAGGCCCTTTGCACTGTGTCTTAAAATACACTATTCTTTTCCAAAGAGGCCTGTGTCACCACATGCTTTGCTGGATGGCCAAGCTAGACATTCTGCAGTAGACTCCTATCTGGAATTTGGAGCTCTACCAAAAATCTTAACAGCAGCAAGGAGAGGAAGTGGTAGGCTGGGGAAGGGTACATAAATGGCCCTCTGCCTGTTACATCTTCCTTGCAGCTCCTTCTTCCAGTTGTTTTTCTTCTGTCTGGAATTCCTATGTACAGTATCTGAGGGTTGCATGGGGAAGAAAATGCCGAGGATAAGAAGTGTCAGTAGAGCAGGGGTTGCCAACCTTTTTGAGTTGGGGGCTGAGTCGTGCTCCCTCAGACAGTTGAGGGGGCTGAACTGGTGGTGGGGCCCCCTGCTGTTTACGACAGCCATAAATGAGTCTGCGGCCGCTTCCGGTGGCGACTGGAGCAAGGGTGGGGGCCAAATTTTTTGACACTACTGGCCAGATCCGGGCCGTAGGCCATAGGTTGCCTACTCCTGCAGTAGAGCAATGCTAGGCAAACTGCTATTTTCCAAAACAACTGCAGGGTATCAGTTTTCTCTAGTTTTCTGCACTAAGATACACGGTTTAAGATATGCAGACGACACCATCTTACTGGCTGAAAACAGCAATGACTTGAAAGAACTTTTAATGAAAGTGAAAGAAGCAAGTGCCAAAAGCAGGGCTGCAGTTGAATATTTAGAAGATAGCAATCTTGACTACAGAAACTATACAGTTTTAATGTTTACAACAGAGGGAAATTGAAATAATAAAAGAGTTTGTATACTTTGGTCCAGTCATCGATCGAAATGGAGATTTTCGGAAAAATCTTGTATCGAATAACGCGATTTTTAGCGTTATCTGATACAGTCGTTCTTAGCAGCAGGGTGGCTGGAAAGCTGAACGGGGTTCTCCGTTCAGCTTCCCAGCCACCCTGCAGCTATGGAGGCAGGGGTGGGGAGGCTGGAAAGCTGACGGGGGGCTCCCCCGTCAGCTTCCCCAGCCAGCCCAAGCTGCAGATGCAAGGGCGGGTGGCTAGGGAAGCCGACAGGGAGTCCCCGTCTGCTTCCCCAGCCACCCTGCAGCTGTAGATTGGGTCCTCTGATCTCTCTGGAGCAGGCAGGGGACACAATCCAAGCTGTTACTGGGCTTCCCTGACGTCCTCAGCCGGTGCAGCAAGCCAAAACGTCAGGGTTCGAATCCCGACATTCTGGCTTGCTGCACTGGCTGAGGACATCGGGGAAGCCCAGAAACAGCTTGGATTGGATCTCCCCACCTCCCTGGACCCGGCAGGGGGGGGGTTCAGAGATCCCAAAATTGGTAAAAAAAAAAAAGTCCGTTTTTTTTACCAATTTTGAGGTCTCTGACCCCCCCCCCCCCCCGGGGCGGGTTCAGGGAGGTGGGGAGACCCGATCCAAGCTGTTTCTGGGCTTCCCCGACATCCTCAGCCAGTGCAGCAAGCCAAAACGTCAGGGTTCAAATCCCGACATTCTGGCTTGCTGCAGCCTCCAGGGAAACAGGGCTTTTTTTAATGTCGTGTGATCAATGCATCGCACAACGTTAAAAACCGGATAACAACGAGACTTGTGGAACCAAGTCTCAACGTTATCCAGGGTACTAGTACATTATAGTTATATAAAAATGAGGTCACCACTATAGAAGGAAATGTCATTTACTCTAAGTGCTTGAATAGTTATAAGGAATAATATTGCAATGTAGGATGTTTGGCCAACTAATAGTTACTGACTTCATCCATTATTGATAAAGTAAAATATACTATTGTCTAGGAAATACTTACAGTGGAATAAAATGAATTAAGAATGAAGTCATGGATAATGCTAAGTAAATTATGAACAGATTATGAACGTGGTAAAAGTTCATCTTTGATAAACAGTGGAATTAGTTATAATAAAAGCATCCTATTGAATTAGTTGTGTATTTGACCTGTACTGTAAAGAACTTCCTTGTTGACTAATTACTTAGTTTCTGCTTCTGTAAAGCCCAATTAAATAATGGCCTAATCTGGCTGTGTAAGGTATAAAAATGCCATGCTGAGCTGTAGTATTCTTTCAGACTTTGGAAATTATTCCTCTGAGTCAATATTAACATCTCAGATTTTGTCATGTTAATATTTAACAAAGGCTTTTACTGTCTCTTCACCGATAGTTTGGTCTGCTTATTTTCTGATTAAACCTAGTCTTCTTCATAGCCAGGAAATCAGAAAGCTAAGAGTCAGAAGGGCAGCAATGAAGGAATTGGAAAAGATCGTTAAGTGTAAGGATGTGTCATTGGAGACACTCTTGTATTCCCAGTCACTTGGTATGGGTGTGAAAGCTGGATAGTAAAGAAAGATGACGGAGGAAGGGAACGATTCATTTCAGATATGATCCTGGAGGAGACTTTTGCAGATATCCCCGACTGCCAGAAATACAGAATAAATCAAGACTAAACTATTTCTGGAGTTAAAAATGATGACATTCTGACTGTCACACTTTGGGCATATCATGAGATGGCAAGATTATCTGGAAAAAACAGTGATGGTGGGAAAGGTTGAAGGGAGGTAGGAAAAGAGGAAGACCAAACACAGGATTGATTGATTCCCTAAGAGGAAAGGTACAGGCTGTACCTCACAGGAGCTGAGCGGCGGTGTAGAGAACAGGAGATCTCTAATTTTAGAGGGTCACCATAAGCAGATATGATGGCATTGTAATAACAACAACACCTCTATAGTAGAAGGGTTAAAATTTCAATTATTGCTTATATTTTCAAGATTGTGCTTGTTGTTTCAGTCAACCATTTTCCCTATATTAATGTGCCACATATATTGATAACCACGCTGTTGAAAACTTTGGCAGTTTCAGTACTGAGTTACAGCTTATATCCAAATACAGTCTAGTTTTAAGATGGTGACTGTATGAAACACTCTTTGTTTTCGTTTTTTCTCTGCTTTTCAGATGGTAAAATAGGATGCATGAACTTAAGGAGGCATGGGGTGCAGCCAATTTATAGCTTTCACCTTAGTATAGGGTGCATTTATAATGCTGCTTTTACAAAATGCAGGCTTTTGATTTTTTACATTTCATATACGGTACATATCAGTACAGTATTACAATGTTATAGGCCAGCTGAGTGATGAATGAAGGATCTTATGCAGCCAAACTAACCTTTGCAGGTTCTTCAGTGGGGTCGCTGGCAAGAAGCGATAATCATTCTTGAGAGAGCTTGTCGACACTTACTGGTCTTCACTTAAAATCCATAAACACTGTAAGAGCTTGGTGTGATCTAGGGTACACAGAGCAGACTGGCATGTGCGAGCTATCAGACCTCCACATGGACCAACAGTGTACGCATGAATTGCATTGCTTCCAGGTAGAACTGTGAGTGATTGCTTGACTGATATGTTATCAAAGAGTTTTTTGAAGATAAGATAGCAGAAAATTACTGCGCTGGTAGAACTGCCTTCGAAAGTTGGTACAGCTGCAGATGGGTGGCAGCTGGTGAAACTGAAAGACAAATCCTTACATATGTAAATACTGTTTTACATACTTTTATTGAGTTGGTCCACAAGCATTAAGAGTGGTACATGTATACATGCCAGCTGGATCTGCTGACACAAAACCATCTGACCTGACCCAGGTTGACTCCCAGATCTAGCTAGGGGCTGTAGTTGTCTCATGACACAGATACTTTTGATTCTGCAATGTACAGCAGACATTGTGTCTGCTGTACAAATAGACAATGGCTTTGTTGCCTGCACATAGAGACTGATAAAATAATGTTATATTTAGCTTATTTGCGGGGAAGGAATGAGAAATAGGAACCTTACATTTTTCTTAGAAATATCTGGGGGAAAGGTTTGCTTTGTTTAAATCTCTCTCAGCCTCTGTTAATCACTTACTTTGGTTTCTGTTCCATATCAATCCCTGCAACTCTGTTTCTCATTGCTTTTAAACTGTCTCCTCATTTTGCTTGCTAAACGTTTTCTGTGTTTACTCTGGCTGACCCTAGAATATGGTACAGAGCTCTTTGCAGCAGGCACAAACCTGTTCCTGTCAAAATCTTCTTTAAGACTAAAGTAACTAGTAACTTCTATTTTTTGCACTAGTGAAGTTCTTTGTACCGTTTTTGAAATGTAAGTTTGTTGCTCCCTCATTTATGCTCCCTCAATATACACACATCACTTGTTGTAATTATTTGCACCTGCTACTTCCAAATTCTGTCCGCTTACTTTTTTAATCATATGTGGGAGTCAACACTTGAACAGGTTTATCTACATAATTAACACGGTACCTACTAGCTTCTAATGTTCTATCACACATTAGCTCCCTCCTTTCCAACAAAATGCCATAATTATGTATACTGTATATAGAAAAGCATACGCTATAGTTCTCTTTCAGAAAACCAAGATACTGTACAGTACTTGAATTGTACTGCCTTGGCTCTCAATGGCCTCCCTTGAGTTCTGTGAAACAAATTTAAGCTATTGTTTATTTAAAACTACATAGAAGTACGCCCCATTGAGCACAGTGCCACTAAGTCGTCTTCTTTCATGACCCAATCAAACCCTGGACTGCCAAAATGAAGTCACTTTCTTTGCTTTGTCATTGCTCAAGTTTAAGTCCTCATCAGTGCATGTTTCTGACAGTAATTGGCAGACCAGTAAATGAGCTGGATTTTGTATCTCTCCACATTCACACCTCATGTTGTTTTCCACCAGCAGTCCCCCCTTGAGCATGTTGGTCTTGCATTTAGGGACTCCATCCCTCAGCCTATTCAGGGTCCTCCAAGTGACATGGAGAGGTTGAGAGCCTCAGCTGTATCCTCCTTTAATGTTGTTCATTGTCCAGTGAGCTCCTTCCTCTATCTTCTAATTTGTTTTTGCTCAGGAATGTTTGTTCTTGTCATAAAGCTTTTCCTGGATCTGAGCCAGCAGACTTAAGGCTTATATCCATTCAGTTGATGTCGAGGGCCACTCTTTTGCTTAGTTCTCTCAGTGTCCGCTGCTAATTCTCTCCTGATCTTAGGTGGAGCGATACCAAAATGAGAGTATATTTCCTCAACTGATGTAGGTTTGAGGTATCCTGTCACTATACACATGGCTTCATTTACAGCAGTGTCAGCTTGTTTTATGTGTGTGGATGCACTCCATAATGGAGCAGCACACTGCTGTAGAGATGCTCAGGGTCAAAGCTGACACAGTGGTTCCTTGCTTAAAGAGCATAATGTGTTCCACGGGATTGCTCTTTAAGCAAGTTTGCTCTTTAAGTGTGTGAAACACCATTGTAAGTGACCAATTGTGACTTCTGGTGGGGGGATTGCAAACCCCGATTTAGTTGTTAAGTGAGTTTTTGGTTGGTTTTAGTTGTTAAGTAAGGTGACCATTCAGATAAAATCCTGCTCTTTAAGTGAGTTAGTCTCTAAGCGAGGTGCTCTTTATGTGAGGTTTTACTGTATATGCAACATCTGGATGGTTGATTTCCCCATTTATAGTTTGTGAGTTTCCTGATGATGTTATTCCCTAGTTCCACTAAGTAAATGTACCAAAGATTGTACTAAGCATGGTTGAATTCAAGGTACAGTACTATTAAGTCCAGGAGGAGAGATGGTCATCAGACCTTGGGACACTGGAAACTGGAAATGGGCAGAGGGAAAGTAAACTCACCTAGGGAAGATGGTCTCTCTCATCCTTATTTCAGCCATTTTGTGAGCATCCCATGCAATGGTTGATCTCCATGATTTAACTGTCTAGGCTGCGGTCTAGATAGGCACCCCATCTCCCAAGCTAAAATGTCTAGTACCGCAAGGTCAGACAGTCTTATGATGACAGGAGGGTGTTAGGCAGTAAAACCAGAGGACCGGACATTTTCTCAGAGGATTTTGTAGACTCTCCTAGTCTTTGAAAAATAAGCACCCAAAGAATGCTTGACATCCTTATCAGTTGCTGCTGTTGAGGAAGGAAACAGTAACTACAGACACTTGGAGAATTTTTTTTCTTCCTGTTTCCTGATTTTGATGTTTGTGCCAATCATCTGGGTTTTTTCCTCCCCCTGGCATGTGAGATAGGAAATTCCCACAAACAACCGACAACCTTGCAGCAGAAATATAATGAAAATAGCAACCTGGTGCTTTTTTTGGTGACACTTTAAAGCTGCAGCCTGAGGTGGGCTCCTTTTCCTCCTGACCTTGTACTTACCCCTTTGAATGCCTTCAGATTTTTCACCTCCCTGGAGCCTTTTCTTATGAGAGAATTTAACATTGTGCTTTTATGAGTTGGGCTTCAGTAAGGGGGAAGAACATTTCAAAGTTGCAAAGCCTTTTTGGGTGAGGATGGGGGAGGATAAAAGTGAAAGTTTACTGTCAGTGCGGATATGATTTCTTCATACATTTGTTTATGGGAAAAATGGAAAAGCTGTGATATCCTAATCTTTTGGCTGAAGACACTTTGCTTGCAGTTCCTTCCTGCCCTTTCCCCTCAGTTTGTTTATTCCACAATGGAAGCTGCCCTGAACTGTGCTGTAGTGGGATATATTCAATGGTGATAGTGACTTTTTATAATCAGACATTTTAAATATTCAAAGTGCTTTGCATATGTCAGGGATCAGCAAACTTGGCTCTCCAGATGTTCTTGGACTTCAATTCCCAGAAGTCCTGATCAGCAAGCATACTGACTTGGGCTTCTGGTAATTGAAGTCCAAGAACACCTGGAGAGCCAAGTTTGCAGATCCCTGGCATATGTGATCTTGGATACTGCTGGGCACCTAAGGTTGAAATAGCAGCTTCATTAAATTAAGTCTAGTTTGTGATTTAAAGTTTTTAGCTCTTATGTTAATAAGCTGTAAAAGGAGCTAGTGAATTATTGTGTTGCCTGCTCCATGACAGGAAGTTGATGCCGATGCTTTGGGACATGATCATATGTATATACTTGAGTATAAGCTGACCCAAATATAAGCCGAGATACCTAATTTTGCCCTGAGAACTCAGGAAATAGTTTGACCCAAGTATAAGCCAAGGGTGGGAAATGCTGCAGCTGCTAGTGAATTTCAATAATCAAATATATGAAAACATGGTAAAATTAATTAAATGTTGGTGCGTCTTAATCCGGCGTGGTCTTGGGACCCTCGTGGTCGTTGACCCAAGTATAAGCCATGTCCCCTTTTTAGGGCTCATTTTTGGGGCTAAAAAAACTCAGGTTATACTCGAATATATACAGTATATATTAGATGTAAAATGTAGGCATTTCCTGCCTCTAGATCTGGTCTTGGATGTCTTCCTATGGACATCCCAGATGCAACTGATGCCTCCACTGCAAGAATATCACTCTCTCACCTTCTTGTAGTTATTATCTGGGACTCTCTCACTCACATGTACCAAACAACTTCTTCCATGTCTAGGCCAGACGTGAAACTGCCAAAATGAAGCCACCTGAAAGATTAGCCGGCAACACAAGATTGCCATTACTAGGGAACGCCCTATTGTGGTTCAAAAATATCACAATCTTCAAGGAGGCTCTTTCTGTGTACCCCTACCAAATAACTAAGTCCTGTTTTGTTTGTAGCATAAGATCAGGGATGCCCAAATATGGCCCAGAGGCCACATCCGACCCCCGATGCCAATTCATCCCGAAAAGTTTGGGCACCCTTGCATTAGTTTATAAGCAAACAAATTTCATACATAGTTATTGCTGCTGTTTGCAGTGTCAGACAGTTGCTAGCTACCTTTAATTGAATGTAGAGCCCTCTTTCAGATTATGATTATTTTACTGGTACAACCTATTTGATCAGTTGTATATTTTATTATTCTTGCATCTTATTCTGAGAATCTTTGCATCAATATGTGGCAAACGCAAAACATTTTCAGTATTTTCACACAACACAACGATTCTTTGTGTGCTCTGTGTGGAATTAAAATGGATGTGTGGTTGTCATCAAAGCAATCTCTTGGTTCCTTCTGTTTTTTCTTCCACAACAAAATGCACAGTGTGCTATTATTAAGTTCTGTTTTACCAAAACCCTCTATACCACTGGTTCTTCTTTTTATCGTGAGAGAGGTTTGTATGTAGTCATCTCATGTCAATGTTCTTTCTTTCTAATGGTATTCCTTTGTGACTCCTCTTCTTTTTCCACTGAGCTACTGCTTTTAACTAAATGTTCTGGCGAAGGAAGGGCATAAGCCATGTTACACTGTGGTAGAAAAATAAACCACAGAGTTTGCAACTAGGTGTGTTTTCGTGTCAGAGATTACTCTGGGTTTAAAGGATTTTTGCAGGAAGGCTCCTTACATGTCCCCTAGCGTGCTGCTCTCAGGGAATTGAACTAGGTGATTGTTGTTTATGAAATCTTTTGTGAAATAAAATTTGTTGGTCTTAAATATGCCACAAGACACTCTGTCGTTTTTACTTATACCTGCAGCCCTTGTGTTGAATTGCTCCACTGCAAAATAAGCCCTTTTGTTCACCTTTTTCCCCCTCAGCAAATTATTTCAAAAGCTATACATGGTCTCATTTAGCAATGCAGTACACTTGTACCTCGCTTAAAGAGCATAATGTGTTCCACAGGATTGCTCTTTAAGCGAGTTTGCTCTTTAAGCGAAACACCATTGTAAATGCCTAATTGTGACTTCTGGTGTGGGGGGTTTGCAAACCCCGATTTATTTGTTAAGCGAGTTTTTGGTTGGTTTTATTTGTTAAGCGAAGTGAACATTCAGAGAAAATTCTGCTCTTTAAGCGAGTTACTCTTTAAGTGAAGCGCTCTTTATGCGAGGTTTGACTGTACATTACTGTATATTAAAAGCAATAGATAGCCAGTTTGGCTCCCTCACAAGATGTCCTATCCACCTGAGTTGAATGTTTGTTTTGATTTTTCCTTTGGTCTGACTGAATTGTTCATCCGGTTAAGTTTTTAAAAACCAGGTACGACCCAGCAGAATGCTTGTCTCTCTAATATGCAGATTTGATAGGAGATTTTACTGCACTGAAAACAGTCTTGCAAAGTTATCCTATGAAAACTAAAATGAGAAAGAAGCAATTAGAGGATTTTTTAGCTTAGTGAGGAGAACAAATAGGTCAATCTTAGAAGAAATTAACTCTGACTGCTCCTTAGAAGGTCAAATAGTGAAGATGAAGCTAAAGTACTTTGGACATCAAATGAGAAGAGAGGATTTGCTTAAGAAAGCCTTGATGCTGGGAAGGGTGGAGGGCAAAAGAAGAAGGAGGCAGCCAAAAATGAGAAGGCTAGATGGTATTGTGGACACAATGGGCACAGAGCTGAGCAAGTTGAGGAGGATGGTGGAGGACAGGAGTGCCTGGCAGACAGTGGTCCATGGGGTCACAAAGGGTTGGAATCGACTGTGTGACTGAACAACAACACATTTTGTGAGAAATGTGTCGTGGTGGCTTAGTGGTTAAGACGCTGAGCTTGACTACCAGAAGGCCATCAGGTCAGCAGTTCGAGTCCCAAGTGACGGATGACGGAGTGAGCTTCCATTGTCTGCCCCAGCCCCTGCCAACCTAGCAGTTCAAAAGCAAGAAAATGCAACTAGATAAATAGGTACAGTACTGCTTTGATGGGAAAGAAATAGCGTTCCGTGCGTTCTGGCATCTAATCATGCTTGCTACATGAAGACAGAAACATCTATAAATGGCAGACAGCGCTGGGTCATTGGCTGTAAACAGAGATAAGCACCACTTCTTAAAGTCAGATATGACTGGCTTTCAAGCAAGTGAGACCTTTACCTTATCTTTCTCACAATGTTTCGTCTTCAACAGATTATTAGCTGAGCTAGAATGCTAGCACAAAGAGGAGTTTTCAAATGTTTTCTGTATTTTTATTATTTCTTTTACCCCTGGAACAGATCAGCATGATCTGTTCCAGATCAAAGAGTTGGTTTTGAAGTTCTAAGAACACACTAAAACAGCCTTCTACACAGTGGTAGGCTCAAAAAAAATTACTACCACACTGTGGGTGTGGTGTGGTGGGTGTGGCCAGGGGAAAAGCCCTGCGTTGCACCCAAATTAGGACTACTTTATTTCAAAACTTGGGTGGGTGGAGCCAACTGGGATTTCTGCTACTGGTTCTGGCGAACCGGTGCGAACCTGCTGGTGCCCACCACTGCTTCTACCATGCTCTGCCCTCCAGCATTGTTAGGCTACAACTTCCATCATTGCCAGGCATATTGGCTGTTGTAGTCCAAAAAAACTAGAAGGCGTAAGGTAGAAGATAAACCTTCACTGTGGTGAATTAATAATTATTTTGTGTCAGAAAGTACTCTGGGTTGAAAGGATTTTGCTGCAGAAACTCTGCTCAGGGGATGCCCGAATGAGGCTCCTTTCATGTCCCCGTGCAGCCTTTGGGTATCGAAACCCGACCTTCCAGTCTCGAAGCTGAGCGTTTTAACCACTAAACCAACAGGGGAAGCTGCACTGTGGTGAATTAAGGGGGAGTGTATTTCTTCTGTTCCTGGGACCTTGGATAGTTATCCTGGAGTTGAGGTAAAGGGTAAAGGTCAAGCCAGTAGACAGGGTTTAATCTTCCTTTAATATTCTCATGGGAGGCAGGATTGATGCCATGTCATATAACCATCTTAAGCAGCTGGACTCATTTCTTGCCCATGGCAAACTGACTGCGGGATTTCTTTGCCATGAACACAGCTGAACAAGTGAAAACTTGCTGAAAACACTTTTCCGTCTATTAATTCGCTTTGCAGTCCTCCTCTTCCCACAGGCTTAAAAAAGTAACAACAGTTTCAGAGGGGGATAGATGATATCCACTGGATATAACAGTCATTATAGGTGTGAGAGAGCCAGCATGCAGCTCTGGACACAATGCTGGGCTGAGAAATTAGGAATTCTAACCATAGCAATGCCATGAGGTGACCTTGAAAAGTTCCTTATTTCTTCACATACTTTATCTAGCAGGCTGCCTGTAATTCCAAGATGAGAGAGCTATTATTAAGACATACTCACTTCTTCTTTTTTTAAGTGAGAAAGTAATATGATAAATTAATAATCACTGGTAGTTGAATTCCAGATGGACATCTTGTACCCCTTCTGAAAGATATATGGCTTGCACAGAGCCCAAGACACCGTTGTCTCCATTCTTGAATATACAAAGCAAACTCCTAATGAAATTCTTGCCATTTTGAGATTCTTACTCCTCACACCTTCTGTCAGTGCGAGCATTGTATTTTAATTGTCATTAAGCATTGCATTATGGCAACTGAAAACCATTTCTATTGTATGGACCTAATTGGATTTTCCTGAATCATGTGTTTTTATCCATATCCCTTAACCTGCTCAAATTAGCAAGGACAAAGCTTTTCAGTTGAATGATTGTAGAATTCTTGCTAGCAAAGAATTTGGAGCTTAGAAAAGTTAATTTGGACTAATACCTTTGGAATCTGCAAGCCAGGATAGGAGGTTAGAAAAGTAAATTTCCAAGCTCTAAAAAAATTACGGAACCATCAATATTCTGTATCAGTTGTTTGTCTTATTTTTTCAAAAGCAATGTACAGAATTCTATCCATTATTAGCAGCGGGCTCCGATAGCTCAGTGGTTAAGAAGCTCACTTTGTTAGCTGAAATGCTGGCAAGCTGGCAGTTCGAGACCCAGGTACTGCATAATGGTTTGATTCTCTGACCCAGCTCCTGCCAACCTAGCAGCTCGAAAGCAAGAAATTGCAAGTAGATAAATAGGGACCACTTCGATGGGAAAAGATCTTGGGGACATGAAAAGAGCCTCATCTGGGTGTCCCCTGAGCAGAGTTTCTCCAGCAAAAATCCTTTCAACACAGAATAATTTCTGACACAAAATTATTATCAACCTTGCTGGATAACTCGGTAATTTAGCTATCTAGCTGAGGAGCTAGAATTTGGATGTTTGATTCCCCACTGTGCCACCTGGGAGAAAGCCAGCCTGAGTGGCTTGGGCAAACTGCACAGTTGCAGAACAATCTCAGAAGAAGGGAATGGTAAACCACTTTTCTGTATTTTCTACCTAGATAATGCTGGAAAGAGTCACTGTAAGTCAGAATCGACATGACAACATTATTACTGTTATTAAGTGGAGCAGCATAAATGGCAGCAGACAATTGTGATCAGACGAGTAGCTGCTTGTATTCCTCAGTATACGTTCCAATCCCAAAAAAGGGCAATTACAAAGAATGCTCAAATTATTGAACAATTGCACTCATCCCACATGCTAGCAAGGTACAGCTCAAGATAATACAGGACTGGCTTCAGCAGCACGTGGAGAGAAAACTACCAGAAGTACAGGCTGGATTCAGAAGAGGCAGAGGAACTAGAGAACAAATTGCCAACATACGTTGGATCATGGAGAAAACAAAGGAATACCAGAAATAAGTCTACTTGTGTTTCATTGACTACACCAAGGCCTTTGACTGTGTGGACCACAATAAAATGTGGCAAGTAATTAAAGAGATGGAAATACCAGAACACCTTACGCGTCTCATGAGAAATCTGTATATGAGTCAAGAAGCAACAGTTAGGACAGGATACGGAATGACAGAGTGGTTTGAAATATGAAAAGGAGTAAGACAAGGCTGCATTTTGTCACCCTGCCTATTCAACTTATACACAGAGTACATAATGCACAATGCAAGGGTAGATGAATCAAAAGTTGGAATTAAAATCGCTGGGAGAAACAGCAACAACTTGAGATATGCAGATGACACTACCCTAATGGTAGAAAGTGAAGAAAACCTAAAAAAGTTCTTGCTGAGGTTGAAGGAGGAGAGTGCAAAAGCTGGATTGAGACTCACCATCAAGAAAACCAAGATAATGGCAACAGGCCCTTATCACTCCTTGCCAGATAGAAGGGGAAGAAGTAGAAGCAGTGACATACTTTACATTCTTAGGATCCAAGATCACTGCAGATGGTGATTGCAGCCATGAAATAAAAAGGCGACTAATTCTTGGGAAGCAAGCTATGAGAAATTTGGGCAACATAGTTAAAAGTAGAGACATCACCTTGCAAACAAATGCCTGCTTAGTGTAAGCAATGGTTTTTCCTGTAGTGATGTATGGTTGTGAGTGCTGGGCCATAAGGAAAGCTGAGCGCAGAAGAATAGACACCTTTAAGATGTGATGTTGGAGGAGAATTTTGAGAGTACCCTAAACAGCAAAGAGAACAAATAGGTTGATCTTAAAATAAATCAACCCCGACTGCTTCTTGGAAGGTCAAATATTGAAGATGAAAATAAAGTACTTTGGACATCAAATGAGAAGAGAGGATTCACTTGAGAAAGCCTTGATGCTGGGAAAGGTGGAGGGCAAAAGAAGAATGGGCGGCAGAGAATGAGATGGCTAGATGGCATTCTTGACGCAGTGGGCACAAAGCTGGGTGGGTGAAGGAGGATGGTGGAGGATAGGGGTGCCTGGTGTGCAATGGTCCATAGGATTGTGAAAGGTCAGAATCGACTGTGCGACTGAACAACAACAAATTACTCTTTGCGCACTAACCACATAAGTTGGCACATGACAAGGAATGTAAGGTGTAGCTTTTTAACTAGAAGGAATTTGTAATTGTGCTTTATGCCATTGCAGTCAGGCTGCCAATAACCAGGAAGATGCTGGGCAGCATTTTCTTTATGTTTCATATTGTCAGATCTCAACCAGCCTGTCCACTTGTTTGTTTACAAGGAAAGTACCCCAGAGTGAAACTCAATGTCCATGCCTTCTTCCTCACATGCATCTGTGCAAAGAGAAGAAAAATCAGACCATAAGATTCTATGTTTTTTGAACACAAATCTTGTTCAGACTTAAACACTCAGAGATCTTCAGTATAGGACTGGAAGGACATTGGGCAGAAGATTAGCTAAGAAAAGTAGAGAATCTGTATGATCTTAAGGCATCAGTTCAAATAAATTTATTATGCCTCCTAGGTAAAGAATAATTAACATATGCACCCTATAGCAGTACAGTAATACCCCATATAACGCGAGTACTGTATATCGTTAAAACCGCATAACGTTACAAGATTTTCGGAAACATCTTGTATCGAGTAACGCGATTTTAACGTTACACGATACAGTCGTTCTTAGCAGCAGGGTGGGTGGAAAGCTGAACGGGTTTCTCCGTTCAGCTTCCCAGCCACCCTGCAGCTACGGAGGCAGGGGTGGGGAGGCTGGAAAGCTGACGGGGGGCTCCCCCATCGGCTTACCCAGCCACCCCACAGCTGCGGAGGCATGGGCGGGTGGCTAGGGAAGCCGACAGGGAGTCCCCGTCAGCTTCCCCAGCCACCCTGCAGCTGTAGATCGGGTCCTCTGATCTCTCTGGAGGTGTTTCTGGGCTTCCCCGACGTCCAGAGCCGGTGCAGCAAGCCAGAATGTCAGAGTTCGAATCCCGACGTTCTGGCTTCCTGCACTGGCTCAGGACGTCGGGGAAGCCCAGAAACACCTTGGATCGGGTCCCCACACCTCCCTGGACCCAGCGGGGGGGTCAGACCCCCCAAAATTGTTAAAAAAAAGGACGTTTTTTTTTACCAATTTGGGGGTTTCTGACCCCCCCGCCGGGTCCAGGGAGGTGGGCAGACACGATCCAAGCTTTTTCTGAGCTTCCCCGACGTCCTGAGCCAGTGTAGCAAGCCAGGATGTCAGAGTTCGAATCCTGACGTTCTGGGTTGCTGCACTGGCTCAGGACGTCGGGGAAGCCCAGAAACACCTTGGATCGGGTCCCCACACCTCCCAGGACCCAGCGGGGGGGTCAGAAACCCCAAAATTGGTAAAAAAAACGGACTTTTTTTTACCAATTTTGGGGTCTCTGACCCCCCCGCCGGGTCCAGGGAGGTGGGCAGACACGATCCAAGCTTTTTCTGGGCTTCCCCGATGTCCTGAGCCAGTGCAGCGACCCAGAATGTCAGGATTCGAATCCCGACATTCTGGCTTCCTGCAGCATAAAAGAGGGTGGGGGAAGTTCAAAATTAGCGCGCATCGGGTCTCCCGACCTCCCTAGAGCTGATGTGCGCTAATTTTGAACTTCCCCCACCCTCTTTTATGCTGCAGGAAGCGAGAACGTCGGGATTCAAATCCTGACATTCTGGCTTGCTGCACTGGCTCAGGACGTCGGGGAAGCCCAGAAACACCTTGGATCGGGTCCCCACACCTCCCTGGACCCGGCGGGGGGGTCAGAGCCCCCAAAATTGGTAAAAAAAACGTCCGTTTTTTTTACCAATTTTGGGGTTTCTGACCCCCCCGCCAGGTCCAGGGAGGTGTGGGGACCCGATCCAAGGTGTTTCTGGGCTTCCCCGACGTCCTGAGCCAGTGCAGGAAGCCAGAACATCGGGATTCGAACTCTGACATTCTGGCTTGCTGCACTGGCTCAGGACGTCGGGGAAGCCCAGAAACACCTTGGATCGGGTCTGCCCACCTCCCTGGACCCGGCGGGGGGGTCAGAAACCCCAAAATTGGTAAAAAAAACGGACGTTTTTTTTTACCAATTTTGGGGGCTCTGACCCCCCCCCCCCCCGCCGGGTCCAGGGAGGTGGGGAAACCCGCTCCAAGCTGTTTCCAAAGTTCTCCCACCTCCCTGGAGGCAGCAGCAAGCCAAAATGTCAGGATTCAAATCCCGATGTTCTCGCTTCCTGCAGCCTCCAGGGAAACAGGGCTTTTTTTAACATTGTGTGTTCAATGTATCGCACAACGTTAAAAACCGAATAACGACGGGACTTGTGGAACCAAGTCATAACGTTATTCGGGGTACTAGTGTATTTCCTTCTCATGCTGTGTGGCACCTGTCTCCACCACTACAACATATTGGACAATGTAGTTCCATGTTGTTTCTTCAGGAACAAGGTTTTACGGGGCTGAGGTGCTAACCCGATGCCCAACCCTCCTCCTCCCCATCCAAGCTTGGGACCAGCAATGGCAGAGTTGTATCCTGTAGTGGTAGCAGCTAAAACATGCATTGTGTTCCTATCTAGAGAGTCTTAGTTGACCTTCAGTTTTAGCTCTCTGCGTCAAGACTTGTAGGGCCTGGACATCACTGTTGGGCTGCCACTTCCTGATAAGGAAGTAGATATTCAGTATTCCATTTCTTGTTTTGCTATAAACAGCATTTTTGTGGGCACAGGGCTCACTTTGCCATGCTTTTTATTACATAGTTTTGGTTAAAGGAAGGAAAGTGCATAGGACAAAAACAATTTCAGATGAGAATCCCAGGGTCTTCGGAAATCTTCCAAGGGTGCAACTATATTGGCATTGTTTTGATTCACAATCCTATTTTCAGTTGCATTTTGTTTAGGTGACCACAAAAAGGATCCAAATTATTTCGGTGCCAGTGTCCACAGTAGCCTTTCAACTGGATCCAGTTCGACTTGTACCCACCCTCCCTCTGCCTTTGATACCACCCTTGTGCTACTCCTTGGGCTCTCCTTTTACAGCCTGCCATCAAGCCGCTGGGACTACTTAAGCGGAAACATTGTAGTCTGCTGAAGTTAACCAGAAAGTTTTGATTTTATATAAATGTTTACCTTTTCATCTGTGCTAAATTAACGGAGCAAGGCAATCTAGCACTAGACTCAACAGTTTGATTTAAAAACAAATAAAACTATTTTTGGCTAAGGAAAAATATTGTTGGGGTAGGTTTTCCTCCTGTGCCAGAATATGACACCCTAGCTTACTAGGCCAGTAGAAAACCATATATATATTCTGGTCCTTTTGTAGAACAAAACATAGAATCACAAAGGCGAAACACTGTGTTGTTGCAGTTAGAAAAAAAAGTAGAACCTCTTAGCATCTACCAGTACTTCCCGTCTGAATTGGAAGGCAAAATGGGGGTAGTCTGCTTCTCATTGACCTGTGTGATGTGAGATCATTGGAAAAATACTGCACATTCACTCATGCTAATTCTGGAGAAAATTGCAAGTTATTTTCCAGTGTGATCACACACCAAACCAGATTGGAAATGTGGGCAACAAAATCATTGGGTAGTAAAAAGAAGAATGAGAGAAATCGTAGTAAAACAAAATAAATGGGAACCATTGTATTTTTTAAATTTTACCTTACACATAGTAACAGAATTATAGAATATAGAATTATATGTTGGTCTTTCAAGTGAAGTTCATCGTAAAGCCTTTCATTTAGAAATGGCTTCTTAAGAACATTCAGAAGAATTTCAATGATAAATCATTCTTCTTTTATAAACTGGACTATATTTTCATTTGAGTGATTTATTGTTTTACTTCAGCATCCTCAGAGTATGCTGAAAACGGAGTAGGTTTTACCTTTTCTAATTTATCCATATTTGAGAAAGTAGTATCTGCTCCACAGTTTCTGACAATGTTTAAATTCTTGAGTGGTATGGGAAGACTGGACTTAGCACAAGATCATTGAAAGTCAAGCAATCTTAAGCCAATAAAGACTAGAGCGAGATTTCTTAAAATAATAATTTAAAATATCAGATAAGTACACTTTTAGCCTTCTCACAGCCTTGGGTGTGTGCTTGTGTCTGCAAAAGAACAAATTGGTATAAACCCCAAAATGATGTCTTCCTAGGTTTAAACCAGCTGATCTTAATTTTTCATGAAATTGGGGAAGAAAGAAGGGTATTTATGTCATATCTTGTGAATGCCCAGATTTTCATTAAATAAGATACATCAGCTGGCCTTTGTGTAAAGTGCTTAACTGCTCTTCTTTTTCTTGTATTAGGGTGGAGAAGAAACATTTAATCGTGCAAAGCTTCTAAACATAGGCTTTATAGAAGCTTTGAAAGAATATGATTATGACTGCTTTGTATTTAGTGATGTTGATCTAATCCCTATGGATGATAGAAATATCTACAAATGTTACAGCCAGCCCAGGCATCTCTCTGTGTCAATGGATAAATTTAACTTCCGGTAAGAACTCAGTTATTGTTATTTTTCTGAAGATGACACAAAATCATGAATCAGTGTGTCTTGTATGGTTACTCTGGATCAGGGATTCTCAACCTGCGGATGCAGCTCGTGGTGCCATTTTACTGCCTCCATCACACCTGGAAATTCCATGTGGTAGAGGAAGGGCAAAATGGCCATCTGGCCCCAAAGCTGTCTGAGGGAGCGTGATACGGCCCCCAGCTTTAAAAGGTTGAGAACTCATGCTCTGGATAAATAAATGTTGGGACCTGTCCTGAGTAAGGACATGTCCCAGTCTCATCCAATTAGGGCCAGTTCCCTTATTCTTACAGAATATATTCTGTTTTCTAATGAGAGCTCTGGATGTAGAACTACCAGTTAGGCAAGCCTGGAAGACCTTGTTCTTCCAAGGATTACTTTGTTAGCTTCACAGAGTATTTCTGGATATTGGTTCTGATATGATCATCCTTAAACTGGACCATGTTTCTCACTAGGTTTTAACAATTAGAAATAGCAATTACAGTAAAACCTCATATAACACTAAAACCTGGTTCCACAAGTCTTCGTGTTATATGATTTTTAGTGTTATCTGATCCTCTATGGGATCCATAGAGATACATTGTAACCACACAGGCTTTCGCGGTTGTTATCTGAAGCATCCCATAGGATCTTAATGTTATCTGATGCAATTCTTCCCCCCAGATTCCTTGATGTTATGCGATTTTCGTGTTATTCGATACTAATGTTATATGAGGTATTACTGTACATCTATATACCATCCCAAATGCTTAGTGCACTCTCTGGGCAGTTCACAAAGCTATTAGCATTTTGCCCCCAACATACTGGGTACTCGGAAGGACCTCGGAAGGATGGAAGGCTGAGTCATTCTAGTTTGCTGTCAGGATCAAACTCACAATATTTTGGCTGCAGTACAGCAGTTTAGCAGAGCACTACCAAGGCTCTAGGTTTTTCATGTTGATGTGGGGGAAAAGCTCTTACAGCAGGTTGTATAAAGCATTTCACTTCAAAACTAGAGGAGTGTAATCAAAAAATTTGCCACTCAACATATGAGTACTCCGCTACGTAGTCACAAATGTGTCTGAAACAGTACGAATTCTATGTCTTTGGCCATGGCTGGGAGACTATGGTAGAAGAGCATTCTTTTAAAAAGTGAAATAGTTGTTGAGCAACTGATATTTAATTGTAAGTTATGGATCATCACCATGACCAGAATCCTGTTGCATAAATTTAAGCCCATACACACGAATGATGACATCGGCTACCGGAGTTATTGCTTATTAAAAATTTCTTCTTCCACCACCATCACCCCCTGGTTCCAAGACTCCCCTTGGGATCTCTTTTGACATGGGGAAGCTTTTGGAATCTGGGCCAGAGGAAACTTTCATACCTGGAAATTGCTACCCAAACTGCTACTACCAGACTCAAGACCATTGGTGATGTTTTGGGGGCATGAAAGTCTCTTCCCTCTTCAAACCCCCCTCCCCCCAAATCCAAGGTTTCCTCAAGTCAAAAGGAATCTTAAGGGAGCTTTGGAACCTGAGAAGGTGGAATAGCAAACTTTACAAGCAATAAAAGTCCACCGCTTATGACACCAAGATTTCAGTCTAGAAGGGCATGTGGCACAAGAATGAGCACAAAGTTTTATTCTTGTCACTTTAGATGTTTAAACATAAAAATATATATCCTGATATTCTATCTACATACTCTTTCTAATATAATTATTAGTACTTTTGTTTAGCATTGCAAGCCTGCTTTCTCCATCAATAGCAAAGGCTGATTTTATTGGTGACTTTTCTTTCTTTCTTTCTTTCAGCTTACCTTACAATCAGTATTTTGGAGGTGTGTCAGCTTTAAGCAAGGTGCAATTCCAAAAAATCAATGGGTTTCCCAATAATTATTGGGGCTGGGGTGGTGAAGATGATGACATTTATAACAGGTAAGCTTCCTGCATGCCTCTGTTTGATTTAGCCAACTTGTACTGTTTGAGAGAAGCTTATTTTTGGAGATGGGGAAGCAGCTATTTAGAACGTAATGTTGGTGTAGCATTGGATCTTCCCTTGTGTAACTTAATCTGGTGCCACAATGTTTTCTGTCTTTTTGTTTCGTTTACACTCTGATATGCCTAAAACACAGGCTAACATGGCGACCATTACAAAAAATTTAACCTGGTGATCTTTGCATGTCTTCCTTTGTAACTGCACAAATAAAGGAATGGTTGTGTTTGACACACATTTGGACTAAAAATATTTGTGTTGGCAAGCAGGCTCCTTCCAGGGTGGAAACTAGACATTTCAGATAACCCACAGTAAAAAAAAATCTATTGGCCAGTGGGGACTGAAGCTTTAGTGCAATCTAAAAATTGTGCCAGTGCATCCTATTTAGAGCCACACCAGGTTTGCCTCATGTGGAATTCAAGTGACTGAAAAAGAGCTTTGGTCTTTTTTGTAATTGCAGCCCAGGTCTTATGATCTGTAAATGATCAGCCCCTGAATCAGAGCATTGATCCTTAACAAATCCACATGCGCAAGAGCCAGGAAGGAGGTTATATCTTTTAGTCCTCTTGTTCAATCCGCAAGATCAGCAATCTTGTAATTGTAGAGATTATCTGAATCCCTATACAGTACAGTATTAGGAAACTTTAGAAGGGGGCGGCCAAAAATGAGATGGCTAGATGGTATCGTAGACACAGTGGGCACAGAGCTGAGTGAGTTGAGGAGGATGGTGGAGGACAGAAGTGCCTGGCAGACAGTGGTCCATGGGGTCGCAAAGGGTCGGAATCGACTGTGCGACTGAACAACAAATTTCTTTTGGTAGTGGAGGAAAGTGATGTGTTCCCCTAGCATTGATTATCCCTAGTTCTCTATTTTAAGAAGACCATTTATTCATTCATTACATTTATATACAGCCACTCTAGGTGGTTTCAACATTTAAAAATTTATACAAAATACGGCAGACAGGGAACCCAATTTCCACTGGCAACATCTGAGTCAAACAATAAAATAAATTCAAAATTAACTACTAACCAGCACTAGTGAGGATGTCATGAAATGCCTCTTTAAAGAGTGGAGTCTTTAATTGTTTTTCAAATATGCTCACAGATGGGGCTTGGTACAGCTCCATTGCTAAAAAAATTCCATGATATGGGTGCCACCACCAAAAAGGCCTCCTTCTTGTTATATCCCATCTCACAATTCTCAGTGTCGACACCTAGTAC
This sequence comes from Furcifer pardalis, assembly GCA_030440675.1. Lineage (NCBI taxonomy): Eukaryota > Metazoa > Chordata > Lepidosauria > Squamata > Chamaeleonidae > Furcifer > Furcifer pardalis. The sequence continues at coordinate 11,558,322 of CP126896.1, read as the reverse complement.
TCTACTGACGGTGATAACCAAGATATGTGGGAGAGACACTACAACAGATAATAAGGGTATAAACCAGGGGTTCTCAACATTTTCGTGCCGCGGGCCAGGTCACACCCCCTCAGAAAGCCGAGCGGACACATGGTTCCCCCTGCTGTAAACGCTGCCATAAAACATGTTTATGACAGCTGCGGGTGCATTTACAGCATGTTTTCTGCTGTTTCAGCACTGGCGGCGGTGGCGGAAATGAGGGCAGTGGACCACATGAAATGGTGCAGTGTAGTCAATTCATGCAATTATCAATGAATGGACCAGAGTTGTAAGGGATGTGCAGCTGTGCAATTTGATGGTGTTGGAAAAGGGCAGCCTTACAGATGTCCACAATTTGTAAATCAAGACTCAGGTCAGATCTAAAATGACCTGTGAACCTGGTCCTGAGGGGTAAGACCCACCTCATTCAAATTGGTCTTTTAAGTTTCCTTTTTATTTTTGTTTTTCCACATCAGTGAAACATTCCTCTCTCAGAATGATATCACTGTAAACCTGGGTTTGGTATATTACTTGCAGCTAGTTTATCCCTCTGAATGGCAGCACCTCAAGCAGACCCCCCACCCCATCTCCAGACTCTAAGAAGTAAACCCCTCCTTCCTGCTTCCATGGCACTCTAGGCTTTTTGTGGGAAAAAGGCACATATCCTAACATCCATAAGCTAACAGTTCAGTTTTTCTTCCTCCTTTATTATTTCTGTAGGAGCTCAGTGCTCTGGACCGTTTTAGGAAGAAAAGTAGTGAATTGTACACAGTGGAATAGCATTCTTAATTTTGTTTTTAGGCCCTGGTAGCACACTGGTTTAAATTGCTGTACTGCAGCCAAAACTGCTAATATTATGAGTTTGATCCCAATAGGGACCAAGGTTGACTCAGCCTGCCATTCTTCCGAAGTAGGTAAAATGAGTACCTTGCATGCTGGGGGCAAAATGCTAATTATCTTGTCACCCTCTCAGAGAGTTCACCAAGTGCTAGTGTGTGTGTGTGTGGGGGGGAGAGATAAGTGTAATTGCTGTTGCTAAAGGTCTCTTTTCTCATTTTGGCTTCTGCCCATGCAGCTACAGAGTGACTGAGTCACCAACAAGGGGTACACAGCCCACTAGTGGACTTCAATTCCCAGAAGCCTAAGACAGTACATTGGATGATCAGTGCTTTGGGGAAATGACTTAGGCTTCTGGGAATTGAAGTCCAAAAACCAGCATTTGGGAAACACTGAATAGAGCAACCAGTATTCTACCTATGATACAGGATTCTGGCTTCTTTGTCAAACTGGATAGCCTTACAAATAAGTTACTGTCTCATAAAAATGTTTGCTGCCTAATCTGAATTCACACATGCCTGCATTTGTGATTTGTGGTTCAAAACAAGGAAATTACCAACCTGTATAATGTTTTTGTATCTGAATGTTTGGTAGCAGTTCTTATTTGCCACAGTGAGATGTAAAGGTGGTTAGTTACATTGAAAGATTAAAAAAAAAAACCAAGCTGAGACATGATGAAACAGGCCAAAAATCTGTCTAGTCAAGCTTTCTAGTTCCATTGTGGCCAACCAAATGACTGTTGGGAAATGGCACATTTTTGCTTCTCTTCCCCAACAATATTCAATCTCTGCTGCTAGAGGTAATACACAGCCATCACAACCAGTGATGGACAGCCAAAAATTTTACTACCACACTGTGAGTGATGTCATGGGCAGAGTCAACATCATCACATCATGGATGGAGCCAACAACATGGGCGGAGCCAAAGTAAAAAAAAACATAAAAATACAGTACACATAAAAATACAAATTAAATACACATAAAAATGTAGATTTTAGTCTGTGGTACGTACGCACACACACACACACACACACACACACACACACACACACACACACACACACACACACACACACACACACACACACACACACACACAAAGCTTGCATCACCTTTTCATGTGGCAAAATGGCCGTTGGGTCCCCAAAACTGTCTGAGAGAGCATGACCTGGCCCCCACTTTAAAAGGTTGAGAACTCCTGGAGTAGACCATGCTGCCACCCATTTAATGCTGATTGTCAGGCGGCGGTTAACTAACCTAACATCCCAAAGAACTTGGTGACGAAGCACCAAGGTTCTGGCCTGAGGTTGAGGAGGACTTTGCATGCCAAAAGGGCTCAGGACCAGAAAGTGACTCACGGAACTGGAACAGTGTTACGGATGTCACGCTGCGATGCAGAAGGCAAATGAAAGGCCACTGCATTTATTTGTATTCATTATCAATTCTATTCATTTGCATATTCATACATTTACACATGTAAATAGATATCCTTTCCCTATCCTTTGTGAGGCATTTTAGTGGATTTAATTTCAGCTTCCATGAGCTGAAATAAGAGACTTGACCTACCAGTCGCTTGCATCCAAGGAGGCCAGGGAGTAATTATCATACAGTATATTGTTTTCCTATTCGTGTTGACTTGCAGGCAAACCAGGCTGGCAGAAAGCAACAGGTCCAGGTCAGAGCCCACATTACCTCAGGGGTCACTGCTTTCTTGTCTCTTAACTTGGCTTTCTGAACAGAGATCAAAGAAGGGTCTGTTTTTCCCTTTGTCAGGGTCAAGCCTATGGCAGCAGAGTCCTTCCATTAAGTTTCACGGAGGAAACTTGCTTCAACAGCTTCAACTCATATCCGAGAATGCATCCCCCCCCCCCCAAGCAGGGAAATTGTCATTGGCGTGAATTTGTTTAAGGTGGATCCCAGCTTGCCATGAAGTGACCCACACACTATGACCTCAGAGTCATCTCCTGTGGTACATATGAAATGAGGCATGCAGGATTTAACACCGGGACTGCGACGGACTGCCGCAGCCTTGAGAATATTATCAAGGTGTGCCTTCACAGCCAGTCCATCTGGCATAGCCTCTTCTGCCTCCATGACTGTTGGGAATCAGAGTTCCTCCTCTGCTCATTTTGCCATTAGGCCCAATATGATGGTTTCCAATGGCATTTCCTCCACTGAGGGGACCATCACCCCACCTAAAGGGGCTCATCTGCCCGTAGCCATTGGCCCCTTTAGAGAGTCAGGTTATTTACCACTGCCCATCACTCAGCATTGAGTCACTGGCTGTATGATCTACTCCATTACCATAGCAGGTTGTCCAGTCAGACTAATCATATGGCTTCCCATAAGCCCAAAGTGCCACTTGCAAGAACACTCGTTAGAGAATTACTTTTAACTAGTGCTCTTGGAAGAGTTTCAAAGGAAATAAATGTATGGTTTAATTTCGGTGAGGGGCAAGGCCCTGGGATCTTGGTCTACATGGAAGAGAGGCTCTAATCCAGGAGAAGGCAATCTCAGAAGGGCTGAGGTTCTTTTTTTCAGATTTGCCAGCAACCTATGGGACACATTCCTATGAAAACAGGACTAAAGGAGGCTATGGGGAGGGGGTGCACACTAAAAAAACAATAGATTTCATTTTTGACTCTTTTCTCTTTTTTATGTCACTTATTATTATTATTATTATTATATTTAGACTTATATGCCGCTCTACTTGCCGAAGCAACTCACTTAGTGGTTACATACTATAAAAATTGCTACAGTGGGTTTTTGTTAACTGAAAATTGCTTTTAACTTTTAGTCTAAAATGTTTTTTAGATTTTATTTTCTAACTGAAGGGTATTTGGTCCCCCTCAAAATATTGCAGAATTGCCCCCATCATCCTTAGAGGGCAGGAGGAGATTTCCTGAACTGGGGAGTCTCATGAGGTGTTGGAGGCTGAAAAAATGATCCAGTGTACATGCAATCTTTGGGTCCTAGGTTACTCATCTTTGCCCTAATCTTTAGTTCTAAGGCAGGGATGCCCAAACTTTTTGGGCCATGGGCTGATCATGTGGTTCAGGAAGCCGGTTACTAAGGCCCGGAGGCCAGGTGTGGCCCCCGACGCCAATTCATCCGTCCTGCGAAGCCCTCGTCGCTCCTGGAAGCGGAAGTAAAATGCGCCTGTACGGGCACATTTTTCTTCCGCTTCCAAGAGCAATGAGGGCTTTGTGGGCTAGGTGAATTGGCGTTGGAGGCTGCACCCGGCCCCTGGGCCTTAATTTTGGCACCACTGTTCTAAGGGGTTTTTTTTAGGTCAGGCTGTTACTCAGTAGTAAGGAAAAGTTACTCTAGGCATGCTGTCAGTTACTCCTGTTCTATAATTTTATTGTTTCTTTAATTGGTGGGTTATGCGTTTAGAGTTGGCAGAGGGTTATGCGTTTAGAGTTGGTATGGGTCAGATTACAGAAGGAATGGCAGAACTATAAGATTCAACGGTCCCCACCGTTTCCCTTGCACGCCCCTGTTCTGGAATGTATATTTCAACCCTTCAGCCCTTGATTGTTGTGTTAATCCATTTCATACCTTTCTGTTCAGGTATTCTTAAGGTAAACAGCTCTTGACAAGAGATGAGAGCATTCAGCAGCTATTAATTTATGTAAAATGTCTTATGTCACCTTTCCCAAAGCCCATGACAGTGTAAACATGTAATATAAACAAATGAAACTGGCTTTAAAAATTATTCTAAGAGGCTGCTCAGCATACCTAAAAGCTGAATGAAATAAATGTAGCTTGGAATCCTTCTAAAAGCCAGTAAGAGGGACTAGGACCTGGGAGGAGACTGGTAGGCAATCTAATCTAACCCTTTTCTTGATGCAGGAAATCCATAGCAATTTTCTATTAAATGTTGTGGTGTTTGCTTCTGGTAGCACTGAGGGCGGTGGCAGACCACATGAAATGGTGCCGCAGGCTGAGGCTGGCCCATGGGCTGTAAGTTGGCCACCCCTGATATAAAGTCTTGTGAGGTGAGATGGAAGTATGTCTTCTTGTGACCCGGTAGCTGTGGTTCTGTTAATGCATGCTAAACATTTCATGTTTACATCTGTCGTAAACACGTCCACTTCTGGTAGCATTGAGGGCAGGAGTGGACCTCATAAAATGGTACCGCAGGCCGAGGACGGCCCACAGGCCATAGTTTTGCCACCCCTGATATAAAGTCTAAGTATTGGGAGTTGAGATGGAAGTATGTCTTCTAGTGACCTGGTAGCTGTGTTTCTGTTAATGCATGCTAAATATTTCAGTGTGACTTAAGAGGGTAGAGGGATATTCTGTGATTTAGGAGACTTGGGTTCAGAACTTTGCTTGGTCATGAAAACTTGCTTGCATATGGCAAAAGTAAAGCCATATCTTAACTATTTCACATACCATAGAAAACCTACTGGGCTTACTATAAGTCAGAAATTATTTGAGCGGAGATAAAAATAAGGTCTTCTCCGCCTCTCTTATGGAAATTCCAGTTCTTGAAGAAACTGGTGTGAATGCTTGTAGCCACAGCCATTCTTTTTCTTGGTATCTAATAGGAGTATGAAATGGAACTTGAATAGATAACTGTTTTGTCTAAGAGATTCTCCATTGGTTTGTTTCTGCAGGCTAGTTTTTAAAGGAATGTCAATCTCTCGCCCAAATGCTGCAGTTGGTAAATGTCGAATGATTCGCCATTCAAGAGACCAAAAAAATGAACCCAACCCTCAGAGGTAGGTTTTTATCACTGCATTCTCCACAAACAATTCCAAATAAGCATATTCTTTATTTTGCCATCTTTTTCTTTAAATTAAGAATCTGGTAGTAAAGATTTTTTAAAATAAAAAAAAATTATACTATTAAGTGTCGAATTGCTCTTTAATATGCTGTGGAACTTTGTCATGTATTTTTTTAAAGCAGCAGTGAGCAATTATGGAGGCTGTACAGCTGTAGTTCCCAATGTGGGGCACATGCCACACAGGGGGACAATTTCATTTTTAAGGGGGGCAACTCGAGAATTAGTAACAGTTAATGGCCTTTTAGGCTTCCTCCACGTGGATAGGAGTTCATTTTTTGAATAATAAGAATTGTATGTCACAGAGGTTGGAGCATCAGGATTTTAAAGATGATGATGATGATGATGATTATTATTATTATTATTATTATTATTATTATTATTATTATTATTATTATTATTATTATTATTATTATTATTTTCAATTTTTATGCCGCCCCACTCACAAATGTGTCTCTGGGTAGCTAACAGGGAAATAGAGCATTACAAAATTACAATTTGAGAATACAACATCAATACACTATAAAAACATTTTGAGAGTACAGTAAAACACCGGATAATGATTGGATCGGATAACGCTAAAATCGCATAACGTTAAGTAATCTGGGGAGGAGAATTGGATCGAATAACATTAAGGTCCTATGGGATGGATCGGATAACAACTGCTAAAGCCTGTGCGGTTACAATGTATCTCTATGGAGCTTTAACGTTATCCGATCCATCCCATAGGATTTTAACATGGATCGGATATCACTAAAAATCAGGTAACACCAAGACGTTAAAGCTCCATAGAGATACATTGTAACCGCACAGACTTTAGCGGTTGTTATCCGATCCATCCCATAGGACCTTAACGTTATTCGATCCAATTTTCCTCCCCAGATTACTTAACGTTATGCGATTTTAGCATTATCCGAGGTAAACGTTAGCCGAGGTATTACTGTATTTACCAGCATAGCCACACACTCACCTCCTCTTTCTCTATTCAGTCTGAACATTTGATGATAACACACTTCAGTTTTATTCTTCCCAAAAACAAGTCGCTAAAATTCAGTTGCAAGATAGAAAGGGAAGCAATGGTTGCAAGTTGTTATCCCACCAACAGTCATCTCTCTTTGTCTCTCCAGGTTTAACAAAATTGCTCACACAAGAGAGACTATGATGTCTGACGGGTTGAACACTCTGACCTACTCTGTACTGAAAACTGAGAAATTCCGATTGTATACAAAAATCACAGTGGATATTGGATCACCAAAGAGCTAGTATGGCAGAAATGCAAAAGACTTGGAGGACCCAACCAGAGACTATTCATCCTCGCAGCATTTTATACTTGCTATTTTTATTACAATCAACACGAAAAAGGATGTTTTATTTTACTATTTTGAGGCCTTTCAAGTCGGCAGACAGATGAGACTTAATCTCAAAATTTGCTTTTTCAAAACTCCCCCCCCCCCCATTTTTACAAGAGTGTGGTTAAAAACTATACATAGAAGCACCACTCTTTTCAGGGAATTTTCAGCTGGAGACGTGTGAGGTTAACCCACTCTGCTCTCCTAAAAAAAAGTCCAAAAGCTATGGGGAAACACTCCCGTGGTTTTAGAGAGCTAACATTTGTCTGTCAGATTGTGCCTTGTGTGTTTACCGTAGCGGCCTCTACTTTAAATAATAACTACAATTTGGGATTCATTACTGCTTTTATACTGCATGGTGGACTCTGCAAATGTAGACACTTTGATTCTTCTCCTCTCTTCCTTTTCCTCCTCCCAATTGAATTATAATGTTAGGTAACATTTTGAAAATTCACTGCTGCGGGTACAGTATGAAGGAATGGAAATGCTGCTAAAGTTGTACTATTTTACAGAGTTGCATATATTTCCTCCTCAAGTAGACAGATTGGTTCACAATTATCTAAGAGCAATTGAAATAATTTTCTTCCTTTTTAGGAGAAGAATATGAACTTTTTTAAAAAAACCCCACATAGTCTTAAATTTGTTTTTGAGCAGAAGGGATTTTTATTATGTCTCTTTTGCGGGAAAAATCTTGCTTAGGAAGACCATACAAGGTGCTCTTCCCCAATACAGCTTAGTTCGGGGTCAACAGTGTGGACTCCCAACTCCCATCATCTCTGGCCAGCATGGCCAATAGAGAGGGATAATGGTAACTGTAGTCCAGCAATATCTGGAGGTCCACGCTTTGTCCATCTCTAGATCCAGAAGAATTCTCAAACCAGTAATTATGTACAGTTTATGACAGAGAGGAGAAAGGAGGGTATGCTAGGTGATACCATGTCTGTTTGAAAACAGTCTAGTATTTCCCTCCTTCTCCCTGCACTGAAGTCCCCCAACCTTTCCAGGAACAGACTTGGGTGGTCACAGCAACTGATTGTTAAAATTGACACATGATTCAACCCCAGCCTTTGCAGCAGTTTCTATCTGTGGCAAGAGGCACATAGAGGTGGTCCCTCACAGATGCCTGAGTCTTGGAGTCCAGCATCTTAGTGCCTATGGTCTACATGACATATCAGCACCCCACACCCCAACCCTCATATCAACTGAATTTATTATAGAGATGAGTCCATTCGTGACTTGAGTGAGTATGCCAGCAGCACATACATTTAGGCTTCCCTGTTGGACAGGGCAACCTACAAGCTAAGTCGTATTTAAATATCCCAAACTGTGTTTGGGATATTTAAATAGGAGGTACATATTCCATATGCTGAATAAATTATAGCCATGACATTTTAATAGGGTAAGTGTCTCAGCTGTGTGTTTATGGAATGCTGAAGACTTTCCTTCTCAAGGTATATTTGGCTGGACAGCTGTTATCCTCAGCAACAGATTGTCCCTTATTACTCTGAACCAGGGGTGCCCAATTTTTTTGGGCTGTGGGCCGGTCATGTGGTTCGGGGGGCTGGTCACTATGTCCTGGGGACCAGATCCGGCCCCTGATGTCAATTCATCTGTCCCACAAAGCCCTCATCGCTCCTGGAAGCAGAAATAAAATGTGCCCATACAGGCATGTTTTTCTTCCACTTCCAGGAGTGACGAGGGCTTTGTGGGCCGGATTAATTGGCATTGTGGGCTGGATGAATTGGCATTGTGGGGCATAGTTTGGGCACCCCTTCTCTGAACCAAAGGAGCAAGGAAGATTGGCTGTTGGAGACAATACAGGTAAAAAGCCCAGCCAGATGATGCAACTTTCCATCTACCAAGAAACTGCACTTTTGAGAATAAGCCTTGTGTGGCTTTCTTCTTTCTAGGGACCCAACGACGGAGAGGCAACACATGGAGTCTTTCTTCCCATCCCTGCCTGTAAAGGCAGCTTGCAGAGAGAGGTCTCCTGCAGCATTCGGAGTTGTTCCGGAGTATAATAAATCAGTAGGCATCAGGTTCAGTGGGGTCATTGTTCATTTTCATTCATGGCTTAAGGCAGTGATCCTTGTAGGCCGAGTAGCAGCTGTCTGGAATGTCACGATGGTGTCTGCCCAAACGCTTCCTTATCTTCCCAGTAGCAGCACACGGGAGCGATGCCTAAGATTATGTGACGTGGCCCATGGATTTTGAGTAAACTGCACCCATGCCTCCATGTAAATGGTGGCACCTATTTGCACTCCGTCATTAAGGAGGAAGGCAAACAATACACAAAGGCAGGGATGGGCAAAGTATAGCCCTCCATCTGTCCTATCCTAAATAGCCAGGGGTACCTTGCAACTCACAAGAGTCCCATTAGTTTGCAATTCAGCAACAGCTGGAGTTCTTCTCCGTCCTAAGGATTTTTGGGTGTGCTGAATAAACATTGCCAGAGACTCTGTGTAGAAGCACCTTATTAGACAGAGAGTGCAAGTTGGTTGCTCCCGTGGAAATAATAATAATAATTTGCTGTATCAGGCAGCTTAAATTCACAATGCCACCTCTGCAGATTGTAGAAGAGCCAGCAACTAGTCATATAAACTTTTCTGAAACCAACAGAGCTACAAAATGTATAATTATTTAGTGAATTGTCTTCCTTTTAGCCATTGCCAAAAAATCCCAAAACACGCTGTCTTTAGCATAAACTCTTTCTGGCTTGCTTTGTGTACAATTGAAGAGTTTCACTTTGCTTTTTACTGTTAAAATACAACAATTTTTTTCTTCTAAGGAATGGCAAATAATGTGTAGTTCTTGGTTCTTAAAGTGGCCTCCACTCTTAAAATGTCAGGTAACTTTACAATTGTAAAGGCTGAAACATACGAATATTAAGCAATATTGTCTTTCTTGAACTTCTGTGTAAAACTTGAAAATCTGCTTAATTTTTCTGTTGCAAGATCTTAGCAAAAATGTTGGAGAATGTGTTTAAAAATCAGTTGCATCATAAAGCAGGATGTTACTGCCATCATTCTAGGAGCAGCTAAGTCACGTTTAAGCTGCACGTTTTGTAGAAACCATTTGTATGAGCTTGCCTGTTTAGCCTTTTGACAGGCTGGTTTCATAGGCTGGTGGTTAAATTGTCACAAAGATGTGCCTTTTAAATAATTATATTATTGGGAGATTAAAACAACATCTCCATAGCTAAAGTATCTTTGCAAACTGTATCTCAAACTGGGCCTGTTTGGATGTTGGGGTTTCTTCCACCCTATCACTCGTCCCTGTGAGGGAAGGAAACAGAACTACTAAATACTGCATTTGGAGTGGTTATCCCAAAATCTTAAGACCCACCTTCCAAAAATTATATTATTTCACATCCTCCTTTTACTGTACTGACCACTGCTTGCAACTTTTAGACCAGTGATGGTGAACCTTTTAGAGACCGAGTGCCCAAGGAGTAGTAGGAGGTACGCGCGCAGGCACCGGCTGTGCACACACCCATGTGACATTGCCAGCACACCTCCAGCGATATCACATGGGTGGTGCACCTACCCCCATGGGTATGCCTGACTTCTAGGAGGGGTGGGTGATGGTGTCTGGTCACCTCACCCCACCCTGCCGCTGCCTCTCGGGTGGGATTTCAGCCTCCCCCTTGCCTCCCCATTGGCGGAGGCAGAGGGGAAGTGGTGCTGCCATTGGTGTTGGGCGGGGCGGGGCTTCTCCTTTATGGCCCATATGCCAACAGGGAGGCCTCTGTGTGCCATAGGTTCACCACCACTGTTTTAGGCTCTTTCAGTTCACTTGCCCAGATATACAGTAAGTGAGAATCTATCCACAATGCAGAGAGAAAATTTGTATGCAAAACACTGTTTTGCACATCTGGCTTGCCTTTAGTCAGGATGACTAACTCAGCAGAAAACAAAGAATTATAGCTCCCTCCAATCATCCTGCAGCCTTTCCCTTTGAGAGTTGCCAGACCTGCTGTGGCCTGGTGCCTTGATGCCTCCCCCAAAACAGTTAACACCAAAGCTGTGCCAGAATTCTGAATTCTTACATGACTCCATACAAGAGGGTTTTGCACAGAGACGCCGGCGTCTTGCAGATCATAATTCTCACACATTTGAGAAACTGGAGCGAGTTTTAGGCTCACATCATCCCTCACAGTCTCCTATTGCACCTTTACTTTTGACCAAGAGTATATCTACATCCCACAATCACAGCATGTTGACACACCTTCAACTGCTGTGGCTTCATCCTGTGGAATCTTGGGATTTCTAGTTTGGTGAGTTGCATAAAATTTCCTGTTGGGAGACTCTAGTCATGTATTTCAGCAGAGTGCATTAGATCTGTTTGGCAGAGGATGTTAAGTACTTCACTGCCCTAAAATCCCAGACTTCCATCAAAAGGTGCCATGATAGTTGAAGAACTGTCAAAATTCTGTAACTGCATAGTGTAGATACACTCAGTTATCCACCCCACTTTGACTGCAATGCAAAATCCAGTAAAACTCTTGAGAAGATTGGCTTTTCAAGAGACTGATTGGGGTGTCTTGTCATGTATCTCTCTTTCCAATGAAGGAGGTGCCTGGAGGTGTTCATGTTTAACCAGGCCTTTGGTTTCTTAAACTGAAAAGATGCTGAATTGTGTCACTTTTTAAAATTTAGTTGGTAGTTCTTCATTTCTGTGCCTTGTGATATTCTCTTTATTGTGTTCAGTTTGCTAGTTTATTTATTTGAATGTATTGAGCCAAAGCCTATGTGGAAACCGGGATTTATAATTTGAGGTGCATTTGCTTGTTTCTTTTCAGATGTGCGCTCTTGTGAAATTGAAATAATTAAGGAATGTGCATTCTCTAAGAATTCAGTAGGGAACAATTGGTTTTGAAGACTAATTTTTTTTTTTTGGCAGATGGACAAGTAGGGGCCCATTCCATTATTTCTGTGGAGACATCTTTAACCAACTCTTGTTATGGACTCTCCTACACATATTTCTTTTCCCTCAGTATTTGAGGAACATCAGGGGTGTTCTCATTTGGGCTGAACCATGTGCATTTGAAATGAATGTAGCATTTTCTTTGCCTCTGAGAACTCGTGGTGGGAGTGTTGCTCAGTTACACTAATGTAACTTGCAGTATGTTACAGACTATGTTCAGATGAACAAGTGTGGCTCAGATTCTCTGTTCCTTTGCCCTAGTGAGATGGATGCACCCCAGGACTCTTTTAGCAGGAAGCAATTTCAGTTGTGCCATATTGTCAGGAACTGTTATTTTAAATATAAATAGATAAACTGTGGTAGCCCTATTTTGGCCTTGAGAAAGAGGGATTTCTTGTTTCTGTGGCAGTTCAGTTGCCCTCTGGGCTTCAGTAATAGTTTTGTTAGCATTGTAGTGAACTTAGTGCCCAAAGAAATGAGGAAACCTCTGCTGCTAGATTTTTGTTGAAAAAGATCTGTCTCTGTAGATCAGAAACGGACTCTGGGGTGCCCATTCTCTCTAGAAATAAAATTAGGCCTTCTAGAAATTCAGGTTACCTGATCTGACTCAGAAAGCAAGCATGTAGGGTGCAGAGGGAGCTCCTAGGTCACAGTTACAACTTTCAAAGAAGTTAAGGGTGGTAAAAATGTTCTAAAAAGAGATGCAATTTCTGTGGTGTGTGTATCCGTGTGCATTTCTGTAGTCCCACTATCACTTCTGGTCAAGTTGATTTTGGTTAGGCTCACAAAGTATGTTTATCAGAAGCCAAAGAGGGATATGCATGCACATCATAAGCAACAACTTCTTTCAGACTTCCAATTCAGTGGGGGGAAATTACCATCTGCTTCAAACCTTAGGTTTCTGAAGGCATTTGGAATCAAGTCTACTATAAGTTCCCTTCAGTTATGAAACCTTGTTTATTTGAAACCTAGTGTGAACTGAACTCTGAACAGCAGAATGTGCTTTATATCCTAGAGACAGATGTACTGTACTATGCAAGAGATGTTTAAATATCAGTGTGCGTGTGCGCGAGCGTATACGTGAAGATCAGATATGGGGAAGTTGCCATAAAAACTATTTGAGTACCTGAGATCAGGTTTTAGCTCTCGGCTTCAAAGGTTTGACAAAGTGCCTTAAAATGCTTACATGGTTGAGGTGGAAAGGGAATAAGGAATTATCCATGGAATATCATTTTATAAGTTACTTTATTGTGATGTGGGTTGATTATTGTCTTTACACGTTACAACGTTACAGATGTAAAAATAAAAGCTGGTATTACGGAAGAGAAACTGTTTCTGTTTTGAGTATTTATTTAATCTCCCGATACAGTACTTCCCTCTTTCTTTCCACCACCCGTTTCTTCCAAAAAAAACCCCCTAACTTGTGTTTCTGTTTAAACTGTGAAACTTTGTACTATGTGAAACCCTGAACTCTTAGATTGTATTATGTGTATGTTGGAGTTTATTTCATTCAGGCATTGTTACAAAGCATTGAATGCCAGTTGAGAAACTGATGGTGCCCATTCCTGGATTGGCAATTCTAGCTGAAATTGGGAGCTCTCCTAAAATTACCTTTGTTTAATGTATGAAAGCTACAGCTGGATTTATTTTCCCTGCATCACTTGCACATTTCAGAAGCCACAAGATCATATGGGAGTAATCAAGTTGCAGTTCCATTCTGCCATCCCTTCAAAATCATTGTTTTGGACTGGTTTTCTAATATGCAGGAAACAGTTACTGGAAGCCTTACCCTACTCATTAATTTTTGCAAATTAAAATTGCAAAAACAAAATGACTGAGCATTGTTCGTGGGTATGATGTAAGATTTTGTAATATGGTAAGCTTGACAAATGTTGGTCAATCCCTACTCCCAGCTCAGTGTGTTGTGCTTTTTAAGTGTGTAGATAATGAGCAGTCCATTCTGGGTTTTATGCTGTTTGCTGTGCTTAGCAAGTTTGAATGAGGAAGTATGGAATTCCATCATGTGGACACATATCCCCACAAATCATTTAATTCTTTTGTCAACTGTTATCTTATATTTAGAAGTACTACTCAATTGCCTATGGAATATAGTGTATAGCAGGGATTCTCAATCTGTGGCCCACTGCACCACTTCATGTGGGCTCCCACCACCTCCACCACACCCATAAGTGTCATGTCATGGAGGAAGGGCAAAATGGCCGCCCAGCCCCCGAAGCTGTCTAAGGGAGTGTGACCCAGCCCCCCGACTTTAAAAGGTTGAGAACTCCTGGTGTATAGTAAAGGTAAAGGTTACCCTTGCTCAAAAGCCAGCCGTATCTGACTCTAGGGTTCAGTGCTCATCTGATTATAGCCAAAGAGCCAGCGCTATCTGCATCTGCAGATGTTTTTGTGGACATGTGGCAGGCATTCCTCAACACTGGAGTGCACGGAACACTTTACCTTTCCACTGAAGTGGTCCCTACTTATCTACTTGCAATTTCTTTCTTTCGAGCCAGGGCCACAGCCAGAGGGGCCCCAGGGTGGGCTTGGCCCACCCTGAGTTAGCAGTTTGCCCACCCTGGCGTGGTTTTACATAGGAGTGCATTGAAAAGAGGCTTTGTTACCCACCCTAAAAAAATATTCACCTACCCACATCTAGAATCCTGGCTATGGCCCTGTTTCGAACTGCTCGGTTGGCTGGAAGGAGCTGGGACAGAGATGGGCACTCACTCAGTTTCATGCAGTATCTGGGAATCGAACTCTGACCTTCTAGTACTGTAATTGAGTTCAGCATTTTAACCACTTTAGCTACTGAAGTCCCCAATATAGTGTATACTCTGCACTAAATATATAAAAATACAAGTTCTGTGCCCAAACAATCCAGATTCTAACCAAAAATTACTTTGATAGCTGTGGCTGGCATAAATAATAGAAACTGAGCAAAACTGCACAACTAGCATAATGCACATAATCTGAATAGATTTGATTTGGAAATGTGTACACATACAATCTAAAATACAGAGTGGGAATTCCTTCCTGGTCCCCATGGCTTCATTTCTCACACCAGCACTTCCTTTCCTGGGGCTGAAGGGAGTGGCATCATGGGAAAGAGCTGTTGGATGGATTTCTTTGCCAATGTCTCTGACTTCTGATGTGCCCGAGTGGTTCTTGAAAGGGTTGTGATGATACCGGTTTCAACTTGATAAAGGTGTCATTTGTAGATGCTCTGGTTGTGCTGACCATTCACTTTCAGAAAGATGTGGCCAGATGGAAAATCACCATGATTCATGCTGATTATCTCAGGTCAAAATTATCAGTGTATCTTTAATAATAATAAATTACCTTTATCAAATAGCTAATTAATTAGATATTCACTCATTAATTAACATAAGCTGCTTTGATATCATGAACTCCCCCTTCTTGTTGTTACCTGTAACTACAATGTCATAACTGGTTCCTTTTTTATGGTGAAATAAAATATATTTTTAAAGTACCTTCTTGGAATAAATTGCTTTTTGTTACCGTAGATTACATGCATTTTCTTTTGTGACTTGCCATTTTCAGCTTGAAGGTAGCAGGAAAAGAGGAAAACTCAATGTGCGTTGGATTTATTCCCTAAGACAGGAAACCACTGCCTTGAATTTATAAAAGCTGAGCAGGCTTGTTGAGGACAGGACACTTTGGAGACTGCTCATTCATAAAGTAGGAGGTGACCGAAGAGTGCATAGCAACAAAAATATTCTGTTTAAAACCATGGATCTAAGATCCACAGATCCGAACACAAGATTTCTTTGGTACAGCACGTGATGGGTAGCACTTCAAGGAAAGGTGATAATTTCTTTCCTTTTTTTAAAAGAGAAAGTCAAGTGCCTAATAAGGTACCCACAGTCAAGAGCCACTATTAAGATTCCACACAAACCACACAAGTACTACCATATTCATAAGATGAACACTTTATACTTAAAATGCTTATACATCAAAGATACAGATTCTCTTTGGACACTCCTCACTTTAAACAGATCACTTTAAAGAATCAGGTTGCTAATTCATCCACACAAGATAGACTTCAGCACCCTCGTGTGCAGGACTTGTAGTTAATATTTACATTTATTTTGTTAATTTCTAACTTTCTAAATCACAGGAAACATTTGCTTTTACAGTCATACCTCATATAACATTAGTATCGAATAACACGAAAATCGCATAACATTAAGGAATCTGGAGGGAAGAATTGCATCGGATAACATGATCCTATGGGATGCTTCAGATAACAACCGCTAAAGCCTGTGTGGTTACAATGTATCTCTATGGATCCCATAGGATTTTAACATGCATCAGATAACACTAAAAATCATATAACACCAAGACTTGTGGAACCAGGTTTTAGTGTTATCTGAGGTTTTACTGTATTTACAAGAAAGCAAAACTGTTTCGAGGGAATTGCAAAATTCTCTTTTTCGAGGCTGCAACAATGATCAGTTGTTCTTTATTTACAGAAAACCAGCCTTTGCATTTTCTTCATAAACTATTTTTGGGAAGTTACTAAATATCTCTGAGGTTGTCTGACAACACTTGGGCAGTGTTTACACTACCAAAAAGAAGGGGGTGTCGCCAGCACTTATTTTACGAGTTCAGCCTAGGTACATTTTTAATATTTTGTTTGTACAGACATAGGTGCCTAACAGAGACACATAACAAGGGAAAATAAATAAGGGAAATAAAAGTATTGTGGAGAGAAGGAAACCAAAAACAAGAAGTAATAGAAGACTGTTAGACAACTGGATGTGAAGAAAGAAAAGGCAGAACATCACTCATACGAAGACATCATAATCATATTAAAACTTACCTATCCTTTTTAACTATAAAACTTTAAACTTAAACACACTTTAAACACACAATACAAATTCCTTAGGCATTTCCCACCCCTCCGAGGCTATCTGCCTCAAGCATGATTGATAAGATCACACCACAGTTCACACCCATGAACCGTCAACACGATAAAACTTAACCACAGAATAAAAGCTATAAAAAGAAATTTAACCATAAAATGAAACAACCACTAGTGACAGTCCTGTAGCAGCTAAATACCTTTGAATTCCAGGATACTGGCTTTAACCACAAGGGCAGACAGAAATAAAACCAGAAAGCGCATGTATGCATCCAAGCGCCATCTGGCAAAACTCCAAACCAGAGAACATCCCGGTTGGTTCCCTTAGTCAATATCTGGAATCCTGCTGACTACGCCATTTCTGTTGGGGAAATTTTATTTCTATTTTCCCTGGCTGCTACACACAAAAGGACTCTAGGTACAGTATCTTAAAATATTAAGTATTTTAAGCAAAAATCAAATAAAATCAGAACGCATTCTATAAAGTACAATACCTTAATAATAAAGAGATGCAAGTAATATTAAGATTGGCCAATAATATAGACATTTGGAACAAAGCAAAGACAGGTTTCCCAAAGATTCTGTGTCTGCAATGCCCGATTGCCTGTCTTTTCTCCTCCCTTATATACCTTTTAAAACTGCCTTTTTTTCCTAGTACATTTTGCAGTTAGCAAGAGACATGTGAGACACGTGTCGTGGTCAGTGCGAGGTACATGTGACCCTGCCTTGAGCCACCTACTGAGGTTCCTCTTTTCTGTCAGGTCACAGTGACCTAACCACAAAGAACATCCTTACCCACGTGATGACTCCTTTTATATCATTTTGATTCTACTTTTAATTAACATGGCTGCACTTATGTCAAATAATGTGAATCAGAATTTCTCACAATTGGTTGTGTTTTGCTGCTATTATGCTGGTTATCAGCCACAGCTTTCTAACACTAATTAAACACTTGATGTCTTTGCATTTCCTGTGTAAGCAAGGAAATTCTGCCAGCTTCATAATTTAAGATCTTGTAAGGTTACTGAGTAATCAATACTTGGCAGCAGCTACAGGTCATTACCTCTTCTAAGAGTATTGGTGGTTTTGATCAGTTGCTGATGGTATAGGGAAGTCAGAGTAGAAGACACGGGATCTTATGATGAGCAGGAACTATGACTTAATTCCCCCAGCTTCTCTGTTCTTTCTGTGTTTAGCTGCAGTAATCACAGAATCTGGGTAAGAAAGATCTGTTTTCCAAAAACTGTATATTGTTGCAAGCTATTATTATTGTAACACAAAGGATTTAAGGATGATGTCTTATGGAATGGGCAGTTTAGAGCCATTAGGTTTGCAAAAAAACTGCTTCTCATTTGTTAACATGGACCAATCCAGTTGCCTCTATTTTAGGATGCACCTTCAGGAATCAGGGTGCTGTGAAGAACTTCCAGATCTACTACTTCATCACTGTTAGTTACTAAGACAATGCTATAATTACAACCAGTGTCTTGTTTTTGTGTCTTAGACAGGAGACTCCAAATCGGGAATCACTTCATGAAACAGCCCATGAACTGAATTTACCCAGAGTATCTTGTAGGATATTGGAGTACTTATCCATGATTCCTGGAAATCTTAATCTTGTCTCTTAGAATTTTACATTTTGCTCTCTCGCTTCTGAACCAGTCCTTGCAACCCTCTGGGCTAGAAACTTGTCTTTAATAAACTAAAACAAAACCTTCAGAAGTGTAATCCTCCAGCAAGTATGTCATTTTGTCATTTCAAAACACTTGTGGAAAATGGTGGCATACCTGTGACTTGTGGTACTCTTAAGCTATAGAGCAAAGGGAAAAGGTAAGAGTAGAAAATAAATTATTGAGGGATTTCACCACCACACCACTTGCAAACGGTGATTGCTGATAGAGTTACACAACAAAAATGGATCTGAAGATCTCCAATTCCACTCCCTACAATTGAGGCCACAGAATCTTTGGTTCCAAAGTATTTCTGAGCCCATGCTTTTCAGATTATGGAAAAACACAAACCAAATGCAAGAGGAAGTCAGTGTGTCCTGTTCCAGAAATGCAATGAATAAATTTAACTGGCCCCTAAGCCTGTGTACTATTCCACGTTGCTCAAGGGAACAGGAAAAGTCTCTCATGATTCCAAATTGATCCATCCCGAGAGAACATTCTTTCCGCTTTGACTTCAAATACGGCCAATAGTTAAGGTTTGGAGGATGAAAGCAAGTAAAAGAGGGCTGCTCTATAGCCTCTAGATGTGTATCAACTGCCGTGAACAGAACTCCATATCTTTTAGCAACATTAGCATTAGGAACAACATTAAGGGAGGATATGGCTGAGGAACTGTTAATGTAGCCCTACATATAGTGACAGGATGCCTCAAACCTACACCAGTTGAAAAATATGTGCTCTTGTTGATATCTCTCTGCCTAAGATAAGGAGAGAAGCAGCAGAGGACATTGAGAGAATGAAGCAAGATAATGACCCTCCACATTCTCTGAAAGAATATGAGAAGTCTGCCAGCTCAGATCCAAGAACGAACATTCTTGAGGGTACATAAGACCAAAACCAAATTGGAAGATGGAGAAAGGAACTCACTGGACAAGGACTATCATTAAAGGAAGATATGGCTGAGGAACTCAACCTCCCCTACATCGCTTGGAGGACCCTGAATAGGTTGAAGGTTGGAGTCCCCAAATGCAAGACCAACATGTCAAAGAGGGGGCTACTGACGGACAACAACAGGCGATATGAATGTGGAGAGACAGAAAATCCGGCTCATTTACTGGTCTGCCAACTGGTGTCAGAAACACGCACTGATGAGGACTCAAGTTTGGGCAATGACAAAGCCAACAAATTGGCTTCATTTCAGCAGTCTAAGGTTTGATCAGGAAACACAAGAAGAAGAAGAAGCAACATGAGCAAGAAAAGTAGCTCCATCCTCCTTTAACATTTTCCATTACAATGGGCACAGAGTTGAGCGAGTTGAGGAGGATGGTGGAGGACCGAAGTGCTTGGTGGACAGTGGTCCATGGGGTCGCAAAGGGTCGGAATCGACTGTGCAACTGAACAACAACAAAAACAGTATGTTAGATTTTAGCCTTCCTGAACATTAGAAATTATTAAACTAAAGGTAAGGATGGAAAACTCATATTCCTCTGGCCAGTGTCTATGTCAATACGAGATAAATTACACATGCTATTTCGTTTTAGCAGTAAACAAGAACTAACCAGTTAGTTATTCCAGGTCTAATTAATTTATTGGCAGATATAACTACAATCAATAAAATTAAAATTATGAAACCATTATTAAGGAGATTAATTCAGATACTGTATATTATTATTAAACCAAAGGGGTACGTAGAAAGAGCTGGCTTGACGATTGTGATATTTTTGAACCATAATTGGGCATACCCTGGTAATAGCAACCTTGTGTTGCTGGCTAATCTTTCTCACAGTAGGTCAGGTGAAAAGAACTGCAGAATGAACTCACCAAAAGGTGCCTTCTTTTTGACAGTTTCACCTCTGGCTGAGATACGGAAGAAGGGTTAAACCAAAATCCCACTGGGGAAATGTGACATTTGTGAGCAAACATATGTGCCCCACAGCACCATTTCATGTGCCCCCCATCGCCTCCACCACACCAGGAAATGCCATGTGGTAGAGGAAGATCAAAATGGCCATCTAACTGGGGGAGCTTGATCTGGCCCCCAGCTTTAAAGGGTTGAAAACTCCTGGCCTACACTAAAACGTGTATGTCAAGAATAACAATTGCCTGCAAGTCTAGGCATAAGTATATGGACCTT
The DNA here is from genome assembly GCA_030440675.1 of Furcifer pardalis. Lineage (NCBI taxonomy): Eukaryota > Metazoa > Chordata > Lepidosauria > Squamata > Chamaeleonidae > Furcifer > Furcifer pardalis. The sequence goes on along the minus strand of CP126896.1, from coordinate 11,537,709 downwards.
GACACCACTGAGACAGAACAGGTAATGTGGTCATCCAGAGGGAAAACAACATGAATTGTGCAACTGCCCTTGGAACATTCCAGAAGACTTTTTTGTTTGTCTAATTGTGTGTGATACTTGCAAATGTCTACACTTGTCATGTGTAGACTTACAAATGAGAACATAAGGAGCAAAGTCTTCACTACATATAATAGCAACTGGACAGAAAATCATTAGTATGCTTGCCAACTGCCTATATCAGTTAACAAGACTTCAGAGGTCTACCTGGCAGAAAGACATGGATCTGGGTACAAGAGAGAAAGCAGAGTGTGGTGCAATCAATTTAATGTACATTTCTGTTTATTTTAGTGTAATGAAACAAATCCTTGTACAGAATATTAGAAGCATGTGTTTTCCTGTCTGTTGTAGCTCATGTGCAGAAAATCTTCTGTACATGGTCCTGAGAAATGTTTGCAAAATAAAATATGCCTTGGCTTAACAACAGTCAGATTTAACTATGTGATTAGGAAACACAATTGATCTGTGTTGGGCTGACATGAAGACATTCTCCACTGAACCAACATCACAACATTGGTCAGGTGGCTATTATTTTTAAAGTCTTCTTCTTTCGTGTCCTGATCAAACCCTGGACTGCTAAAACAAAGCCACTTTCTTCGCTTTGTCATTGCCCAAACTTAAGTCCTCATCAGTGCATGTTTCTGACAGTAATTGGCAGACCAGTAAATGAGCTGGACTCTGTATCTCTCCACATTCACACAGAACATTGTTGTCCACCAGCAGCCCCCACTTGAGCATGTTGGTCTCCAACCCTCCACCTATTCAGGGTCCTCCAAGTGAGTAGGGGAGGTTGAGACCCTCAGCTATATCCTCCTTTAATGATATTCCTTGTCCAGTGAGCTCCTTCCTCCATCTTCTAATTTGATTTTGCTCTTGTGTTCCTTCAAGAATGTTTGTTCTTGCCATAAAGCTCTTCCTGGATCGGAGCTGGCAGACTTCTCATATCCATTCAGAGAATTTCGAGGGTCATTCTCTTACTTAGTTCTCTCAATGTCCTCTGCTACTTCTCTCCTTATCTTAGGCAGAGCGATATCAACAAGAGCATATATTTTTCAACTGGTGTGTAGGTTTGAGGCATCCTGTCACTATACGGAGGGCTTCATTAATAGTGATGCCAAATTGTTTTGCATGTGTGAATGTGCTCCATACTGGAGCATCAAACTCTGCTGCAGAGATGCACAAGGCTGATGTATACAGTGTGAATGCTTGAGTTCCCCATTTATAGTTTGTGAGTTTCCTGATGATGTTGTTCCTTGCACTAACTTTGGCTTTGGTATTCAGGCAGTGCTGCTTAAAAGAGTGTGCCCTGTCAAGTGTTGGGAAATGCTGTAATAAGTTCCCTTGCCACCTAACATTCAACTCAACCCTCTTAAAAGTTGTCATCATTATGTGATGTGGATGGAGACCTTTATAATATACCACAAACCACCAGGGAAAAAACCAGATCATGTAGATTCTAGATCAGAAGTTCTCATCCTTTATAAGCCAGGGGCCAGGTCATGCTCCCTCAGACACCTTCAGGGGCCAGATGGCCATTTTGCCCTTCCTCCACCAAATGGCACTTCCTGGTGTGGTAGAGGTGGTGGTGGGCCACATGAAATGGCATCATGAGCCGGATTGGGCTCACAGGCCACAGGTTGAGAATCCCTGTTTTAGATCTATATCAAACCATGCCTGAGTTCCTACGTGGACTGAAAATAAAGGCTGAACTAAGGCTAATGTACTTTGGGTTTATCACAAGAGGTCAACATTCAGTGGAAATGATAATAATGTAAGGAACATTGGAGAATGGTAGGAGAAGAAGACCCAACTTGATATGGATTAACTCAAGCAAGGAGTCACAGCCATAGTTTGCATTTTCTGAGCAAGGCTATTAATGATAGGACTTTGGGAGGTCATTAATTCATAGGATGCCATAAGTTAACAAAGACTGGACAGCATGTAATCATCATATCATCATCATTAGCCATCCCTAATCTAAGAGCAAGCATATCACATCAGTAATGTGGGATGAAGCCTAAACACATACTGCTTACACCACAAGATTATGATCATTACTGTTGTTACTTTAGTTTGGATAGCTTCTACTTTAGCAAAACAACAGTGTTTGAAATATAGCCATGTAATCCCTAGTGGTGATCAGTGCCTTCCAGCTGAACGGAAAAACAATGTCTTGGCGATGTTGTTTGCAGTTTAAGAAGAAACAAAAGGGTTCTGGTCCAATTGCAAGATTTCATGGGTGAAAAAGCCACATAACTGATCTGCGTGCCAAAAGTTTCACAAATAAAAATTGGCAGCACAGTATTCCCATCAGCACTTCTTATGAAGAGCATTGGGTTTCTTTTTTCCGGGATGGGGGGTGGGGGGACACACAACATAAAATTGCATTTTCCCTATGCAAACTTAAGAGTCAACCTGACCTCAGTCTAAAAGTGCCCTTGCCTGCCAGATCAACACTTCTGGAGCAATGGCAATGAGGTGGCAGGGGCAAGAGCAATGCCAGGCAAAAATCAATCAATGCCACATCATTGCTATCTTGCCAAGGGCTCACTGTGACCAGACCGATGTCATTATGACACTCTCTGCAATGCCAACATGGTAACTAGCTCTCAAATTCTATCTGTGGTTAGATCATGCCAGCAGACTCTTCAGACAAGCTTCTTTCACTCTTTGCATCTACTCCATCTTTACTGTTGGTAAGGAGCAAAGAAAAAGTATCAGTAGTGGAAGAACATGAGAGCATTATAATTGGAGGACAACAACATGTTAAGCCTCTCGAGAATCCAGTGGACAAAGCAGAGCAATGCCTTACTAACAGTGATGGGATGACAAAAATTCTACTACCACGCCATGACGTCACGGACGTCATGGGCGTGGCCAATGGCATGACGTCATGACGTCACGGCCGACGTCATGACGTTGTGGGCGGGGCCAAAATAAAAATAAATAAAAAATAAAAATAAACATACACACACACCCCTCCCTCTCAGCCCACCCACCCAGACACAAATAAATAAATAAAATAAAAACAACCACCCACCCAAAACACAAATAAATTACCCACCCACCCCAAATAAAAACCCCTCGCTTACCTTTCTTGGGACCCGGCACCCCGATTGCTGTCCACAGCCGCCGCCGGAGCTGCCTGCACCCCTGTGGCGTCCTCCTTGGGCCGGTACCTTTTTAGCCCGGCTCCGGCCATGGCGAGGGGCGACGGGCAGCCGCGGCTGCCGCGCCTCCCTGGGCCGTCCCCATGCCGCACCGCCGCCGCCTACAGCTTCCTCCTCCGCAGCGCGCGGCAGCCGAGCTCAAAAGGGACCGACCCAAGAAGGAGTCCACAGGGATTCAGGCAGTGGCAGCTCCGGCGGCGGCGGGCGGCGGCTGTGGACGGCGGGTGCAGGCACCCGGCCCACAGGCGCCCGGCGGAGGCGGCGGCAGCGGTGTACCCCGCCGGGCGTCCCCAGGGCATGGGGCTTGTCAGCAGCGGACGGCCGAGGCAGCCCTCAACGTGCCGCGGGGAGGCGCCCCCCTCAGAGGGCTGCTGCCGCCGCCGCTGTCCTGAAAGTTCTAAATGTTTTGAAAATCGGAGCGAAAATGGCTCTAATTGACTGCGCATGCGCAGAAACTCAATCTGACGCATGTGCAATGCGTCAGATTGAGTTTCTGCGCATGCGCAGTCAATTAGAGCCATTTTCGCTCCGATTTTAATTTTTTTTTTCTTTCGGTCAGGCGTCCGGAACCGGACGCCCCAAAAGTGGACTTCCCCTCACGGAGAACCCTCCGGGATTGGTCTTACCGGTTCCAGAGATCCGTCTGGAACCGGTGACATCCCATCACTGCTTACTAAGCAGTAATAATTGTGTGCCTTCAAGTCAATTCTGACTTACAGTGACCCTTTCCAGGGTTTTCTAGGCAGAGAATACACAGAAGTAGTTTACCACTCCCTTTTTCTAGGGCCACACTGGGACTGTGAAATGTGCCCAAGTCTACATAGGTTGGCTCCTCGTTTAGGATCCGTAGTGAGGAAATGCAGTTCTGATCTAAACCACTGAACCAGTAAGGTAAAGTTACCTTTGCTCGAAAGACTGTTGTATCTGACTCTAGGGTTCAATGCTCATCTCTGTTTACAGCCAAGGACCCAGTGCTGTCTACATATGCAGATGTTTCCATGGACATGTGGCAGGTATGCCTAGACACTGGAGTGCATGAAATCTGTTTACCTTCCCATTGAAGTGGTACCTACAGTGGTACCTTGTTTAAAGAGCATAATGCAGTCCACGGGATTACTCTTTACGCGAAACACTTGGAAAAAGCCCCGTCACTGCCATTGTAAGTGACCAATTGTGACCTCGGGTGGGGTGGGGTGGGATGTGAACCCTGATTTAGTTGTTGTGAGTTTTTGGTTGTTCTTTAAGCGAATTAGTCTCTAAGTGAGGCGCTCTTTATGCGAGGTTTGACTGTATTTATCTACTTGCAATTTCTTGCTTTCGAATTGCTAGGTTGAGAGGAGCTGCGACAGAGATCAGAGCTCATTCCGTTGTGCAGTACTCAGGTCTCAAACTGCTGGCCTGCCAACCTTCCAGTCGTCAAGTTCAGTGCCTTAACCACTTGAACCACTATGGTCTCCAGTACTGGTGTACTGAACCAGTACACCTTAATAAAAACTTTGACTAAAACCAAACCATAGCAATCATGCACAGCCCTACCCTGCTGTGTTTGTGTAGCACCAGTGGCCTTCAAGAAATCTGGTGTGTCACAAAGGAAAGCAGGGGTATTTACTTTTTAAGTCTGCTCTCTTGCATCCAGAATACTGAGCAGGCTTCTCACACTGAGAATCCCTCCCCATAACCGTGTTTGGCTCTGTCTCAACTCAAATCTTCCTTTGTCTTGTACCAGCTGCTGAAGCAACTGTGACGGTAAATTGACTTGAACATTTTTAGCTTTATAATGTTGACTATTAAAACTTGAGGTTTGTTATCTCTCTCAAGATCTCCCAAGGTTGCCTTATCAAGATGGGCCTGATCCTGACTTGGCAAAGTGTCCAAGGACATTTTTTCCTCCCCCCTCTCTTTGGGTGGATGACTCCTGAGGTCAAAGTGTGTGATCTTTGGTGTGTTCTTCTGGGTAAATTCTTCCCTTAATAATTAAAGGTGCCAGTAGAGGCACTTATCTACCGGTAAGTGATACAGTGGTACTCTTTGGAGACTTCTAAGTTCAATGTAACTCAATGCAGGTTCGTTTCTATACAACCTAAACCAGAATGATTAACTAACTCACACTAACACAATTACGAGCTTATTTTACACAGTTGAAGCATTCAAATTCATGACAGGCCGTAACTGAGTCTGTGGCTGATTCCAGCAGTGGCGACTGGCGTAAGGTCAGGAGCTGGATTATTTGGTGCTGTGGGCCGGATCCAGCCCTCCCACCTTCCAGTCAGCGTCTTAGCCACTTGAACCACTGCAGTCTACATAATCCCACAGAATGCTATTCTACTTTCTACTTCCCTAAAATTATTATGTTGATTCTCAAAAAGCCCCCTCATATCCTTTGGTAGGCAATTTTGTTAGATTTGGGGGACCCGGAGCTTTTAGTACTTGATGAACATTGTTTTAACACCCGAAGAGAGAGTGTTTCAAAAAAAAAAAAAAATAGTCTTACAAAAACTACAGGGCAGTTGAAGGACAGGGGATCCATCCAGTGATGAGCAACCAAAAAAATTACTACCACACAGTGGGCGGAGCAAATGTTGTGGGTGGAGCCAACACCATGGGCGATCTAGTCATGTCTGCCATATGGCCATGTATACATCTGCAAACACAGGAAGCACTGGCTCTGGCTGTAAATGGAGATGAGCACTGCACCCTAGAGTCAGATACGACTGGCTTTTGAGCAAGGGAGACCTTGAACCACTTGCAGGAACAAAACCTGAAGTCAAATTTGAATTCCAGCCAGGGATCTTCTGTTATTAGGTAAAGGTTGCCCTTGCTCAAAAGCCAGTCGTTACCAACTCCAGGGTTCAGTGCTCATCTCTGTTTATAGCCAAAGAGCCAGTGGACTTGATCCACAAAACCTCATATTAAAATACACATTACATACAAATTAAATACTCATTAAATGCAAATTAAATACACATTAAAATACTGTACACATAAAATAAACATTAAATACACATAAAGTGCCCATTAAAATACACATAAAATAAACATTAAAATACACATAAAATAAACATTAAAATACACATAAAATACACATAAAATAAACATTAAATACACATTAAAATACACATAAAATGCACATTAAATACACATTAAACTACACATAAAATAAACATTAAATACACATAAAATACAGATTAAAATACACCCACTCACCCACCACCCACCCAAAGGCAAGTCACTTACCGTAGGGTGCAGGTGGTAAGCAGCTTCAGTGGCTGCTCTTCCTCCTCCTCCTCCTACCTGCTCAGGACAGCAAGCAAGGGGAGCGTCAGTGCCTGAGCGGTGCCGCAGCCATGCCTCTCCAAGGGCCTCAGCCACAAGGCTGCGGCGCCTCCAAGGAGGCCACCGAGGGCCTCAGCAGCCGCCACTGGTTCCTCCGTGGCTGTGCCTCTCCTGCGACACTGCACTCTGCCACACTCCAAGCAGCAAATGGCTGCTTGGCTTGGTGCGCAGAGTGCTGGAATTGTGCGTGTGCAGGTGGGTGGCCGGTAACACACACACACACCCGTGTGGATTGCTCCAAATTCTTGCCACCGGTTCGCATGGAGAACCAGAAAAGTTGCTACAGGTCCACACAGACCAGTGCGAACCGGTCCATGCCCATCACTGGATCCATCTTTATATCCTATAAATTGCCCATAAGCTGCTACTATAAGAGACCCTGTGGCCCTCCAGATGCTGTTGAAATCCATTTCACATCGGACTCCAGCAATAAGGCCTGTAGTCCACCATTAAGAAGGCTGGAGTTTCTCCACAATTGCCTTTATAACAAAGACAGGAATTGCAAAATAAGGATCATTCCTGGGAAAAGATGCTATATTGATTAAGAAAGTTCCTAAGGCAAAGATTTATTTTTCAATTACTGTACCATAATTTATTAAGAAGAACAAAGCATGGAGAGGGAAGGGAACACAAAACCTCTTGTGGAGGACTTCTCTCTCCACACAATTTAACAAATGAACCATGACAATTAGTGAACTATCCGAACAAGAGTCACAGCAATTTTTCCTTGGAGCTTCTAAAATACCACCAACCTGGGGGTCAACTTTGAACCTTAGAGGGAGCAGATTTTCTGCAAGTGTAACTAAACATGTTTGACAGTAATACTTGTAGTGGCATGAAACACTCCCGAATGACTTATTTCTGAGAGAAGCAGATTAAGCCTTACATTTGACAAAGTGTAATTAAAATGAGATTAAGCCTGGCCTGTTTAGTACCAACCAGATAAAAAGCTTTGCTCTAACGAAGCACAAACACAGTAACTTGCCAGTTAAGTTTCATTACTCAAGTATATTTGCACGGATTTAATTTGAATCCTTCATCCTGTTGTGGAAACTTTAGCTTTCAAAGAATGGTATAGCACTGCCCAGTTTCCCCACCATTTGCACTTTGCCAGGCTAAAGATTCGTCCGAGGCTGGCCAATTATTCTTTGAAATCTTTGGTAAATTCATATTTAAAAGCAGAACAAGGAAGACAACCTTTATGCTACCATGCTTAATGTGTACAATTTAATTGGCAAGCACAGATGTAATTAAGTTTCCTTGGAGGAAAATATTAATGTGGTTGATATGGTGCAGTTGCTATTTTGTACCTGGCAAAACACTATGCCTACCAATTTATGATTCAAAAATCTCTTGTCATGGAAACAAAAAGATTAAGGGAGGGTTGGTGGATACAGCCAGCGTTTGGAAAGGTTAATTTCTGAATTGTAACTTTCAGAATCTCTCAAACTCATGGCAGGTGGTGGATGAGGGATTCCGGGAACTATTGCTCCCCAAAAGTAACTTTCCCAAGTTCTAGGTAGAGCCAACCACAGCTTTTAACGCAGGGTGTCCAAACTATGCCCCCCTGGGCCAGATTCAGCCCCCCAATGCCAATTCATCTGGCCCACACCACCCTCGTCGCTCCTGGAAGCGGAAATAAAATGTGCCTGTAATGTTCCACTTCCAAGAGCGATGGGAGGCAGTGTGGGCTGGATGAATTGGCGTTGGGGCTAGATCTGGCCCACGGGCCATAGTTTGGGCACCCCTGGCTTAAGCAGAGAAAATGGCAGCCTAAAATCTATCTCATCCTGTTGCAAAACAGATTGCAAGGCACGTTTTAGAAGAACCAGGTGGCCGGCCCGCTGAACCACGTGACCGACCCAAGGCCCAAAATGTTTGGGCACCCCTGTTTTAACTTGTCATGAGATGGTCTCTAAAGAACTGTTGTGACTTGGAGGTATTGCCTAGGATGGTGAGAGGACAGTGCCTGGTAAATTTTGGCTGATCTGGGGATGGGAATTGGGCTGAGCAGACAAATACCGGTAGGAATGATGTCAGTAAGGTGGGAAAGAGTCAGACACAGAAATATGTGTGCAGTTGCATATGAGATCCCATACTGAGCCACAAACTACAAATTTTCTTGTTTTGTTTACTAAACAAACTACATAGTTGAAAAATTTACAAATACACACAATGAACCAGACAAATGGCCCTTTACCCCCTTTTATTCGGAAGTCCAGACACACCTTTCTTTCTCTCCCTTGCTCTCTCTCTCTCTCTCTGTCATCACTCTGCTGTCTGAGTCTAATTTTCTAATTAAGTGAACAGAGACATTCAGCTCACCATACCAAATTAAAGCCTCACTTTTATGGTGTATGCTCAGGAAGAAACCACACAGTTATGAGTTTCCTGTATGGGACAGAAGTGGCACACCCTATTCCCTGTGATGACATTTAGATCGCTGCCCGTTCTCAAGAATTGACATGTTTTTCTGGTTTTGTGCAAAGTCCTAACAGACACCTGCTCTACAATGTTTGTGTTGTCGTTTAATTAGCTTTAGCAGATTTCTCAGACCTTTTTGTCACTTCCCAACTGTTGCTTGTTTTCCCACCTTCTTCCCACTGCCATATCTTTGTTCCTTTTAGAAGTAACTCGGCATCTCCCTCCCGTAGCAAAGTGTAGGCGCAATATCATCCTATTAAATTTCTCCAATGGAAAGTTAAACCTATGTCAGAGTTTCTCCTCCAAGATAAGACTTAGCACCAGAGCAAGGAAACAGAGACACCCAAAATGCCTGCTGCGAGCACACACAGGAACAAGGAAGAAAGCAAATGGGAAAGGATATGCTCCCAACCACCCTAGTTTAGTCAGATCCTGGCAATTACTGGTTTAAAGGAAGTGCAAAATACTGGCAATTAAGGGAACAAATGTCCAGTCTGGAAGAACTTTAATTTTTAACAGGACCAATATTTTGAGCTTGAGGGCGGGGTTGAAGGTCTTGCAAACTGTAGATTGAGCAGTTTGAATCACTGACTCACTCCCACCCAGAAACAGGGCATATCAATAAACAGTGAGGAAATTGCTAATTACTCTTACATCGTGGTGGGATGTCAAAAATGTTACTACCCCACCGTGATGTCATCACAGTGGGGCGGAGCTAACATCATGATGTCCTGATGTCATGGGCGGGGCCAAAGAATTAAAAAAAATACAAAAAAAATAAACAAATAAGCACATACACACACACCTCAACCCACCCACCCACCCACAACACAAACCCGTAAATAAATTAAATAAATACATAAATAAAATAAAAAATACAGCCAGCCAGCCACCCCAAACACAAATCAACCAGAGCTTTTAAACCAGAGCTTAAAGCTTATTCTGGCTAATCTTTCTCACACTAGGTCAGATGGAAGGAACTACAGAATGAACTCACCAAAAGATGGCTTCATTTTGGCACTGTTCAACTTTTCAACAGTTAAAGAAGTTAGGTACTAAATACTAAGTCTTTGCCTAACCAGTTCTCTAGGATAATATGCCTTAATGTAAATGTAAAACAGCTGTACCTCCTTAAGGGTTCTCCAATTGGAACAGCAATTGGAACAGAACAGGTGTAGGTAATACTGGGAGAGGGGAGAGGCAATGGGACATAACTCAGGGCTAGAAAACTGCTTAACAAGCAGAAAATCCATAATTAAACCCACAGCATCTTTAGATTTGGTGGGGGCAGGGAATCCTACCTCACAGCATCTTACTCAAGTGGGGAAGCCAGTAAGATGGTTGCATGCTGTTGGGTTTGCTAACCAAGTGCCACTAACAGGGTTGCCATAATTCTCTCCTGCCAAACCTGGATAGCCACGTAACATCATTGCATTCTTCAAATTGTGCATGCGTTGGATAGTGCTGTCAGGGAGACTGCAGCTCTAAGACCCTGCGGAATCCCCGTCTGATCCAGATAGCCTTAGTCAGTTTAAAATAAACTGTAGTCAAGAGGTTTTTCCCCATGTGATTCTTCTTGCAAAAGACTCTTCTTGATGGTTCTATTTTTATTTTTATGAATAAAATTTCTTGGTCCACTCTTGAAACCACCCTTCCTCCTCCTGAGGTCATCCCACCCCACCCTCCCCTTCACACACACACCCCACTGAAGTAGACTCACCCTCAAACCCCACACAAGGATCCCCTGGAAGAAAGTTCTAAAGAGGGGCCTGGAATGGCAATGCACTCCATGGTTGCCTCTGTTTCCCTCTGGAAGGAGAAAAGCAGGAGACAGGAATGGACTTATTTTGGAGGAGGAGCTTTGCAATGGAGGGCTTTTCACTTTCTGTCCACCCTGTTTCCTTCCTCTCTTGGAATACCGACCCTTTGCAGTCACATGAAGAAGGAATCCTCTGTCCCAGTGGAGGTTTGGCTTTTTAGATATGGGTATTTCTTGCTCCCGCCTGGCTTTCGAGGAAAAGGGCTGAGGATGAATCCTTGTCCCCCAAACTTCAAGGTGAGCCAAAGATTTTTGCAAAGAGTTATTTCATTGCCTCCATGCCTTTCTTTCAATTATCTTGCTTGCAAGTGTCTTCCCTCCCTGATTGGCTTCGCAGGGTGCTGTTTTGCCTTCCCTGCTTTCAGGAAGGATAATTGAAAGAAAGGCAGGGAGGCAGTGAATTAACTCTTTGTAAAAATCCCTTGCTTCCTTTGTTCAAATTTAAAAACCTGGGAGTTTTACATGTTTTTGCTTGAACCGGCCGGCACAGCTTGACTCTGGGAAAATCCTGGAAAACCGGGACATATGGCAACCCTACATTAACTGTGGACAAGCATCTTCAGGGTCCCTTAGATTTACTTATCCTGAAAACTCACCTGGAATTGTTCTCTGGCAGTCCTTCAAATGGAGGACCATTCTTGGTAAGGTCATCCTACCAGCTAATATGAATCAATGGCTATTGAGATAGACTAAGTGTCTAAAGGTAGCTTGCTGCTTATAGGGCTTTCTATAGGTTGTTCACTGCAGCATACTGGGCTAGAGAGGCCTTTGGTCTGACTTTTCAGGGTTCATTTTACATTCTTATCTTCATTAAGTATGTAAAGTGGGAGACAGAGAGAACATGGCACAGGAAACTCTATACTCTTGTAAGTATTCTATGTCATATAATAAGTACAGCATGTATATTGGCAAGAAAATGGGTGCTTCTTGGCATATAACATGATGTCTGCAAGCAAAGCCAATAATAACAGACATTCTCCCTTAATTAGTACCATGACTGACAAGGAGGTAATATGTTTCCAAAACAAACAATGTAAACTTCAGACTGGGATTTTTTTTAAATTCCCAGACTACAACCAAATGGGTAATTTTAATTTTTTTTAAAAAAGCTTGAACATTGTGAAGGATCAATGGTAAGCTTCAATAGGCCACACCTTTGGAAATTTTTTGAGAAAGAAGAGATACCATAGAGTTGTGAACAAAGAAATAAAGTCAAACCTCCCTTAATGAGCGACTCCCTTAGCGAAACTTGTATAACGAGTGAGTTTTTCGCTAACCGATCTGACTCGCGTAACGAAAATTTTCGCTAAGCGAGTCAGACTTTCCCTATGAAAACGCTCGCATAGTGAGCGTTTCCATGGGAAAACTCGCATAATGAAAAAATTTCACTATGTGAGTTTTCCCCATAGAAATGCTCGTTATGCGAGTTTTTCCATAGGAATTTTCGCTATGCAAGTTTGTTTCGCATAGCGAAAAACTCGCATAACGAACAGCCTCGCAGAACGAAATTTGTTATGCGAGGTATGACTGTACCTGTACTTGTTCTCTTGAATAAATGCAGTATAATATACATAACACAAATAATGCCAATTTGCATAATGGCTCTTATCTTATACTTTTTTTTTTACTACAGTAATACCTCGGATAACGTTTACCTCCGATAACGCTAAAATCGCATAACGTTAAGTAATCTGGGGAGGAGAATTGCATCGAATAATGTTAAGGTCCTATGGGATGGATCGGATAACAACCACTAAAGCCTGTGCAGTTACAATGTATCTCTATGGAGCTTTAACGTTATCCGATCCATCCCATAGGATTTTAACATGCATCGGATAACACTAAAAATCGGATAACACCAAGACTTGTGGAACCAAGTATTAGCATTATCCGAGGTTTTACTATTTAGAATAATTAAGATATGTTCTGTGTAAGGAGGCTTAAAGAACTACACAGGGCATGGAAATCCTACCCCCTTTTTTAACCAAAGGATATGTTATTCAGCCATCCTTCTACTTTCTGAAATGTTCAGTAACTATGTCTGACCAAGTTATCCTGCTATGGTAACAAAATAGACCATACTGCCAACAACTCAATACTGAGTGTCAGGCAGCATTTAACTAACTTGATAACCCTGAGGACTAATGACCTTAGGTGCCAAAGTCCACAGATAATGGTGATGGTCTCCAGGTTGGTTAAATCCAGTGATGGGCTGCTAACGGTTTGGAGTGGTTCAGCCGAAACGGTAGCGGCCATCCGGAGGGGATCGCCAGGGTGGTGGTGGTAAACCCCCGGGCAATCGGTTTCTTCGCCTCTCCGGCCGCCCTCCAGATGTGTATTTCCGAGCAGCCAACATGGCTGTCTGGAACTACGCATGCGTCAAACCTCCATTTGACGCATGCACACTAAAAAATATAAGTGTCCATGCGTCAAATGGAGATTTGACGCATGTGCCATTCCGGGCAGCCATTTTGGCTGCCCGGAAAGGGCACAGGCAGTCCCTGGAGGAGCAGCAGTGGTGGCCTTTCCTCACCGCTCCACCAGGCCACAGCGCCACTGTAGTTCCTGCCTGCCTGCCTCCCTAGTGCCTGCCTGCCTGCCTAGTGCCTGCTCCCTGACCCCAGGCCAGATAAGTGATGGTTTTGTGTTTGGGGTGGGTGGGTGGGTTGATTTGTGTGCTATGTATTATGTGTATTTATTTTAATTTTAATGTGTATTTTTATTTAATTTTTATTTAATTATTTTATTTTATTTTTTACTTTTTTTCTTTGGCTCCACCCACAACATCATGATATCATGATGTTGGCTCCACCCACGATGTCATGATGTCATGACGTTGGCTCTGCCCATGACATCGACTCCGCCCATGGTGGGGTAGTAAAATTTTTGATAGCCCACCACTGGTTAAATCCCACTTGAATCTATCGTGATGGAGGGCAGCAGCTGCATCAATATTGGCCAGGAGCTAACGAGCACTTTGCATGCCAAAAGGGCTCAGGACCAGAAAGTGACTCACAAAACTGGATTAATGGTATGGGTGTCTTGATGTGATGTGGAAGGCAGATGAAAGGTCATTGCATTACATTCTCAGGACAGTCTTCATGGCTGATCGCCATGAGGGTTGCCAATATTCGGATTTTGACGTGACAGAAGAAGAAGAATGTCTCACATGTTATCAAGCTTATATTTACAAAAAATCATCAGGATAAGCAACATTGTGCTCACTGGATGTTTTGCATTGCAATTTATGTCAGAACCAGGCGAGATGGCCATTTCTTGGCTATAATAGGATTATAGGTGTTATGGTCCAAACATCTGGAGTCGATCCCCAACTGGATGCTTTTGCCCATTTACAACCAGAGCTTTGACATTCTACTTTTTGGACTACAACTCCCAGAGTGTCACAATCTAAACGACCACCTGCTGTGCTGACTGGGGGAAATGGTGTAGTGCAAAAAAGTATATTTTGCAATCTCAGAATAATGGTACTGCTAGTCCTACCACTCCTTCATGCTGTCATGACTTCTTGCTGAAGAGAAAATTAGGTATGCTGTTCTTTGCACTCTTGAAAAGGCATTCTTAAGCTTTCTGGTTGAAGGAAAATCACTGGACTGATGCCCCAGCTGATTACCTTTGAAATAAATGTGGCCAGCTTTGGCATTCTTTGACAACGTGTGACTAATGTAATGTTATTATAGCCAGGAAATGGCCTGATAAGGAATATAGACCTAGCTACACAAATCTTCTACTAAACATTGTAATACACTAGGGAAATATATACTGATTTTTTGTTGCTTAATAACCATTTTCCTACATCATTTTTGTCTGAAAAACAGGAAGCCAATACAATAAGTTCTTTCAAATGTGTGTGTGTGGGGTGTGTGTGGGTGAATTATGCAGGGTAAAAAAAAAATCAAATACAGGGCAAGAATTTTAGTACCCATTTAAAAAAATAGCCTATTATGCCAAGGTGGTATGATTTACATTTATGTTAAATACAAGTGGAAAGCCCTGCTAGTTGCTTTTAGATTCAACTTATTAATGGCATGTCATATGTAGCCAGGATATCTATTATGACCTTAATATTAGTCATGTACTGCTAGAGATTTTGATTTCCCTGTGACTCACCATTCTAGCCATCAACTCTTGCTTTTATTGTGAAATATTGTACTGTGGTTGCTTCTATGCCTGTCTTTCCCCTCTGGCACTGCCTTTTTTTTAAAAGCAGGTTTGTAATGGAAAATTCCTATCACATAATTCCTAGCCCATTGCATTCTAGTGTTATTTTATTTTATTTCACTTGCAAAACCAGCAGAGCACCAGATAATCCAGTGGTTGAGGAAAGCAAGTGAGGTAGTTGGTGATGTGCCTAAATGATGTTGTGTCTCTGTTGCTCACCTTGCCAGGAGCTACCACCAAAAGGCTCTTGGGTAAACACTATGGCAGGTGCCTAATACAAATCAATAATACAAATCAATAAGGGGCTGTGGTGGCTCAGTGGTTAAGAAGCTCGCCTTGTTAGCTGGAAGGCCAGCAAGTCGGTAGTTCGAGACCCAAGTACTGCATGATGGATTGGGTTCCCATCTCTGTCCCAGCTCCAGGCAACCTAGCAGATTGAAAGCAAGAAATTGCAAGTGGATGAACAGGGACCACTTCAGTAGGAAAAGATCTTGGCGACATGAAAGGAGCCTCATTTGGGCGTCCCCTGAGCAAAGTTTCTCCAGTAAAAATCCTTTCAAGCCAGAATAATTTCTGACATTAATAATAATAATAATAATAATAATAATAATAATAATAATAATAATAATAATAATAATAATAATAATAATAATAATAATAATAATAATAATAATAATAATAATAATGCTTTAACACTTCATTTTCATGAGTGTGCTGCAGCGGAACTATAGTTTAAAATTCCCAAATGTAAACCTGTGACACCAAAGGAAGCAAGTTCAAGGTTGAATGTGCAGTTGGAAGCATGATGGTTGTATTGAGGCTGAAAAGGGTCAAAGGAGACAGGAAGGTAGTAGCTGCTGCCGTATTAGAGAAATAAAATCACTGAAATGACAGAGCTAGGTTCTTCTTCCATACAGGATCAGGTTTAGAATCCGATCCCAGGACAGTTGTTCACATTTCCCCAGAGGCAGCCAGAAATGAGTAGGGACTTAACCAGTGATGGGCTGTAACAGGTTCCCACCAGTTCGCCAGAACCGGTAGTAACTTTTCCCAGTGTCCCGGAGAACCAGTAGTAGCTTTTGGGGGAAACCACCTTTGGGGCTTACCTTTTCACTGGTTCCCCCACTGCGCATGCACGCCAAGCACTTGGTGTGCATGCATGCCTACAGTGCTTGTCGTGTATGCATGGCCTCCTTGCTGTCCTCCCAAGTGGGGAGGAGGAAGAGAAGCTGCTAGCCTGAAGCTCCCTATAGCCTGCTCCCCAGGGGTGTGTGTGTGTGTGCTTGCTTATTTTTATTTTATTTTATTTTTATTTTTTATTTTTTATTTGGCCCCGCCCACAACATCATGATGTTGGCTCTGCCCATGTCATGATGTCAGCTCCACCCACACTGTGATGACATCATGGTGGGGTAGTAAAAATTTTGACATCCCACCACTGGACTTAACCATAGCCCTAGGGAAATGGGGGAGGTATTGGTATTTTTGGCAGGGCTAGGTGTTGAGTAAGAATGGGATGATCCATGGGGTCACAAGGGGTTGGAATTGACTATGCGACTGAAGAACAACAAGAATGGGAAGCACATGCTCCTGTTCCCCCACAATACATTATAACTTCCATCATCTTCTCCACTGTATGTGTTGGCTAGGACTAATGGGAGATACAGTTCAACATCATTGAAGAGGGCATTACATTCTCCATCTACAACACACAAGAAAGAACAATGAGATGTCCTTAGAAAGGTAAAGATGCCCAGCTTTTTGGTAACTTTCTGCAAGTGTGTAGCTCCATACATGTCATATCTGGATCTCTGGATGGCATATTACATGCCTATTCACTCAAGTATGATGTAGAAAATATTAAAATGATACACTTCTCTTAAAAGCACAGGAGCAGATGTGGTACAATAAAGAGGGCCTCCTAAGCATAAGAGTTCAGTGGCTTAATTTGCTCACAATGTCCAGCTATCTAGGTATTTAAAATGTTACCTATCATTGTAAAAAAAAAATTGTTACTTTTCCCCCAGTGTATTATCTCCCTACCAGGTGGGAAAGGAAATGTATGACTCCTCTTAAATGCCAGAATTGGACTAAGCTGAAGAAATTGTTCAGGGCAGGAAGGAGGAAGTAATTTGTCTCACAATGAAATTGTATGTTTACTGCATCAAAGTATAACAGTAGCAAATAGCATTGGAATGGGATAAATCTATGGAAAGATTTAAAAGACAGTAAGAAAAATTAATGGAGAATAGATTTGTCAATTAGCCAGGGGGATAGCTTCATGGAACGTCCATGGTTAGAGGCAATCTAACACTGAAGTCTGAGTCTATGATTTTGAGCACAAGGGCGGGTTTATTCCTCTATGTTGTCTTTGAGAGTTTTCCAGAAGCATTCATCTGACTGTTAATGGAAACAGGATGCTGGACTAAATGAGTTTTTGATTTGATCCAGGAGGACTTTTTGTATGTCCTTAAGAATTACATCAGGTACTCTGTTTTTCCATTTGGAAGTCTGTTCTCTGACTGAAGTGGACACCTGCCCCTGGACGCAGAAGAGCTCTGTGCAGCAGGCAGAAGTCCAACAGACAAAGATTTACCCAGCGTGGCAGAGTGCTAGAATGCTGAGGATTTCCTGCCTGTTGTGCAAGTGAAAGCATGAGGTGTCTCACCAGGACAAGGCTAATGGCAGCAGGCTAAAGTGTCAACTTTAAGTCTCCGTTTGCTTCTGAAGAACTTTGGACGCTACATTGTTCTCTTTTAATATTTGTCATCAAAGGAAAATATTTTGGAAGGAAAATGTTGCATTGCCTGTCTGAGGGTACACGGAGCCTCAGGGGATGCGAATGCATCAGGAATGTAGGCAGCTCCTGGAATCAGACCATGAGAATCCCTTCTGGGTTTCAAAATATACCCTTTAGGTCTCTCTTTTTTCACTTGTGATTTAAAATCAAGTTCTAAAATGAAAGTTGCCACACTGTAGAATCAGCTGAGGTACCGGCTCAGAGGATGCAGAGTGTAAATTTCAGGCACAGCAATGGTTAAGCATCTCTTACTTCTACACACAATTTCTACTCAATAAATTCATTTAGCTCATTGGTCAGAGGTTGGGAGTTCGATTCCACTTTGTCCTGCCAGGGAGATAACCCAGCCTGTGTGGACTTAGACAATATGCACAGTCCCAAAGCACTCTCATTAGAAGGGTATCATAAACCACTTTTGAATATTCCCTGCCTAGGAAATCCTGGAAAGGGTTGCCATAAGTCAGAGTTTACTTGACAACAAACCGTTCATTCATTCATTCATTCACTACAGCCCTCAAACACTGCTGTTGTGAACTCATCAACAGACATCCTGACTACAATGATTGATACAAAGGTGGGGTGTACAGAAATACAGTCAAACCTCGCATAAAGAGCATTTCGCTTAAAGAGTAACTCGCTTAGAGAGCAGAATTTTCTCTGAATGTTCACTTCGCTTACAAATAAAACCAATCAAAAACTCGCTTAACAAATAAATTGGGTTCGCAATCCCCCCCACAATTGGTCACTTATAATGGTATTTCACTTAGAGCAAACTCGCTTAAAGAGCAATCCTGTGGAACACATTATGCTCTTTATGTACCACTGTACTGTATATGAATGTGTAAGCGATGAAGAAAAGAAAAAAACAAAGATGCCACCTAGTGGCCAGAATCATTATAATAACAAACCAACCTCCTGCTAGGCAGCATAATTAAGCTAGGCAGCATAAGAAAAAGTATAGACATCGCCCTGCCAAAAAAGTCCGCATAGTTAAAGCAATGGTCTTCCCAGTAGTAATGTATGGCTGTGAGAGCTGGACCATAAGGAAGGATGAGTGCAGAAGAATAGATGCCTTTGAACTGTGGTGCTGTAGGAGACTCTTGAGAGTCCCCTGGACTGCAAGGAGCTCAAATCAGTCAATCCTTAAGGAAATCAACTCTGACAGCTCATTGGAAGGACAAATGCCGAAATTGAAACTCAAGTACTTTGCAACCAAATGAAAAGAGAGGATTCACATGAGAAGGCCCTGGTGCTAGAAAAGATTGAAGGCAAAAGAAGAAGGGGGTGGCAGAGGATGAGGTGGATGGATGGAATCATTGATGTGATGGACGTAGATCTGGCCAGGCTGCACATGATGGCAGAGGACAGAGGAGCCTGGTGTGCAGTGGTCCATGGGGTTGCAAA
Organism: Furcifer pardalis; assembly: GCA_030440675.1. Classification (NCBI taxonomy): domain Eukaryota; kingdom Metazoa; phylum Chordata; class Lepidosauria; order Squamata; family Chamaeleonidae; genus Furcifer; species Furcifer pardalis. Next base: position 11,518,523 of record CP126896.1, on the reverse strand, counting down.
GAGTTGGACTCAACTATGCGACTGAACAACAACTCCTGCTAACAACCAGTTTTCTGTAATCCGGTGCTCTCCAGATGCAGTGAACTACAACTCCCATCATCTGCAGTTGGCATGGCCATGGCAGATTGGGATAATGAGTTGTATGTAGTCCAACACATAAGGAGACTGCTGCATTGGGGAAGAGTGAGGTAATAGGAAGAAGCTCTTGGTGGGATTCAGCAGATTCGCCCCAGTTCGCCAGAACTGGTAGCAGAAATTCCAGTTGGCCCCACCCATTCAAGTTTTGAAATAAAGTAGTCCTAATTTGGGTGCAACACAGGCCTTTTCCCCTGGCCACACCCACCATACCATGACCACAGAGTAGGTAGTAAAAAAAATTAAATCCCATCACTGGACCCTCCCCCCCCCAAAAAAAAAAAAAACACCCAACTTTCTGTCTTCAACACAAGGAATGAGAACCTCTTCCAATGTATTTTCCCATTTAAATTGCCTTCAAAGTGGAATGTGTATTTTAATGTGTACTTATATGTATTTTTATGTCAATTTAATGTGTATTTTAATGTGTACTTTTATGTGTTTTTATGTATATTTAATGTGTATTTTAATGTGTATTTTAATGTGTATTTTTATGTGTATTTCTATGTTTTTTATGTCTATTTAATGTCTATTTTAATGTGTACTTTTGTTTTTATGTATATTTAATGTGTACTTTTATGTGTTTTTATGTCTATTTAATGTCTATTTTAATGTGTACTTTTATGTTTTTATGTCTATTTAATGTGTATTAAATTTGTATTTTTATGTTTTTTTATGTGTATTTAATTTGTATTTTTATGTGTACTGTATTTTTATGTTTTTTTTTACTTTTGCTCCACCCACGTCATTGCCTCTGCCCATGATGTCATGATGTTGCCTCCACCCATGATGTCATGATGTTGGCTTCACCCATGACATTGGCTCCACCCACAGTGTGGTAGTAAAAATTTTGGGTGCCCGTCACTGGTTGAGGTGTGTGTGTGTGTGTTTATATTTATTTTATTTTATTTTTTTTTTATTTTTATTTTTTCTTTGGCCCCACCCACAACATCATGATGTTGGTTCTGCCCACTATGTCATGACATCATGGTGTTGGGTCTGCCCATACTGTTATGACATCACAGTGTGGTAGCAAAAATTTTGACAACCCACCACTGACCATGTCACTTTAGAAACAGCATTGGGTATTTATACCTACCGAATACACATATCTAAATTGCAATATACATACCTGATGCTGTTTTTAAATTGATAAACCACATATTTGCTGTTCTACTACACCAGTGGATTTCAACCTTTTCAAGTCAGGGCCCAGGTCACACTCCCTCAAACAGTTGAGGGGGCCGGACTGTTTGTCCCCCTGCTGTTTACAGCTGCTGTAAATGAGTCAGTGGCTGTCATAAACTCATTGAGTCTGTGGCCCATTCCAGTGGTAGCGGCAGTGGCAGCTGTTGCTGGAGCAAGGGCAGGGGTCAGATTATATGAGCCGTAGGTTGAAAACCCCTGTACTACACATTTATGTTTTTCATTTTCCCATATAGATTTAACTTGCCAATATCCTGGGGAGGCTCTCTTCAAGATATTGTCCCATTTTGCTTAATTTCCACCAATCACATTTACTGGAAACAGACCCAAACAAAGTGTTCCTACTCACACAAGAAAAGTTGAAGCCCCCCTAACAGAGGCCAGAAAGGTGATGGTAGAAACACTTTGGAAACAATTGGGTTTGTTCCAAATTGTCAAAAGAAGTGAACCAGCCTGTCTCTGTAGCAGTCCAAACAGCAGACTAAATGCCTGTCTGATTGTACTTTCAGGCTCATATCTGGGTCTTCTTCTCAGTGCTCTTCTTATTCAGGTGCCATATCAATTCCAGATATTGGCTATCATAGTGATAGTCTTCCTGTTCTTAACTCCTCAGAACAGTTCTTTCGAGGACATGCCACACCAGTCTCTTAGGTTCTTCAGCCATGAAGTCCATCTATGTCCAGGGTCTCTCTTCCCAGGGATTTTTCCTTGCAGAGTGAGTTGGAGTATTCTATATGTTATGTTGTTCCTTATGATATAGCCAAAGTATTGGGGCTTTCTTTGCTTAATGGTCTTAGAGTTCTTGTTCTTTATTGTGCTCACAGGACTAAAAATGTTAAGCATAAAAGCAACCCATTTTAGTTGAATTCATCTAGAATTTGATTGCTGTGTTGGGGGGGGGGAACCTTTTGCCAATTATCCCTTCTCTTCACTATCTTTTTTTTCTGGCAATGACAAACATTATTTTTAAAAATGAAAGGATTATTTCATTGAAAATAATTGTTTATTAATAATAGCTCCAAATCTTGTGTTTAGTTGAAGGAGCAGTATGTAGACATAACAACAGCCTGTTTACATTTTGCTTCACTTCACATGGAACAAGAACAAGCTGTGTATCCTCCTAAAGAAGGCAAGCCACTTCATTTGGCTCCTGAGAACTTAATCAAAACTGTACAACATCTTACCAGATAATCTACATCAGTTTTTGTCTGTCTCAGAAGAGTTTGTGGAAAATACCTGATTATTGATATTCAGTATAAAGACTAGAAGTTTATATTATCTAAAACTGTCATTTACTTTAGTTGCAGCTAGAACTGAAGAGCACAGTGTAAAAATCAGAAACAGTATCGTATCCCACTAAGGACTAGTTGTTTTGATAGACAAACACATAATAAATGCTGGAGAAACTGTAATATCAGACCCTATTTTCATATGGGATGGTTCTGCTCACAAGTATATATTTTTTTTTCTGGGGCAGCTTTTCCCCTGATGTAGCGGTCATAATATACCAAAATTTGTAAGGTCTCACCTACTTTAAGCTGCTTGTTGTTTATAGGAACCAATACCTTCATTAAACATAAATACCTTACATTATCTCTTAGACTTTCTACAAGACTATTGATTGTCTCTAACTAGAAAACCTATAAATGCCATACCTACGGTGTAGCCTTCTTCAAGCATGAAAGTGAACTGGGAGTGGGATCTGGGCCTCTAACATTGGTAACAGAAGAGTAGCGTGCCTTGGCGGGGCCCCGTATAAAAATTTGTTTGGGGGCCCTTAGGAAGGGTAAATATTTGTTTTGCTTATGCACGTTGGGGGCCCCCATGGCCCGGGGCCCCCGTATAATTGATACGGCAGAAGCTACGCCTCTGATTGGTAAGGAATACAAAGTCTCAGGACGACCTGATCCTCACAGAAATATGAGGAACTTGGGCTTCTGTCTTAGTCTGAATAATATGTTCCATCCATTCTGTTTCTGGTCACACTGCTGTACCATAATCAGGAGAGATAGAAACTTCTTGCCTTCAATCAGAATGAAGATATTTATGGTTACCTGCTACTCTTCTACCATCTGTTGTGGAAAACTTGATATGGACACACTTTTGAGGGATACCAAATGCACCTTAAGGTGTCAATGATGAAGTAAAGGGCCCTAGCTTCTTCTTTGACACTCCTGTTTTTGGTTTCAGTCCAATTTGGTTTCAGTCCAATGGAGTGTGGCTCAAATTTAGCCCTTTCTCCCTGTGTATACACTAGACTAGGGAACATAAAAGTCTGTCTAAACTACCTTGCATTGCCAACAGGAGCTTATGCTTCCAAGCACAGCTCTTAGTAAAATTAAATGTACTTAGTAAAATGAAATTTGTTGACTGCAACTCGTATTGAGAATGCATCCCCCCCCTTTAAGCAGGAAAAATGTCATTGGTGTGAAGTTTTTTAAGGTGCACCCCCAGATTGCCATGAAGTGAACCACACACCATGATTGCGGAGCCATCTCCTGCGGCACAAATGAAATGGGACATGCAGGATTTAACATCGGGACTGCAATGGACTGCTGCAGCCTTGAGGATATGGACATGGTGCACCTTCACAGTCAGTCCATCTGGTATGGCCTCTTACGCCTCCATGACTGTTGGGAATCAGAGTTCCTCCTCTGCTTATTTTGCCGTTGGACCAAAAATGAAATTTACTGTTTATTAAAAACTACCTGTCTCTTCTAAGCCCTGACCAGAAAGCAAAACTTATGACACAAAACCCAATACTCCCCTGAAATGTACAAGCACAGAGGGGAAACACCACACTCCTCAGCCACTCATCTCTGGAGTTGAGAATTGTTTGTATTATTCTAATTGCCTTACTCTGTTCAGTTAATATCCAAAGATAGTCTCCAGAGCAACTTTGAACAACAGTCCTCACAACAGACCTGTCCTAAGCCTTGCCAAATGCCCATTTAAACTGGAGTAACTAAAGGAAGATACAAATGTCCTTTTAAAATTGAAGAAACAAAAACAAACAAACAAAAACGAAAGAGTCCTGGGTTCCTTGGCACTCTAAAAGTCACACATTTCTGCTGCTCCTCTTTCCTTCTCACTGCAAGCAGCAAAGGAAGCTTTTTCAGTGACCTCCCATGACTCACAAATGACTTCCCTGGCTCATTTCCCTTTTAGTAGAGGACTCCTCCACACCTATGAGTTACTGATGTGATCTACAGAGGACTCTACAACTGCTTCCATTGATGCCCATGGTTACAAAGAGTGAAGGGTAGTCTAAACAGTCCTATGCCTGCTTTTTGGCTCAGGGGCAGATGCTTAAGGGGCAGAAGATAATTAAGAGGGCCATGCTGAGTCCCCAGATAACAAGCTAGACTGGGTTCCCAGCAAGCTATTTCTAGTAATAGTTCCCTTCTCCTGGGCCATTTTCTCCTGCTGGCCCTGAATATGCAATAAATAGCAATACTGTACCACAGTACATGTTACTCATGTACAAGGATTAAGCACTGTGAGTTCTTTTTAAAAAGCACCATCTATTTGTTGGCTGACATGCAGCAGCAATAAATGGCCATTATTTTTCTGCGCTATGACATAGATTTGGCACAGTAGCTCCCTTGGAAGATGTGCAGAAAGTCTCTGATGGAGTTCAGAGTGAGCTCTTGAGCAAAATCATATCTGATGTTCTGGTAGCTGTATTGTGTGCAACCTCTAACTCTGCCTGCCTGTTTGCCACAGAGCCAATGTGATGTGTGACATCAGCGAATAAACAGATGATGGGTGTGACTGTGCAGCAGCTTTTCTTGCTGATAAGCACTTATGTGAATCAGTGCAATGAAGCTGCTGTAATACCAGACATCAATAACAGCCTGTCAAAAACTAGAATCATCTGGAAAGTGCATAAAATATAGTGCCTTTCACCTGCAAGAAGCTTAGGTGGCATGTTCCCTAGGGATCACAAAACTCAAGTATGCTTATACAGAAATAAATCTAATATAAATAAATGGGACTCATTTTTGTATAAATGCATTTACAAAAAGACTTTAAGTGGAAAGTAAATTAATTAAATATGCAGCACTGAGCAGGAAAGCAGAATTGTAGAGTTTTGTGAATGCTTATATGAAGTGGGTGAAATAGCATCTTAACTGTAGCCCCATCCGGCCCCTGAAGCTGTCTGAGGGAGCGTGACCCAGCCCCTAGCTTTAAAAGGTTGAGAACTCCTGTCCTAAACCAAAACAAAATGGAAAATTACAAAGTGCATGTTTCTTGCCTTGATCATAGTATCTTGCATCTGTACCACCAGAGCAAAATAAGGCCCAGATATGCATTAACTTTCCATGCACTGCCTCACACATAGATGCAAACTGTAATCAACTGACGAAACACTGGACCACATGGAACACTGTTACCGTCCCACTGAAGTGGTACCTATTTATCTACTTGCAAATTCTTGCTTTCGAACTGCTAGGTTGACAGGAGCTGGGACAGAGACAGGAGCTCACTCTGTCATCATCATCATCATCATCATCATCATCATCATCATCATCATCATCATCATCATCATCTTATTATTATTATTATTATTATTATTATTATTATTATTATTATTATTATTATTATTATTATTATTATTATTATTATTATTATTATTATTATTATTATTAGACTTTTATGCCACCCCACTCACCTATAGCGACTTTGGGCAGCTTACAGCAAAACAATGTTTCATTAAATACAAATATTACATCACAAAAATCACATATCAAAAGCACATCAAAGCATTAAACATCAAGAACATTACAAAAAATACCCCATCCCGATCACAAAACCAAGAATTCATAAACATTTCAAAAACACATCAAAACACTTTGAACAATTCACAAAAATCCCAAACTCTACCCCACTCACTAAGTCCACTAAGTCCATTCCCTGCTACTGTCCAAATCTCCTCCTGCCCCGCAGAGCTGAAGTCCGAGGTGGCAGTAACGGGTGTAGCCGGCGGTTTTTGAGCCCGGCATGGAGGCATCTGGGTCTCAAACTGCTGACCTGCTGACCTTCCAGTCATCGAGTTCAGCATCTTAACCACTAAGCCATCACAGTCCCCTTCTGCAGTCTATCTATGTGCAATATATCTTTGAAAGCCAGTGATTAGACTTTCAAGGTCTCCCTCCCTGAATCCTTATTTATTTATCCTAGAGAACTTGGCTAAGGTTTTAAAAAATCCAACGTCTTCTCAAGTTTAAAATATTCCTACCTGTTGCTTCTTGCTCTGTGCCTGGTTTCAAAATTGGGAATTGATTCATGTCCATTTCTTTATCCGAACACCTACTAAGTGTGAAGCTGAACGTTCAGCAAAAGGAAAGAACGGATAGTGGTGGGTTTGAGAGGAAAGTAGACTAGATTGGTTGGGGCTAGCTCAAGCTTTGGGTGGGACAGGGCCTCTTTTGCTCTAATGGACCTGCTGCTGTCGTTTTTCACTAACAATTATCCAGTTGTTCTTCAGGAAAGATGGTGAAGGAGGGAAGGAAAGAAGGGGTGATGACTATTTGAAGTTGGACCAAAATCTAAAAGCCCAACTGTAAATAGGCTTTGAAGGGGTGAGGAGGAAACTGGAAATTTGTATTCTGTACCCACCACAGGAACCAACCATAAGATATATTGGGTACTGTATTGAGTTTCTGCTCGAAATGAAAAGTTGCACCAACAGTGGCACACAACCATTGCTCTTACATAAACAGTGACATCTATGAAGAAAACCTGCTCCCCAATTGGAAAGCTTGCATAAGGGATGTGATATTGAATTGCTGTACTGTCAAGATTTTCTCCTTAGCAGAAGTTCAATAGGATTCTGTGATTGCACATCATTTAATGAAGCAGATCCCTAGATCTCATTGTGCAATCAACCCCACTCAATCTGGCTCCTACACTGGTATCTGAAATCATACCCAGCCTTAAAATATCCTTAAAGGGTGGTTCATGCTAAGATAAAGTCATGTGCATTTATGGATTTCTCCCAGATTTTCTGTGGTAAGAAAGAAGCAGCAAAAATTGCAGGCCACAACTAGAACATGATGACATGCAAAGCTCCGATAGAACCCAATAACTGAGGCCAGGAAATTGGGAATAGGGATAAAAGTTTTGTTTTAATTACTTTTACTTATTTACACATTATCAGGTCAGTTGTGTGCAAGCTTATAGCTGCTTCTATGAAGTGTCCTTAATGAGTTCTGGGGGCACTTAATCTCAGTAGCCTTGGCACACAATGGCAAGATATTGGCAGTGGCGATTTTGAGCTTGGAAAACAGCTACCAGGAAAGGACAATGCCAGGCTAGAGGAGTTTTCCTTCCTTGCCTGATTTTTCTACCTCCCTTTCCTGGTCTTGCTACTTAACATTAAGAAAGAACACAAGCAGTCGGGGCAGCTGGCCCTCTCAGCCTAAGGATGCACCAACTACTCAATGAACTTACTTGGATTTGGGAGACACATAGAGATAGGCTAGAAAAGGGACTCACCAGATGTTGGGGTGGACTACTTTCACAGCAACCCTTTCCAAGGTTTTCTAGGTAGAAAGTACTCAGAAAGAGTTTACCACTCCCTTTTTCTGTGGTCACTCTAGGACCATTCAGCTTGCTTGCCCAAGGCTACTTAGGTTGTCTCTTCTTTCAAGAGGCACAGTAGGGAAAACAGATATCAGTCTAGCCAGCTCTAATTCTTTAATCTCTTTCCTTCTCAAGAAAGTAGTAACTTATCACCAGTGGTGATATATATATTAGGTTACCACACAAACCAAGCAAAACAAATGTAAAGCAACCATGCGGGCTGAAAAATATGGTTCACTGCACAAAAGAGATGATTCCACAATCGGTTTCCCCCCATCATTGACATAGTCATCGCCTGGTTTCAATGTGAATTTTATCAGTGCCTAATCTGATGCAAATCGCAGGAGAAATGGCCAGTGTGGTTGCCCTGTAAGACTACATTTTGGATTACTAACTATAAAACGAATGGTCAAGTTGGTTGTAGCATTCTGAGAGTTGTCCAAAAAAGGGCAAATTTTCCAATATTATACTATACATATTTTATTGCGGCAGATGTCTACCCATGTTTTTGGGAGCAGGCGCCACTGAGTTCAGTGGAGTTATTTCTGAGCAGATACATACAGGCCTTCAATGCCAAATAGCTTTTGTTTAATACAGTACTATCATTTTTTGTGATCTCTATAAGCTTACTGATCAGCACTGCAGTTGGCCTTGAAGAGGAAGCATTAAAGAGGTACCGTACTTCATACTTTAATAAGGTCCAGGCACAGACTGGAGGCCAGGATATAAGTTTGCCAAGAACATCTGTAACCTCTTTGGATGAACCTATTGGCAATACTACTCTCATATCAATTAAAGAGATGTAGAGGGGGACGTTTTTGTGGCAAGAAGTGTTGTTAATTTGAATTCTTTTCTCTAGCTCTGTATTTTCTTTTTCCAAGCACAAATATGGTAATCTTTATTCAATTTAAATCTGAAAGGCATTTCCCATTTAAAACAAAACAGAACATTAAAATGTCCTTCTTGGAGGTCTTGCGTTTTACATCTGTTGTATAATTCTTTCCTGAAAGTGATTACATAAAATAATTTGATTGAAACCTGCCTTCCTGGGATGTCTGTAATTTCCTATCCTCCCTCCCCCATTTAGGATGTGAAGTACAGTACAATACTTTGATCATCTCCTCTCTGCCTAACTAAAGCTATTCTATGTGGCTTGAGCTTCAGAGAAAGGAAAAGCGGACTTTTCAAAGAGAACAACTAATTAATACAGAAGGTACGCAACACCAGCAGCTTTGAAGTAAATGAACAACTAAAGCTAATATTAAACAACACCCTAGGAAAATAGCAAGGATTCCTATGTTTTCCAGCTATTTGATAGAATTTTTTTGCTTTGGTATATTCCTGTTTTTCAGGCTGCTGAATCCAAGCATGTCTGTCCCTGAATGAAACACTTTAGCTTTAAAGCCTAGAAGGTCAAACTGATATCAAAAAGCCAGTGTTTAAAGAAATGCTTATGAAATTTATGATATGGAGCTTTTCAAGCTCCATATCATAAAACTTTTCAGAAGTCTTAGTCAAAAAATAACAAAATGGAAGCCAACTTGAAATTCTTTCAGGCTAGATAGCAAAATCTAAAATTATAATGAAAATAAGCTATTTTGATCATGGATCAAGTCAAGTCCATATATAGATCCAAATGTGCCTCATGTTATATATCTGGAAAAGAAAATGCTGTAAAGATGATTGTTATGCCATCATATACACATATTCTCCCCATTTAAAAAAAGCCACATAGTGTACACCAGGGATTCTCAACCTGTGGTCCACAGGCCGGATGTGGCCCATGGTGCCATTTTATGAGGCCCCCCACTGCCTCCACCACACCCGGAAGTGCCATGTGGTGGAGGAAGGGCAAAATGGCCATCCAGTGCCTAAAGCTATCTGAGGGAGCGTAACCTGGACCCCAGCTTTAAAAGGTTCAGAACTCCTAGTGTAGGCTATATTTATTATTTGCTTTCTCTTTCTATAAGAGCTTTTCGACTGTAGATTTTCATCATATTTTAATTACCAGCTCTTCAATATTATTCCGCTCCACCTTGGAGATTTAGGTTCATCTGCCCCACTCCATGATCTTAGAGGTATAGAAGATTCTTTGCTTCTATAGCATCATGAGATTGTAACAAGAGACCTTGCTGGATCAGAGCAAGACCAATTTAGTTCTGTATCATGTTTCCCACGGTGGCCAGCTAGATACCTCTGGAAAATCCATAAGTAAATAGGTTATGAAGGAGGCTGGCATTTCCTGCTGATGCTCCATAGAACTGATATTCAGAGACATGCTTCCTTTGATTGTGGACGTATCCTACAGGCATCCTAAATGTTAGCTACTGGCAGACTTTTCTGTAAAGTTGCACTTTGAATTGGATGTGTGAAACTTGGTAGACTTATACATTGGCCCATACAAACATTTTTCTATGGATGTCTGCAAGTGGATCTGAGGTGGGGTGCTAGTCTACAGGCCAGGACAAAATTCTTACCATCTGAGATGAATAAGGTGGATTTTGATTTGGGGCAAGGTATACACACCAAATCTGGCTGGATAGCTCAGGGAATTGGGCATCCAGCTGTTGAGTCAGAGGTCAGGAGTTTGATTCTTCACGATGCCTCCTAAGAGAAGAGCCAGCATATATAGTTCTGGACAAGCAACATATTTCCAGAGCATTCCCAGAAGATGAGAATGATAAACCACTTCTGAATACTCTATACTTACACTGAAAAGGGTCAACAAAAGTGAGAACTGAGTTGACAGTACAGAATTATTACTGTACACTACAAGAGATGAAAACTATTTCATATACCTATAGCAGTCATGGCAAGGTAAAGCAGCGTGATCAACTGAGGAGGAATATAAGAACCAGAGTGCTTGGTCTGTCCATCTATAACTCCAATATGGCACCCCTTCAGTCCCAGCTCTTTATTGGGGTACCAGACCCTATTAAACATATTACTACTCTGTTGGTGACAGGCAGAATGTATATAAGGAGTACTACAAACTAAACTGTGGGCCCCTCCAGCTCATATGCTCATAACTTCTGGAGGAGTGGCTTCAAAGAGATGCCACAGGATGACATATGGGATATGGCTCAAAGGTATGTTAGTCACAAGGCACTTGAAACATGACAGCCCCATGCACGTAAGAGATGTAGACCAGAATACTGTATAGGAAATGGGGGATGCACCATAAAGTAAGGCCTGGAACCTCAAATCATACATTGAAGTCTCCAGAGCAATATATTCATCTCAGCAATATTTGGACCCATGACACTTTCATCCACTGTGCCTCATATATGCAGATATGAGTATGGAGGGAAAAGGGGTGAGTACCCCACATTAAACTGTGAATTGTCTCTATGGGTAGCATTTTGCCTTTTCTAGCCATTTTTTTTTTGTTGTTGTTCAGTCGGACAGTCAATTCTGACCCTCTGCAACCCCATGGACCACTGTCCACCAGGCACTTCTGTCCTACACCATCCTCCTCAACTTGCTCAGTTCTGTGCCCGTTGTCTCTACAATACCATCTAGCCATCTCATTTTTGGCTGCCCCCTTTTTCTTTTGCCCTCCACCTTTCCCAGCATCAAGGCTTTCTCAAGTGAATCATCTATGCATGTCAGATATGCTCGATGTCATAGCTATATTTCTCACATAGCTGAAGCCCCAATACAGATCCTTGAAAAACACTATGGTGTTCTATGGAAAGTCTGTAGTAATTTTGTATGAGATCCAGTGAATTTTACAAAGTCAATGAGGCAAAGCAACATCTGTTTTCAAGTTCATAGTCCCTGAGGCATATTTCCATAACACAGGCAACTCTCCTACCACACACCATGTGCACAGTCTACTGAAAGTGGCATGTTGAGGAAATGTAGCTCAAGTCATTAAGTGATCTTGTAGAATCAGGTTGTAAGAGGAAAGGTGGATCTTTTGGTATACAGCCAAAGTATATACCTCATGGCCAGGCTATGAACTGATACAAAGTGGCATGGAGAAAGGTGTGCAAGGCACACCCTCTTTAATTGTACTGCCCCTTGATACCATGAAAGAACTGTTGCTCTAACTGTAATGACATTCTCTAGTTGTCTGAGTGAAGTTATGCCATACATAAGGAAACAGGTATTTAATTTTCCATGGAAATTTCAGCACAACATGGGCACAAACTTTCGATTAATTTTATGTTCCATTAAGTATCAATTTGCCCTTATAAGTTATTTACAAATCTACTTAAGGTTTTATTAATGTAAGTTACTTCAGAGCTGTTATTTTACAGTATTTTAAAATCTTTTCTTTTTCATTTTGAATTAATAATTAATAATTCTCTTCCTTTAACAGTTAATTTCTCGACACTCGGACCATATGGGTGTGCTTATGTTAGACAGAAAGGTGGTGATCGAGGCTGCATTTTCTTACTGGAAAAAAGGAAGGGGTAAGAAAGTTTAGACAGACTAATCACAAGAGAACGGGGCCATCTCAATAATAATAATAATAATTAGGCATTATCACTGGAGGTCCATTGGAAGTTTGCTACTGTATTTTTTTTAAATCCACTATTTAATCAAGACAGATACTGGGCTTGCCTGTTAACTATGTTTAGTTTGTATATATCCTTTAGGATTTTTGCTTGGAAAATTGATAAGCCCTGCTTTTGTATGCTATTACTGTCATCTGTTTTATGGACACTTTGAGTGGGAAGATATTCAACAAAGAACTTATTTAACCATTTGGGAAGAACAATTTTTCTCTAAAACATGACTGCATACAGATAATATTACAAAACGAATTAAAAAATCCACACAGTCATCATCTTAAAATTTTCTGTCTGAGGTTCTCACCAAGCATTTGGCTACAAGGAAACATGTCATATTTCCATCACTTTTTCTTCTTTGGCAAATGCAGTTGTACCTCACTTAAAGAGCATAATGGGTTCCACAGGATTGCTCTTTAAGCGAGTTTGCTCTTTAAGCGAAACACCATTGTAAGTGACCAATTGTGGGGGGGATTGCGAACCCCAATTTATTTGTTAAGCAGGTTTTGGGTTGGTTTTATTTGTTAAGCGAAGCGAACATTCAGAGAAAATTCTGCTCTTTAAGCGAGTTACTTTTTAAGCGAGGCACTCTTTATGCGAAGTTTGACTGTGTTCTTACACTCTTAAGCCTTGCAAAACACAAATTATGCAGCATAATCCTAAACATCCTTGTGTAGGAGTCCCACTGAAGGAAGATCTTGACTGCACCTTCAGCAACCAAAGGTACTATACAGTACAATACTTGATTTTGCAGCGAAGAGTAAGACAAGCGTTTCTGTCTGCCCATGGAAATCTAGCAACAAAGAGAGGCGTAGTCCTGTCGTTTCTAAACTGAATCTTATTTTGCTGGGAGTGGGTGGGAAGCATTTTAAAATTCGGCATGCCTTTGTTGGTCATTAAGGTCATTAAGGTCATTCTGCAGGGGAAAGGCGGCAGTTGGGGCTATTTCGAATCAACTCCCATCGCTTCAAGTCCAACACCACCATGGCAACAAAATCTATTTTTAATTCAAAGAGGGCCCCCCCCCCCCGCAGTCTAAAACTAGCCACCAATTTCTTTCCGAGTAGCCTTTTCTTCCGCTGAATTTAAACGTCAGAAATATTCTGTGCATTCAAGTTTCGCAGAGCTCAGTACAGCAAATGACAGGAAAAGGTCTTTCCCCTCACCTGCCCCATTAATTCATTAATTCTTTATTTCATGACAAAGCTAAGAAAGTGGCTTCATTTTGCCAGTCCAATGTTTGATCGGGACACGAAAGAATAAATAGAATCATTCATTCATTCATTTATTATCCCGCCCATCTGGGATATTCTCCCAGCCTTACAACAAATTAATACAGTTGTACCTCGCTTAAGGAGCATAATGCGTTCCATGGCATTGCTCTTTAAGCGAGTTTGCTCTTTAAGCGAAACACCATTGTAAGTAACCAATTGTGGGGGGGATTGCAAACCCTGATTTATTTGTTAAGAGAGTTTTTGGTTGGTTTTATTTGTTAAGCGAAGCAAACATTCAGAGAAAATTCTGCTCTTTAAGCGAGTTACTCTTTAAGTGAGATGCTCTTTATGTGAGGTTTGACTGTACATCTTTACAGTAACAATAAGAGAATTGACAAACCAAGTAACATTATAAGTGACAACAAAAAACCAAGAACGATGCCCCAGAACCAACACATATTGGTGGCGGTATAGGTTAGTTGTAAATCCTACCCTTAAGAAGCACATTCCTGTCTTTCGGAAACGGACTCCCAGTTATCCAATGCCACCATCCTGAGTTGGGCTGCGGTGGCTCAGTGGTTGAGAAGCTGGCCTTGTTAAGTGGAAGGTCGGCAAGAAGTCGGCATTCCGAGACCCGGGTACTGCATGATGGTTTGAGTGCCCGTCTCTGTCCCAGCTCCTGCCAACCTAGCAGTCGGAACGCAAGGAATTAGCAATTAGCAATAGCAATTAGACTTATATACCACCCCATAGCACTTAGAGCACTCTCTGGGTGGTTCACAAGGTACAGTAATTAACATTTTGCCCCCAGCATGCTGGGTTCTCACTTTACCGACCTCAGAAGGATGGAAGGCTGAGTCAACCTGGGGCTCATGATGATCGAACTCACAACATCAGCAGTATTGGCTGCAATGCTACAATTTAACCACTCCCAAATATTTCCTGTGTCTGCAAGTATCGAAATATATATTTCCTGTATATTTTCTTGGGGAAAGGAAGAAAGTGAGGAGGAGGAAAAATCATTTGAAATCCATCATAAAAACATGAAGAAATCAGACCAAGAAGTTGTTCAGCTAGAAGTTGTTCAGCAAGTAGATAAAAGTGGGAAAGGGACTGCGGTGGCTCAAGTGGCTAAGACACGTTGATTGGAAGGCGGCAGGTCAGCAGTTCGGTACCCGAATACTGCAGGACGGAATGAGCTCCCGTCTTTGTCCCAGCTCCTGCCAACCTAACAGTTCGAAAGCAAGAAATTGCAAGTAGATAAATAGGGACCACTTTGGTAGGAAGGTAACAGCGTTCCATGCGCTCCGGTGTCTAGTCATGCCTGCCACATGACCACGGAGACGTCTGCAGAAGCAGACAGCGCTGGTTCTTCGGCTTTGAAACAGAGATGAGCACTGATCCCTAGAGTTGTATACGACTGGCTTTCGAGCAAGGGAGGCCTTTACCTAAAGTTGGGGGAAAATATATTGGGGACACGAAAGGAGCTTCATTCGGCGGTCCCTGCCCTGAGCGGAGTTTCTCCAGCAAAAAATCCTTTCAACCTAGAATAATTTTCCGACACGAAATTATTATCCTGAGTTTTCTCCATTGTTTTCGCTTAGAATAGCTCCTAAATCTCTGGGGAAGAAGAGGAGGAAGGAGAAAAGGTGAAAGGAACCCAGAAGTCTGCAGTCTTGGTTGACTCTACTATAATGGCTCTGTGACCGAGTGACCCGGAAGCGAACGCGCTAGGGGGCGGAAGTGACCCCGTGGTTCGGTGGGCCTGGATTTCGGAGCGGCGGGAGGCGGTTAGGCCAAGATGTCGATCGAAATCGAGTCCTCGGAGTAAGTGTCCTGAGCCGGCGGAGGGAAGGGGCAACGGGGGCCGGGCAGGCGGGCTCTGCGGCGCCTGGTCGCTGCCTTTCGGCCGGGAGGGGGGATTGATTGGGGCCTTTCTCTTCTTCCGCTGGCTGGGAAAGCTTCCCGTGGCTCTGGGTCCCTCTTCTTCATCCTGAGGCTCCTCCTAAAACGCTTGGCTGGCCCTCGTCGTCACCCATCCTTAGATCACAGAATGGGGTCACACACACAAAATGCCTCCTCGAAGATTGTGTTATTTTTGACCCACAATCGGGGGGGGGGGCACCCCTGGCAACAGTCCCCTTGTTGTTGTGCCGGCTAATCTTTTTTCACACTAGTTCAGAGGAAAGGAACAATGAATTCACCCAAAGGTGGCTTTGTTGTGGCAGATTTAAAAGGTAAAGGTTTCCCTTGCTCGAAAGCCAGTCGTATCCGACTCTAAGGGTCAGTGCTCATCTCTGTTTCTAAGCTGAAGAGCCAGCACTGTCTGCTTCTGCAGACGTTTCCATGGTCATGTGGCAGGCATGACTAGACACCGGAGCGCATGGAACGCTGTTACCTTCCTACCAAAGTGGTCCCTATTTATCTACAGTGGTACCTCACTTAAAGAGCATAATGCGTTCCACAGGATTGCTCTTTAAGCGAAACACCATTGTAAGTGACCAGTTGGGGGTGGGGTTGCGAACCCCAATTTATTCATTAAGCGAGTTTTTGGTTGGTTTTATTTGTTAAGCGAAGCGAGCATTCAGTGAAAATTCTGCTCTTTAAGCGAGGTGCTCTTTATGCGAGGTTTGACTGTACAGTACTTGCAATGTCTTCCTTTCGAACTGCTAGGTTGGCAGGAGCTGGGACATAGACGGGAGCTCATTCCGTCCTGCACTACTCAGGAATCGAACTGCTGACCTTCCGCCTCCCAGTCAGCGTCTTAGTGACTTGAGCCACTGCAGTCCCTAAATGGGCAGTATAGAAATACATACATACATACATACATACATACATACATACATACATACATACATACATACATACATACATACATACATACGAAGCACTTCACAGGAACCGTATAATTGGATCTGAGATGAATAGAAGAAGAAGAAAAAGAGTGTGCTTTGGGGTGTGAGGTGTGTGTGAGATATTTAAGGAGTGGTTCTATCGGCTCCAGAACCCTCCCCCCAAGTGAGTTTCCATAGCTCACTGAGGCCTTCTCAGTCCTGGTCCTTCCCTCTGTCTACTAAACCACACCGGATAATTGTTGGTAGTAGCAATAAACAAAAAGTTCCCACTGATGCTGAAGGATTGGGCCCCCTCAGAATGGGAGAGGCACAACCTCAAAGGTCAAAATTGTTCCGAGAGCAGCTGTGTTATCAAAATATTATCCTGCTTTGTACACTATTATCACTCTAAACAAAAAAAGTCAAAAGAACAAATAAATGTGTTGTGGCACTCTTCAAAATAATGTTTATCTCCATGTGAAATTTTTATGGATTATAATCTGCTTCGTCAAACTCATCACAGATGGAAAGCTGAGGCTAAGTAGAATGTTTTTCTAGTGCTACCTGGTATATTTATAGCTGAGATAGAGATTTCAATCAGGAACTGATAGGCCCACCTACCTACCTGTTCTGCAATACCAGTTCAGTTATTTACTAATCCAATTACCCTAGTAGGGATTAGGTTATGATGAGAAATGATAATATCTGATAAACTAATCAGGTATGATCCTTATTGCCTCTGACTTATTAGTTGAGTAATAAAATGAGGTAGGTGGTGTAAATTAAGGCAAGATCTTGAATGTTTTATATTTGAGAGATACAAGTTTTGTTCTTAGTATCCTTTTAATAAGGCTACTAGTTAATGGAATTAATGCTTATGCTTAATGGGCAGCAGTCTGTCCTGTTCTTTATGACACTTTAAAAGTGAACGTTGCAACAAATTTGTGCTAGGGTGACTGTTAGTACAAAGGCCAAATTGTTCCTTTTCCTTTTGGAGTAGGATCCATGCCTTTTGCAGTAGATGATACTAATGATATGTGTTCCTTCCACATTTCCACACAATTCCACCACCACCCTGGCGGGGGAAGGGTGCGGACTGGTCACTACCCACTACTGGATTCACTCCATACTGGAGCAGCATACTCTTCTGCAGAGATGTTCAGGGCCAAAGCTGATGTGTGCAGTGTTAGTGAAAAGTGTATGAGAGTGGAGAAAAGAAACTAACAGAGTACACAAATTAATTAAATTACAATTTTTTTCCAGTGTCATCCGATTAATCATGCAGTATCTGAAGGAGAACAGCCTGCATCGTTCCCTGGCCACTCTGCAGGAGGAAGCCACAGTGTCTCTGAACACAGTAGACAGCATTGAAAGTTTTGTGGCAGATATTAATAGCGGCCATTGGGATACAGTCCTGCAGGCTATACAGTCCTTAAAGTTGCCAGACAAAACACTCATCGATCTGTATGAGCAGGTTAGCACTCTTTGTGTTGTAATGTTCTAATTTGTATCTGATAGCATTTCTATTTGCAAGATTATACATTAATTTCTTCTCTTTCTGTAGCTGTGTGGCATAGTTACAGTTTAATCTTTTTCAAGTTATAACTAATCACTAATAGGAACAAAATAATGTTAGATCTTTTTGGGATTTTATTTACTGTTTTGTTTCTTTCTTTTATATTTCTATTTTAGTTTTTAGATATACAACGAACTAGCACTCCAAAATTTGCAAAATATTAAATAAGAAATGACTGAGTTGGGGAAATATTAGATTAATCCTTGGAAGTCCAGCTGAATGAAGTGTAAATCTAGCCAGGTGATTCACTGGGGAACTCTTCTTTCATAGTACAGTAGTAGAAATGGCCTTGCTTCTATTGCTGGATAACACCCTAACCATAAATTAAGTGCATACAGTGATACCTCGCATAACAAGCAAAATGCGTTCCATGCAGTTACTCGTTATGCGAGTTACTCACTTTGCTGTGTCAGCGGGGCATTTGGGAAAAGTACGGGGAAGATCCTGTTACCCTTTGCAAACGCCCCACTGACGTGCGCTCCTCAGCACCGGGGTGTTTGGGAAGGGTGTGTTTGGGAACAGAAAGGTAGAATTAAAAATTACTGTAAATAGCTGGGAAGGTTTTATAATATGTTCATTTCACTGATGTTGTTTTTGTCTTGGTATTTGAGGTTGTCCTGGAATTGATAGAGCTTCGAGAATTGGGTGCTGCAAGATCTCTCCTGCGACAGACAGACCCGATGATCATGTTAAAGCAGACTCAGCCAGAGCGCTACATTCATCTCGAGAATCTTTTGGCTAGGTCTTATTTTGATCCACGTGAGGTATACATATTCTAGCAAAATAACTGTACATTACTTATATCTTTTCCCCCTCTCTTTTATTATTTGTGGTAAATAAGATAACCTTGTAATTTCAGTGTTTTTTCACAGTTCTGGAACTGGTACTGTATTTTAAAATGCCTGTGTCAAAAGGGAAAATAATCTGAAGCTTCATCTTTCATTTTTTAAAAAAAATTGTTTCATGAGGTCTTTTTTGCCTACAATAGTTTTTATTATTATTATTATTATTATTATTATTATTATTATTATTATTATTATTATTATTATTATTATTATTATTATTATTATTATTATTATTATTATTATTATTATTATTATTATTATTATTATTATTTCCAGCCCATTTAGGAGATATTCCTACTCTGGATGGCTAACAACAGAAAACTCACACATTAAAAACAGAAAATTAAAATCAATCAAACATTTTAAAAAATACTTATAAATATACCAGGAACAAAAAAAACTTACTTATTGTTTCTGAATTGGTTGAGTCTGTAAGTGATAGATTTCTGAAGGCATTTCAACTAATTAGATTATTAGTTAGACTAATTGGTTATAAGGTTTCCTTATAACTCAATTGTATATTGTCCATGTGAAATTTTGATGAAACACTTATAACATGTATTTTACTTTTCTAGTTCTTAAAAAGAGAGGTTAATATTTGTTAACTGTTTCCAAAATGCTTCTGCATTTTGTAAAATTATTGTTTAGAGATTTTAGGTTTGTTACTAATCTTGGTTGGGTTGTCTTTAGCTTCTGTTTGAACATACCTCTCGAAATAAATTTAGGGACTATATGTATCCTATTAGTTTCTGTTTCCACAATCCTCTTCCTTATTTTCTGCTAATTCATGCTCACGTTAAAGGTCTATCATACTTTAGGAGAACTGTACGAATTAATAGCATTTGTTAGATGCAATTCACTGAAGAATCACTGAACGTTTTGGCTTGCTGCAGTGGCCGGGGAGGTGAGGAAACTCCAGAAACAGCTTAGATCGGGTCTCCTCACCTCCCTGGAGCCGGCAGGGGGGTCAGGGAGCCCAAAATGGGTGAGTGGGGGAAACGGACTTTTTTTCGCCCATTTCGGGCTCTATGACCCCCTTGGAAAGGGCATGGGTGATTCCTCTCATGGAATCCCCACTGCCCTTTCCAAAGAGGCAGGCTGATCGTCCCCCTCTTCCTTTTCCTCTTCGGAAAGAGAACAGGACTTTTTTTTAATGTTGTGCGATCAACGCATTGCACAACGTTAAAAACCAGATAACGACAAGACTTGTGGAACCAAGTCTCATCGTTATCCGAGGTACTAGTGTACAATCAAACCTTGCATAAAGAATGCCTCGCTTAAAGAGTAACTTGCTTAAAGAGGATAATTTTCTCTGAATGTTTGCTTTGCTTAACAAATAAAACCAACCAAAAACTCGCTTAACAAATAAATCGGGGTTCACAATCCCCCGCACAATTGGTCATTTACAATGGTGTTTCACTTAAAGAGCAAACTCGCTTAAAGAGCAATCCTGTGGAGCACATTATACCTCACATTAAGTGAGGTACCACTGTATAGTAAATCGAAGTAGAAATCTTGCTGGCATGTAGCATTTTAGTTAGAAAATTATCAGACTGAACCTTGTTCTTCTTTAGGCGTACCCAGATGGGAGCAGCAAAGAGAAGCGGAGAGCTGCCATTGCCCAAGCGTTGGCTGGTGAAGTGAGTGTGGTGCCTCCATCTCGTCTCATGGCCTTGTTGGGACAGGTAAGCATGTTTCTCCTGAGGTTTGTGTTGTGTGAAATTGAAACTAGGGAAACACAGAAATTACTTGGTTTCATTTAGGATTCAAATCTGTGCTTTTTCATGGGTGGGTTGAATTAATCTCAAAGATGACAAATCTCTTTACAGTTTTCTTTCCAGTATAGTTGTTGCTGAGGAAAGGATGTGTCTAATTTTTTTAAATAGTAACTTCCCAGTGAAGATCTATTATTTAGGCTTTTGCAAAAATGTGAAAAGCCCTGCCTTTCATCTTCTCTGCTTTTTTCAGGCACTGAAATGGCAACAGCATCAGGGGCTGCTTCCTCCTGGTATGACAATTGATTTGTTCAGAGGCAAAGCAGCTGTCAAAGATGTCGAAGAGGAAAAGTTCCCCACACAGTTGAGTCGGCATATTAAGGTGAGTGCTCTCCTATTACTTATAGGAGATGCAACTGATTCATCTAGAGCAGTGGTCTGCAAAATCCTAGTATGCTATCATAATTGATTTGAATTATTTTCTCTTTGCTGGACAGAATATTGGCTTCATTGTTTTTAATTAAAGCTAAAAAATACTGGTACAGTAAGTTGTTTTACTGTTTCTGCAGTGAATTTAGAAAAGGAGCTGGAATAGCTTTGGGGATAAGGCTCTTTAAGCTTCCGTGTTGTCGTCCCTGTCACCCGTATCTGTAGCCCTGGATAAAGTTATGCATATGTAGTGTTTGAACGACATGTAAAAATCACCATTTGGAACCTAGCTATAGAATGGAGTGGTGCCATGTTGTTTTTTATCATTCACTCATAATGGCTGACTGCTCTTGGTTCATTTCTCTACATTTCAGTAGTATCAAACACGACAGAGTAAAGACTGGTAACTTCTGAAAAGCAATCTCTTTTTCCATTAGATTGTTATAGGCAGCTGTTTCCTTATAGAGTCTTATTTTTCAGGCTATGACATTCTTTTTTTCTCCACTTAAAAACAGTTTGGCCAGAAATCTCACGTAGAGTGTGCTCGATTTTCACCGGACGGTCAGTATCTGGTCACTGGCTCTGTTGATGGATTCATTGAAGTATGGAATTTCACCACAGGAAAAATTAGAAAGGTAAAACTAGGTATTCTTGGCTGTGAAGTAAACTGTTAGACACACAGAGTGGCCTTTATTAGCTCTTTGATCACAGTAAATTTAAGTTTAGTAAGTGTTTACTGCCGTAGGTTGCCTGCCTTGCAATTGAGGTTCCCTGGGAAATTCAATAATGCTAGGAAAAATTGAGTGCAGTAGAAAAAAGGAAAACTTAATATGAGATGGAATCACTCAAAAAAGGAAGCTACTACCTTTAGCTTGCAAAATGTAGGAAGGACTGTTAAATAATAGCACATTTTGGAGATCATTTATTGAGTTGCTGTAGCTAATAAACAACTTGATGGCACATAATAACAATAGCAATAACAATCGTAATATTATTTATTTATTTATTTAAATTTATATTCCGCCCTACTCGCACAGGCGACTCAGGGTGGATCACAACCAACATACAATAAGCAGTTAAAAACTCTAAAAAACAAATTAATAATGACCCTTTTTTTAGTGACCCTACTTTAGTTGCAATTTACTACACTAAGCAACGGGAATTCAACAAGTAGAAAATTATATGTCACTTTTATGTTTTTAAAAAAGCATCAGTTTGGCAATCATGAGCATAGTTTCAAAATTGGATGAATATTAGAGGAAATACATAGGATTCTAAAGCCACTGTTTTCTGCCTTATGTGAATTTCGAGGAAAGAATACAAAAAATAATTCTTAATTCTTCCCTGCCTGTGGCTCTTTCCCCTACCCCTGGGTGTTTTCAGGGCTGGAAAAAGAGTGAGTAAAAGAAAGAAAGGGGGGACACAGAGTTTTATGGGGAAGTTGCATTTTGCCAGACATCTTTGGCAGAATTGAATTAAAGAATGATGTGATGTAAAACTTGATGTGATGATCATTGGTTTGCAGTTGAACAAGCTAGAGATTCCCCCATTGACAGCAATAAGGCTTTTACATGGACACGGTGATGATGAATACCTTTTTGTGCAAACATGGAGGGAAAATACTGCCTGTGTATGAGAGGTGAAAACAAAGGTTTTTGCCTCATGTGTTTAGCATAGTCTTGATTTGATGGCATTAAGGGGCAAGAATGGGGCTTGGGTTTAACATGTGCATTGTGGGTTTGTGATCCCAGGCCCCATTCCCGGTATTTTGCATAGCAGAGAATCTTATTTGGAGGGAACAGTCTTGAGAGTGACTTAAAAGCAGGGGTGCCCAAACATTTCAGACTGCGGGCCAATTACATGGTTTTGGGGCCAGTCACTGTGGCCCGAGGGCCAGATCTAGCTCCTGATGCCAATTCTTCTGGCCCACGGAGACCTTGTTGCTCCCGGAAGTGGAAGTAAAACGTCCCCATAAGGGTGCACTTTATTTCCACTTCTGGGAGCGACAGGGCTTTGTGGGCTGGATGAATTAGCATTGGGGCTGGATCCAGCCCCGGTCCATAGTTTGGGCACCATTGGCTTAAAGCAACCCCTTATACAAATTTTATAAGTACAGTAAAACATCGGATAATGGTAAAACTTGGTTCCACAAGTCTTGGTGTTATCCGATTTTTAGTGTTATCCGATCCATGTTAAAATCCTATGGGATGGATTGGATAACGTTAAAGCTCCATAGAGATACATTGTAACCGCACAGGCTTTAGCAGTTGTTATCCGATCCATCCCATAGGACCTTAATGTTATTCGATCCAATTCTCCTCCCCAGATTACTTAACATTATGTGATTTTAGCATTATCCGATCCAATTGTTATCCGGTGTTTTACTGTATGTGGATTTTGTGATTGCTGGATTCTTTTGTTTCTCCTCTACAAGTGTCTGGTGCATTGTCCTCTATTCCTTTCAGGATCTGAAGTACCAGGCACAGGATAATTTCATGATGATGGATGATGCAGTACTATGCATGTGTTTCAGTCGGGATACTGAAATGTTAGCAACTGGTGCGCAGGACGGAAAGATCAAGGTAAGGCAGGATATGGGAACCTAGAGATCAGACGTATTCATTCAACAACATTAGCATAAGATGTGGTGGAAGTTGTGTTGTGCTGTTAAACAAAAGGTTTCTGACCTATGCTGGACTTAATAACTGTGTTATCTTCAGTTGTTATGAGAACAGAGTGCATGGTTCTCTCCATTTATTTGGGATCCTAGTTCCTATAATCCCTGGCCATTAATTGACTGTGTTGGTTAGAGTCTATGGCAGTTGTAATCCAAAACATCCAGAGGGCATCAGATTGTCTATTTGTGGTGCAAACCCTGGTTACACCCTGAAACTTTATGAATAGCAGCTTAATGGGAGCTGTAATTTTTGTATTTTGGTTAGCAGGCAGTGAGGTTTTACAAACGGGAAAATACTTGGTTATTTCATTCATTTATGTTGTTAATTAAAATCTGTGAATCGTAGAGATGGGGATAAACTGATTTTTTTACATGTTAGTGGCTAAAACCCTTACTAGAAGGCAGCAGGTCAGCAGGTAGCAGTTTGATTCCCGAGTACTGCAGGATAGAATGAGCTCCCGTCTTTGTCCCAGCTCCTGCCAACCTAGCAGTTTGAAAGCAAGAAATTGCAAGTAGATAAATAGGGACCACTTTGGTAGGAAGGTAAACAGCGTTCCGTGCGCTCTGGTGTTTAGTCATGCCTGCCACATGACCATGGAAATGTCTGCAGAAGCAGACAGCGCTGGCTCTTCGGCTGTGAAACAGACATGAGCACCGAACCCTAGAGTCGGATATGACTGGCTTTCGAGCAAGGGAAACCTTTACCTTTAATGTCTGTAAAGGGACTACAGTGGCTTAGTGGTTAAGACGCTATACTTGACAACTGGAAAGTCGGCAGGTCAGTACTTTGTGACCCGAGTGCTGCTCTATGGCGTGAGCTTCCATCCCTGTCCCAGCTCCTGCCAACCTAGCAATTTGAAAGCAAGAAATTGCAAGTAGATAAATAGGTACCACTTTGGTGAGACGGTAAACAGCATTCCATGCAGTCTGGTGTCTAGGCATACCTGTCACGTGTCTATGGAAACGTCTGCAGATGCAGACAGCGCTGGCTCTTTGGTTATAAACAGAGCTGAGCACGTGACCTTTACTATTACCTTTACTAATGTCTGCACAATTGGTTTAAATAATGAAATAAAATAATTGTACATCCCCTCCCCCCACTTTCCTTCTATGTAGCTTGGTTGTTTATCCATAATTTTCTTACTATTTTGTAAGTAAAGCATTGTCTCTTTTAGAGAGAAATCTATTATTGATTTAGAAAAATGTATTAATTTTTTTGTGCTGTGTTGTTTTGCTGATTGTAAGACGCCCTGAGGCGCCATGGTGAGTGGGTGGTGAAATAAATCTAAATACAGTCAAACCTCGCATAAAGAGCGCCTTGCTTAAGGAAAAACTCGCTTAAAGAGCAGAATTTTCTCTGAATGTTCACTTTGCTTAACAAATAAAACCAACCAAAAACTCAACAAATAAATCAGGGTTCGCAGTCCCTCCCACAATTGGTCACTTACAATGGTGTTTCACTTAAAGAGCAAACTCGCTTAAAGAGCAATCCTGTGGACTGCATTATGCTCTTTAAGCGAGGTACCACTGTAAATCTAAATAAATAAATACAGCACGTTTTCAGTGAATAACAGGGTCTTAACCAATTTCATCTCATAATATAAGGCAAGGGAGCCATCCCTGGGCTTTTTGAGTTCTCTAGATGGCAGTCATCACAGGGAATTTCAACTCGCTTGAAGTCAGAAGCTTCCTAATTAAGGTAACAAACTCTTCTTCTTTTCCGCAAGGTGTGGAAGATTCAGAGTGGGCAGTGTCTGAGGCGGTTTGAAAGAGCGCATAGTAAAGGTGTCACCTGCTTGAGTTTTTCAAAAGATAGCAGCCAGATTCTCAGTGCTGCTTTTGACCAGACGATCAGGTATGCCTTGTCTGTTACTTTTGCTGATGTGTACTCTGACTCGAATTAGTGACACTAATGGAGCTTTTGATGCTGTGACAGGATCCATGGTTTGAAGTCGGGGAAGACTCTCAAAGAATTCCGTGGTCATTCTTCGTTTGTTAACGAAGCCACTTTTACACAGGATGGGCATTACATTATCAGTGCATCTTCTGACGGCACAGTGAAGGTAAGCTGAAGTTGCTGACCTCACTGCTCTGTTAGCTTGTTTAGTTTGCTTTTCTTGCTCTTGCGTATGATTTTTGCCACTAACCAAGTGGAGCAGACACTGTGCAGTGGTGAACCCCGAGGGTTCAAAGACTCCTTAATGATGTTTCACATTCCCCAGGTTGTTTCTGCTAGTTGCAGCTCTTTAAGATGTTACAAAGGTACCCCAGTTATTGTTGAGCTGGTTTCTAGTAACCCGCCAGTGTTGTTATTCATTGATAATTCCTGGTACTAATGGAATTGACCACCATTTGTGGACTGATATTCTTACATTACAATTTCATAAACTCCTCTTCATTATGAAATAATTATATTCCTGTCACTGTAACAAGCATCAAACAGGGGTCGGGAACACAAGGGTTTTATTCCCTAATGATCTGCAATATAAGTGGGGGACATAATGCCGCCTCCACAAGACACATGTAATACCCACATGTAAGAGGTGAGACTCCAGGCTGTTGTACATCAGAATTCTAGAGCAAGGGTGCCTAAACTATGGCCCATGGGCTAGATCTGGCCCCTGGTGCCAATTCATCCGGCCTGTGCTACCCTCGTCGCTCCTGGAAGTGGGCACATTTTACTTCCGCTTCCAGGAGCGACAAGGGTGGTGGGACCAGATGAATTGGTGTCAGGGGCCAGATCCAGCCCATGGAACACCCCTGGTTTAAGCAGAGAAAATGGCACACTCATTCTGTTGGAAAACAGATTGCAAGGCATGTTTTACTTCTACTTCCTTTGGGAGGAATCGCATGACCAGCCTGCTGAACCACGTGAGCGGCCTGTGGTACAAAAAAGTTTGGGGACCCCTGTTTTAGAGGTTTACTTACATAATAATGTAGTTGTACCAATTCTCTCCCTGACTTTCTCTTTCCTTGTTTGCCAGGTCTGGAACATGAAGACTACAGAGTGTTGTAACACCTTTAAATCTCTTGGCAGCACGGCTGGGACAGATATTACTGTGAACAGTGTGATTCTCCTGCCTAAGAATCCAGAGCATTTTGTTGTTTGCAACAGATCCAACACAGTTGTCATTATGAACATGCAAGGACAAGTACGTGATTGGGGGACAAGAGCTTTGAAATGATTGGGAGCATAATCTCAATGTCCTATTGGATGTGAAGGATTCTGTAATTTTAGTCAACTGCATGAACAGAATTCCTTCATTTTCCATCGTCTTTATCTGTGACACCTTTTGTACGTTGTTAACTGGAATTTTATTGAGGAATTTTGTATGCGCCACCAAGTCAATTCTGATTTATGGCGACCCTTTTCAAGGTTTTCTAAGTATAGGGTATTCAGAAGTGATTTACTATTCATATATAATTGTGTAATTCATTGTTGTGAATTGACATTAACCATTACGTGCTTGTTGTGTTCAACATTAGCTTGTCTGTAAGACAGGCATATGTCTTGTAATGTAATCAAAGTCTCATCAGTTAACAGCAGCTCAGTTTAATTTACACATAAGTAATTCAGCAGGATTCTGATCATGATGACAAATGATGTGCCTTTTAATAGCAGTATAATCTAGGTAGTATAGTAGGCCATCTGATGATTAAAATCGTTATTGGTGCTCTAGCAAGGAGTACATTCTAAATCACTAAAGATTGTAATGTTTGGTCAATATTTCTAATTTCCCATATAGTCCATTGCCTGAAAAATAGTGAAAAGTAGAGACATCAAATTGCAAACAAAAAATCGTATAGTCAAAGCAATCGTATTCCCTGTGGCAATGTATGGTTGTGAGAGCTGGACCATTAGGAAAGCTGAGCGCAGAAGAATGGATGCCTTTGAGATGTGGTGCTGGAAGATAGTTTTGAGAGTCCCCTGGACAGCAAGGAGAACAAATAGGTCAATCCTAGAACAAATCAACCCTGACTGCTCCTTAAAAGGTCAAATAGTAAAGATGAAACTAAAGTACTTTGGACAGCAAATGAGAAGAGAGGATTCACTTGAGAAAGCCTTGATGGTTGGAAAGGTCGAGGGCAAAAGAAGAAGGGGGCAGCCAAAAATGAGATGGCTAGATGGTATTGTAGACAGAATGGGCACAGAACTGAGCGAGTTGAGGAGGACAGGAGTGCCTGGCGGACAGTGGTCCATGGGGTTGCAAAGGGTTGGAATCGACTGTGTGACTGAACAACAAAACCATTGCCTGTTTATTGATCCTTGGGATTCTTAGTTGTGCTTTGAAAATGAAAACACCTCTTCAGAATTCTCCCAAGTCCCCTCTCCTTTCTTCTCCATAATTTTGTCATCCTGTGTCCATTTAGGTCGTTCTGTCCCATAGTTAAAGGCCTCTGATAATGCTACTGTGTTTTGAATTTGTTGTCTTAGCTGAAGCCAAAAGTACAGTGGCTTTCCCAGAGTATTTGGATGAGTTGAGATTTAAGCCATGGTGTTCATAACACATTTTGTTAGCCATAAAAGTGATGGATAAGTGGGTTAAATCACACTTGAATCAATTTCAAGTACTGGCCTGGGGCTGATGAGGTCTTTGCATGCCAAAAGAGCTCAGGACCAGAAAGTGACTCGCGAAACTGGATCAGTGATATGGGTGTCACCACTGTGATGCAGAAGGCAAATGGAGGACTACTGTGTTACATTGTTCCCAGGACAATCTTCGTGGCTGATTGTCATGATGATAGTCAATATTTGAAATTGGATGTGGCACTATAATAGTTAATAATAATACAGTAAAACCTTGACTTACTAATAAAATAAGTTCCATGGCCTTGTTCATAAGTCGAATTTGTTTGTAACTCAAGGCATTCCCATAGGGATAAAAAAAAAAGTCCCCCCCTCCAAAAATCAATCAAACCACCCAGAAACAACAGCAGCATTTAAAGGAAAGCATGCATAAGCAAAAACGCTGTTCGTTACCTTAAAGAAGCTTTGAAAATGGACAGAAAACTCAGAAAAATCCAGCAAGAAACAGCAACAGGCAGCCATTTTGGTGCCAAAACTCCAGACAAAGAAATCACTCCAAACACTCTACTGCCTCCTACAGGGCTCAGAAAGGGAGCATGTGCACAATGCATTCTGGGGAATCAGATTATGTAACCTGAAGCAAACTCATAGGGGAAATGGTATTTTTTGCTTCACTGGAGGCAACACAGAGGAAAAATAATTAATTTGTAAATCAGGGCATGTTTGTAACTCAAGGCATGGATTTCAGTGCAGAACCAATTTGTAAGTCGAATTATTCGTAAGTAGGGGCATTCGTAATTTGGGGTTTTACTGTAATGCTATATCAAGATCAATAATGTGGCACTGATCCTCACATTCCATTCTCCTGCCTATCAGACTGGGCCCCCAAGTTGATGAATAAAGAACAGAGCAATAGTCTCAGGGGACTATATTTGCTGTTTTGGGAATTGCTGGTACACTGTGCTCGAGGCTGGGATGCTCTCGACTTAACCCCTGGTAGGCATGGTCATGAGAGAGAGGCTCTTTGCCTCTTTAGCTCTACAGTGGCAACTGATTTATATATATTTTTCTGCATTGCCTTTGTAGATTGTGAGAAGTTTCAGCTCTGGTAAGAGAGAAGGCGGTGACTTTGTCTGTTGTACCCTTTCTCCCCGTGGTGAGTGGATCTACTGCGTGGGTGAAGACTTCGTGCTCTACTGTTTCAGCACAGTGACAGGGAAGCTGGAGAGAACTCTCACGGTGAGTAGCCAAGAGGGGCTTGTGAGCAGTTGAGCATCAACACTGTATGTGATCTTATCAGGATTTGGAGATTGTCATGTTAAAGCAAATGAACAGGATCTCTTTCACAGAAACTTGTTTATTTTGAAGAAACTTCAACATCAAGGTGCATTTAACCCTTTAAAACGATTAGAATCCTATTGGCTGCATAAATATACCGTATACAGTGGTACCTCGCTTTACAAATTTAATGTGTTGCATGGGGCGTTTTGTATTACAAAAAATTCATAAAGCGAGATGCAGTTTCCTATAGGAAGGCATTGAAAATCGTTCCAGGGAAAATTGTAAAGCAAAACGTGGTTTCCCGTGGGAATGCTTTGAAAACCAGTTAATCTGTTCAGAAAAAAATCGTAAAGCAAGGCATTATTTTCAATGGGTTTTCATTCGTAAAGCAAACATTACATTAGTCGAAGCGTTCCTAAAGCAAGGTACCGTTGTATAAGTGAGATTTGAATTGCTTATTACCAAGACGCCTGTTCATGGCTTTGTGTTTGTTCTGGGCCCAAGAATGCGATATGTGCCATTAGTCCCTGCTTTCTCAGGGCGATGGGAGTTACAATCCAAAACGCCCAAAGGGCTGCAGTTTGAGGAAGGATTATATTTGTAGAGTACCCATGTCTAAGTATTGTCCATTATTTTAGTAATCCATACAAGACTCCCCTAGAAAAAATAATGGATTCATTGCCTGCATGTTGCAGCTTGGGATATCAAGAATAGGTTGCTTAAGGCTACTGATTGACCTCTGATAGGAGTTGACCCAGTGTATTTTATTTGTTATGGAGACTTTATCTAGCTGTATTTCAAGGTACACAGCCACGTTCGTCAGTTGAAACAATTGAGTCTTGTACCATCTTAAAGATGAAGTCATTTTCTTGGGAATAACCTCTTTTATACTGCACCCTACTAGGGATAAACTCTTTTAGATTGCACCTTACTACTGGAACTGATGGAAGATTGCAAATAAAACTTGATTATCCTTAGGATGCTATTGGATCTTGGTTGTAGAGCTTTATGGTCTCAAAATAGGATTTATCCATTCATACGTCCAGTTACTCAAATACAGTGGCTGAAATCCAGTTGGCAATAACTACGCCTGTGAAAGGCTGATAACATCAACAGGAAGCAATTTTTAAAAATTAAATATGCAGTAGAACCCCGCATAATGAAAAAACTCCATTCCACAGAGCTCTTCACTATAAGGTTTCTTTTGTCATTTATTTATTTTATTTAAACAAACTTTTATGCCGCCCTCCTCAAAAAGACCCAGGGCGGCTGACACAACTCTTAACAACCTAAAACACAATAAAAACATAATATGAAATCAAGATTAAATGATTTAAAAAAAAAAAGAAGCTAAAACAAGATGCAATTCCCTATGGGAGATGCCACGCATAACAGGGGAAAAAGTTCATTAACCAGGGTTCCCATTAAGCGAGATTACCCGTTACCAAAAACCCCGCATAACAAAAGTTTTCATTATGCGGGAGTATGTATCGCCATTGCAAAAGAACAGTGTTGTGCGAATTTTTTGCTATACGATGTGTTTGTTATGTGAAGTACAGTACCACTGTACCTTCTGTCCCATTGCCTTTTACAATCCCTTTCGTTGCTTAATAATAATGAGACTTCTGAGAATAAATTTTTAGTCCTTCCATATACAGGTTGCCTCCCATATCAGTTATTCACAGGTCTAAAAATATTCAGCTTTTTAAAAACCTGAAGTACATATTTCTATGGCACATTATCCGAGTGGACCACAAGAGGCCACTGTCTGCAGTGTAAATATAGGGCTAGCTGTTACCTGCAGTTGACGTCATATGATGATGTGGTGCTCATCTCCGTTTATAACCAAAGAGCCAGTGCAGTCTATATCTGCAGACGTGTCCGTGGACATGTGGCAGGCATGACTAAACCTAACGCTATTTACCTTCCCACTGAAGTGGTACATATTTATCTACCTGCAACTCCTTGTTTTCGAACTGCAAGAGCTGGGACAGACAACGGGAGTTCACTCCGTCGTGCAGCACTCTGGTCTCAAACTGTTGACCTCCCGACCTCCCAGTCATCAAGTTCAGTGTCTTAACCACTAAACCACCGGTCCTTTGATGCTCTGTAGCCTCAAACTACGGTAATTAGAAACAGTTTGCAAGCTTACATTAAGAGAATTTTGAGTCTAGATGTGCTTCTCATTGAACTCTAGACACGTGTAACTATTTGGAGAACAAGTCAAACACTTGTTTGTTTCAACCCTATGTTATTGCTACATATTTTCTTATCTTTAAACTATTCCTCTACGCCAGGGGTTCCCAACCTTTTCAAGCTAGGGGCCAGGTCACGCTCTCTTAGTCAGCTTTGAGGGCTGGATGGCCGTTTTGCCCTGCCAGCATGATGGGGCAGCCATTTTGTCCCAATAGCTTCAAAGGAGCAGCCATTTTGTTTCTTAAATTTCCCGGGGGGGGGACCACCATGAAAAGGCACCACAGGCCGGATTTAGGTTGGGAACCCCTGATCTAGGCAAGTTGTGTGCTACTGAGGCACCCTGATTTACAGTGACCCTAAATATGTTTTGAAGTTTTTGAGTGGCTTTGCTACTGTTACCCTACCCCAATAGTCGTTGATGGTGGAGTAGAAACCAAATCCTAGTTTGCTGAATTCTAATCCCCCCCTCTGTCCATTAAACCACAATGGCTGCCAGGACTGAACTGTTGTGGAAAGCTTGGAAAATCAGCAAACATTTTACTTAGCCTTCTGTTCATTTTTCTTTTTCTTCTTCCAATGTCTAGGTTCATGAAAAGGATGTGATTGGCATTGCTCACCATCCACATCAGAACCTGATAGCTACCTATAGTGAAGATGGGCTTCTGAAGCTGTGGAAACCATAATTTTTTAAATCCCTTTTAGTGCATAGTTCATGAGTACTGTGCAAGGAGAATGTGTATGTCATGGGACAGTTCTTATGAGAACAAAATTATTTTATTTTAAACTTTTGTTTCATATAAATGGCTGAAGAGAGAAGCATGTGTTTTACTTTTCAGATAGCTGTTGATTTTTAGTTACAACAGATATTAGTTATGTATCCAGGTAGCATAGTTGTTTCACAGGAAATAATTGCTTGTACAGTGAGCTTTCCCCATTATGGCAGTTAACTACATTTCAGTTTTTAAAGAAATGGAATGAACTGCAGTAAGGGAAGCATTGCATTAAAAAACATTCTAGAATTTTGTTTTAATAGTTTTAACTAAATTTGGCATAGGGTTTTGGCACTCTTTAAGAAAAATTCATTTTTACCCATCTTAAAAATCGCCAAGAGAAAAGAATGGAGTTCAAGACATTTTACTTTGGCTGGTTGACAAATCTTGTGCTTCATCCTTTACCTAACCATCTAGTCCAGTGATGGTGAACCTTGGCACTCCAGGTGTTGTTAAACTTCAATTCCCAAAGCCAAAGTCTCTGAATCCACATGAATTGATTTCCTGGCACTCCAGGTGTTCTTGGACTAGTTCCCAGAAGCCCAAGTCTCTGTGAATCCACATGGATGGGTTTACTGTACGGATGCAGAGACTTGGGCTTCTGCGAATTGAAGTCCAAGAACACCTGGAGTGCCAAGGTTCACCATGACGAATCTAGTCAGTTCTCCTAAATCTATCTTTAACAATATTCATGAGGCTTTTAAGAGTCTGGGCAAAATATTTGACTTGAATCTCTGTATACAGGTTTGGCCTGGTTAACATAGAAATTATAGTCATGAACATTCCAGAAACTTTTCATTGCCCAAGTCAGTTTTACTGAGTCTGTAAGATTCATCAAGCCATTTTCAGAAAAATTTATTCCTGATTAGTTTGAGTAATCTTCTAAGTGGTCATTTAGATTTCTAAACTTGTGCTGTTTTTAGTTGGAGCCATTTACTTCGTGGTTGTTCCTTTATCTGCTTCTTCCACAATAAAGTTTCCTTTATTACAAAGATGTCTACCATATCTATCAAGCAAACTTTCATATGTTCACTTTTAAGAACAAATATTACATTAAGCTTATCATAAGTGTTTTAAGAGAACAAGTTTCTTAGGGTGAGACATGCTGATAGATGCTTTTTTGAACCAATCTCTTTATGTTGCTGACTGTAGCTCACCAAGTCTGTGGTTTTGAAACATGGAAACTTTATGTTCCAGTTTGTTACCATTATTAGATAACTGAACTATGCTTATAGGTAGAATATTGATGCAACTGCAGAAGAGTAACAAGGTTACATTTGATCGTTAAAAAAAATCTCATTGCACTTAAGTATCATATTTTATGTGGTCTTTCCCTAAGGAACTTTAGAGTATGTTCACAATGCACAACGGACAGTGATGTTTATATGCTTTTTAATGTACTGAATTAGTTAAGACATTTCCAAGTGCTTAAAGCATATGACCGTGACAAGCAGTAACTTTTGATTCATGTTTTTAAAGAGATTGGGAGGCTTTAAGGTAGCTGATCCGTGTGGTTCTGTCACAATTGTGACATACAAGTGGGTCAGAAGAAATTAAATCCAGAAACCCAAACAAGAAGCACCATAGTAAGTTGGTTAAGTACAGAAAACATGTCAGAGCATATGACAGATGCCATAGTATGTTTGGCACTTTTGAGACATCTGTGCATTTGCTGAACTCAGTTTAGAAGCACTAGTAATTCAACTAATAATTTCATAACTCTTCCTGGGACACTAGAGAGCTTTTAAATAGGCACACTGCTTCTGAAGCAGATTGTTTCCCCTGCACTAGCCTGTTTGATTAAAAAACATCGGTCAAAAAGGAAGGAGATCTGAAACTGTTACGACAATATTTATTTCCCTGGGGTTGAAACTCAATTTAAATTACAATATGCAAGCATTGTTTAAAAGTCACATACTCAGTTCCACTAACCCATCCTTATCACAAGGACAATGATAAATTTCTACACAACCTAAATCAAACCCTGGGAAGCAAGTGCAGATTAAAACCTCAGATGGACAAGACCTGCATCAGAGCCACGTCAAGTACTAGACCTGCTATATCTGTTAGCCTGCTTAGACTGTGTACATTACAGCTGAACACGAAGAATGTTAGCAATGAAAGTCTTAGAAAAAGATCAAGTGTCACCTTAAGTACATTTGAGTCCCAAAAAGAGGCACTTTAATCATTAAGCCCTTCTGCAATTAATGTGGGCAAGCTCCAAACTGGAATATAAGCTTGTGGTACCCTATCCATGAATGTGGTATAAATGGTCAATAGCGAATGTATCCCTTTCAAGAAACATGACTACACACAAACGCCTGCATTCTTGTGACTAATTCAACAAGTCATTCATTTTTAGCAAGGGATCTTCTGCAAACATTCCTGCAGTCTGAGAAACTGGATATTCTTAAGATCAATGAACCCTACTTTTCAATAAACTCAATTTGTAAAAATTTCCTTATTAAAATTAAATACAGTATATTGCAATTTTCTAGCTTTAAAAAGGCCCATGATCGTTTTCAGTTGCACAAGTGTCTTAAGATGTGTCGTGTATTTTCTATTTTCAATCTTTAAGTTTCAGTTACCTGAAATACCCATTTCTATAATTGTTCCTGGACATTTCCTCATTATGGGTCTTATACAGCTCATATTTTCAGTTTTTAATAATTAGCCCTATTAGGATCCTGTATAACACTAAAAAAAGAAATTCTACTTAACTTTTGGGCATTGAACTTTTCAGGGGAAGAAGATACAGTGCCATGCAGGTGTCTTGTGAAACCTCAGCCAGCCACACTATAACACATCAATGTATCTAAAAGCTGATGAATACAAAACTTTAATTTCACATTTTAACATGAATCATAAATACATGTGCATACTTAAAGAGGGAATATAATTTATAATACTAAACAGAAATCACTGAATACTAACCCAGTGCAGTTGCACACAATACATATATAATGCACAAAATAAAAAAGCCAGAGCAGATTGGCTTCTGGATTCCCTAGGAGGCCATATGGAACATCATTCCAACTTGATTGAAGTGTAGAGCGTTACTGATTTATATTTGTTAACTTGATTTTAAAAACAACTATATTTAAATAGTATAGGGACAATGGCAAGTTTGAGAGTTTAGCAACTTTAGTCCTTCACTCATCCACAATGGACATACAGGACAAGCAGCAGAAGGAGAATCATGAAGCTGTTTTAAGACGTCTGGCACTGGACACCACCTCTGGGATGGTGCTCGTCATCTTCATAGGCTTCTCCATTGTAATGTCTTCTTTCCTGAGATGGGTCAAAGTCCACCAACTCCACCTGATCCATATCTTCAGTTTCTTCCACTTCTTGTCTTGGAGGTAGCAGTTTTTCCAAAAGACGTAGCTTATCAGAGGAGAGAAAACCACTCTCTGGAAAGATCACCTGAAATTTAGCAGATACTGTTAACAGTATGACAGGGTATATAATACAATTTGACAACCAAAAACTCAGGCGGAGGTACAACTGTTTAACTCAAATCAACTTCTCTAAAATCTTCCTCCTTGAAAGAATACAAGAGGACTTACAAAACAGCATTCTGTATAGAAATCTTACCTTAAACTCAATGATGAGACGACCTTTCTCATATGGTCTGCGATAGAACGGCATTCCTTCATTCAATACACATTTAATATCTCCATGTTTGACAATCTGACCTGGAAACCAAAAGATATTCTCAGCAACTGCACAACTGAAATGGCAGCTGATCAAAACAAATGGAAAAGTGCTTACTTGCAAACTAAAGGTTTGATGTCCTGCATCACATTAGCCAACTTCCAAAATCTACTTAAAAGGTTTATTTTTACTTTTATCAGGGTACAGGTGAGCTGCATCTAATGGTGCTTCTCTATTACTTAATCTAAGGTAAGCATCCTCTCAATCAGAAGACAGTAACTGGAGAAACGTGGCAGGCTTAGAGTCCAAGTAAGATCATCTTTTGATTGCATTACTAGATAAAATATAGAACTTAGCATTTTGTTAGATTCCATCAGTTTAAGCAGCTTTCTGAAGATTGCAATGATTATATATCTGCTTTAAAGATTTGAACTGAAAGGATTTTTCTTAGCTGTTTGACTATCCTTTACCTCCATAGCTTTCCAGCAACAACATTGCCTGACATGTCCAAAATTTATTTTATCAAAGCAAAATATACTTACCAGGATGAGAAGTAATCATTATGGTTCGATTATCAAGCATTGCAATTGGTTTCTGAAAGCCACAGAGTGATTCAACTAGTTGAAGATCCATAGACATCACCAGGTCTTCACCACGTCTGCCAAGAAATAGAATGCTCAATTTTAGAACTGTATGGTCACATAAATGGTGCAAGACAACAATTCCAGAGCACAACCTAATTGTTTCAACATAGTACACCTTTTTAATGAAGCAAATGGAGTGGTACAGATCTAGAATTTAATGTTGACAATATCCAAGAAGGCTTTACATTTCATTTTCAAAGACTCTGCCTACAAGAAGAAAAGCACTTAGGATTCTGAAGATCATACTAATTCATAGATCATTCTGATCAAAGGTGTTTCAATCATCAGGCAAACTAAGGTTTTATGGCAGATCATGCCTTTTATATACAGTACAGTAGAACCTTGCATAAAAAGCGCCTCGCTTAGAGACTAACTCGCTTAAAGAGCAGAATTTTCTCTGGTCGCCTCACTCAACAACTAAAACCAACCAAAAACTTACTTAACCTTGTGTTGCCGGCTAATCTTTCCCAAACCAGGTCACCAAAAGGTGCCTTCATTTTGGCATTTTCATGTCAGACACGGAAGAAGAATCTTCATAAAAAAATACTCTGCTTCCTTTGAGGAAAAATAACAGAAAACGGTTTCATGGTTGTTGTTTCTGAAACATTATTTTTAAGACTAAGGACCAATTAGCCATCTATTTCTGAAGCTAAGGCACTAAACATCAGTGAGAAAGCAGTTAAGTTTGTTAATATTAACTAGGAATATACAGCACCCACAGAATGTTATCTTAGAATCAACTGTTTCCTATTCTGCCATTCCACTGAGAAAAAACAGGACCAAATGATATCAGTTTCACTTCACTGTGTATATATTTTACTTATTTATATACCACCTTTCTTCTCACAGCAGGCCTAAGGCTACTCACAACAGCTAAAACTATGCAACAATAAATTGTTTTAAAATACCATATACCGTATATACTCGAGTATAAGCCGGGTTTTTTTAGTCCCCCAAATGAGGTCCAAAAATGGGACTTGACTTATACAGTTGTACCAAAGGATTGCTCTTTAAGCAAGTTTGCTCTTTAAGCAAAACACCATTGTAAGTGACTAATTGTGGGGGGGATTGCGAACCTCAATTTATTTGTTAAGCGAGTTTTTGGTTGGTTTTATTTGTTAAGTGAAGCGAACATTCAGAGAAAATTCTGCTCTTTAAGCAAGTTACTCTTTAAACGAGGCGCTCTTTAGGCGAGGTTTGACTGAACTCAGGTCAATGTAAACATTCAAAAATATAACCTCACAAATGTCTAAATTAATTTTTACTGTATTTTCATGTATTTTAAATATTGAAACTCATAGCAGCAGCTGCATTTTCCACCCCCGATTTATACTCGGGTCAATCTATTTTCCTAGTTTCAGAGGTCCAAATTATGTTCCTCGACTTATATTTGGGATGACTTATAGTTGAGTATATACGGTAAATCTCATTCTAAAACAAACATATATCAAGATTAAAACTTAGTTATTTAAGTTTAAACATTAAAACTTTTGGTGAACTTCCACCAATTTACTTGGAAAGTTGGTCCCTCTATTGTCCTTCAGACAGTTCTCCTCTACAGCAAGTTAGAAGAGGCAGTAAAATAAATACAGGTGTAGAAGATGAGACAAAACTATGTAAGAAAGAAAGCAAAGGCTGATAAGTGTGGAGAGAGACCACAGGGAAAGGTGAGCAGAAAAGGCCAATACAGTAAAACCCCATATAACGAATTTAAATTGTTCCGTAGAGCTAGTCATTGTGTGATTTTAACACTATATGATGCATGTATCGTATAGCGAATTTCTCTATGGGATGCCTCATACAACAGATATTTGTTTGGGAAAAATCGTACAAAGAAAAATATTCCCATAGGGAAGCGTTGCATCGTACAACAAAAATTGTTGCACGATGCAACGTTTTTTCAAACTCAATTCATTGTACGATTTATTCATTGTATAATGCAATCATTATATGAGATTCCACTGTAGTATAAATGAGACAGCAAAGGATAGTGAGGAACAAGGACTCTAGCACTCTAGCGGACAAGAAAAGACAACAGATTATTTTAATGCTTATTGCACTTGCTGGTGATCATAATAATCTAATTATCTAGTTCTGCCCCCTAAAACCCAGATGTCTTTGATTACATCTTATGTCTGACTCTTATATCTGAGGATGGGTACTTGATCCCCAAAAGCTCACATTAAAATACAGCAATTAGTCTTTAAGGTATCACAAAGGTGTTGTTGTTTTTACTATTTTTTTATTTCTTGTCTGATTTGATTACCTGTTTCTCCTATAAATTATATCAATAGAACCACACTTAAAGAGAAGAGTTCTATTAGTCAAACCTCACATAAAGAGTGTCTCGCTTAAAGAGCGGCATTTTCTCTGAATGTTCGCTTCGCTTAACAACTTAAATCAACCAAAAACTCGCTTAACAAATAAATTGGGGTTCGCAATTCCCCCCAACAGAAGTCACAATTGGTCACTTACAATGGTGTTTCGCTTAAAGAGCAAACTCTCTTAAAGAGCAATCCTGTGGAACACATTATGCTCTTTAAGCGAGGTACAACTGTATAATCATAATGAAGCTTGCTTGATAGTTAATTTCCTTTACTTCTGATTATCCTCCATTCTCTAGAAACCTCTCAAGATGGATCCTCACATTCCAAATATAGTAAAACACTGGATAACGATTGGATCGGATAACGCTAAAATCACATAACGTTAAGTAATCTGGGGAGAATTGGATCGAATAACGTTAAGGTCCTATGGGATGGATCGGATAACAACTGCTAAAGCCTGTGCGGTTACAATGTAACTCTATGGAGCTTTAACGTCATCCGATCCATCCCATAGGATTTTAACATGGATCGGATAACACTAAAAATTGGATAACACCAAGACTTGTGGAACCAAGTTTTAGCGTTATCCGAGGTTTTACTGTAGCTTCTTTTTGGGAAATAAATCCTGGTATAGGGCAACGTATTTATCTAACTGGTTCTTCTTACACAAACAACCAAGATGTCTAAAATACTACTGTATGCCAGCAGTGGAGTATCCCGATTCCAGATGTCATTGAACTACAATTCCCAGTAATCCAAGCCAGCAAGCCAATGTTGAGGGAGGTTTAAAATTTGAAATTTAACAACATCCGGAGGGGCATACACTTTCTACCCCCATTACAGACTTACCTTGTAAACAGAGAATGGTCTTTTTGATCCAAGACAATGATGATATCTCCCGGCTCCAACCCAGGCTCTTGGTCTCCTTCACCATGAAAAGTTATTTTCTGACCATCTTTCATTCCTATTGCAAAAACATTACATAAGCAAAACAAACAAAAACAAACAAATGTCCCTGAATTTTAAAAAAATTACAACCACACGAGCAGTTTTAATGTAAAATGGGAAAGCATGTTCCCCAAACTATTCAGAGAATATCACATTATGTTATGTCATTTCCAAAGTATTTGCAACACTGCTCTGCTTATACACCACCTGGTTTCAACAACCACTTGGTAGCTAAGTGTTTGAATTAACACCATGGTAGGCATGCACATTTCCCATAATACTTTTAGAAGCTAGCTGATACTCACAATTAATGCAAAAGAAATATGAAATTTGTTCCTGTTCAGGCTTGTCCTGCTTATGCCATTTACACAACAGGGTAAATCCTTGGTAACATTCACTGTAGTCAGTTTGATTATCCTTGACCCACTTAGCTAAGCTAAAGCCTGCAGAGTTCAATCACATGGGCCTACATGCATATTGACAAAAATGTCAAAGAACACTTCACGATACCATCAAGTGAATAATCTATCACTTCAACTAATTGAATTAGACCTCAGATCTGACAAGGTCAGCCAGCACTTAGAACAGGGGTTCTCAACCTTTTAAAGCTGGGGGCCGGATCACGCCCCCAAGACTGTTTATGGGCCAGAATGATGCCCACTGCAGTCATCTTTGGTGGTGGTACCACCCTGAGCCCATCACACACCAAAAAAGGCCCCACACTCTCCCCTGCTTACCAACCTGGAGGAGCTGCAAAGTATGGATAAAGGACACCCCCCAGCCAAAGGGAACACCTCTGTGTCTACCGAAAATGCATCATTGGTAGCTGGAAATGCATCGGTGCTCTCTAAAAACACACCAGCACCTGCTGGGAATGCGGCTGGGACTGCTAGGAACACACCCACAGAGGAGTTCCTGGCAGTTGCAGAAGCTTTCCTGGCGGCTGCAGGGTGTGTGTGTTCTGGCTGCAGCTGATGCATTTCTGATGGGCACTACCCTGCTTCTGGTTGCTGCGGCCACATTCCCAGGGGCTGCAGGTATTTTGTGGCTGCCACGTTTGGAGCAAAGTCAGGGGCCAGATTATTTGGTGCCACACGCTGGATCCAGCCCGTAGGTTGCAAAGCCCTGACTTAGAATCACTGGCTGAAAACGTGAGTGGTTTTGCTCTTCATTCCTCATGAAGGAAAAACAAAAGCTTGAAAGGAATCCTTTCTGAATAGGCCACCCACCCTACTACATAAGGCAGTAGGCTTGCTTACAAACCTCCATGGGCCACATGAGGCCTGGAATTCCTCCGGTCTGTTGCTGAGCAAATCAGAAGAACTCTAGGGTTGGATTATAAATTTTGTCTAACTCACATAATTTACTATTACAGTACATTTTCCCAAAAAAGATGGCTGTTCCAAGTTCAAAGGTACGCAAGCAGGATGTTGTCCATCAAACCTAGTACAAGAGAGTAGGAATATTTTCACGTTCCTCCACTACACAAAGAAGAGTTGTGAGGAGAACATATTGTATGAAAAAATGTTCCTCTCATAATTGAAAATGTAGGGGCATGACTACTCAGCTTGGGAGAAAACACTGCTTCTACCAATCATAATGAAATCTTCCTCGGAACTGATTTAAGTGAACACCCCAACTTTCTAACTTCTGCAGTCTAAACGTCTTCCCTTTCTCTACAACTGATGTAGAGACTAGCTATTAACAACTGTGGCTCAAAATGTTAATACTCAGTCTTTAATGTTTAAGAATCTCATTAACCAAGAGATCTCCCAAGGCTTCTTTTCAATGGCTTGTCAAGTTCAAGTAACTGAAAATTTCTGGTTGTCCCCTATGACCATGTATCTGTTAGCCCGTCCTCACTGGGCTTTAGAGAAACTAATGCTTTTTTCTACATCTTTTGGTAGACCCACATTTGCAGAAACCTGCACCTTGTTTTTCTTCTTCTGCCATCTCTGAATCATCAGTGATCATCATGGTGATCGGCCATGAAGACTGTCCTGAGATTTTGCACAATATTGATTAAACAGATTTACGGACATTAAGCACAATAAACACACCTTTATCAAT
Organism: Furcifer pardalis; assembly: GCA_030440675.1. Classification (NCBI taxonomy): domain Eukaryota; kingdom Metazoa; phylum Chordata; class Lepidosauria; order Squamata; family Chamaeleonidae; genus Furcifer; species Furcifer pardalis. The sequence goes on along the minus strand of CP126896.1, from coordinate 11,476,363 downwards.
ATGGACTTCGAGAATTTTCTTCTCTCTAACAATCTTCCTTCCATTGCAGCTTTTACATCTGTCCTTGGGACTAATGCGTTCTCCATGGCCCTGGCATTCCATACACACAGACTGGATTTGCTGTACCATTCCAGGCCCTATCTGGTGAATCCTTATTTGCATGCCTGTCCCTCTGCAATTAAGGCAGCATTCCACCGCACCTTTTTTGCCACCTCGGCCTAGAGAATAAAGAAAATACAGTAAGACCTTGCATAAAGAACACCTTAGAGAGAAGAATTTTCACTGAATGTTCACATCACATAACAACTAAAACCAACCCAAAACTCACATAACAACTAAATCAGGGTTCCCAATCCCCCCTGCCTGAAGTCACAATTGGTCACTTAGAATGGTGTTTCGCTTAAAGAGCAAACTTGCTTAAAGAGCAATCCTGTGGAATGCATTATGTTCTTTAAGCGAGGCACCACTGTAAAAATAAAGCACATGAAAGATTAGGCATTTCTTCTCTAAAATGTGTGGCTTTTTTAAAAATCCCAATAAAGGTTTTTCTAAAATTGTAAAAACATCAGTATACCTTCACATTTATCACAAATCACATTCTTCTGTAGAGCCAGTTTTCGAGTTGCTCCATTGTACAGGTCTTCTAGAGTTACTGACAACTGATGAACAACATTTTTACCTGTAAAAAACACATGCCATTGAAGACTAAGGTAATTCAATTCAGTAGAAACTCTCTTGGTTACAAACATCAATATTTTGCTGTTTGTGCCACTCTTTGAAACCACTGGATAACTTTAACTGCTATCACTACAGCTGCTGTCATAGTAAGTTCAGTAATTTTAAATGTTTATTTCCAGAGGTATTGCTTTAACTCAGGGGTTCCCAACCTACAGCACACGGGACATCAGCTGGCCCACAACACCATTTTATGTGGCCCACTGCCACCCCCAGGAAGTGGAAGCATTTACATCAGCTGTAAAACGCATTTGTGCATGCGTAAACGTGACCTCAAGTGTCATAAAATGTGGAAGTGGGTGCATTTACGGCTGTCATAAATGCACCCACTTCCAGGGTCCGTGGTCAGGCCCGCTCAGCTGTTTGGCTGTGTGGTCAGGCCCATGACATAAAAACGTTGGGAGCCCCTGCTCTAACTGTAAGAGGATGAAAAATATTGACCTTGCTGAGAAAGCAAGACCTGCAATTTTCAGCACATTTATTTGATAAGGGAGCATACAAGTCAACTCAACAGGACGTTTCCAGGTAAAAACACTCTGAATCAGGTTGTGCTGCAATTAGAGGCCAATAAAAACACAATACCAATTGTATAATATGCATCACATTTTGCAGTTCACATTTTACCACCCAGCACTTTAACGTAAAACAAACATTTTATTTTAACACTACTTTTTTGAAATCACTTTGATTTTTATTACTTAAAAAGGAACAAATTATTACTCCCATGAGTCAGTTCAAAGGAAGCTATATGTTACCTCTCCTTTCTCTTTGCATTCTTCCACCTCCTCCAAAGAACATGTCAAATATATCCATGGGTGATCCAAAGCTGCTTCCAGTTCCACCCTCTTTTATGGCTTGCTCACCTCCTTTATCATACAACTCTCTTTTCTTGGAGTCAGAAAGGACTTCATAGGCTTGAGAAATCTGTTTGAACTACAATATTTTAAGAAAAACTTAACTTCTTCATAGCGTTGTCATTTTGCTGAAAACTACTTTTATTGTTTCTACCATTTACAAACATCAGATATTCAAGGGAACCTACCGAAATTTCCAGATGACCTAATAGTTTTAAAAATGTGAATATAAGCAAATTAAAGAGGAAAATACTGTTTACTCTCTCAACATGTTAAAAATGTCACGTCCTTTAAGTCATAACTGGCAACAGATATGTTAAAGATTTTAAAAATCAGCCTACTTGTGAGTAGCAATTATAGCAATGCTTGGGTTATTATGAGAGACTTTGAGATTTAAGCTTTTCAACATTTCTGAAAGATATGAAATTCAGCAGTTAAGAAATTTTGGATTATATCACGGCCATGTTTCATCATCCTTGTGTCACTGTAAGAGGTACTTGTACATATTATAAAGGTAAAGAAGTGGCCAAATTCTACAGCCTATCGTTTATCAATATTTATTTATTTATTATTTATTTATTAGTCACATTTGTATTGCTGCCCACTCAGCAAGCAACTCTGGGTGGCGTACAACAATTACATTATGAACTACATAAATCCCATTAGAGAACTATAAAAACCCTAAAACCAGTAAAATTAAAATACGTAAAAGCAGTAAAATATTCTCAATGCTAATAAGCACTAACCCTACTCGTTCCAAAGAACATGTCACGTTTATATAATACAGCAACAATAATAAAGCAGTATCAAAGATGACAATCTGAATGTTTTCAAATTTAATTAGGGCAATTAGGTCCCCCCACATTCTAAGGGCAGGATATGTGATTATTTTCAGGAACAGCTACAAGAACACATGCTGGATGGAATATTATCTTGCTATTATATTGTTACATATTTTTTATATTGTATGTTTCTGCCTTATTGTTGGACTCTATTGATCGATTGTATATTATGTTGTACACCGCCCTGAGTTGGTCGCACCAAGTAGGGCGGTATAGAAATCCAATAAATAAATAAATAAAATTCCAGGTTGGCAGCAACAATGCCCAACCTTAATGTGACAAATAAAACATCCCACACAAAGGCTGACCACAGGAACCTGGGCTTGCACACTTACCTTCTCCCCCTCATTAGGATTCTTATCAGGGTGATATTTCAATGCAAGTTTCCTATAGGCTTTTTTCAGTTCTTCTTGAGAAGCATTGGGTTTTACCCCCAGCACATCGTAATATGTGGTCTCCTTCACCATGGTGCAATCGCTATTTTCAGAGTGAATGACAGAGAAGAATTTAAAAATAGGACTGAGGACAGGAAAATCAGACAAATCCAGTAAACTAGCCCATTTACCAGGGTTTCATAAGCCCTCACATCATCCCCCCCCAGGGGAAAAAAGCCTCAATAAAGATAATGCCCACAGAACAGCCAAATGCCGACTTTAAAAGGGAGGATTCATCCTCTTGGGTTAAGACAGACACACACCCCACACACACACACACACACCTTTGAAGGGGCTTATTCTACCATTCCTCCCTTTCCCAATTCCATATGACAAGGTGGTTGTTCCAGTCCCCTTGTAACAAAAGGACTTCTTTCTTTTTCACTAGTGTGAGAAGAAAACCTTCAGTGCGTTCTCCAAACAAGGCTGCCTGCCCAATCCCCCCCCCATCTCTCCCTCACACATACGCACACCTGCCTCCTTTCCACCCGATTTTCAAAGATGTCTCCCTCCAGGCCTGGCGGCCAGATGTCTCCCCCTCCCTCCCCTTTCTTGAGGGCCCTCCCCTTCCCGTCTCCTTTCGCAACATCCCCTTCCGCGGCCAAAGCCCCCCGAAAGGACCCCCGCCCCTAACTACCATTTTCCTCAAGAACAAGGGATGCCTCTTCTCCCCCCCCCCCCCCAATGTCTAGGCCAGAGACTTTCAACTGCCGAAACCAAGCCACCTTTGGAGGGGGACACTCAGTCCACACTTCCTTCCGCCTGACTCAGTGTGAGGAAAGATAAGCCGGCACGACACAAGGTGTTCCGTTGCCCGCCCGATTGTGGGTCCCCAAACACCACAATCGTCCAGGAGGCGCTTTCTGTGGGAAATGCCTTTACTACATTCAGTGTTTCCCAACCTTTGGTTTTTTGGACTACAATTCCCAGCAGCCTAAGTCAATTCTTCAAAGCACTGATCGGCCTCTTAAGGCTTCTGGGAATTGAAGCCTCCTCCCCCCCCTTGTGGGGCCTGGGCCCCACGTTGGGGAACCAGCGTTCTACACCGCCCACGTTTCCATTGCGTCCATGGGTTTCCTCGGAAGAAGGGTGGGGGTGGGGGTGCCTTCGTCCTCAGCCCCCACCCCCCCACCCCCAATTCCTCCCTTCGACTCACATTTCCCTCCACCTTTCTTCCTGTCACAATCCTCTCCCCCCAACCCCTTCGCCCGCAAAGGAACCGGTGTCAGCTGACCCGGCGCGTGCCCTCCCCCCCACCCACCCCATTTCTTCCCCTCACACACTGTATCCAACCCCCCCTTTTTAAAATCCACACAGAGAGACGGTTTAAAATAAACCGCCGCGCGCCCGCCCGTTGTCTTTTTTTTTTTGAACCCGCGCGCGCCGGTTTGAGTTGAGGGGGGAGGGAAAAAAACGGCCGTTGAGGGCTGCGCGCGCCCCCCCACCCCCACCCCCACCCCCTTTCTTTTTTGTCTCTCTCGCTCACCGCGCGCTCGCGCTTTCCACCCAAAGAGGCGCGAGCTCGAAGGCGAAGCTGCTCTTCCCTCACGGCCTCAATGAGCCTCTGACTCTCTCTGGCCCGGCTTGTGCTTTCTTTCTCTCTCTCTCTCTCTCGAGAGCGCCGAGAAGGCAGCCGCGACTTTTCTGGAAAGTTCCGAACCCTTTTCTCAGCCACCCGGCAACATCCGGGGAGTTTTTTTTTCCTTTTCTTTCAAGGAAGCCTCGCCCACTCCAGGAAAACGCCCGCCTCTTTTTTCCAGGCGGTGCCTCGCCGCATCCCATAGTACTCTCCACTGTTACTTACTCCCCGGTTGTGTGGGGAGGATGTGTTTTGTGGTGGGTGCCTCAGACAGCGAAAGCTGTGAAGCCTTCTTAGGAGGGTGGGGTTGTGTGTGTTTTTTTTAAGCTGATTCTTGGGTGGCAAGCGATGAGAAACCTGGGGAACATAGTGAAAAGTAGGTAAAGGTAAAGGTGTCCCTTGCTCGAAAGCCAGTCGTATCCGACTCTAGGGGTCAGTGCTCATCTCTGTTTCTAAGCTGAAGAGCCAGCGCTTCTGCAATTTCTTGCTAGGTTGGCAAGAACTGGGACAGAGATAGAAGCTCACATTGTGCAGCACTCAGATCTGGTCATGCTGACCTTCTGCAGACGTTTCCATGGTCATGTGGCAGGCATGACTAGACACGGAACGCTATTACCTTCCCACCAAAGTGGTCCCTGTTTATCTACTTGCAATTTCTTGCTTTCAAACTGCCTGGTTGGCAGGAGCTGGGACAGAGACGGGAGCTCGTACTGCTGACCTTCCGCCTCCCAGTCAGCGTCTTAGTGACTTGAGCCACTGCAGAGACATCAAATTGCAAACAAAAATTCGTCTAGTCTAGTCGAAACAATGGTATTCCCTGTGGCAATGTATGGTTGTGAGAGCTGGACCATTAGGAAAGCTGAGCGCAGAAGAATAGATGCTTTTAAGATGTGGTGGTGGAGGAGAGTTTTGAGAGTCCCCTGGACAGCGAGGAGAACAAATAGGTCAATCTTAGAAGAAATCAACCCTGACTGCTCCTTAGAAGGTCAAATAGTAAAGATGAAGCTAAAGTACTTTGGACATCAAATGAGAAGAGAAGATTCACTTGAGAAAGCCTTGATGCTGGGAAAGGTCGAGGGCAAAAGAAGGAGGGGACAGCCAAAAATGAGATGGCTGGATGGTATTGTAGAGACAGTGGGCACAGAGCTGAGCGAGTTGAGGGGGATGGTGGAGGACAGAAGTGCCTGGCGGACAGTGGTCCATGGGGTCGCAAAGGGTCGGAATCGGCTGCCACTGAACAACAAAAATTACAACTTTTCTAACCAGCTTTGTGTGTGTGTGTGTGAGGTGGATTCTGGCAGTTATAATTTAAAATAATTTTAATTACAATTGTGTCTGCCTGGGTTTCTCTGCTTTGGTAATAAAGTAAACCAGGGGTGCTCAAACTATACGGGTGTGTTTTACTTCCACTTCCTAGAGCGACGAGGGTGGCGTTTGCTGGATGAATTGCTGGGGGGGGGGGCAGATCCGGCTTGGGGGTTGTAGTTTGGGTATCCCCTGGTTTAAGCAGAGAAAATGGCAGCCTAAAATCTCACCCAGTTGCAAAACATTACTTCCGTTTCTTGTGGGAGGAACCACATGACCGGTCCACTGAACCATGTGACCAGCCCATGGCTCATAATGTTTGAGCACCCCTAGGGTAGACCATACTGCCAGCAACTCAATGCTGAGTGTCAGGTGGCGGTTAACTAAACTGACAACTAACGGCCCTGGGTGCTGAAATCCACAGGGAAGGGTGAGGGTCCCCAAATGGATTAAATCCCACTTAAATCCATCTTGATGAAGGGCAGCAACTTCATCCATCCTGGCCTGGGGCCAAAGAGGATTTGCATGCCAAAAGGACTCAGGACCCGAAAGTGACTCACGGAATTGGATCAGTGGTATGGGTGTCATGCTGCGATGTGCAAGTCTGATGAAAGGCCACTGCATTATTATTTATTAGTTCAAATTTATATTGCTTCCCACTCGCCATGGCGACTCAGGACAGTCTTCATGACTGGTTGCTATGATGATCGCAAATATTTAGACACAGCAGAATAATAATAATAAAAAACAATAACATCCTAAATTATCTGTTACTTCTATACCTGATGTGTATAAATCTATGCCATAAAGTCTCAATCCTATGTCTAACGAAGTGGACTTGATCCACGAAAGCTAACATTAAAAAACAGCTCTTTAAATTCCCCCAATGTTTTTCTTTTTGTTTTGTTTACTCTGATATGCTTTAGACAACCGGTTTCCACACACTCCAAAAGTTCATTGCCTGACTATTGTTTTAATGTTTCCTTGCGGCCTTTCGTTAGAGCCCTTAAGAAACAAAGATCTCTCAGTATGGCGATAAGCCTACAGGTAAGTCCTGTGCAAAATTCCAGTATCAATGAAATATATGGGTTTTTTAAATTATTCATTTTTATATAGGGCAGGGCTGCAGTGACTTAATGGTTAAGACACTGAACTTGGTGACTGGAAGGTCAGCATGACAAGATCTGAGTGCTGCACAATGTGAGCTTCTATCTCTGTCCCAGTTCTTGCCAACCTAGCAAGAAATTGCAAGTAGATAAACAGGTACCGGTTCAGTGGGAAAAGTAATATAGTTCTATGCCCTCTAGCATCTAATCATGCCTGCCACATGTCCATGGAAACGTCTGCAAACACAAACAGCGCTGGCTCTTTGGCTGCAAATGGAAACGAGCACCGAACCCTAGAATGGGATACAACTGGCTTTTGAGCAAGGGAGACCTTTTATTCAGGAAGTCAAGTAAGATCAGGGTTCTTCCTTCAGGAACGTGGTTTTCCCTCTGCCTAACCTTCCCATCCCACTCCCTCCCCTCCGAAACCAGCCACACAATAAGGTCCCACGAGACCGGCGGGTTCCCGACAGGGAGGCTGGGAAAGGGTTGCTAAGGGGTGGCACGCTGGTCGCCTGAGGAAGTGAAGAGGGTGGGTTTGATTGGTCGCTCCGAAGCACAGCGAGCGGTGATTGGCTGCGGAAACTCGGCTGAGGCGGGCCGTAATGGCCGCGTGGAGGTGAGCGGAAGCGCGGGAGCGCGTGGACTAGGGAGGGCGAAGGAGAGCCGCCCGCCCGCCCGTCTCGGAAGACCCGAAGGGCGCGGAATAATAAGGGCTTTAGGGGGAGAAAGAGAGATCGTGCAAGCGGGAGGGCATGAAGGATGGCGAATTTAGGATTTGTTTTAAAAGTGCTATCCTGTGTTTCAAGCATACTGTATTAGTAAATGAAGCAAAACAAAAAAACAAAGAACGCTGTGGCACTTTAAAAACTAACTCCTGTGTTTTAATGTTAGCTTTTGTTGCACTTTCGTGGGTCAGGTTCACTTCAACAGGCATAAGGTGACACAACGTTCCTTGTCTTTTTTGTTTGTTTGGTTCATTTACTCTGATAAATTTAGGATTGTGTCCTCTTACGGTCCTGAGCAAATAGTTGTGTTATGTTCTTAAGAGGTTGTGGTTTTATCATAACTACCATAAGGGTAAGCCTCTTTCTGCAAGTTGTAGTATCTCATTTCTAAACAAGAATGACAAGCTTCCAGCCGGGTTGAGAACTGCACTTGGTTCTCAGCTTGCAGTTTCAGCTTGTTGTGCACCTGCGAGAAAATGTTATGCTTTGTGTGTGGAATTCAGTGAAATCTATTTTTGACAAATTTACAGGGTTTTTTTTTGTAGTTTATTTCTGGTGAATGTTAACAGGATCAGTTTGTATCCTGGAATTTGAAGGTAAACGCATTGTAATGTTATCGTTTCAGTAGTATGAGTTAATTGGCCATAATACACAGCAAGTAAACCAGTTGCAAGCTGCTGCATGGGTCAGAATTCTGTTTAAGTGTAAATCACACTCATTTTTTTATCCTGGTAGATTTTGTACTTTGAAACTGAAGAAGTAGTTAGTAGTTACGAAGAAAGAACTGTGCTTCAGCCTTATCTTTGTGTCCTAAAAAAAGGACCCAACAGTAGTTACTCGCTGAGCAAGGGAATGAGCTGCTTCATATGAAAAAGTGGTGAATTGAATCCCCCAGGTTCATATAAAAGTGAAAGAAGCTTTTTACACAAGCAAGCCTGATACAGTTTTCTGAATTTTACATACTGTACCATAAATCAAATTAATCTGTATCCTCTCAGTCCAGAAAAGGCTGCTATCCATAAATAATTTGGAGAAGCTCTGTAAAAATTGATTCTAGATGCATTTTCCCTTACGTTTGCTTACTGTACTTAGGAATAAATCCCTTTGAATTCTGAGGGGCTTACTGAACAATAAACTTATACAGTAATACCTCATATAACATTAGTATCGAATAACACTAAAATCGTATAACATTAAGGAATCTGGGGGGAAGAATTGCATCAGATAACATTAAGATCCTATGGGATGCTTCAGATAACAACCGCTAAAGCCTGTGTGGTTACAATGTATCTCTATGGATCCCATAGGATTTTAGCATGCATCAGATAACACTAAAAATCATATAACACCAAGACTTGTGGAACCAGGTTTTAGTGTTATATGAGGTTTTACTGTATAGGATTTCAAGTAGGACACAGTTGGTTAGTTTCTGTCATTACAGGCAGGGCTGTGGAGTCAGTAGATAAAGGTGGAGTCGGAGGAAATTTCGGGTACCTGGAGTCGGAGTCAGAAGTACACAAAACTGAGGAGTCGGAGTCGGAACATTTATCTACCGACTCCACAGCCCTGATTACAGGCACATTCATTGGACCCATGATTTTAAATGCATTCCATATACAGTACTGTACATATTTGTGTATATAGCCCTGTGGTCTTCGTGGCTAATAGTAGGAAGTCAAACTTAGTGCCTCAGCAGCTATGAATCCTAAATATGCAGGTGATATGGGTTGTGCCTATTGCAGGGAAATAGTTTCCCTAGCTCTGTTGAAGCGGAGTTATATCAATTAACTCAGCATCCTTTAAAGTTAAGGCTAAACAGCCTTAAAATAATAGATGTTAAGGTAAATGATATTTTTCTGTAGATTATGTGCAGTAATGAATACATATATAAAAGAAACTGCTTGATTAATAATCTTCAGGCTGAGGAACTGCATTTTTATTTCCTCAGATCCTCCAAATAAATCTTACATATTTCTATATAATGTGACTTTGATAGGCTTTTGTTCATACAGTGGAACCTTGCTTAATGTAATTAATGTGTTCTCTAGGACATTTCTTACAATGATAATTACTTTAACCGAATTTCCCATAGAAATACATTGAATGGAATTTCCCATAGGAATGCATTCTAAACCAAAATATATTAATCAAAATGCAGTTTCCCATAGGAATGCATTGAAAACCAGTTAATCCGTTCAAAAAAAATTCTGTCAACCGAGCCATTATTTTCTATGGATTTCCTTTTGTTATGCGATTTGTATTTTAACCAAGCCATTTGTTAGCTGAGGCTCTACTATACAGTAATACCTCGGATAACTCTAAAACTTGGTTCCACAAGTCTTGGTGTTATCCGATTTTAAGTGTTGTCCGATCCATGTTAAAATCCTATGGGATGGATCAGATAATGTTAAAGCTCCATAGAGATACATTGTAACCGCACAGGCTTTAGCGGTTGTTATCCGATCCATCCCATAGGACCTTAACGTTATTTGATCCAATTCTCCCCAGATTGCTTAATGTTACGCAATTTTAGCGTTATCCGATCCAATCGTTATCCGGTGTTTTTCTGTATACTGTTTGAAAATGTTGCATCTTAAAGTCATTTCTGACCTTACAAAATTTTTTGTGTCCATCTAAGTCATGTTCTTTTTCATTTTATGTCCACAGATTGAATTCTAAAGATTAAGCTAAGACCCACATCCACGTACTCTGGAAAACTATGGCAGATTTTGCGAATAACCTGTGGATTATTTTCCTCAGTTAATTCTAAGTGTACATTAAAATAGCTTTTCCCCTCCTGAGCAGAATGAATCTTTGCTGGCTAGTGAGCAAAGATAGAAGCTGTCAGCGAATTAAATTGCCACACTTAGAAATAGTGGCAATTGGGCGTGGCCCTGAAACAGAGATAACAGACAAGAAGTGTTCCCGAAAACAAGGTAAAGTAGAAATTAAGGTTGTTGACATCACATAACAATGAGGTAAAAGGCTTGATCAGGAAGAGCCTGGTTAGAAACCAGCCCTGCTAAACTGGGATAGGCAACTGTGTTCTTCCAAAAGTCTTATAGTCTGTCACTCTCAGTATCCCAAGCCAGTATTACCAGTGGTAAGGGATTATGGGATATGTAGCACAACGCATCTAGACTAGAGGATCCCAGGTTCTCCTTTGATATCCTCACTTCAGCCAATGACTAAGCATTAAGCAATCAATCTCTCACCTGCAAGTACACTAGTACCCCAGATAACGTTATGACTTGGTTCCACAAGTCCCGTTGTTATCCGGTTTTTAATGTTGTGCGGTACATTGATCACACAATGTTAAAAAAAGCCCTGTTTCCCTGGAGGCTCCAGCAAGCCAGAACGTCGGGATTTGAATCCTGACATTTTGGCTTGCTGCAGCCTCCAGGGAGGTGGGGGAACTTTGAAAACAGCTTGGATCGGGTCTCCCCACCTCCCTGGACCTGGCCGGGGGGGGGGGGGGTTCAGAGATCCCAAAATTGGTAAAAAAAAGTCCATTTTTTTACCAATTTTGGGGTCTCTGACCCCCCCCCCCGCTGGGTCCAGGGAGGTGGGGAGACCCGATCCAAGCTGTTTCTGGGCTTCCCCGACGTCCTCAGCCAGTGCAGCAAGCCAGAATGTCAGGGTTCAAATCCCGACATTCTGGCTTGCTGCACTGGCTGAGGACGTCGGGGAAGCCCAGAAACAGCTTGGATCGTGTCCCTTGCCTGCTCCAGAGAGATCAGAGGACCCGATCTACAGCTGCAGGGTGGCTGGGGAAGCTGATGGGGACTCCCTGTCGGCTTCCCTAGCCACCCGCCCTTGCCTCCGCAGCTGTGGGGTGGCTGGGGAAGCTGACGGGGGAGCCCCCCGTCAGCTTTCCAGCCTCCCCACCCCGCCTCCGTAGCTGCAGGGTGGCTGGGAAGCTGAACGGAGAACCCCGTTCAGCTTTCCAGCCACCCTGCTGCTAAGAATGACTGTATAGGATAACGTTAAAAATCACATTATTCGATACAAGATTTTTCCGAAAATCTTGTAACGTTATGCGGTTTTCACGCTATATGATACTCGTGTTATCCGGGGTATTACTGTACAGAGATGATAATCTATAGTTGTTGCCTGGAATTCAACGGCCCTATGTGTTGCCATACATTTGATTTACAGTTGGGTTTACATCTTGCATCAAGGAAGATTGTATTGCAACATAATAATAGTTGCACTGATATATTTAAAAAATTTAAGTAGCACAGTGGTACCTTGCATAATGAACGCATTGTATAGCGAAAAAATTCACACAACAAAGCGTTGGTTATGCCATCGCAATACCCCGCATAACAGATTTTTTTGTTATGCGCAGTTTTTGGTAACCCAGGTATACACGCTTAATAGGAACCACAGTTAACAAACTTTTTTCCCTGTTATGCGGGGCATCTCCCTTTTCTTTCTTTCTTTCTTTTTTTTGGTTGTTGTTCAGTCGCACAGTCAGTTCTGACCCTCTGCGACCCCATGGACCACTGTCCGCCAGGCACTCCTCTCCTCCACCATCTCCCTCAACTTGCTGAGTTCTGTGCCCATTGTCTCCACAATACCATCTAGCCATCTCATCTTGGGCCGTCCCCTTCTTTTGCCCTCGACCCTTCCAAGCATCAAGGCTTTCTCAAGTGAATCCTCTCTTCTCATTTGATGTCCAAAGTACTTTAGCTTCATCTTCATTATTTGACCTTCTAAGGAGCAGTCAAGGTTGATTTCTTCCAAGATTGACCTATTTGTTCTCGCTGTCCAGGGGACTCTCAAAACTCTCCTCCAACACCACATCTCAAAGGCATCTATTCTTCTACGCTCAGCTTTCCTAATGGTCCAGCTCTCACAACCATACATTGCCACAGGGAATACCATTGCTTTGACTATGCGAATTTTTGTTTTCAGTGTGATGTCTCTTCTTTTCACTATGTTCCCCAGGTTTCTCATCGCTTGCCTCCCAAGAATCAGTCGCCTTTTTATTTCATGGCTGTAATCTCCATCTGCAGTGAGCTTTGATCCTAGGAAAGTAAAATCTGTCACTGCTTCTACTTCTTCCCCATCTATTTTCCAGGGACTGATAGGGCCTGTTGCCATGATCTTGGTTTTCTTGATATTGAGTCTCAAGCCAGCTTTTTCACTTTCTTCTTTCAACCTAATCAGGAGCTTCTTTAGGTCCTCCTCACTTTCTGCCATGAGGGTGGTATCATCTGCATATCTCAAATTGTTGATGTTTCTTCCAGCAATTTTGATCCCAAATTGTGATTCCTCCATCCCTGCATTGCCCATTATGTGTTCTGTGTATAAGTTGAATAAGCAGGGTGACAAAATGCAGCCTTGTCTTACTCCTTAAACCTGCATAGTGAAGAGCTCAGTGGAACTGAGTTTTTTCGTTATACAGGACTCTACTGTATAATATATTCTTTGAAAGCAGGAACATTCTTGTATACTTGTAACAAATCTTTTTTGCACAGCAAGAATAGGAAATTTGTGGCTACACAGCCTGCATGCTAGCAATTGTGAGGGCTAACGGGAGTTGGAGTCCAAGAACATCTGGACTTTCACAGATTCTTGTTTCTAGAGGCCTGACTGTTCACTGCTTCAAGGTTATTTCCAGATGTATTGCTCTACAGCCTCTTTTTAATGTCTTTTGAATCAGGATGTGGTAGTGGGGAATATGAAAAAATAAATATACGTATATTTAGTAGAATGCTTAATCACATAATAAGTTTGGCTGTACTTATTAGGTAATAGCTGTAACTCCAACATAATCAGCAACATCTACTAGTTTAAAATCTGACTGTTCATTTTTACATGTATATAACTTATAGAGATTGAGAGTGGTGGCTGAAGCTGGAAGATTCCTAGAGCGTGTGTACCAGCAGGGTTTTGGAAAGGATTATTTGGCATTTTCCAAAGAAAAAACAAGGAATCTTATTTATTTTTTCCCTTGCTTTACCTACCTGCCAAGAACAGGCAACAGAATGTAAAGACTGTCTTTAGTAAATAGGGGCAGGTACATAGTATGAGATGGCACTATACACTTCCGTAAAGAATGGTTGCATTTGCAGCAGTAGGTTTCTTTTGCATGTCTGGAGCTCCATGATAGTTTCCTGGTTGCATTTATTTTCTGGCATGGCATGGTAGTTGCAATACATCATCAAGTGTTTTTGGATTGGAAATAACCTCCCCCCCCCGCGCGCCTGCTGCCTCGTATGTCCTTTGCTAACAAGGTGTAATACTCTGTTGTTGTTTTTCAGTGCAGTTAAAAGCAGATTGTAACAAAGGATATGTCACGGTTAAACAGGTATGTCTTTTCTTCCCCACACAAACATTGCAGAATGCTGCCTTATCAGTTTCTAAAATTTGAATGAAAGAGTAAAATACATGTGTGCTGTGATAACTAATCTTTGGTATGCAGTTATGAACAGGGCTTTGGGATGACGTTACTTCAAAAGGCTTGCAAAGCACTTGGTAGACATGTAAAATTATATGTGTGAACCTCTGGTAAACTACATAAGGGAAAACAGCTTGAAAAGCAGCAGTTTATTTTGAAAGGTATTCCATTGTTTTCAAATGTTTAAAAACAAACAGAGCTGTACATATTTCACACCTGCAGAATCTGTTGTCCCCAGATTCCATTTTCATATTTCTGAAAAACAACTTCTATGACTATAGAAAAAATACTTTGATGGTATTGTGCACTAGAGACATAAAATTTAATTTTTATATTTAAAATATAAGCACGTTCCTAATTGATTTAAATGTCATATCTGTTAGAATTCAAATTAATTTAAATATCACTGTTCTTAATTCAAAATTCTATGTATCATAATACTGGTTTAGTACATCTGAGTAAAAAAAATTGGTACCTTCATAGCAGAATTCTTTAAGGAAAACCACTGATTTTATCCAGTTTTAAATGTATCATGTGACTACAGAATTGTGAGGTTACTGTTAACTATGCCTCTGCCTTGGTTCTTCTGGTAGAAAACTGTTTTATTTATATTTTACTTTATTCTGTTTAATAGATTTACATACCACTCTGGCTAGTGTACAACTTCAAAACATGACAGCATCAGTTAACAAATAAAGAAATAAAAAACAAGGAAAAATACATAGCAATAATAACATATCCCACGGCAGCAACTATAAAAATAAAGAAAAACTTTGGGTCCACTAAATATGTTTTACTGATTGTTTTGTGGCAAAGCCAAGAGCAAATCTAAACTGCTGTCTTGATTAGGTGACATCACTTTCCAAAAGGTTCATACCATACTTGGAAAGGATGAAAACCCTTGACTTACAATCATGGCCATAGTCAGATTTCTCTTGGCTAGCTAAATGTAACATATTGTAGGTAAATTCTGTTCTTGCCTTATCCTAGGCTCAGCCTTCTTGTTATATTAGGTTTCTCTTCAATTCCCTTAGCTGTGCTAGGTCATTGCCTAGGCAACTGAGGTAAGCTAGACTAGTCGTGGCCTGGAAGAATGAGGCTTTGGGGAATGAAAGCTTTGCTTCTTTTCCATTTTTAGGGGTAAAAAAAAAGACTGTAGGGAGCTTGTCTTAGTATATATTTCTGTTCTGTTTGATTTAATCAAAAAGCATGGAAACACTTTGAATTTGTTCTAGGTATCTTTCAGTGTAGAGGGGAAGGGAAGAATCTTGGCTTTAGTAAAGAAGCAACAGTTTGTAAAAAGACAAGCCAAATTTTTATTCTGTTTCCTGTGTGCCTTGTTCCTGAAAATCCAGAGAGCTGGTCTATTTTAATACGTGTGACAATCGGCAGTATAGCCTCCAGTTGAATTGGAATAAATTGCATCAGCTAGAATTGACTTTGTTACCTTATGTTTTGCTGTCTGTTATAGCTTCATGAAGAGCTTAATCAGTTTTTTTTGCCAACCTAGCACCAGAATATTCTTTTCCTCCTGTTAATTTTTAACAGTCTTCAAAGTTAACAGCAGCATGAGAACTACAGTTAAATAAGCAGACTTCTAGTTTTCCCTGGGGGTGGATATGATCTGTGCTGCAGGAGAGAAATTGTCCAGTATCAGACAGAGATCTGCCAAGTTTGGACTGGTTCTCCCCCACCGCCTCATGTATTCAAACTCACGTTCCTTCGGAGTGGGGTTCTCCTCTAAAGAGGCTTTGCTGGAGAGGACAGGTGGCTGCTAAATAGAAGAAGAGAACGGAAACCTTTCTTCTCTGGAATTGTTTGTGTTTAAACTTCTGTGAACTTCCTTATATCACTTATCTTAGGCTCCAAACCATTGTTCCTGCTGTACGTTTCTTCCTGATCTAGCTAGATCTTGTTTTGGAAAGTAGACTTGTAAAGGTATTCAGCCCATTTCTATTATAGTCTACTTCTTGTTCTGCCATATCCGAAACAAATATAGTATTGGCAATCCTCATGATTAGCCACAAAGAGTGTCCTGAGAATACAGTGCATTGACCTTTCATTTGCCTTCTGCATCGCAGCATGAAACTGATAGAATTCCGTGAGTCACTTTCTGGTCCTGAGCCCTTTTGGCACACAAAGCCCTCATAAGCCCCAGGCCAGTATTGATGAAACTGCTGCCCTTCATCAAGATGGATTCAAGTGGGATTTAATCCACTTGGAGACCATCACCGTGCCCTGTGGACTTTGGCACCCAAGCGCTTCATCCAAACAGGGTTGTCTGGTTAGTTAACTGCTGCCTGACGCAGTATGGTCTACTCCAGGAGTTCCTAACCTTTTCAAGCCTGGGGCCGGGTCACACATTCTCGATCAGCTTCGAGGGCTAGATGGCCATCTTGCCCTGCCTGCACAAGAAGGGTAGCCATTTTGTCCCAACAGCTTCAAAAGGGATGGCCATTTTGTTTCTCAAATGCCCTTAGAGGGGTGGGGACTCACATAAAATGGCACTTTGGGGTGGATCCAGCCTATGGGCCTTAGGTTGGGAACCCCTTGTTTACTCTATTACCATAGCAGAATAACCTGCTAAAATAAATTCATAACAATTTGGACTATTTGAATAAATAAGTAGTGCCACAGCATCCTTCCAGGGATTCTGGTTTTCTGGGTACTGTATATTGGTCTTGGCATGGAGGCTAAAGCTAATGATGCTAGTTTTTGTCTTGTTTTGGCTTCAAAGATAGGAGTCAACCCAACTAGTATTGACCTCACAGACATCGGCAAGGACCAGGAACTTAAGCTTAAGCCAGGACAAATTCTCCACATTGTCAATAAGCAATACCCATACACTGTGCAGTTCTTGGAGAAAAAAAGTGTGTGTACTGATCAGAAAGCAGAAGAAACCAAAAGTGGAAAAAGGTCAAAAGATGAATCTGAAAACAGCAGTGTGGAAAGTATCTCAGGAAAACGCTCTAAAATGGAGCAGCAAGACTCTGGTTCATGTTACAAGTTAAGTGACAGCAATAGTGCCGGTTTATCGTCATGTGAAAGCTCTTCAAGCAAAAAGGTGAGCCCATGCAATGATGGTGGCAATGGATGTTGGAGGACAGGCAGGTGGATTCTGTAGTAGAAGGAGCTCGATTCCGAAGTGTGGATTATTTTGCTGACTCAAGTGGTTAAGATGCTGAACTTGACAACTGGAAGGTCTGCAGGTCAGCAGTTAGAGACCTGAGTACTGCATGAATGAACTCCCACCTCTGCCCCAGCTCCTGCCAACCTAGCAGTTCAAAAGCAAGAAATTGCAAGTAGATAAATAGGTACCACTTCGGGGGGGAAGGTAACCAGTGTTCCGTTTCCATGGAAACATCTGCAGACGCAGACAGTGCTGGCTCTTTGGCTATAAACAGAGATAACCCCAGAATCCTAGAGTCAGACATGACTGGCTTTTGAGCATGGGTGACTTTTACCTTTAAATTGGCCAAGGGTAAAATCTAACACCACATCAGGAGAGCTTCACTGACGTGATGGGGCTTCCTATTCTTCCGGTATAGTCCCCTTGCCCACTTTTGTCCAGATCTAGCCTGGAGTGTCCCTCTGTCCCACATGTGGAGGATTGAACATTCCTACCCCCTTTTTTTTCTACTGAAAGATGCCATGTGGTCAGTGTTGTGGCTGTTGCATTTATGCGCAATCAGTTTGCTTCCAACCAATGACACTGTTATGAATTAAGTGACTTCTTAAAGCAGGAGTTCTCAACTTTTTAAAGCCAGAGGCTGGGTCATGCTCCCTCAGCTTTGGGGGCTGGACAGCCATTTTGCCCTTCCTCTGCCACATGGCACTTCCTGGTGTGGAGGAGGTGGGGGACCACATAAAATGGTGCTGCGGGTCTACATGTTGAGAATTCCTGTCTTAAAAGATCTATTGGTAACATAGCTGCTCAGCACTTGCAAAATAAAAGTCATGGCTTGCTCCAAGGAAGCTACCCATACAAGCTTCTTCTTTTCCTACTGCCTTCAAATTTTCTCTGCATTACTGTCTTTTCCAGTGAGTCTTGTCTTTTTAATTACAATGTTATCACTGGGAAAGGTGAAGCTAATACCACTGTGGTATTGATACATTTGCAGTGTAGATACTCTTTAATTGTTCCTGATTTGGGGAGCTTGTGAGGAATGCCTATACCAAAAGCTGGCCTGATGGCTGACTACTAGACAGAGGGAAAGCACGCTTTTGGATAAGTTACGTTCTGAGTTGCATCACTGATGAGAGCCAGGCAGCATTCAAATTGCTGCTAGCTCTTAGTGAAATGCTACATATTGAGCTGTATAGCCTACTGTTGTCCTCATGAACATCTTCCGAGTTATAACCAATGTGCATTGCCAAATGGTATTCAGAATCCTGAGTAGACCCTGAATCCATTCTAAAGATTCTTGCAATGTGGCTGTGTGGTTTTAGGCGACAAAGTCTTGAAGAACCATTAATTGTACATGGCTGGGTTCATTGGAATTGATGTCAATATAGCTTTGTATTTTAGCATATTTTGTCTGTATCTTAGGAGTGTGTGGAATATTGGAACCAAGGTCTGAAGGTTTCCATGAAAAATCCAGACTTGCAGGTAAGGGTTTTGTGATTCCCTTGGTTCAGGCTTTTGCTTTGTATATAACTAATACTTCACGATGCTAATATCAGTATAAGAGTATAATTTAATTATACACTTACAGTATCTGTTTTTCCGATAGGTTTATAAGGACGAGAAGGCTGTAGTTATAAAGGACAAATATCCAAAGGCTCGCTATCATTGGTTAGTGTTGCCATGGGAGTCTGTTCCCTCCCTGAGTGCTGTGACTCAGAAGCACCTGGAGCTGCTGGAACATTTGCATGTAGTTGGAGAAAAGATAATCCAGCAGTGCTCTGAGAAAGAGCGACTGAGCTTCAGGCTGGGCTACCATGCAGTTCCCAGCATGAGGTAAGATGTGCTTGTGCTCAAAAAGGGGTTTCGGAAATAAAAATTTCAGTGACAACCAGATGCCTTGCCTTTTTCGGTCAGAGGCCTGGTGCAGAGAATCCCTGCCACCCTTTGTGTAATAATCATTGTGAGGAGGCCAATTTTAATACAGTAATACCTCGGATAACGCTAAGACTTGGTTCCACAAGTCTTGGTGTTATCTGATTTTTAGTGTTATCCGATGCATGTTAAAATCCTATGGGATGGATCGGATAACGTTAAAGCTCCATAGAGATACATTGTAACCACACAGGCTTTAGCGGTTGTTATCCGATCCATCCCATAGGACCTTAACGTTATTCGATCCAATTCTCCTCCCCAGATTACTTAACGTTATGCAATTTTAGCGTTATCCGAGGTAAATGTTATCCGAGGTATTACTGTACCTCTTACAGTGACACAAGGATGATGAAACATGGCTGCGATATAATCCAAAATTTCTTAACTGCTGAATTTCAGTAATACCTCAGATAACGATGTACAGTAATACCTCGGATAACGATGAGACTTGGTTCCACAAGTCTTGTCATTATCCAGTTTTTAACGTTGTGCGATGCATTGATCGCACAACGTTAAAAAAAGCCCTGTTCCCTTTTCGAAGAGGAAAGGGAATAGGGGAGCGATAAGCTTGCCTCTTTGGAAAGGGCAGTGGGGATTCCACTCATGGAATCTGCCCTTTCCAAGGTGGTCAGAGAGCCCAACATTTTGGCTTGCTACACTAGCCAGGGAGGTGGGGGAACTCCAGAAACAGCTTGGATCGGGTCCCCCAACCTCCCCAGAGCCAGCAGAGGGGTCAGAGAACCCAAAATGGGCGGAAAAAACACAGACTTTTTTTCACCCATTTCGGGCTCCCTGACCCCCTCCCCCCGCTGGCTCGGGGGTGTGTGTCAGATTACCCGATCCACAACTGCAGGGTGGCTGGGGAAGCCGATGGGGACTCCCTGTCAAGTTCCCTAGCCACCTGCCCCTGCCTCCGCAGCTGTGGGGTGGCTGGGGAAGCCGACGGGGGAGCCCCCCGTCGGCTTTCCAGCCATCCCACCCCTGCTCCGCAGCTGCAAGGTGGCTGGGAAGCTGAACGGAGAACCCCATTCAGCTTTCCAGCCACCCTGCTGCTACGAACGACTGCATCGGATAACGCTGACAGAAATTTAGAAATTTTGCATCGTTATCCAATTTTAGCGTTATCCGATGCAGTCGTTATCCAAGGTATTACTGTATTTGTCTTTCATTCTTTTATAGTGGTAAATGTGTGGGGTACAGATGTTTGAACTGCAGTTCTGCCTGCTCTAATCAGCATAGTCAACAGCATTTCCTCTTGCCAATGTAAGGTTCTTCTCAGTGCACATTGAGGGGTATTGTGTTCATTGTATCATATGGGAGTTGGTTAGTTCTTCTCTGCATTCACACAGGTTGTCATCTACAGGGAAACCCCACTTTCTCAGATTAGCCCTTGATCTTCCTACCTGTTTGAAGCTTTCCACAGAGGCCATGGTTGTTCTTGGCCAGGCGGTAGAGAGTCATGTTGGTTTGCCCAGTTATCTGGTAGCTCCTTCCTACAGTGGGGAATTGAGCCACGCCACAGTCATGTAACCAACTCACTGAGCTGTCCAGCCAGCCACAATGCAACTACATGGAGCATTTGTTCTGTTTTTGTGCTTCTCAGTCATCTACATCTTCATGTCATCAGCCAGGATTTTGATTCTGAGCGGCTCAAAACCAAGAAGCACTGGAATTCTTTTACAACAAAATATTTTATAGACTCCAAAGGTAATACTTTAGGCCATCTCTTGAACTTACAGGTAGTAGAACATATGTGTTTGCTTGGGTTTTAGTATTTGATTTTTCCATGTAACTTAGAGTCAACATAACCATGATAACAGCATGCTTGTTTAAGCACAAGTGTGTGCTGTTCATGGTTAAAGCTTGTGAGGTAGAGGTGCAAGTCTGGTTTTAATAATAAGAAGATCCATGAAGGTGAAGAAGTTTCATCATCTTCTGCAGAATGTCATTTCAAACCAGTGTTTTCCAACCTTTGTTTTTTGGGAAGCCCAAGTCAATCCCCGAAGCACTGATCAGCCAATGTACTGACTTACATGGAATTGAAGTGTTCACACACACCCCATGGGACATGTGCCCCACATTGGGAATAATTGTTTTAGACACTCTTCTCCCAAATATTCACAGTACTAATGATGTGGAATAGATTGGCCATGAGATAGTAAGTCAGGAAATAGTATAGTGTCCCTTCTACCTGTTTGCCTCTTAAGAGGATACTTAACACCATCCTTTTACTTATGGAAAGGACAGCGGTGGCTCAAGCGTTTAAGACGCTGAACTCACTGACTGGAAGGTTGGAGTTCGATTCCCAGGCACTGCATGACGGAGTGAGCTCCCGTCTCTGTCCCAGCTTCTGCCAACCTAGCAGTTTGAAAGCAAGCAAATTCCAAGTAGATAAATAGGTACCACTTCAGTGGGAAGGTAAACAGCGTTCCGTGCACTCCGTTGTTGAGGCATGCCTGCCATGTGTCCACGGAAACATCTGCAGACACAGACAGCGCTGGCTTTTTGGCTATAAACAGATGAGCACTGAACCCTAGAGTCAGATACGACTGTCTTTACTTATGGAGAGGCCAGACAGACATAAATAAAAGTGTCTGTGGCTATCATGTCTAATTTGATCTGCTTTCTAGGAATATTCTAGAACGGGGGTTTGGCCCTTGCATATTTCAGGCTGTAATTTCTGTCAGCATGACTAGTGGTAAGGAGGAAATGGGAGCTGAAAGCCAAAGATTCTTTGTAGAGAAAGTTAATTTTTGAATAGCCCTTTTGATATACAGTATATGCAGTCATTGGAGTGAGAGGGAGCCACTTGATCAGTGTTAACTCTCTTAATTTATTCCACAGAATCCTGAGAACTGTAGCTTGGTGAGAGTGTTGAGAACTATTAAAAATCTGTGGCTCACCCAATTAATTTGAATCCACAGTTTTTAGAGTAGAGAAAAACTTGGGGTCCAGAGGAGTCCTGATGAGTCATTCCATTATTTCTTGACTATAACACTTTACAATGCACTTTGCTTCCATAAGTTTTTGGGATAATGGGTATGGGTTATAGGTAACATAGAGGCTTGCTGCCACTAAAACAACCGTCTGTGCAGATACTGTATCTAAATGTACATATCTTTGATAAAGATACAATTAAGCAAAAGAAATAAGAAAAATAGACAAAGTATTTGCTTCTGAAGAATCTGAATGGATGCCTGAATGGGAACACTATAGACTAGACCGGCAGTGATGGCTAACCTTGGCACTCCAGCTGTTCTGGAACTTCAGTTCTCAGAAGATCTGATTAGCAGGAGTGCTGACATGGGCTTCTGGGAATTGAAGTCCAAGAACAGCTGGGGTGCCAAGGTTAGCCACCAAGGAGGGTAACTGACTGTTATAAGAAAGCCTTGCAAAGTGTGCTTCTCTGGGGTGCCACGTTCATCAGCGGTCTTAAATTGTTTGTCTCTGTACACAAGTTTATTGTTCTGGGTTTGCCTCCTGGCTTGGAGAATAGTGACTAATAAAGCAAAATGAAGACTTGTTAGGGCCTATTGAAGGTGGGTTGTTCTTACCTTTCCACACTAAAAATTAATTCGGATGTCAAGCAAGTGATATGTTCCTTTAATTTTAATTTAGCAGAAAAGTGGGTTTAATACTGCATAACTGGAAAATAGTGCATGAATGTGGAGTAGCTGGCAGCATACCTGCACATTTCTAGATCATTTTTAAAATGGTAGCCTAGTTAAGTCTGTTTCAATCGTATTAGAGAATAAACAAAACAACAAAAATGTTGTGGCACTTTAACTGCTGTTAGTTTTTCAAGTGCCCTGTTCTTTGTCGTTTTGTTTACTCTCTGATTTCTAGTTCAGTTAGCTGAAGGTACTGTATAATCAAATGTTTTGGTAAGCATAAACGTGGTGTAAAAGACTGTTCTTTCATTTGGTCATGTGAAGTCTAGCCAGGTAAGCATGTGTCTCATGTTTAACAACATAGATGTGGCTGAACCTGTCATCTCACATACATTATGTCTGTATTCCGGCCTCCATTTCAATTCAGATGTTATTGAGATGGTGAAGAAGAAAGGAAGAGTCACTGTAGACAAAGATTCTCCCAAACTCTTGAAACTGCCTCTGAAGTGCCATGTGTGCAAACAGCAGCTGCCGACCATGCCTCAGTTGAAGGAACATCTTAAAGAACATTGGCCAAAGTGAGGTTGAGGCCATTAGTTTGTTAACTGTTTATCTGATAAATGTTGATATTCAAAGTATATTATGTTATTTTATTAAATGCACCAAAACATGTGTAGTTAGTGACTTGATGATTTTTGAATAGGCATAAGAAAGATGATGTAGCTCAGGGGTGCCCAAACTATGGCCCGCTGTTGGGTCTGGCCTGTGGGATGTCATGATCTGGCCCACGGGTCGGATTGCCGCTGACTCTGGAAGTACCCCCACGTCATCGGAAGTACCAAAAACATGTTTTCACGCTGAAATGTGGCAAAAACGTGGCAAAAAATCAAAAATGGTGTGAAAATGCTCCTACCTCACTTTTTCCTCCATGGGAAACACGCCTGGAGACACAGCATAAATTCACACACCACTGCCAGGAGGAACCACGTGAATGACCTGCTCAGCTGTTTGGGGGGGGGCATGGTCAAGGGGTGTGGGAAAAGTTTGGACATCTCTGATGTAGCTGAACATTGCATACAGTGGGCTGTATCTAATCTTTTGCAGCTGATCTTCAGGCACTCAATCTGGATGGGGGACAACGGACTACAACTGAACCCCAGCAAGACTGAGTGGCTGTGGGTGAGGGGACCAGGTCCTCATAAGGAGTTATCACCACTAGTTTGGGATAGGGCATTGCTCTAGGAGCAGATTACAGCCGGAGCCAGGAGGACCAGTGCATGTTATTAACCAATTGTGCCCATTCCTGGATTTGGAGGCCCTGCTCACGGTCACCCATGCCCTGGTCACCTCCCATTTGGTCTATTGTAATGCGCTCTACATGGGGCTGTCCTTGATGACCATCTGGAGACTGCAGTTGGTCCAGAATGTGGCAGCCCACACAGCGGTGAGATGTAGTCATTTCACCTGTGCCTTGGGACTGCTGTAGGAGCTGCACTGGCTGCCTATATGTCTCCGGGTGCAATTCAAGGTGCTGGTTGTCACCTTTAAAGTCTTTCATGGTAGCGGACCAGGATACCTCCGGGACGACATCGACCCATCCCTTGAGAGCAAACCGAGAGGGCACCCTTCAGGTACCTTCTGTTGGGGAGGCTCCCCTCTTCAGCACAAGAAAAAAGGGTCTTCTCGGTTGTAGCCCCCACACTATGGAACCTCCCAGTAGAATTATGCCTCCAGGCAAAGTTGCTATCATTTAAGAAAAGGCTGAAGACGTGGTTGGCAAAATGGGTCTGGGGGCCGAGATTGTCAACAAGCTCCCCTTTCTGGCTTGTCTGAGGCTCCCCTCTCCTGTAATTAATTTTTTAATGTTATGGTTTTATAGATTTTATATTTGTTTTTAGATAGTAAATGGCACAGCAGGAGGTAATATTGCTATGTTTTAAATGGTTTTTATTTATTATTTATTTATTTAAATTTATTATCCCGCCCTAATCAGGCGAACCCGACTCTAGGCGAACCCAACTCTTTTTGTTTTATATTGGTTTCAACGTGTACACCACCCAGAGTTCATTGAATAGGGCGGTATATACATCTATTAAATTAAACCATTTGTCAACTAATTGGCCATCTAAAATTGAGGCATTTCATGGTTGAATCTTTGGAACCATTTCCGAAACTGGATAGAAGATATGAGGGAAAGGACAAAATATAATTTATTTGAACATATTCAGCAATGTGTAAATAGTCAAATTATAACATCAAAGTGCACAGTTCATGCACATATGCAAGACCTACTTTTAACATCTGAATCAGTTTCACATGCGCACACGCACACATAAGGATGTAAGCATAGGGATTATTGGAGACTGATCAATACAGGTTAATATCTCTATCCATCAAATATTAAAGATTATGATTCCATAATCATTTCGAAACACATTTTAGTCTACACTGTAGAGACACTATAAAGATGTTTTAAAATGTGAAGTGATTCTGAGTGCATTTAGGTTCTAAGACAAGAAGAGTGTTGCTAAAGAAAACAGAAGCAATACCAAACAGAACCAAAGAGAAGTTACAAAACTTTATTACTCCCAACTCCACACCTCTAGGCTCGAAGAAATAGTATCCATCAAAACATTTTGTGAAAGCATGGGACCTAAATGTTAATGTCAGAAAATCCATAATAATACCTTCAATCAGAACATTTAAATTGTACATGCTCAAGATATCAGGAGAAAAATACATGCAGTAGAGTGAAGGATTTGTTTTCACTACTCCAGTATATTCAGTGTTACTTCTTGAGCTGTGAAAGGAGAAATAGTCCATCTCTGCTCTGCTTTAGATTTTTTTAAAAGGTAATATGTTAAGCCATAAATGAGGAAGGCTATAAATCAGGCAAACAATGCAAGGTAATTTGCATTGGTTTTGACTTGCTCATCTCTTTCAGGATATTCACTCAGTCAGTTGCATGACCTGTAGAATGATCCATATTTCTATGAAAACCATTTGCTTAAATATACTCAGTTCATCAACAACAATATCAGTATCACTGTAGAATGTTCAGCTTCCACTGGATGTTTTTGTTGAGTTTGGGAGGCATAAATAACTCAGGACCTGAGAAAGGAAACATACAGTATGTTTAAACGAGAATCCAATGATACCATTTGGAGAAAAGCAGTAATAAACAGATACATAAGCACATCTTACATCAGTGGAAAATACAGAAACTAAAAATGTACACAGCCACACCAATTTCACAGTGGTTACAAAAACATTATGGAAACATCACTGACAATTTAGTTCCTGATTTCCTACTCTACTAGGCAAATGTCTTCAAAGAAGTAGTATCAGCATGTTGGCAGAAATGGAAGGAAAGAAAAAAGACAATACTGCAGCACTTTAAATAACATATTTAAATATATTTATTTTATTTTAAATATATTTCTTTTAGTATGAGTTTTTATGGCTCAAAATCTCATACTGATATGGTAATAACAATTACACTAATATACCACCCCATGTCCCTTAGTGCATTCTGGGTGAGTTTTAGTCTCAGCCTAATGTCATTGAAAAGAGATGAGCAACACTGTCTAGTTAGACCACTCAAGCCCCCGTACCCTGACACGGCTCTCACCTAGCACAGTTTGAAAGCAAGAGCTTTTTATATTATATTGTAAAGTTTTAGTTTATTAGTTTATCATTTAACAGATATAATTATGTTATGCGCTAAAGTGTCACACTACTTTTGCCTTTCTCCATCCCCTTAATTTTTGTCAACATAGAAGCATACATATTTTCATTAAACATCTCAAAATAAGAATTGTTGGGTTGTGTGTTTTTTTTTTTTTGCCCCACTGGCACAGCTGATTTTTGGGGCTATGTTATTTGCATGCTTCATGTTTAGCTAACATAAATAAATCAGAACTTAATCTAAGAGTTCAATAGAGTTAAACTTCAGAATTTTGCTTTCAATGCTAAGGCAGAGCTCTTCAAGTTAAACAAATAAAGAAGAGTGGCTCTGACCACATTTAGAATGTGTTTCCCCTCCAGAAAAGGGAACCACACCACACTAGGAGGAGCTTAAATTCCAGCATATCTCTGCACCAAAAAGGAAAGAAACAAAAAGGAAAAAGGCCCATTTAACCATAGTATCATGTCCCCTTTGTTGTGTACCTTTCTGCTTCACTTACTTTGTACTCCGGGGACCATCACTTTTTGCTGATTATAGGCAGCGCTGATGCTATTGGCAGTTGAATTGGGACCTAGGATCTAAAATTGCAAGATATTGTCAAAAGGAATATTTGTTCAACTAGGAAGCTGCACCATTTTAGCAGTAGATGGAGTGGGGTGATTAAAAATGCTTGACTATTGCTTATCCTTGGCATTTCCCCAACATTTCTACTTGAACATAATTATCTTCTTACGGGGTCAAAGATGCTGAGCTAGTTCCCTGTGATTCAAAAGGAAACCAAGATTCCTCTCTCCATCCCCATTGATATGTGCTATCTCAGAGATAAATCTGCCACACAGAGTACCTCTCCAGGCACAGCAGGTCATGGAGACAACAGGTGTGAAAACTGTAGACCTCCTTACTTTGTTAGCATCCAACTCCCGTGTTTCCCACCCTTTGGCTTTGGACTTCCAATTCCCAGAAGCCTAAGTCAATTCCCCAAAGCACTGATCAGCCAATGCAAAGCAAACAGACTTCTATACTGTACTGATTTAGACTTCTGGGAATTGAAGTCCAAAAATTAAAGATTGGGAAACAGTGAACCAACTCCATCAGTATAATTAATGCTCAGGGATAACAGAGTCCAAAACCATAGAAATCAAGAGATTTCTCCACCATTCTTTTAGACAGTGCATTAAGAGAAGAAATATTCTATTTAAAGAAGCTGTGAATCCAAACGTATCATAAACAGCCATTCAACCTCTGTGGGTGAATTATGTTTTCACTGCAGCAGGCTGAAAGGCTTAGTTTTGATGGTGACTAATGATATCTGTCCATCAACCCCTGCTCTGATACCTATTTGAGGGGTTGCTATGATAAGCATTTAAATAATTCCATAAGTAACCCCAAACTCAAGAAGAGTTTGATCTAATTGACATGGAACTCTGATGGTGATCAGATGTAGACTCAATAAGGGGTCCATGGGTGTTGCTTCTCTAATATAGCTATAGCCTGTTGACAATTCACACTTTCTTGAAAATGTCAGAATTGAGGAGTGTTTAGAACAGAGTTGACCAACAGGATCCTTTGAGTGCTCTGCAGCCCAGATGACAACAGGGGCATTGCCACTTGTAACAAATTTTAAAATAGAGGCTTTTGCTTTTAATGAGTTAAGTAGTTTCTTTGAATTCTAATTCCCTGGGCAGAGCTAGAGAAGCACGGGAAACTGTAGCCTAGGTCAGTGATGGTGAACCTTGGCACTCCAGGTGTTCTTGATCGCTTATTTGGGCTTCTGGTAATTGAAGTCCAAGAACACCTGGCATGCCAAGGTTCGCCATCACAAACCTAGATCATAGTCACTTCTGTGAAAGAGGGTGGAGCAATACTGGCCACGCTCCCTCAGCCAGCTCCTGCAAGCATAGGTTGAGTGTACACTGGATTTCACTGGGAGGAGTTCCATGTCAATGCTTCATAGGAGCCTCTGTGGATCAGGTCTGTAACTTGGGTGGCTGACCTTCTTAGAACTCTTCTTTTACTGTAAACATCAGTGCAGGACAAGAAGGTTTAGAACAAAGTTCTTACCGGATTAGCTGGGATCTGCAGCAAGTCTGGACTCCATATTTCAAGGAGGGACTGCTCGGTCAAGTCAAGGGTCTCCTCAAATGTGTTCTGCAACTCCTGAGCTTGTCCATCATAGCCAAAGAGAACTAGATGCTTTAGAAGGCTATGTATCTCACCTTCAGGGAGAGATTAAAGACAACCCCCAGGGGGGGAAAACCCACACATGTTTAAAATGTAATTTTAAAAGTATGACTTAATGCACAAACCTGCCGTTTAGCTCTTCTTTTGGAAATAATGTAAGAGCTTTCTCACTCTTTCATCTAAGGATAACAAGTACCTAGTCTCTCTCACTGTCATGGTAATACTTTTTAGAACAAACAACCATGGGGGGCTTCAAAAAACAACTCTCTGAGGGGCATTCTCTGGATGTTAAGCTTTTATTGTTTTGTTTATTAAGTTGTAAAGTAGAAATGTTCTGGGCGCCTTCTGCCAATTCCTTAGCAAAATAAAACCTTACTATCAACTTCAAGTACAGTGGAACCTCATATAACGAATGCATCATACAAAAAAAAAAAGTACAACGAAGAGAATTTGAAAAAAAGTTGCATCGTACAATGAAAATTTCCGTTGTCTTTTGCAATGCTTCTCTATAGGAATAAATCATACAACAAAAATCTCTATGGGAAAAATCGTACTACAAATTTTTTTCTTTGTACAGTAATGCCTCGGATAACGTTTACCTCCGATAACACTAAAATCACATAACGTTAAGTAATCTGGGGGGGGGGGGAGAATTGGATCGAATAACGTTAATGTCCTATGGCAGGGGTCTGCAAACTTGGCTCTCCAGCTGCTCTTGGACTTCAATTCCCAGAAGCCCAAGTCAGCACACCTGCTGATTGGACTGCTGGGAATTGAAGTCCAAGAACACCTGGAGAGCCAAGTTTGCAGACCCCTGTCCTATGGGATGGATCGGATAACAACCGCTAAAGCCTGTGCAGTTACAATGTATCTCTATGGAGCTTTAACGTTATCCGATCCATCCCATAGGATTTTAACATGCATCGGATAACACTAAAAATTGGATAACACCAAGACTTGTGGAACCAAGGTTTTAGAGTTATCCGAGGTTTTACTGTACAATTTTCCCTATATTTTCTTTGTATGATTTTTTCCATAATATAATGCATACATCTTATAACGAAAAAATCGTTTAATGAAGTGCCTTGTGGAACCAATTATTTCCATTATACGAGGTTTTACTGTATTATGATGAAACATTCTAAAGAGCTTGAGAATTAATGGGAAGCAAATGGAACGTGAATATTTTAATGTTCAAAACCAAAAATGTTTAACAAATAGCATCTGCTGAATTGAAGAAGTTGCCCAGCGAGGCACAATAAGATTCTTCTCAATCCACCTTTAACTTACAGTCTACAGTTAGGCTGCCACATATGTTTGGGTTACAAGCCTCAATGCTATCTAATAAGGAAGGCAAAAAAAGAAACTGACATGTTTCAGTTTAGGGTGCTCTCTGCTAATGGCGGAGGAAAACAGCAGCAAAAAGAAAGTTTGTCTTTGTTGCATTGAGCCTTAAAATAGATCAGAACAAAAGGAATTGGTAAGATCCAGCAATGCAGAGTTTTTACAATTAGATCTGATTTTTCAAGAATAATTTTAAAACCATAATTTTCTAGTGAATGAGATGGAAGTTGCCCTCAACAGACAAATGTTTACATATTTTATATATCCACCTACTAAAACACTGCTTTTGGCCACTTTGGGATATCTGGATTTACTCTTTATGTTGTTCATCCAGTAATACTGGCAGGCTTTACCACAAATCCTAGTTAAGACGAGGCAACTGCACCTCACGACTTTGAACCTCTTACTGGAGATTATTATTACTTCTTACTTTTAGAGAGCCTGGCCTCACTCTCACCTACAGCCCTTTTCAAGATCAGGCCTGGGCCTCTTTCGTTAAACTACACCTAAACCTCAGACAGCCCACAGCGACTTACCTTTCATGTTGTCAACACTACGAATGATCTCCCTTAAAACCTCCAGGAGTGCAACATCTTCTAGCGGGCTTCCTTCCTTCAGGCTGTGTTTCTTGCGCTCTGCCTTGCGACGATTCTTTGACGAGCGTCTGCAACAGACGAAACACCAGGTAACAAACATACACAATAGTTAAAACATATTGTTCGGACCCAGCCCCCAACACCGGCTGGGTTCAAAAGAGCCTCCATGGCCCGACCCAGCCCTCAACAGCAGATGACAACGCGGCCCCCCATCCCCACCAATAGCTGGGGGAGATAAAAGCTGCCATGGCCACGCTGGGATCTGAAGATGATGACGCTGACCCCGACCCCCACCAGAAGGGATAGGGAGCCACCGCGGACCTCCAGGCCCTACCAACAGTTGGATGTGCCGACAGGGTGTGATTCGTGCTGGGACTGTTATGAGTTGTAATGAGACTTTTAAATGAATGATTTTTTCTTTTCTTTTTTGTAAATGTGTTATGATATGATATTGTGATTTATTTGTTGTTACCCTAATGCATCTTATTCTGTTGTAATGTGTATATGCTTTGCTATATTTATATTTTATATTGTAATATTGTTGTTTCATGGAATGTTATATTTGTGGGTTCTGTGAGCTGCCCTGAGTTGGCTTTACCAAGTAGGGCGACATACATATCGAATAAGTGAAATGAAAACAGACAACGTACGCAGATATTCTTGAGTTGCTCTGAGTATACTTAGAGCCCATGTCGCTGGCTGTCACCATGCTGCTGGTGTCAGAAAACAGGTCCAATTCTGGGCAGTTTGTTGCTTCTAGATCTGCAAAAGCCAATCAGCAGAAGAAACAGTAAAAACATGCTCATCCTTCCTCTTTTAAATCATTCCTCCTGCCCACAACTGTATTTCTATTACACTTGTAGCAGGCAGCTATTTATTATGGTGCCAGTCCCAGAAATAACGGCTCAGAAAAATGGACTAAACTTAGCCCTGACGGTGCAGTGGTTAAACGGCTGTACTGCAGCCAAAACATTATGAATTCAATCCTGATGGGGAACAAGGTTGACTCAGCCTTTCATCATCCTGAGTTTGGTAAAATGAGTACCCAGGATGTTGGGAGCAAAATACTAATTATCTGTAAACTGCCCAGAGAGTGCTATGGGGCAGGTATATAATATATATTAATATTCATTAGATTTCTATACTGCCCATCTAGGATATTTTCCCACTCTGGGCAGCTTAGAATAGTTAAAACCAGACGTATACACACAATAACAATTGATAGTATCCAAGGGTTGAATAGTCCAATTATACACTTATTCACTGGCTATAGGGAGAATGTTCTTATAAGCCTCTTTAAACAGTACAATTTTAAGATGTTTTTTGAAAACATCCAGGGATGGGGCCTGGAGTAAATCCACTGGTAAAAGCATTCCATAGAAGTGTAAGTGCTTTTGCTAGCAAGACGACTAAGTAAGCCACGAGATGAACTGGAGATGAAACTGATCTCAACTGAAATTTGAGTCTTGATCTCCTTGCTTCAAGCTCGTAGAAACATAATAGAAGCTCTGTTGGATTAGACCAAAAACCCTCTTTTGTCCTCTTTTCTTAAGAGTGGCCTACCAGATGCTTTAAGGCACTGTTTTCCAACTTTTAGTCCTTGGACTTCAATTCCCAAAAGCACCGATCAGCCAACGTACTGACTTAGTGTTCTGGGAACTGAAGTCCAAGAACCAAAGGTTGGGAAACACTGCTTTAGGGGGAACTGAGAAGTCCAGTATGATATCAGTAGCCTTCTCTCCTGCTATCTGTTCCCAGGACCTGGCAGAGTGTCAGTGACCTTGGGCTTAGTCAAGAGCAGGGTTTCTCAAACTTGGCTCTCTTGGACTTTCTTGGACTTCAGCACTCCTGCTGATCAGGGCTTCTGGGAGTTGAAGTCCAAAAATACCCGGAGAACCAAGTTTGAGGAATCCTACTCTAGAGCCATAATTGTTAACCTTATATTCCATTCATTCATTTATTCATTTAGTCTGCACTCTATCTCAAAACACTCCTCTGAGCTGGAACTTTCTACTGCTTAATAAGGTAAAACACTAGATCAACTCTAATGCATACCTAGCAGGTCATTCTGGGCTTGCTGTTTCAGCTCTCGAACAACAGAGAGACGCTTACGATGGAGAGAAAAGGTTGCTTTCTGATTGTCCAGGAACACCAATTGATTCTTTTGGACTGCAAGTAGTAAACATGAAAATGATGTTATGGAGCAA
Source organism: Furcifer pardalis (assembly GCA_030440675.1). NCBI lineage: Eukaryota > Metazoa > Chordata > Lepidosauria > Squamata > Chamaeleonidae > Furcifer > Furcifer pardalis. The sequence continues at coordinate 11,443,685 of CP126896.1, read as the reverse complement.
AAATGAAGCCAAGCAAATTTTTAAAACTTTGCCTAAATAAGGGAATTTAAAAAAAAAACACCTCAGAACCAGAAGAGTGTCATTCAAATCTCACATGGATGGTGAACTCAAATTCTCCCAATGTAAACAAACATGTACAACACCAGGTTTTGTGCATCAGAAACCAAGAGATCAGGAAAGAAGGATTTCAGCCTTGCCTCTGACTTGCTAGCTCTCCATGCACGGAAGGCTTCTTTTGTAGAAGGGAAATATTCAAACACAAAGATTACCACTTGTAATCTGAAGTGGTCCTATCCAGGACGAACTGTACAGCATACTATTTCGGGGCACTGAGCACCCTTGGAATTATAGTAAAACCCCCACTTACATAAAAAGTCTGTTTTGTAGGCTTTTGCTTACATCAGTTTTTTACGTAACTTGAAGCAAACCCATAGGAATATTGTTTTTTAATAGTAGCTGTGTTAGTCTGTGGTTCAGACATATCAGGAAACAAAATAAAAAACACTGCAGCACTTTAAAGACTAACTGCTATATGAAATTTTTATGAAAATCAAAGCAAACCCATAGGGAAATTAATTTTTACATAACTTGAAGCAAACCCATAGGGAAAATGAATTTTTTATGTAACTCGAAGCAAACCCATAGGAAATCGTGTTACATAAATTGGGACATTTATGTAAATCGGGACATGGTTTTAGCAAAAAACCATTAGATAAGTCAAATTTTATGTAACTTGAGGCATATGTAAGTCGGGGTTTTACTGTATACTTCTAAGAACACCTAATCGGGAAGCAAAGAGAATTTCACCTTCTAACAGGGAAGGTTTGAAGTTGGTCTCCAGGATATCAGTCCTGTTATATTTGTAAATCTAGAAGAAGGGGAAAGAAGGATAAGAAAATCTGTGGAAAAAGTGGTTTATCAAGTGACGGACATAAATTTTCCCATTAGATGCTAATGGAGCAGGTTCTAGGGATACACAGAAAGAACCTCCTTGAATTTTGTGGTATTTCTGAACCACAACTGGCTGTACTTCAGCTAATATTTCTCACACTAGGTCAGCCGAAAGGAACTGCAGAATGAATTCACCAAAGGTGGCATCATTTTGGCAGTTTAAAATCTGACCTAAACAGGGAAGAAAAAAGTGGTTTTAAGTTCTCACCAATCTCAAAGCTTCATCCCAAGCATTTCCTTCCAGGAGGAGCAGTACGGCCTCTTCATAATCCTGGAAGACAGGAAAGAGAGCATCTGAAGACTAAAGTGAGCACCATTAGGTCCCGGAACAGGAATCAAGAATCTCTGGAAAGGACCTGCTTGACTGGTAACATACCTAGCAGAGCATAATGAGTAGCGAGCCCTGCCTGACATCCACCAAGGTGTGTTTGAGTTGTAACTCCTGGGACAGGTTCACACACACACCTGATATTCAGATTTAGTTGCAGACTATATTCTGCCAACCTAGCAGTTCGAAAGCAAGAAATTGCAAGTAGATAAATAGGGACCACTTTGGTGGGAAGGTAAACAGTGTTCTGTGCACTCTGGTGTCTAGTCATACCTATCACATGTCCACAGAAACATCTGCAGACGCAGACAGCGCTGGCTCCTAGGCTATAAACAGAGATGAACACTGAACCCTAGAGCCAGATACGACTGTCTTTCGAACAAGGGCGACCTTTACCTTCACTATATTCTGTGAAAAGTGAGAATGGTAGTCAGTTGACCTAGGTTAGCAAATAACATCCTTTGTTTTGTGAGCCAGCCTCAGGGCTATGGAAAATTACAGCATAAAATAACACAATTATTAGAACTCAGGATGTTATCTGCTAGCCCAAGTCAATTGACGACCATTCTCAATTTTTACATAATATACAGTAGACTGTAAACATGAAATGCAAGGTCTGAAAGGTAAACTTAGTACCAATTGTGTAATGCCACAATGATTATGTATGTTGGATCTGTCTAATAACCATTTGCCACATTACCGAACAGAAATAAGTGTGAATATCAATCAGGAATCCTTGGTCATTACCAAGGGTAACAAGCCACACTGATCCACGATTGTATCTAATACGCTAAACAACCATTGTGCCCTTCTGTACCTTCACCTGTTCATGGGGCTACATATACAGGGTGGCCTGTAAGTCCCTATTGAATCTTTCTCTAAATTTGCCACTTGTTGTATCCAGGGTGTCTCCAGTATTCTTGCACTCACGTACCCATGTACTTGTCACAATGCACTCTTCAAGCGTACATGGGCTTAAATCGGCCTTATTTCTCGGGGGGGGGGGGGAGAAAAATTATAATACATATGGATGGGTAGGGACTTACAGGCCACCCTGAAGACAACTGCCATGCATGAAGTCTCACTCTTATGTTTTGAAGAAGTGGACTTGATTCACGAAAGCTCACATTAAAATATAGCAGCTAGTCTTTAAGGGGCCACAATGATTTTGTCTTTATTTCTTTTCTAATATGGCTGTACAGAATAACACGGCCACCACTTTGACAAAACTCTGATGCTCAGCTTTTATATCATGGTGGCCAGATCTGCATTACTTACCCCAGTGTAAATAAAACAGCATATGCTGCAACAGCAAATTGCTGTTTGTTATGGAGCTACAGTTGTATTTCTTATTGCACACTAGCTGCATAATTTGGCTGCATGAAATGCAAATACTGACTTTTTAACCAGTGAGTTTACTGCTGACATTTACACTGTATGATCTATGCCAGTTTGCACAGATAACAAGGATTCCGGACTTCCTTGACAACCCAAAAGAAGAGCAGAAGGAGAAACACGGAGGCTGAATGCAGAGGAAAGCAGGAGGCAAACAGAGGCCTTACCTTGGCATATTGCTCCAGAAGTATCGCCCCATCGACATACTTTCTCTTTTCAGCCAACCTCCCTGAAGGAACGGACAATGCATAGTGTTTCAAAGGGAAAATAAAACAGAAACCTTCCTCCAGTGAACTAGACTGTGCTTGTGCATCACTTTAGTAAACACTTTATAATAATAATTTTGTGTCAGAAATATTTCTGGGTTGAAAGGGTTTTTGCAGAAGAAACTCTGCTCAGGGAATGGCCAAATGAGGCTCCTATCATGTCCCCAAGAGCTGGGGCAGAGACAGGTGCTCAATCCATCTTGCAGTACCCGGGTCTTGAACTGCTGACTTGCCAGCCTTCCAGCTAACAAGGCGAGCTTCTTAACCACTGAGCCATCACATATATACAGTGCTTTCTCCAGTCTGAGGCCCCAGCTAGAGGACAGGTGAGATCCAGTTAGGAGCAGGGGACTTCATTCATCCAATTGCCAAGGAAATCAGAAGGTGCTTCTTCACAGAAGCTGTAACAGGCTGTCGCTTTGCTGTAGGGGCATATGAATTCGCCACCATGGCAGCCGAAACTGTCTTTGCATACAACTATGCATAACAAGTCTCTGGATACATGTAATTTACATAAATTATTGGTATCACTGTTCAGGTTTAAAGGAATTCACCACGGCAGGGATGAAGTACAGGAAAAAACGCAGTGAAAATATAGCAGTTAGTCTTTAAAGTGCTACTGTGTTTTTTATTTTATTTTATTTTGTTTATTTTGTTTTGTTTTCTGAGATGCCTGAACCACAGACTAACACGGCTACTATTCCCCCCCCCCCCCAAAAAAAAAGGAAAAATCCATAATGCCAGAGGAAGGAGGAAAAGAGCCTGGGCATTGGGCACAGCTGAGACCCAAAGAGAAGGCAGGCAGATAACAACAGACAGGGTCCAGAACATGACCAGCCATTTCTGCTGGCCTAAGTACAAAGGCCAGTCTGGCCAGGTTATCCTGCTATGGTAATAGAGTAAACCATACTCAACCCCAATTGTCCAAAGGCGGTTAACTAATCTGACAACCAGCGGTGGGATTCAATTTTTTTTTACTACCTATTCAGTGGGCGTGGTATGGTGGGCGTGGCCAGGGGAGAAGCCCTGTGTTGTACCCCAGTTAGGACTACTTTATTTCAAAACTTGGATGGGCAGGGCAAGACAGAATTTCTGCTACCAGTTCTAGCAAACCGGTGCAAACTTGCGGAGTCCCTCCACTGCTGACAACCCTGAAAACTAACCGATGTGGGTGCCAAAGTCCACAGGGAAGGGTGACAGTCTCCAAGTGGATTAAATCCCACTTGAATCCATCTTGATGGAGGGCAGCAGCTTCACCAGTACTGGCCTAGTTTTAAACTCTCGATTAATAACTTTTTAGATTGTTTTTAACTGTTATTGATGCTTTTTGCTGTAAATCGCCCTGGGTCACTTTGTGAGAAGGGCCATGAATAAATTTGATAGATAGATAGATAGATAGATAGATAAATAAATAAATAAATAAAGCAAGCAGCAGATTAAACTCAACATTTTAGATGGGTATTTCTATTAGTGTACTAGGGTCTTCTCTCTTCCATAGCCATTTATCACAGTCTTCTAGCAACCAACAGGAGATTTGAGGACTGGGGGGTGGGGGGTAGGTGTGGGAGGCTGAAGACAGGAGGGGAAAATAGTTTCTCTGTTTTGTTGACCCAAGGTGCCTTGGTCATTAGAATGAACTGTGGAATTTAGGATGGAGGTTTTATACTTTTACTTTGGATCTATAAACCTCCCACCCCCAAGACCAAATGTAGCCTTTTTAACTGCTGGAGCACTGCACAGAAAGTTGTTGAGACTCCTTCATGGGATACATATGCAAGTATTGAAATTATCATCAACAGCAATAGAATAATAACAACTATGTGCTGTAGAATCATAGAATCACTGAGTTGAAAGGGGCCTTTTAGACCATTGAGTCCAATCCCCTGCTCAATTCAGGAATCAGAACCAAAGCAGGTTGTCCAATTCTCGCTTGAATGCTTCCAGCGTTGGACTGCTCACCACCTCTCAAGGCAGTTGGTTCCACTGTCCTACTGCTCTAACTGTTAAAAAGTTTTATCATCATATTCAGCCTATATTGGACTTCCTGTAGTTTCAGCCCATTATTACGCACCCTGCATTCCGGGATGATGGAGAGCAGATCCTGCCCTTCCTATCTATGGTCATCTTTTAGGTACAGCAGAACATTGGATAATGTTATGACTTAGTTCCACAAGTCATGAAGTTATCTGATTTTTAGCGTTGTCCGATACATTGATCGAACGTTAAAAAAAAGCCTTGTTCCCTTTCCAAAGAGGAAAAGGAACAGGGGGGAGATCAGGTTGGCTTGGGGAGGGAAAGCTCCCTCCCTCCCCAAGCAAACCAGGGATCCACGGGGCTCGGGGGGGCTTCAGGGGACAAACCGTGCAGCCCCGTGGTTTGTCCCCGAAGTCAAGCTCAGCCCCTGCCATTGCTAGCCAGAGCTGAGCTTGACTTCGGCAACAACCCGCACGGTAGCGTGGGCTCTTCCCGAAGTCAAGCTAAGCCCTGGCTAGCAATTGCTAGCTGGATCAGAGTTTGACAGCTAAGCCCTGGCTAGTGATCACTAGCCTGAGCTCAGCTTGACTTCGGAGACAACGCGCGCATGTTCTTGCCAAAGTCAAACTCAGCTCCGGCTAGCAATCGCTAGCCGGAGCAGAGTTTGACTTCTGCGACAACGCGCGCAGCCTAGCTAGCGGCATCGGACACAGCCTGGACGGGGTTCGGAAGAAGCCTAGCGCAGCCCAGCTGGGCTCCACTAGGCTTCTTCCGAACCCTGTCCGGGCTGTGTTTGAAGCCTAGCGGCGCCCAGGATAGCTAGCCTGGGCACTGCTAGGTTCCGAACACAGCCTGGACAGGCTGTTGATGAAGCCTAGAGGCGCTCAGGCTAGCTAGCCTGGGCGCCGCTAGGCTTCATCCAGCGATCACTCCTTTCCCCTGACCTTAGTTCAGTAGCAGTGATCCATCACGGGGTGGTAGTGGATTGGGTAGATGTTCTACCCAATCCAACACCCCCCCACACACACACAATTGGCTCGGATAACACTATAGAATTGTTATCCAGAATAGTTATCCGATACAAGTTTTTTCCAAAAAACTTGCATCATTATCCGATTCTAGAGTTATCTGATCCAATCATTATCCGGTGTTTTACTGTATTTGAAGAGTGCTATCATATCCCCTATGTGAAGTCAATTCCAACTTATGCTGATCCTTTTCAGGGTTTAGTAAGTACACAGTACTTACTAAAACGTAACTTCACTGAACCCCCATTCCTTGCCCAAAAAAACCAAACTCAAGTTTACAGGTAATCAAACTATTAGCAGCTCCTTGCCTTCAAGCTCTGTACAACATTAACATCATGGAACTGAAGTTAACTCCACAATCACACTTACTAACACTCAGCTTTTGCTCAAGGCTCTCAAATCCATCCTCACTGACCTCTCGAAAGGCAGACTGAAAGATCCTTGAAGCACAAGTTGGGGTGTGTGTGTGCACACACACACATGCATGCACACACACACGCACGCACACACACACACACCAACTTGTTTGTGTGTGTGTGTGTGTGTGTGTGTGTGTGTGTGTGTGTGTGTGTGTGTGTGTGTGTGAGAGAGAGAGAGAGAGAGAGAGAGAGAGAGAATACTGTTATGGTTTTAATATGTTTTCTGCCAACTGGCTTTGTTTATTGTGTTTTTTTCTTGTGTTTTTATTGGCTATTATGGGATAGTTTTTAAAATATTCTTTTATAGAAACAAAATGTATATATACATTGTAAGCTGCCCTTGAGTGGTGCTTGCACCAAAGGGGTGGGATATAAATGTGAATGAATGAATGAATGAAATGTTACATTATTCTGCAGGGACCTGTGTGCCTTTGAGGGTTTTTTGGGAAGAAACAATGCCTAATGTAAAAAGAGAATCAAAGCAACAGCAGCTGCTCCTTCAAGGAAGCATCAGACCTAAAGAGTGACAGAAACAAGAGATGCCCCGTGACAGAGGACGGGCTCACCTGCCATGTTCCTTGCTAGGTCGGCCAGCTTCCCTTCTGGGTAATAAAGCTCAGTGGCTGTACAGAGGGCCTGCTGCCAGCTGCCACTGATCAGAAAGGCATCCAGCGCTTTCTCAAACGCACCACAGCGAAAAAAGATCAGCCCTCCTTGCTCCGGCAGATGTTTCTGGATCAAATATTCTCCATAGGCATAGCTGACTGTCTGCAAATTGAAATGGCAAAGGAGTAGGTGCTGTTTTTATATCTGACATGAGGAGGGCACTGAATACCCACAGATTTAACATATAGCAAGAATCATTGCCCCACTTTCCTGACTACAATGATTTTGTGTGATTAAATAAAAAACCATTTGTAGTGGTAAGCTTATTTATAAAATGTAAATAGCAATAGCAATCACACTTCTGTACTGCCCCATAGCGCTAAGTGCACTCTTGGAGTGGTTTATGGGTAGTTAGCATTTTGCCCCAAACATGCTGGGGATTCATTTTACCGACCTTAGAAGGATGGACGGTTGAGTCAACTTTGAACCCTGGTCATGACTGAAATCCAGAGATCACTTGGGGGTGATTTTGAAGGTGCCATTACTCATCTACCTTCCGTTCTTGCAGGATACTGGCCAGGACTCCCCATTTCACCATGGAGACAGAGCTGACAGACCCAACATACAATATTCCGCCATGAGGTCTATGTGTGAAAATCATGGAGAACGGTATTTTTGCAACAAGAGAGAGGGTTGCTTCATCCTACATGCAAGCAAAGATGTCTCCACCACTGGGTAAGCATATTATATTTTAGAAAAATCTATTCAGATAAGGGTTTACACCATGCCCTGGTGGCACAGTGGTTAAACTGATGTACTGCACCCCAAACACTGTGATTTCAGTCATGACCAGGGTTCAAGGTTGACTCAACCATCCATCCTTCTAAGGTCGGTAAAATGAATCCCCAGCATGTTTGGGGCAAAATGCTAATTACCCATAAACCACTCCAAGAGTGCACTTAGCGCTATGGGGCAGTACAGAAGTGTGATTGCTATTGCTATTCACATTTTATAAATAAGCTTACTACTACAAATGGTTTTTTATTTAATCACACAAAATCACTGTAATCAGAAAAGTGGGGTAATGATTCTTGCTATATGTTAAATGTCCACCACACACAATTTCTATGAATGGATGAAAATCAGATATAAATTACACTGCACAAGAACGATTTTGTTTCTGGGAATAACACATGTGATTTACATGATAGCGAGTGTGCTAATTCCAAATCTGAACTCAGAATTTTCCTACACATACAGGTTTTGAGGTAAGCTATAGCTGTTCAAATGGTCACTAACTGGGTAATGTATTTTTACATGGGAACATTATAACAGTTGCAGCTACCGATGCCTGCTGCTACCTCAGTTGAATCACATCCCCTGATGGCATGCATGTTCCGCAGCGGCTGGTCTTGTCAAGGCAAGTCAGTGAGCTGACTTCAGAAATAGGTATATAAGGCGAGATGAACCAAGGGCTTGTCTCTAGTGCAAAAGTATCTTATTGGATAGTACAGCTAGGCCACAGTGAGTCTGTTTTGAGTTAAAAATGAGTAGGCACAGCTATGTTAATAAACTGGATAATTTTTGCTACATTTATGGCAAATATAACCCACATGATCAACACAAGAACCTAACGAAGAGGTGAGATTTGCTAACTTAAGATCCTAACATCCTAGACCCTTGATGGCAAACCTTGGCACTTCAGGTGTTCTTGAATTTCAATTCCCAGAAGCCCTGATCAGCAAGAGTGCTGACTTGGGCTTCTGGTCATTTAAGTCCAAGAACACTTGGAGTGACAAGGTTCGTCATCACTGTCTTAGGCAGAATTGGACTTCAGATTTGGATTCAGTGCACTTGATTTACTATAGGACACATGGATCAGACCAGTGATGGTGAACCTTTTAAAGACTGAGTGCTCAAACTGCAACCCAAAACCTACTTATTTATTGCAAAGTGCCAACACAGCAACATGAAAGGAAACACTCCCATTGGGCTGCTGGGCAGAGGGGTGGGGTGAACCCTGTGCTGGGGTGACTGCACAAGTGCCCACAGAGAGGGCTCCAAATGCCACCTCTGGCACACATGCCATAGGTTTGCCACCACTGCATTAGGCCAAGTAGCAGACAATATTTATTTTTTTGTGATGCAGTGTTATAAAAAGAAAAAAAATTAACTATATTACTGAGTTTCTCAGAGAGCCACACACCCCATATATTTCTCAGGACGGCCTGGATCTTATGGAACACCATTTGGAAAACTGGCCCTAAGGCAGAGGAGTCCAAAATTTAATCTTGTGAAGCAAGGAGGAGGAACCTATGGCCCTTCAGATGCTGATATGCTATCACTGCCGTCATTCTAGGCTAGCTGGCGTTGATAGAAATTGGACTTTCTTATCAGTGAAACAACACCTGGAGGACCAAAGGTCTCCCAGCCCTGTTCTAAATTACTGGAAATGACATGTTCTATTAAAAAAAAACCCTTCTTGCATTGGATAAGCCACACATAAGACATTATGCTACTAGAGGATCCTGTTTCCTTCCAGCAAAAAGAACCACATTTTTCAAACGAATGAACAAGTACAGGGAATGTTAACTAGGCAGTGCCATGCAAGGCTTGTAGTAACATGCACTTCATCTCAGTATTTGGGTTCCCTATTCTCAAAATTATGGGTGGATGAATAAAAGAAAATGCCAGTAGGAAGAACCCCACACATACCTTGTACTCCTGAGTGTCTGGCAGATACAGTTTCAAGGCTTCCTTAAACAACTTCTGATCCACCACCAAGTTCAAGAACTCTGAAAAATGCTCTGGCCCTAGAGAAAAATACAATAAAACACATAATCTTATAATTAGGAGAAACCAAAGTCCTGCATATGCTCCTAAAAGTCAACTGGGACCGACTTGGAAGGTCTTTGGTAAGTTGAGTGTTGGCTCCAAAGCATTGCATTTAAAGCACCTGAGAATTAGCACTCAAATCCTAATTCTCAGGTGTAGAGCAAGCGAAACAAGCAATGGGCTCTGGTGTTCCAAAAGAAAGAATTTAGTATAGTTGTTCTTTCTCAGATCCATTTAGCTTAGCTTTTAGGACTGGCAGGAAGAAATATCTCTGACTACAGACTCAATTATGGCAAATCATGGTTTACACCAAACCACAGGGAAGAAGCCTACATCAAGATGTTGCTTCCCAGCACGTAACAGGAATGTCAAGGTCTTGAGCTGCTTGTCTGCTTATATCTTTCTTTCCCTCAATATTTGGCTTCATAAGTTCACTCTGCTTTCAGGCGGCTGTAGCCTCAAGAAACAGGGGATAATGGTCCTAAACTGGGACTGGGCAGCAATAGGTGACTTAAGATATACAGTGGAACCTTGGTTAACATCATTAATGCATTCTCTGGGATGTTTGTTACAGCAAAAATTATTTTAAGCAAATTTCCCATAGGAATGCATTGAATGCAATTTCCCATAGGAATATATTGAAAACCAAATAATCTATTCCAAAAAAAATTCTGTAAACCGAGCCACTATTTTCTATGAATTTCCATTTGTTATGTGATTTTTATGTTACCTGAACCGTTTGTTAACTGAGGTTCTACTGTAATGGCGAACCACAGCAATCTGCAGCTCAGCTTCAAACCACTAGTTAAAGGTCTCTGTTAATTTTACATCAAAAGGCTAATGAAGTCATCAGCTGGGGCAATTTCGGGAGAACTGAACAACAGCCCATTCTGTCCTGAGGCCCCTATGGATCCCAAGTAAACATTCATGTTATCAGGGATCTATAAGATCATGAGGCAAGAGAGGAAAGTCTTGAATAGCCAGCAAATTGCCCTAGCTGATGACTTCAGCCTCATGCCATAGAATAGTGGTGTCCATTGGCACTACAGGTGTTTTCCCAGAAGCCCAAGTCAACACACCTGCTGATCAAGGCTTCTGGGGATTGCAGTTCAAGAACATCTGGAGTGCCAAAGTTGGCCATCACTGCCATAGAACAGGATTCAACCATTGTTTGGTTCATCTTCAGTTTAATTGTCACACCAAACCACAGTGTAACATTAAAAGGTAAAACAACAACCCACAAATGCACCTACCACATTTACTGAGATGCTGGAGAGCCTTTGGATACCTCTTCAAATATTTATCTATAGAGTATCGCTGGTAATTGCTTTCCATTTTCTTAAGTTTATTTAGAAATGGAAGATACTCCTTAGGATCCTGCAAAACAATAAAGTGAAGTTGTGTGTGCGTGTGTGTTTTAAGGGATGGGCTATAGCTGCCTTGATGCAAATGACTACATGGAATTTGTAAGAGCTTGCTTGGTTCCAAATCAAGAGAAAGAAGTTGATTTGCAACCATCAAATCTACAATCTAGATCTGAGCTGAAACTCTGCTTCCTCTTCTATACAGTAAAACACCAGATAATGATTGGATCGGATAACGCTAAAATCGCATAATGTTAAGTAATCTGGGGAGGAGAATTGGATCGAATAACGTTAAGGTCCTATGGGATGGATCGGATAACAATCGCTAAAGCCTGTGCGGTTACAATGTATCTCTATGGAGCTTTAACGTTATCCGATACCTCCCATAGGATTTTAACATGCATCGGATAACACTAAAAATCGGATAACACCAAGATTGTGGAACCAAGTCTTAGCGTTATCCGAGGTATTACTGTACTGTACTGTACACACAATCTGCTGCCTGACCCTGAAGTGTCTGCTTTTCTTAGCCCTCAATCCCAGTTAGCTGTCTAAGGGGGCGTCGTCCAAGTCCAGCCCAGTTAGCTGTCTAAGGGGGCATCGTCCAAGTCCAGCCCAGTTAGCTGTCTAAGGGGGCATCGTCTAGCCCACGGCTGGAAAAGGTTGAGAACCCCTGATCTGGGTCATCAGAAACAAACTCTTTAAATGGCAACATGGTCAAAAAGAGACAGAGGTCAGAGACAGCAAAGAAGAAAAGCAAGGATTGAGGATCTGTAAGAAAGGTGTGTTTGCGAATACTGAGAAAGAATTGGGTAGTGGTGCTAAGCAATTTTTGCACATATTTTGAATTCTAATAAGTTTATTTTAACAATAACAACAGGTCAAGACATAAGACAGCGTTTCCCAAACTGTGTTCCATGGAACACTGGTGTTCCACAGACCGGTGTTCTCCAACCTTCGGGTTTGAGACTTCAATTCCCAGAAGCCTAAGTCAATTCCCCAAAGCACTGATCAGCCAATGTATTGACTTAGGCTTCTGGGAATTGAAGTCCAAACACCAAAGGTTGGGGAACACTGCCATAGAGGACTTCAGTTTCCAAAAGCCTTAGCCTGCACAGCCAACACTGAAGACTTCTGGGAATTGTAGTCCAAGAATACACAGGGACCCAAGTTTGGGAACCACTGACATAAGATATGAGCTATGCAGAAATTAAACATGCCATGAGAAGTTACCTTCTGAGATTTCTCAGCAACCATGAGGACTAAATCAAAGTCATACGTCCCCAATGAATGGTCGTACAATTCACTGACATCCACCAAATAGAGCAAGTACTTCAGAGCTTCCTCAGCACTGATGGATCCAGCGGCCACCGGAGCTTGCTCTGCAGTTTTAAAGACAAAATCTTTTATAAGTCAGCCTTCCTTTGCATAGTAACAGTGGATTCGACCACCAAACCAGATGATGAAGCAGTAGAATAGGAATTTTGAACCTGCGGCCCGTGACACCATTTCATGTGATTCCCCAGGAAGTGCTATGTGGTGGATGAAGGGCAAAATAGCTATCTGGCCCCTGAAGCTGTCTGAGGGAGCATGACCTGGCCCACAGGCTTTAAAAGGTTGAGAACTCCTCCACTAGAACCTTCCAAAGAAATCTATCTACTGATTTAACATATGAAGGCCAACATCACAAATTGACGGTTAAAATGCCTTAGCATTTAGGTCCTGACTGATGCAGGAAGATGCTTTTCAGGATACCAGTTTTAATGACAAGAGCAGAACAGCACTCTTTTGATTATTTGTTTCCATTCCTTTCTCCACATTTCTTCACAAGAGATTCTAATTCAAAGTAAAATCAAGGTGAAATAATGCAATTAAAGCACACTGGAGCAATTAAAAAAAAAAATCAAGGGTATTGCATTAGATCCAAGCATGGAGCATCAAATCCATGGTTTACTGCATAGATAATGTAACAAGACTTTGGCCAGCCTCACACTTTAGAAGTGGTACATTACATTTTAAGAAGTCAAAATATAAAAGAGTAGCAAAGGAAAGAAATGAAACCCGTTCTTTCATGGGTACACAAACATAGGATGGGAGAATTTCACATGATGTCTGAACCAGGGTTTATGAGTTACAATCAAACAAGAACTCTTAAATTCACTCTAAACCAGGCTGTTAACTTACTAAATTTGCCTTCTCTGGATGCAATAGAACACAACTCCAGGCTCAGATATCATGCAAAAACCCCTCTTTCTTGGCTCACTTACTTGCTTACATAAAAGAATAGGTCAAGTAGGAGTTAACGTTCTGCTTATGGCCAATCTTGTTTAACAAGATGTAATGATTTATTTAACTGATGTGTGAATATGGCCAGTAAAAGGCACTCTCTTTAAAGCTTCCAAAATAAATTTAGATAAGTTGTAAAGGGTTGTCAAAATGATGATTTAGTTATTTATTAAATTGGTATTAGATGTAAGCACTAGTACACAAGTACATTGATGCTAAATATGTATCTCACAATGATAACATGTATAAATCTGTGATTAACATAGGTATTATTCGGTATTAATAACTTGTGTCTATCATTTTTACTAAAATACTGATTGCTGGTAGTATGTACTTACTACATTACAGTACAGTGGTACCTCGCTTAAAGAACATAATGTGTTCCACAGGATTGCTCTTTAAGCGGGTTTGCTCTTTAAACGAAACACCTTTGTAAGTGACCAATTGTGACTTCTGGTGGGGGGAGGATTGCAAACCCCGAGTTAGTTGTTAAGCGAGTTTTTGTTGGTTTTATTTGTTAAGCAAAGCAAACATTCAGAGAAAATTCTGCTCTTTAAGCGAGTTACTCTTTAACCAAGGTGCTCTTTATGCGACGTTTGACTGTACAGTTGTACCTCACTTAAAGAGCATAATGCGTTCCACAGGATTGCTCTTTAAGCGAGTTTGCTCTTTAAGCGAAACACCATTGTAAATGACCAATTGTGGGGGGGATTGCAAACCCCGATTTATTTGTTAAGTGAGTTTTTGGTTGGTTTTGTTTGTTAAGCGAAGCGAACATTCAGAGAAAATTCTGCTCTTTAAGCAAGGTACTCTTTAAGCGAGGTTTCACTGTACAGTAAAACATCAGATAACGCTAAAACTTGGTTCCACAAGTCTTGGTGTTATCCGATTTTTAGTGTTATCCGATGCATGTTAAAATCCTATGGGATGGATCGGATGTTAAAGCTCCACAGAGATACATTGTAACCGCACAGGCTTTAGCGGTTGTTATCCGATCCATCCCATAGGACCTTAACATTATCCGATCCAGTCGTTATCCGGTGTTTTACTGTACAGTAAAACCTCATATAACACTAAAACCTGGTTCCACAAGTCTTCGTGTTATATGATTTTTAGTGTTATCTGATCCTCTATGGGATCCATAGAGATACATTGTAACCACACAGGCTTTCGCGGTTGTTATCTGAAGCATCCCATAGGATCTTAATGTTATCTGATGCAATTCTTCCCCCCAGATTCCTTGATGTTATGCGATTTTCGTGTTATTCGATACTAATGTTATATGAGGTATTACTGTATATGTAAAATAAAATGAGCTCTGTTGATTACTTACATCTACAATTCTCCCTACTAAAACCAAGCACCCGGTGTTCACCATCAGTTTCAGATTTAAACTAAAGATAGGGACTGCAGTGGCTTAACTGGTTAAGATACTGAACTTGACAACTGAAAGGTCAACAGGTCAGCAGTTCAAGACCCGCATACTACACGACAGAGTGAGCTCCCTTCTCTGTCCCAGCTCCTGCGAACCTAGCAGTTCGAAAGCAAAAAACTGCAAGTAGATAAATAGGGACCACTTCAGTGGGAAGGTAAACAGTGTTCTGTGCACTCTGGTGTCTAGGCATGCCTGCCACATGTCTGCAGATGCAGACAGCGCTGGCTCTTTAGATATAAATAGAGATGAGCACTGGAGTCGGATACGACTGGCTTTTGAGCAAGGGCAACCTTTACCTTTATTTAGTTTACAATGACCAAGTTCACATTAACCTCGTTCAGAGGGGAAAATCTATGGAAACAAAGTCAGCATCTGTTAAGATGCCAAGGGCATGACTGAGGAATTAGCAAGACATCCTGAGGTAAATGTGGATATTATCTGTAACGATATACAAGCCCACCTTCCCCAGACAGCTTTGAAGTTTTAGTGCTTAACAAATCAATCCAAATTGAATACCGTACCTCGAAGCTCACGAATTTTCTGCAGTACAATTTCCAGTTCTGGAGGGTTCTTTTTTACGTGAGAGGTCAGTATGGACAAGCAATATCTAAAATGTCAGAGATAAAATGTTAAAACTGGAGAATATCCTGGCCTCTCATTTCTGTCAGGACAAAAGATTTTCCCTGAGGTAGAACTGCCAAATAGGTCAATCTTAGAAGAAATCAACCCTGACTGCTCCTTAGAAGGTCAAATAGTAAAGATTAAGCTAAAGTACTTTGGACATCAAATGAGAAGAGAGGATTTGCGTGAGAAAGCCTTGATGCTGGGAAAGGTGGAGGGCAAAAGAAGAAGGGGGCAGCCAAAAATGAGATGGCTAGATGGCATTGTGGACACAATGGGCACAAAGCTGAGCGAGTTGAGGAGAATGGTGGAGGACAGAAGTGCCTGGCGGACAGTGGTCCATGGGGTCGCAAAGGGTCGGAATCGACTGTGCGACTGAACAATAACAAGGAACCGCCAATGAAATTTTAGCCAAAAAGGAAACTCCAAAAAGAACATCAGAGTTACACAAAGAGGAAAAGCAGCCAAAACATTTTAAGGAGACCCAAAGAAGTTTTGTCAGGATGAGCAGAATTTCTTGGGGCAGTTTGAATTGTATTAATGATTTAAGCCTCAAGCCAAACTGGAAGCAAATTTGGAATTCAGGCAAAACATCCAAAACATTGTGAAGAGCAAAATATTTATGACACAAATATTTTTTGTTTGTTAAATGTATTTATGGATTATCACTCAGAGATCTACCTTCGTAAAGTCACAGAAACATAGAAACAGAACAGCAAACATGTCAAATCAGCAGACGTTAACTATGAGATAATAGTTTTGAACTATACCTCCAAACCACCAGTCTAGAGAGATTTCTATTTGCAGAAGGAAACTAGCTTCATGGAGAGGTTTGGTCTCCTCATGTATGGGAGAAAACAGTGGAGAAAGTGAGGGCACCCATGCAGTGATGAGCCAAGCCACCTCGCCTGCTCAGTCTCCAACCTTTCCAGTGGACAATGAGACTCTGAAGCCGTGATGGCAAACCTTGGCACTCCAGGTGTTCTTGGACTTCAATTCCTAGAAGCCCAAGTCTCTGTGAATCCACACATATGGGTTTACTGCACAAGTAAGCCCTGGTATCGTAGTGTTTAAACTGCAGTACTGCAACCAAAAGGTTGTGAGTTCAATCCTGATCAGGGCTCCAGGTTGACTCAGCCGTCCATCCTTTTGAGGTTGATAAAATGAGTATCCAATATGTTGGGGCAAAATGCTAATTAATGTGTGAACCGCCAAGATAATGCACTAACCTATCTGCATAGCACCATCCTCGGTTCCCTTCCTAATCACACTAAGAATGTGATGGAACGCTAAGAACCAGTTTTAATTTTATAGAAACATTCTACGATCATATGTCCAGTACTTAGCAGCATTGATGTTCTCCATGGCTGTTCTCATAGCATCACAGATGAGGTCAACTTTTCTCTTGTTAGAATTGTGCAGGTCACAGGCACTGGCAGGATCTAGAGGTGGATACATGGTCTTGGTGAAATCTTCCTCTCTAGAAAGGAGCATGTAACAGGCAGGCAGGTTAGCTTTCAGTAAACCCATAAGATCAATAGGAATACAAGATAAATCAGGGATCCTCAATCTACTGCCCATGGGTCAGATTCGGCCCATGGCACCAAATCATCCTGCCCAGGACCTTGTTCCAGCCACTGCCGCCACCTCAATCCATGCCCCCTCCACTTGGCTTGGTGTGTCCCTAACAGAGCTCCATAGCAGGATAGATGTTGTAAGGCATACAACATCTGCCCTGTTACGGAGCGCCCTTAGGAACAAGGCAAGCCAAGTGGAGGGGACAAGGATGGAGGCAGCAGTGGCAGAAGCATCAGATGCACATGGCTGCCCACATCTTTCCCATGGACCGCTCTGGCTGAGCGCAGGCGAGAAGGACAGCCTGGAACCCTCTTTCACCCATGCCATGCAGCTCCTCCAGGCATGGGTAGAGTGGTGGGGTAGAGTGGTGGATGGCTTGGGGTAGTCACCAGTGGTGGTGAGACCAGCAGTCTGGTCCTTCAACAGTTTGATTTTAAGTCAATAAATGACTTAATATATCTCCCACTTCCCCTCTCAAAATTGCTTTGTTTTTTTAAAAGCAGAAGCAAATTGTAAGGTGTACTGTCTTAATTGTTTAGTCGTTTGAACTAAAGGAGGACACACATATTTGAAGCTTCTTATTCTTCTTATTCAACTTGGAATGGCAAGATCCAGCAACCAAAAGCAAGTGCAACTGGTATATATTCCTAGTTAAAGCCTAGGAAGGATTCTGAGCATACGAAGGATTTTGTTACCAGACTGAACAAATTCAAGGTCCTTTCCCCACAATAGTCTACTCCTGATCACGTCTAGCTTTCTTCACTTCACAGACCCATTTATGTGAGGAAGATTATTTTGTTGTTGCTACTCTTTAAGAATACTGGAAGTCAAAGTTCCCTGCTGAAACTCTTCAAGAGATCTAACGAGAGATCTTTATTTACCTCTCATTTTAAACACAAGCACAGGACAAAGCAAAGGAATACTCACTTCAGCTCTGTGAGAAACAAGTTGATATGATTCACAGAATCAATTTGTTGTATGAATGTTTCCACATTTTTCAGGAAAACCTGAAATGAAACTGTTTTATTAACTTACTGATCAATTGATTAAGTACGCAAAACATTTTTAATAAGCAAAAGGAACTCAATGTAGATTTTGTGCATATGTATGTATTCACAGTCACTCTACAAATGCAATATGCATGGGTTATGACCTGTGTAACTCTTTCAAGCATATTATTTATACTTCAGGATACCTCCCTGTCTCCTAACCAGCAAAAGGATAAGGAATTCATCTAAAATATAACAAAAAGGAAAATCCACCTTTGGAGTCACTGTTCTTACCAATATACAAATTTGAATTGATAAATCAGTAACATAAGATTCATAAAAGTTGTATCCATCTCTAATGCTAAGTGCTCATTTCTGTTTATAGCCAAAGCTATGCCTGAAGACCTGAGTGCATGAAATTCTGTTTACCTTCCCACCAAAGTGATACCTATTTATTTACTTGCAATTTCTTGCTTTCGAACTGCTAGGTTGGCAGGAGGTTCATATAATTGTTCAAGCCAGACCTCTTTAGTAATATTGATGAATATTCAAGTTGTGCCCAAGACAAATTTGTTTGTTCTTCTTAATTTGATACTGTCTATTGATGCCAGCTGTATATTTCAGTTTATAAACATCCATTTGCAGCCTCTACCACTATTCCCTAAGATGCGATCTGAATAAAATAACAACAGCTGTACTCAAACCTACCTTTGGATTGTGGTCATAAATGAGATTAAGATTGATTCTCAGCTTCCTCATACATTCAAAGGCTTCTTTAAACTGGAGTCTGGTAGAACATGGAGAATGGGGACATGTCAGTTCAAATACAATCACGGGAGGAAAAAACACACATACAGTAAAACTCCAGGTTACGGATGCCTCGGGTAACGGAAAACTCAATTTATGGAAGGAAATTCTGAAGAAATTATGTCCTGATTTACGGGAAAAGTTCACATTACAGACAGTTGGGGGGGTTTATGTCACTTTTCACAGTGGTGGGAGGGTGCTTGGATTATTTACGCTCCTGTTTTGGAATTTTTCATTGCATTTTGGCTCCAGCAGAAGCTCTCAATGCAACCAGGAAGTACCAGAAATTTACCCCACCCCCATCAGCTGTTCAGCAGCACTTTTCCTGCAATTACCAGGGCTGGCTGCTAGATGGCGATGTCAAGAATGTGACAAATATGCATTAAAAATTAAAAATATCAGCTCCAGAGCTCACTAAAATGTAAAAAAAAAACAACAAAAAAAAACCACACACAACACACAACCCCACATATTTTTTTCTGTTCCAAACTCTTTCTAAAGGGCACTTTGGAATTATTCACTGTGTTTTTGCCACTTTAGAAAGAGTTTTCAACAGGAAACAAAAGTTTTTTTTTGTTGCTCTTTTCTAAACTCTGGAACTTTTTTTTTTTATTTTCAATGCATTCCTATGGGAAACCATGCTTCGCTTCACAGAAAAATCACTATAAGGAAAACCCCTTGGAATTGATTAATTCCATAACCAGGGGTTTTACTGCATCTTTATGATGTACATGTAGGTATAAGCCTTGCATGTAGTGAAACCAGTCAGTTTAACTCACCGGTCCAGCCACTTCCGAACTTGGGCCAAAACAAGAGCTCGATGATGAATGGTTTCTAGATTTCCTCTTGGCATCTATAAAAAGATTGCAACATCAGGACCCTCACCTCATCCTGCCACCAAGACTGTCTAATTCCAATAGCAGAGGACAGCCGTCCAATTGCAATCCATGTTTACGTTGCTCACTTTCAGTTTTGTTTTGACTTCATGCAATCCTTCATAGCATGTCGATGTTGGTAGCTGGACAGGCAGAATTATAAGTGTAATACATCAACAACAAATAGCCATAGTGAGGCAGGTCCATAGTTGAGTTTTTCTTATTTAAAATGACAGGTTCTTTTCATTCTCACCCTGCCCCTCCATAGTTCAGCACATTGGACAGCTCCTTTGACCTAGAACTCAAGAGCGGATGGATTGTTCCCACAAAGCCAGACCACTAGCCTTTGATAGAACATTTTCAGATGTTAATTTGGGAGGAAATGTACCAAATTCCATTCTCTAACCTTTATCATTCTTCTAGTTTGGAAACACACTGTAGTGTACTAACTTGATGTGTGTAAGACATGTATTTCAAGGACAGCCTTATTCCACCACCACAAAAAAAGAACTGAAATATAGTTTAGAAATATGTCACTGGCATCAACCTTATTTCCCTTATCTACAAGAGAGGAACAATCTCATGGACAGCTCTTACTAGAGTATACTAAAATACTGAAGGTAGAGGGCATAGCACGCCATAATGCTGCTCAAGAATACCTGCTTATGAAGAACATGTTCAGTATTCTATTGCAACCCCAGCATGCAGTGACCAGAGAGACAGGAAAGAGTAGCCTGAACTAAAGGAAGTTGTTTTGCACTGTTTGCCTCTAATTACAATCAGAAAGGTTCTTTCCTACTTCAGGGGTCACCTGACCCTATTTGCATGTCTTAAGGCCTTTGTTTGTTCTGGCCTTCTCTTCCTTTTCTGTCCTTTTCGATCTCCTCCATCTTCCAGGCCACATGGCTGGCGGAAAGATTTTACTTCTTTCTAAACTAACTTCCTCAAGATTCCTGAGCAGATTTGTATCTTCTGACCTCATTTTGTGAGTAAATGTTATTTTTCGTTCTCTCAAGTATCTAGTCCAAGTGTGTTTATTAGCTGGGCTAAAAAAGGGTGAACTGGGAGTTTTGCATTTGAACATAAAATTGCCTACAGCTTGTCCCGCACTGATATGCTGCTGCTACAAATAACTTAACAGAACAATGGCGCAGCTTCCCCTTTTCCCCAACGTGCTAGCTTTCCATGTGGGAAAACATTAACCAATGATCCACCTGACCCAAAGCATGAGTCGTCCGCTACTCCAATGTCTGCACAATATAACTCTCTTATTTGTGTATCCATGTTTTTGTGTGTAACAAAGACATCAATATCAGAGCAAGGTGCTTGGGGCTACAAGGGTAAACAGAGAAACTGACCTGCAATATTAGCTTTGTATCTTGAGGCACAATTGTGACTATCCGGGAGCCTCTTTCAATCTTGCGCAGTGTCTCAATGTTGGGGACAAGTGTGCTGCCCAAGCTTGCCTGCAATGCTAAAAGTGCCACAATCAAATCTCATCTCAAAATGAAGAATATCTCATCTATCTGACTGCTTTAAATGAATGAGGATGGACAGGGGACATAGTGCCCGGTGTGCCCAGAACCTACATCAATTTAAAGGAAAAAATGACTGAGGACCAACAGCAGGCAGTTTAAAGTTCCTGCCAGCAAAATGCCCATACACATAGCAATGTTGATACTGAAAGGCCGGTACAGCTAGGCAACAGAAATACAAAGAGCATCTTTTAAATACATTTTAAACAACTTTTTCCGATAATGGACTAGCAAAGTATTGGGCCTGGCATGACCATTCTCTTTGTGGAATGAGAAAGAGAATTACCCCCAAAAGACCACTAAAAATACCAAAGGAAAGCCATTGCAGGGGCATAAACAGCTGTCTGTGAAACAAACATCAGGGAGTTTTTAATCGCTAGACAGGCTGGGGATGTTTACCTTTCAGGGATGTGTTCCTCAGGGACAGGCACTGGCAAGTGTGCGAGTGTGTGGTCAACAACAGGAAGTCATCCTGGACTGCAAAGGATGTGACATTTGAAGCAACCTGTGAAAAACAGTGGGGGTAGAAAACCCTTACAGCAGGGGTGTCCAAACTACGGCCTACTGGCCAGATCTGGTCCATGGCACCAAATCATCCAGCCCACGCCACCCTTGCCACTCCCAGAAGCAGAAGTAAAACGTGCCTGTGCATGTGCAAAACACTGCTGTAAACGCACTCGTGGCTATCGTAAATGTGGTCCATTGGGAGGAACCACATAACAGGTCTGCTGCGCAAAAAGTTTGGGAACCCTTGCCTTATAGGGTCATTTTGTGTTGTTTGCTACTGGAGAGAAGACATACAAGAGAGAACCATAAGAACAGTTAGTACCTCAGTGTCGTTAACGAAAAGACGACATCTGTCTGTCAAGCCAAAGATAGTTTCCTAGAAGGACAAAACCAGAATACAGTACTGGGTTAAAAAGTTAACCAGATACAGGTATGCGATCAATGAACTCTGAAATAAGAAGCAAAGCTGTTCACCAAGGCAATACTCATACTTCTCTTGCCCAGTGGCCTTAATAACAAAAGTACTGTACAGTATAACATTTGATAGGGAACTGCTTCGAGTAAAGAAACAACCAAAGATGTTATCCGCTGTGTGCGCTGAATCACATAACTTGGGATGTAACAGACATCTGCTGGGATTTCTTCTCTTGAAGCAATTTATTTCCAAACATTACACTGTCTGTGTTACTCTGCATAACTATCCATGGGGATTTTGACCACTAAAATGTATGCCTTTCTAAATTACACAAATTTCTGTAGCAGGCTACATAATTTATTATGTCTCTGCCAGGTATGTTCAAAACAGGAGGGAGAGGAGTTACCTATGATTGATTCTGAGTAGAGCAGCAGAAAGATGTAATCTTGATTTTGTTAGCTGGCTAGGCCAGGAAATACAGATACAGTATGCCTTTCTTGTTTTATCCAGGGAAAGGGGAAAAGTAAAAATGTTCATTTTTTATTTTTATAACTTTTTTCCTGAACTTTGATCTATTGTTCCTTTTTATAATAAAACTGACTTGTTACAGAAGACATGGTACTTTTTATATAGAGCAGTAGCTGATGGGAGAATTCCAGGGTTTTTTATTCTTTATTGGCAGTGCTACATATTGGTACCTAATCTATATTGCTATTTTCTACCTCTGTGGTGGTGAACCTTGGCTCTCCAGGTGTTCTTGGACTTCAATTCCCAGAAGCCCAAGTCCTTGTGAATCCACACATGTGGATTCACAGGGGTTTGGGCTTCTGGGAATTGAGGTCCAAGAACACGGGCAGTAAACCCATTCATGTGGATTCACAGAGACTTGGGCTTCTGGGAACTGAATTCCAAGAACAGCTGGAGTGCCAATGTTTGCCATCACTGTTCTACTTGATCTGGCTGGTTTGTAAGCATAAACAGTCAGTGACTGAAACCTAGCATAGATTTCTCTAGCCTGGAGCAAAAAAAGCCGGGGGGAAACCATAGCTGCTATGGACAGCAGCACACACTGAGTGGGTGAAAAAAGTTCTGGCCAATATGAGGCAACAGATCCTACCAGCTAGGTTTTTCCAACTCTCGTGTGAAATCATGTTCTGCAACAGAAGTGAAGTGTTACATCATAAGAATTCACAGGGTAAAAACTTTCCATAAACCAAGTATAAAGGAGAAAAAGATCCAGCAAAGGATGTAAAGAAGCAATATTTAGAGGCAAAAGTGGGGGACAGGGACACTAGGAATCTCTCACTCACATTCAAGAGTTCATATTCATTGCTTACTTACTTCACTGCCAACTGAAGCCAGCGCAGTCTGGATACACGGAGAGGGGAACCGTACAACTGAACCACTGCTGTTCACCCATGGTGTGACAATTGGAGGTTCAGCTCCTGAAATATAATGGAGAAATTTCATCAATCCTATATGATAAAGCTCCATTACCAGACACATATTACCAGATGCATGATGAGCCTCACAGAACTAGATAAGACAACCCACCAAAGGGCAGTACAAAAGCTGTAATAATAGAATAGACCCCAGTTATTCACATACCCAAGATGGAGTTTATTGGGTTTTAGACTGTAACAGAAGTGTGGCTTCTTTTGCTAGCAAAAGGTCACCTGTTTGTTTCACTCCCTTGGACCCGGATGGGAACAGATAGATTGGGAGATAGACTGATCATACCTACCCCAGAGATATTTCATGATTTGGCCATCAGAAAGTTGAAGAGCCACTACTTTGCTCTTTGGGTTGCAACACAAGCTGATTACGTCTCCCTCCACCGTCACAGGTGAGCTACAACAAACAGAAAGTCCTTCATGATATGCTCAGATACTGTCTCAGCAAACAGCCCAGCCCAGCCCAAAGCAGGTACTGAAAAGCAGACTGTGTAGGGAGCCAAATAAACTGGAGTAACAAACCACACTCACAGAATTATATACACTCGAAACCACACCACATTTTTGGTACTATTAGCCACAATCAGTAGCACCATTAAAATGCACAAGAGGTAGAATAACTTTCACAGCTTAGAAAAATTATCTTCCAGAATCCACCAGCCATTGTGGGGAAGGGTCTGGATGATTTGGAGAATTATGGCCCAAAAAGGTATCTTAACTAGAAAAAAAATTATGGACGTTCTGAAGTGAGAACAACATATTAGATAAACTAGAATTAGATTTGGATGAGGAAGACCGAGGTTCACCTCCCCAGCAAAATTGTGAATTCCACAAGCTGACTTTTAACTAATTACTGTTTTCTCAGCTCAATGTATTTTGCAAGACAAAATGATTCACCTTGGGAAGAACTGTGGGGCTTGCCTGGGAAAATGAATGGACATATAGAATAAAACCAACATCTTAATGCATATAATTTAAAAAGACAGCATTTCTATTGCTGAAGATACCCCCCCACACACACACACATTACTCTTCTGGAAGATTTCTTCACAGAAACCCTCCTTAAATGCTTTCCACAATTTATCTCTTGCATGATAATTTGTTACCAATATTACTGGTACCTATCTAGTTGTTGCTATTATTATACACTGTCCCATCTTTACTTTTTGTTATAGTTATACATACATATATAAATATATAATTACAATTATACAAAGAGCACTATTAACAGTTCTACATTTTTAAAAAAGTACATTCGATATATGCTCTTGAAAACCTTTTAAAAATGGCAAATGAGAGTGAGCAATTGCTTCTGCTTAGCAGGATCAACTTCTGTTAGTTTGCAGTCTGTGCCGGCAGAAACAAAAATTAACTATCACCTTACAACACTGAGCTATAATCCTGTCAAACCAGCTCCTCATGCATGGTGCAGTGAACTCAAAGGGTCTTTTCCAGTAGGATGACACCCTTTGGACTCAGCAAGAACCATGAGCCAAGACTACCTTATGTAACATAAGAAAGTTATTATCATTATTATGATGACAGCTGCAAGAATGTTAACTGCTAAAAAGTGGGAAATGTATAGACATTTAGGTTTGGAAGAATGATATAAAGCAATGCGGAATGTAGTGATTAACAAAAAACTAACATGCTAATTGAAATTGAAAAAAAATGTATTATTAAGAAAAACGAGTTTGCGGATATTAGGCGAGAATCTAAAGGAGTTAAACCTGGAAATGAATACATGACTGTTGGAAATAGAGGGAAAGACTCATGTAATTTGTATAACTGGTTTAAGTAATTGCTTTAGACAAGAAGTACTGTCCCCATGGTGATGGGTTTACACTGTATTTGTACTTATATGTCACGTGTAAATGATTTTTGTTGTCGTATGTTTTTGTTATAAAATAAATATATATACTGTATAAAATTTAAATAAGGTTACCGTATGTGCTCTCCGAGACACATTAACCACACTTCTTGAGCAGTTGCTCTGCTGTGGTGTTAATCATTCCCTAATGCAGGGGTGGCCAATCTTGGTGCTCCATGTGTCCTTGAACTTCAGCAGGAGTGCCGACTTGGGCTTCTGGAAATTGAAGTTCAAGGACACCTGGAGCACCAAGTTCGGCCACTCCTGCCCTAATGCAAGCAAGCCTATCCTGCAGAACCTGGTCTCCAAAAATCACAAACATTCACATAACCGAGGCCTGTGTAGATGCTCAAACACTCTGGTCCAAAAAGGCATTCAAAGTGGAAGGTTGCTGGGGCCTTCCATAACTAGGTGAGGTAATGAACCACAACAGATGTAAACATCTGTCCAGTACCTGATATCAACGTGTCCTTTTTCTGTGGATGAAGACAGATTCAAATGGTGGATGACAGTGTGAGCTGGAAGGCACCCCTGGCTAGCAGCTAGGAAGAGGTCATCTTGTAACCAAGTGAGCAGATGAAGCCACAGTGGATTCCTTGCATCTTTCTTTTGGTCAAGAGATACCCTGTGACAATTCCCATGAAGATGGTTACAGATTATATTCATATAGGCCATCACTTCCACATGTTCCATATTTTTCTAAACCATAGCTTGACAAATTACAAAAATAATACAGACAATACGATTCTCTAGTAAAACACCTTCCTCTCTTTATTTCAGTATCCAATTAAAACTTGGCACTGACTAAGCATTTGGCATGTAACCTCCCATTCTTCTGATGTAACCAAACTCCCCCCTTTTGATGAGATGTAACTTCCCCTTTTTTGTGGCTCAGTAAAAATAGATGCCTTGCTGGGTGCTGCAGGCAGAGATTGAGAGAGAGTCAGACCAAACAGATCAGACTGAGAGTCAGACTGATTTTTAAGCACCAGATCCAAGATTGCAGTCCTAATTCTTTCGCGCCAATTGGCAGGGCCGGACTCTGACAACATCCCACTTGAATCCATCTTGATGGAGGGCAGTAGCTTCATCAATACTGGCCTAGGACTGAGGAGGACTTTGTGTGCCAAAGGACTCAGGGCCAGAAAGTGACTGGAGGAACTGGCTCAGTGTCATGCTGTGATGCAGAAAGCAAATAGAAGGCCACTGCATTATGTTTCCAGGACAATCTTCATGGCTGATCGCCATGAGGATCACCAATATTTGGAATCGGACACGGCACTCAAAAGAAGAAGAAGAATACCTGTATGACTTTTCCAGCCAAGGAATGGCAGCAGAAGGGTTAGGTCTACTTCCACCAACTGCACCAATTTTAACTGTGGGATCTGTGTCTGTACGACCACCTGTCAAAGGGTTAGTAAACAGGAAAGAAATCACTGGACCAATTTGTACCAAAAGACATAAGCAGTAACAGGGTTTGTCCTCTCACAGATATGCTTTGTTTTCAGACTGGCTCCCAGGAAATCTGTCTGTAGGCGATTATGAAGATGAACTAGCATAAGGAACAGCCAGGCAGAAACATAGATTGCCAAAGATGATAAAGGAAACTTCTGCTATCATCGTGTAACAAGGCAGATGAAATGCAGCCCTCCAGATTTATTGAATCACAATTCCCAACTTAAGTAAGTGCCTGAAGGGTTGTACTTTGCTCACCCCATTATATGAGATAGCAGGAAAATCAGTAATTTTGTTCATCTCTTCCTTTAATTAGATCTGGGCAGGCTGCAGAGGATGGCAGATGACAGAGGAGTCTGGCATGTGGTGGCCCATGGGGTCACAAAGGGTCGGACTCGATTGTGTGACTGAACAACTTCCTTTAATTCCTGCCCCCCACCCACCACTATTTTAGCATTTGCTGCTTTCATCTATAATTCCAAGCATACCAAAACAGACAAGTTGTGATATGAAAGATATTTCCCCAACAGCCTAAAATATATAGAAATCTGTCATGAGAAATTAAAAATGAAATAGATAGATACCCATATATATTCAAGTATTGGCTGACCCCGAATATAAGCCGAGGTACCTAATTTTGACCTGAAAACCCAGGAAAATAGATTGACTCGAGTAGAAGGCAAGGATGGGAAATGCAGCAGCTGCTTGTGACTTTCAATAATCAAAATACGTGAAAATATGGTAAAATTAATTAAATGTTTGGCACGTCTCAATTTGATGCGGTCTTGGGATCCTCATGGTATAAGCCACGTATAAGCCGTTTCTCCTTTTTGGGGCTCATTTATGGGACTGAAAAACTAGGCTTATACTTGAGTATATACAGTAGATAGATAGATAGATAGATAGATAGATAGATAGATAGATAGATAGATAGATAGATAGATAGATAGATAGATAGATAGATAGATAGATAGATGGACGGATAGATGGATAGACAGACAGATGGATGGATGGATGGATGGAGAGAGAGAGGATAACAGCAGGATACCCCACAATCATGAAATCGATAAATCTTCTTGACCCAAGATTTCCACAGACGCAAGAACCTTTTTCTCTGGGAAGACAGCATAGTAGCATGTCAGCATTATTTCTGTGCACAGCGCATACCACTACAACACTGTGCAACAGTCTATGTACATTAATGTAAATGGACTGAGGATTCTCAGGAGGAGAAATCATTTTGCCCTTCAAAAATTTGGAAAGCCAGGAAATCCAGTTACTAGCAACTTGTGCTGAATTGTTCAAAAGGCCAGCTTATAATAGTGAACCCTTATTGTCTGGTTATCTGTAATGGGGCTTTTCTAACACACTGTCCTGCTTTATAAGCCTGGAGCCTCCTGAAAGCTTACTGGGCATCACACCCTGTGATTATAAGCCAGCTTTACTGACAGACAGTCCTCATATCACTACTGTTCACTGCCTTGCAACTGGTAGGGGCCACTAAAGTGGCCACACAAGGCAAAGACCGAGACCCCATGAAGCAGAGCAGCCTTCCATGTGTGAACTGGCTGTGGATCCTAGGTTATCTAACTCAGACTATGCAGAATACAGAGGCCTCGTAACAGTTTTACACTAATGTAGGAAGGTGTTCCTGGAACCTAAAAGGTAAAGGTCTCCCTTGCTCAAAAGCCAGTCGTATCCAACTCTAGGGGGCAATGCTCATCTCCATTTGCAGCCCTAGAGCCAACGCTGTTTGCGTCTGCAGACATTTCCATGGTCACGTGGCAGGGCATGACTAGACACCAAAAGCACAGAACACTGTTACCTTTCCTGCCAACGCAGTACCTATTTGTCTACTTGTAATTTCTTGCTTTTGAACTGCTAGGTTGGCAAAAGCTGGGACAGAGAATGGGAGCTCACTCTTTCACGTAGAACTCAGGTCTCAAACTGCTGATCTGCTGACCTTCTAGTCATCAAGCTCAGTGTTTTAACCACTAAGCCACCGCAGGGCCTTCCTGGAACCTAAGGAATTGTGAAAATACTAGTACCAAACACAGGCACTTTCTCTCTTAGAAATCAAGATTTATTACTCTGCCTCCTGGATGTGGGTGCCATAGATCATAACCATTAAAAAATTGGGTTGAGACCAGCAGTTTTCCCAAGGGGAGCCATGCAAATGATGAGTTTTCAGAAATACAGATACACCTGGGAACATAAATAAAATGCAGATGGGAAACCACTACCCCAGCTGTTGTTTATAAAGTACAGAAGTGAGCCCACTTTCAGATCATTTACCAGCTCTATAAATGGAAATCCTGTTGCTGGCATCCAAGACTGCGACGTCTCCACTTCTGGAAGGATCTATAGGGAAGGCCACTTGATTGACAGCACAGGGGAGCTGGAGCTGATACGAACAAAGAGGCGGGGGGACCACCGCGTGCCGGAAGGCTGTGAGCAGCACTTTGTCTTTCCAAAGGAAAGGAGAAACAATCAACGAGTGCAGAAGCAACGAGAGGCAGAAAACGATAGACAAATGATATACAGTGGTACCTCAGTTTACGAACTTAATGCGTTCTCCAGGACATTTCTTATCACCAAAAAATTGTAAACCGGTTTCCCATAGGAATGCATTTCACAGTTTATCATAGGAATGCATTGAAAGCAAAAATGTGTAAACTGAAACTCAGTTTCCCATAGGAATGCACTGAAAACCAATTAATCCATTCCGGGAGAAACATCGTAAACTGAGGCATTATTTTCGATGGATTTTCATTCATGAACCAAAAATTACGTTAACCGAGGCATTCGTAAACAGCAGTACCACTGTAATTCAAACTGCCTGCCTGAGCTGGGTGGTGGTCAGGACTCTCTAAAATCTCAACAAGAACTCTTAGCAGAGAGGCATCAGAAAGCCTGGATGTTTGGTACATAAGCTATACTTGGACATTCTAAGCAAAGTTTTCAGTTCCTCACTTTCTTTTCTCCCCATATCCAGTGGTAAAATCCGAATGTGCACCGTGATTGCCACAAGTCAGAAATGAGTCGACAGTACCTAACAACAAAAATCATGATCCAGGCCAGTTTTAACATACAGCTATCATACAGTGTATTTTTATATGGGAAACCAATGCTCTTCTATGGAGTATCCGCTCTCAACTACCCCTCATCAAGTATACAGCAATCACAGTAGGGATTATTCACAACCTTAGGTAAACCATGTGGCCCCTAGTAAATCACAATGGCCAGGATTCTGTCGGGCACTGGGAGCTCTATGCCCCACGAGTGAAATAAAAGTGGGGTCTTCTCTTTGCGCACACAGTGTTGGTACATGAGCAAAGAAGTTTGAAGTTGCTTGTGTTTCATGCCTTGTGGCTTGCCTCAACAGAATCCCAGATGATATTTTCAAGCTCAGCTCCCAATCAGCATTACAGCAAGAATAAGACACGCCTATCTCAAACATGGTGGTAGGGGAAGAAACAAATGAGTAAATATACAGTAATACCTCGGATAACGTTTAACTCGGATAACGCTAAAATCGCATAACGTTAAGCAATCTGGGGAGGAGAATTGGATCGAATAACATTAAGGTCCTATGGGATGGATCGGATAACAACCGCTAAAGCCTGTGTGGTTACAATGTATCTCTATGGAGCTTTAACTTTATCTGATCCATCCCATAGGATTTTAACATGCATCGGATAACACTAAAAATCGGATAACCCAAAGCCTTGTGGAACCAAGTCTTAGCGTTATCCGAGGTATTACTGTTGATCAAAGTTTACTAACATGTGGACTAATCTTAATGTGTGGGATTCTCCCCCTATATGCTATCTACCTTCAGTTGTTCTTGATCACTAAAGACTTACCTCCGTCAATGACTGCCACACTAGCCAAGTTACCTTCCCCTTCCCCAGTACTGCGATCGGTACTCCATTGCCAGTCATAGCAGAGATACAGCCACTGCTGACAGAGGATGTGAAGTCTATAGGGGACCTCCTGGTCCCATGCCAAGGACACAAGGGGCTGCCCGCCCTCGGCATGACCAAAATGCAGGCTTTGCTTCAGGTACCAATGATAATTTCCTGTGGTCCACAACTGAACTGTACACAGAAACACACCACAATCAAAGAATGTAGGGATAAGGACAGCCAACTACAATTTAGACCAGGGGTGCCCAAACTACAGCCCGAGGCTGGATCCAGCCCTTGACACCAATTCATCTGGCCCATGAAGCCCTCATCACTCCTGGAAGCGAAAGTAAAATACACGATAAGGAACGATAAGGGCTTCACGGGCTGGATGAATTGGTGTCAGGGGCCGGATCCAGCCCCCAAGCCATAGTGACCGGCACCCTGAAACACGTGACCAGCCCACAGCCTGAAAAGTTTAGGCACCCCTGCTTTAGACTCACAACCAATAAATAGCACAATCTTATTCTGAATTTCCCAAGACTTTTTGGAGTGCAGGTATTTAATTTTTCCCAGGCATATGGAGCCCAGCCTAGTTGTGAACACAAAAAATTACCAAATAAACTTAGCCACAGATTTATCTATTCCTTCCATTTTGTTAATGTACCAACATATTATTTTGTTTCTCTCTCTACATCTTTTGCTCATTGATTGGTAAATAAGAGACTAGTCCCGTGATGGCGAACCTTGGCACTCCAGCTGTTCTTGAACTTCAATTCCCAGAAGCTCAAGTCCCTGTGAATCTACACAGTAAACCCATACTGTGTATGCACAGTAAACCCGTTTGTGTAGATTCACAGACTTGGGCTTCTGGGAAATCCAAGCACACCTGGAGTGCCAAGGTTCACCATCATGGGACTAGGCAATAATCCATCAGCGGGCTTCAGTTACTGACTTCTAATATTTATTTATTACTTATAGAT
This sequence comes from Furcifer pardalis, assembly GCA_030440675.1. Taxonomy (NCBI): domain Eukaryota; kingdom Metazoa; phylum Chordata; class Lepidosauria; order Squamata; family Chamaeleonidae; genus Furcifer; species Furcifer pardalis. The sequence continues at coordinate 11,411,801 of CP126896.1, read as the reverse complement.
TATTCTTTTGGCCACCTCACTCCTCTTGAAACAAATCATGTTTTAAAAGCAGACTAAAAGCAATTCCTAAAACTCCTACTGAAATAATAAATTTTTGACTGCATGTTCAAAACTGACTATGGCAAGGCTATACTGTATATAGAAAGGATGAAGAATCTTTAGTTTTGGACTATAATTCCCATAATACTTTACAACTAACCATTTTGGTGGGGGACTCCTGGGAGCTGGAAGGCCAAAGACCCCACCCCACTCTTACTTTACATTTTTTCAGCAGATGCTGAATCTTTTGAAACTTTTTGCCTTGCCTTCCCCATACTAATGAGACTAAAAAATACAGTATATCCAACAGTATCATCATATACACATGCAATTTATGCAATACGTCTTCCATGTAACTGGGCCTATAAGAACACTCAAAGACAGTCATGTCAAGTCAAGATAATTGGTTGGATGCCACAGCTAATGGCACAGCTAATGGCACATTTAGGAATTTTGGGAACTCTAGGAGATTATGATTCTATGCTCTTACCATACATCTTTGGTTGAGAATTATTCTCACTTTCCAGTTCTTCCAACCACACAGCCAACACCATAGAGTCTAAATTCCAGAGCAGTTCCTTTACCTAGAATAAGGTACACTGAATATCAGATTAGCCAAAGCTTTTTAATGAATTGCTTATTATTCTGACATGTACACCTCAAAATTTAAAGTACAGTCAAAAGAGCATCTTGCTTAAAGAGTAACTAGCTTAAAGAGAATTTTCTCTGAATGTTTGCTTCGCTTAACAAATAAAACCAACCAAAAACTCGCTTAACAAATAAATCAGGGTTCGCAATCCCCCCCACAATTGGTAATTTACAATGGTGTTTCGCTTAAAGAGCAAACTCGCTTAAAGAGCAATCCTGTGGAACGTATTATGCTCTTTAAGCGAGGTACTGCATTCTGTACTGCATTCTGAGGTACTTTAACGTCTTCCAATTGAGGACATCATCAGACAAAAGCACTGGAAAAGAATCTGCACAGATTATTCAGTTAACAGGCCCTTCGTAGAAAAGAGTCACCTTGCCTTGGTTTGGCCCTTCTGAAAGGGAAGAGTAAATTCACCATGAAGAAGTCCATTTTTTTCAAAGAACACTACATCATGTTTGTTGGCTTTGTCTTGTGTGGACGCAATCAAACTTCCTGAAGGCCTTAGGTAAAGAAGATAGAAAGAGAGAATGTAAGATAATGGTATTTCACTGAGGAATTCTTCTAAACCACGGCTTTCCAGAAAACAATAAAATGTCTGAGTGTATCTATACTACACCACAATAGCAAATTTTATATTACTTTAACTGCCAGAGCTTTCCTCCTATGGAATTCTGTGAGTTGTAGTTTTGTAGGGTACTGCAGATACCCTACTAGAGAACTCTATGGTAAAGTATCTTTTTTGTTGTTCAGTCGCACAGTTGATTCCGACCCTTTACGACCCCATGGACCACTGTCTGCCAGGTGCTTCTGTCCTCCACCATCCTCAACTCGCTCAGCTCTGTGCCTATTGTCTCTACAATACCATCTAGCCATTTCATTTTGGACGGCCCCCTTCTTCTTTTGGCCTTGACCTTTCCAAGCATCAAGGCTTTATCAAGCGAATCTTCTCTTCTCATTTGATGTCCAAAGTACTTTAGCTTCATCTTTATTATTTGACCTTCTAGGAAGCACTCAGGGTTGATTTCTTCTAAGATTGACCTATTTGTTCTCCTCGCTGTCCAGGGGACTCTCAAAACTCTCCTCCAACACCACATCTCAAAGGCATCTATTCTTCTGCGCTCAGCTTTCCTAATGGTCCAGCTCTCACAACCATACATTGCCACCGGGAATACCATTGCTTTGACTATACGAATTTTTGTTTGCAATGTGATGTCTCTACTTTTCACTATGTTCCCCACTTGCCTTCCAAGAATCAGTCACCTTTTTATTACCAAACTAGAAATCACAGGATTCTTTAAGATACAGCCATTGCAGTTAAGATGATACTAAACTACAGTACTGTTATAATGTAGTAGAGATATTCCTTCCATCATTAGGAGAAACAGAGGGTGAGGGAGTGAAGGAGTGAAGGAGGATCTACACATTGCAAGAGACTAGCCCTATGTCTTCTGCACTACAAACCAGTTTGGCAAGAGCTAAGAGCTAAGAGCTAAGTTTTCCTTTCCCTCACAGCTCTCCATCTTGTTCAAAACATAATACTGTATGAGAAAAAAATGGAACTTGGAAGTGGCATCCATATATCATATGGGCTGAACACATAGCAGAACACTGTCAGACTACTGCCCACTGTCCCCATTAGACACAGCACAAAGCTATCCTCTACTTCTAATTTTAAATGCTAAAGAAAGGTAGAGAGTGGAATTGGCTTAGCTAAACAGACAAATCAGTGCCAGTAAGATGCACAGTTAGCTACATGGCAACGGGGAATGTGGTGACTCAGGTGGCTAAGACACTGAACTTGATGTCTGGAAGGTCAACAGTTTGAGACTCGAGTATGGCATAACAGAATGAGCTCCTGTCTCTGTCCCAGCTCCTGCCAACCTAGCAGTTCAAAAGCAAGAAATTGCAAGTAGATAAATAAGTACCACTTTGGTGGGGGAGGTAAACAGCATTCTGTGCACTCCGGTGTCTAGTCATGCCTGCCACATGACCACAGAAACGTCTGCAGAAGTAAACAGCGCTGGCAATTTGGCTCTAAACAGAGATAAGCACTGAACCCTAGAGTCGGATATGACCGGCTTTTGTGCAAGGGCAACCTTTACCTTTACCTAATAGGCAAGTATGAACAGAATGCAAACTTCTTACGTGCCATAAATAAATAAAAATCAAACATTCCTAACTTACTTCCAAGCCAGAGCTTGTTCTAACCCCGGGACAGGCTCACTTGTAGACTGCAAAACAAGCTCCCTGCTCCACACTCTAATTTTCCGAGCCCCTGCATTTTTGGAGAGAAAGAGAAAAACAAAGATGTATAAAGGACATTTTAGGATATGTTTTTAAGCCTCAGGAGTTGCAGTTAGTCTTTAATCTATATCTTCCAAAACATTTTCTCAGTATTCCTACCTGAATATAAGCAAGTAGTATATTGTAAGCAAGTGTATGTTCATAGTCTAAAGCAGTGGTTCCTAAACTATTTTGGCCATGCCCCATCTAAGCATCTCTAAAATCATGATCCCCCCCAACATATAATTCTTATTATTCAAAAAGTAAACTCCTATTCACGTGGAAGAACCTTCTTTTTCAGCAAAATTAGAGAAATGGTTTCTTATATTCATAAGTAGTTTATGCATACAGTAATATCTCGGATAACGCTAAGACTTGGTTCCACAAGTCTTGGTGTTATCCGATTTTTAGTGTTATCCAATGCATGTTAAAATCCTATGGGATGGATCGGATAACGGTAAAGCTCCATAGAGATACATTGTAACCGCACAGGCTTTAGCGGTTGTTATCCGATCCATCCCATAGGACCTTAACGTTATTCGATCCAATTCTCTTCCCCAGATTACTTAATGTTATGCTATTTTAGCGTTATCAGAGTTAAACGCACACATGTATGCAGAATCCCAATGGGTTGTATGTGTGTGTTACACATTTGTATGTTCTCCACCTAAGAGGCCCTTATTAGTGGAGACCGAGTCACCCAGAGGCTAAAGCAGGGGTTTAAAGCAGCCTTTTCAAGCCAGGGGTCAGGTCATGCTCTCTCAGTGAGCTTCAAAGGCCAGATGGCCATTTTGCCCTGCCTGCATGATGGGGGTGGTCATTCTGTCCCAATAGCTTCAAGGGATTGGGCATTTTGTTTCTCAAATGTCCTTGGAAGGGTGGGGGGCACATGAAATGACACTGGGGCTAATGGCACCTGCAGGCCTCAGGTGGGGAACCCCTGGGCTAAATTGACAGTGCACTTTGGTTTTTACCTGCAATGTGGCCGCTCACTTATATGGGAGAAAAGCAAAATGAAATCATTCAGACACCTTGATGATTACAGCATGACAGACTGGGCACAACATTTGTGCTTTCTTAACTCAGTTCCACATTTAAACTCATTTGTTTTGCCCCTGACACTGAGTAAGAATTGAAAGCATCCCTTATCCACCTAACTCTCCTTGGGATTTCGTCTCCCAGTGAGTCCCCTTCTCCACCCGGGTGTATTCCACACGTGCTCGATTTCAATTCCATCTTCTCTAGCCAACACCTATGCTTGTTAGGGATCGTGAAAGTCACAGTCCAATAGGAGTGGAGATCACCAGGTCAACCTTAACTCATACTGGACTGGAAAGTAAAGTGAAAACCAGAATCATCCCACATTTCACAATAGTAAAAAAAAACTGCCTAGGAGAATATAAAAAGTACAGCTGTTATCCTTTCTCCTCCTTGCTCTACTATAGGGGTGCCCAAACCTTTTGGGCTGTGGGCCAATCATGTGGTTCAGGGAGCCTTAGTTTGGGCACGAATGCTCTACTAGCAAGAAGCATGCTGCTGTTTCAAATCCATACTAACCTGTCTCTGGGCAAATAGCACTGACAGCAAAGTACTGTCCATCTCCTCTCCAGGTAATCCGAGGTCTACGGTCATCCCAAGACAAAGCAGACAACACTTCCTAGGGAAATAATGTGGTTTTTATGTCCAAAAGAAACAGAGAAGGGGTAGACAAATTTTAGTCCAATGGTCTTACGTAGTCCCTAAAGGCCCCTATGCTACCTTCTCCAATCAAAAGTTTTAAGGAAGAAATACAGGCTCAAGAAGTTTCCCCCTAAGGGGGCAGTTTATCTGTTTTGAGGGCCCTCCAACTCCTTAGTACTCCTGCACCCCATTTTAAATTTTATATTTTTAAAAGTGGGCCACTAGACAATAAAGATCTCCTTTGCTCAAAAGCCAATCATACCTGACTCTAGGGTTTGGTGTTCCTCTCCATTTACATCCAAAGAGCCAGCGCTGTATGTGTCTGCAGACGTTTTTGTAGTGATGTAGCAGGCATGACTAAAATGCTGTTACCTTTTCCACTGAAGCGATACCTGTTTATCTACGTCCAATTTCTTGCTTTTGAATTGCTAGGTTGGCAGGAGCTGGGGCAGAGACAGGAGCTTACTCCGTCATGCAGCACTCAGGTCTTGAACTATCGACCTACTGACCTTCTGGTTATCAAGCTCAGCACCTTAGCTCGGGGCACCCAAACTATGGCCCACAAGCCCAATTAGGCCCATGCATCTCATCCTGCCAACCTAGCAGTTTGAAAGCAAGAAATTGCAAGTAGATAAACAGGGACCACTTCGGTGGGAAGGTAACAGCATTCCATGCACTCCGGTGTCTAGTCATGCCTGCCACATGACCATGGAAACATCTGCAGAAGCAGACAGTGCTGGCTCTTTGGCTTTGAAACAGAGATGAGCACTGACCACTAGAGTCGGATACGACTGGCTTTTGAGCAAGGGAAACCTTTACCTATCTCATTAATGCGTCCCATGGTGAGCACCTGGGCTCACCGTGGACCGCCCCACACCCGCTCCACCACCTGATGTCAACAGCGGTGGCAGCAGAGGCAGCAACCGTACTTCGTCCCCGCTGCTCTGAGCAGCCTCTGGTTGGGTTCCCTCGCTTCAGCAGCCTTTGTGGACATGGATCATTGCCTTGGGGAAATTTTCGAAGCTCCCCACTTCAAAATCTGCCGCGCTAAGAGCAAGGGCTTCTCCTTGCTCCCTGATGGACAGCAGCATCTATTAGCTTAATTCAGGATTATGCATACAGCATAGGCTTCTCTTTGACTGCAACTAGGTTGGTTTTCTTTCATATCTTAACAACTGAGAGCAACATATGAAAGGACAAACCAAGATTTAGCATATGTGAAATAGAATTATAGTTTATTCTTTTTTCCCAGCTATGTGAGAGGAAAAGGGAAGTGAGGCATGTGAATGTGCAATCCTGGTTTAGCAATACATGCCAACATGGCTTGTGCAACTAAACCAAGATCATACAAGGATCCACAGCTGAGTAAAGATCTGAGCATGGATCTATTCAGGTCAAGGTTAACACCCTTATTGCTATACCATCTCCAAAATTACTACACAGGTGATCACATTCATTAGATGTATTTGTGACTACCCATTATTTAATATTAGCGTTTGTATTATTATAGAAATACAGTACCAGTGGCTTGGTGCGAGCAGCCTGTTTGCCTTCCGACCCATGGAACTGGGTCTCCTTCTTACCCCAACCAACAGTAATAAACTTCTCTAGAAGTAAACCAAATAACAGTATTTGACAATCGAGGTGTTAACAATTTGACAAACATGTCAAAGTGCATTACTATGATATTATTTCTAGAACACTACAACGGTCAAACTGATGAACTAGATCCACTTCTCTGGCATGATATTTCTCAGCCATTATTGAGTTCTCAGTTATGCACCAGTCACATCTGGCTTATGGTGACTCACATGGAGAGATATTTAAGGATTGTTCTCATTACTCCCTCTAATGAGTTTCCACGGCTGAGCAGGTCTCCTGAGTCCTAGTCCATTTCTCTATTCATTGCAACATGTTGGTTTCTATATTCAATTCTACCTACAGTATACAGAATTTTAATTTCTGCAAAGCAACAATAAATGCAATCTGTGAGCATCAGCTTACCTTCTCCAAAATCGTCTTGGTGGATCTGTCTTTCCGTGATTGGTTCAAAATCCCTTGTCATCAAAATGAGAGTTTGCTGACCTGTCACAGAATAAACACATTAACAAGCTCTCAGACTAAAAACATCTGTGTCAAACTATTACTTGGCTAAATTAACAAAACAAAATTCCAAGTATTTTGTCTGTGGGTGTCGGCTAGGTTACTGAAATGTAGACAATAAATTGTTGGAATAATAGCAGTCTTGCCTGCACTAACACTGGGTTTCTGTGGGAAGAGTGAAGACCAGCTGTGGTAGATGCAGAGCTACTCTGTTCACATGGGGATGGAAGTCTGAACTGATTTCTCCAGATTTACTCCTGTTGTTACTTTTGGTCAGGTTTTGATACCCGATTGCTGCACGATGGATCTTGGGGACATGAAAGGAGCCTCATTCAGGTGTCCCCTGAGTGGAGTTTCTCCAGCAAAAATCCTTTCAACCCAGAGTAATTTCTGATACAAAATTTATTTATTTACCTTATACTAACTAGAGGGAATAACCAAAGAAACTATTTCCCCAAAAGACATTTCAGACAAAGTTCAGAAACAACTACTTCTAACCCACAGTTGAATGGAGTAAGAGTAGGTTCAGATTCTTCTAAAATTGTATACTTAGGTTGGACATATAATTTTTTTTAGAAGAATTAATACCAGTAAAATATAGCAGAGTTATTTTCATTGCTTTCTACCAGGACAAATGATTTACTCCTGTATATACTCGAGTATAAGCCTTCACCACCCACTTCTCCCGTCCTGTCATCAGTGCATTTCAATCGGCAGAGAGAAAACTCCTTTCTGCTGCATCTCATTTTCATGTACAGTACAGTAAAACACCGGATAACGATTGGATTGGATAACGCTAAAATTGCATAACGTTAAGTAATCTAGGGAGGAGAATTGGATCGAATAACGCTAAGGTCCTATGGGATGGATCAGATAACGACCGCTAAAGCCTGTGCGGTAACAATGTATCTCTATGGAGCTTTAATGTAATCTAATGCTTTAGTTTTAACATGATTAAGAGCAGGTTCAGAATATATTCAAAGCAGCCTCACTTAACGTGAGTATCATGTGTGTGCGTGCGTGCTTGTGGTGCGCGCTGGTGCGCCACCATAGCCAGATCAGAAATCTCCAAAATCTCCAACTATACAAAAGCCCTCTTGGCTACTGTTGAAATGTTGGTGCCCAGGCTCATTACTCCATGTTTAAAATCAATAAAGAAAGAGGGGGAAGAAATGCATACCGGAGGAGAGAAAATGTATATACTCCTTTCATTTACATGCTATGTTTTTGCAATGAATAAAAGCTACAACTGCAAGAATCCAGAAGGATAGAAAGACTAAAAACACAAATTCTCTAGCTTTGCTTTGCACCTGTAGCGAGAAGAACCAGTTCTTGGTCAGGACTCCAGCTCATCACAGACAGACCACTGTCCACGCTGCCCACACATTCCAACTGAAAAAGAGTAAAGATCTGTGAATAATGTTCCTCTGGTGCCTCTAACAGCAACCTGACAACGAGAAAAGAAGCAAGTTACATCTCTCCCTCCATCAACTCTTCCAGTCTTTTGGCTGCTTCAATGGCTAGAATCTGCCGGTGATTTATCTTTACGTAAAAAGCAGTTGTGTAAAATATGGTAACAAACTGTCATTAATTTTAAAAGAGAGCTAATTGTATTCCTGGGTGTCCACTGTATCATGCACATCCAGAATGCAACAGAATCTTGTCAATTAACAGCAATGTTCCACTGTGATTTACATGACTTCAGTTGCACAAGTATAAATCCCTAGTAGGATTCTGATCAATACTTATATATCATGCCCCCTATGCTCCAATTCCAGCCTCTCCTCCCTTAAAACCCACATTTATTTACACTGGCTTACATAAGAGATTTCCGTCACTGGTTTCTAATAAGTGACCATGCTCCAAGCTGACCAGACTATATCCACATCACATTTTAAACTTATTTTAAAAAATAGAGCACAAAACTAAACCGGTAGAATTAAAATGAGGTTCTGAATTTCCATTTGATGGGAAGCTGATTCTGGCTGTGACTTCCTGTTGCATATCTACATTTTACAATGTGCAAGTAAGAGTTTACACTCTTTATGCATCCCTTTTTCCTACTGAATGCACAAAATCTTAAGAGGTCAATGTATTATATTTAACACAGAAGAAAAGGCTACCCCTTCTAGAACACGTAGGCTAATAAAATTAAGGCAAGAATATCTGCATTGCGTCTTACTTCATACCTGGTTTGTGTTCAGGTTGCACAGTATAACATCTCCAGTCGCTGTAGCTACACAAACAGACTCTTGATCTGGCAAATCCTGGATACCCACAATGTGTCCGCTTCCGTCTTCTGGGAGAAAGCCTTCAGCAGTCAAAGGAATTTCATTTGCCACCTTTAATATAGAAGCACCCATAAGACAATCACACACTGCCACACAATTGATATTGTGATGATAGTTTGCTTTTTGGAAGGCTGGCATCAGCAAGGGTTTTAGATTATGTTCAATGTTGTTCCATGCTAATTCACACATTTATGGCAATGTGAAGTATTCTAGTTCAGAATTTCTTATTATAGTGTATAATATACACTGTATATACTGCTGTTTATTTTATACATACATCAACAATAATACCTTACATGCAGACTAGAAATATTTGGATTTAATTTGCCTTTTTATTAGGATTTTTGGCAATAGTGTGGTAGCGGTGAAATGTAAACACACACACACCCTCCCAATGCAGTAGTTTTTCAAGCTGTATTCTTAGGAATCCTGAAGATTCGTGAATGGCTATCAAGGCATCCCACTGAGAAAAAAGCAAAATGCAGTGCAGGAATTTGCTTGTTTAAAGAATTGAGGAAAACAAGCAGTGGCATCTGCTAAAAATCGGTCTCAGAACATAAATCCATAGCTAGGGGACATGGAAGGATGTGAGGTCTGTTAAGGCATTCCCTGTGTAAAGGGGAAACCATTGGCTGATCCTTCCAACCTGGAAGCTCCCCTAGACTGCATCTGATACGAACAGCAAAGAATCCATAACTGACATAATTGACATATGAAGCCTTACTTCTTGGGTGATTGGATTCAGCTCCACAATTCCGTATTCGGTGGTGATTAAGAGAGTTCCCCTGTCAGAACAAATAGAGAAACTCTGGGGTGTTCCAAGACCTTGGGCTGGTTGGCATTCCTGTGTCCTCAGAAGTTTTAAATTTCTCATCTTGTCCTTACTGCATACAACTGAAAAAGTAACAAACAAAAGTGACAAAGAGCACCTGAAATCCAGATGTGAGTATGTGACAGAATACTACCGCTGTTTGTGTAAGGATTACCGTATATAACCTTCATGGCTCATTGTAATTTATTGATAAAGTGCTGAGACACATGTTTACAATGTAATCCGGTATGTGACCTGATGTCATGTGACGTGACTAAGATGCTAGAAGTCCACGAAATAGCTGTAAATAGTTACAAGTTACATCAGTGTTTCTCAAACTATGTTACGCGGAAAATTGGTGGACTTCAATCCCCAGAAGCCTAAGTCAGTACACTGGCTGATCAGTTCTTTGGGGAATTGGCTTAGGCTTCTGGGAATTGGAGTTCAAAAACCAAAGATTGGAAAAACACTGCCTTACATGAACCCCAGTAGGTTTCTGGCATTTGTTTTTAATACCTGGCCATGATATTCTGCGAGGATGATTAAGATGGGGGCCGGTCACACTCCCTCAGTCAGTTGAGGGGGCCAGACTGGTGGCCTCCCACCATAAATGCAGTGACGGCTGCTTCCGCCAGCGGTGGTGGTTGGAGCAAGGGCGGGAGGGGATTATTTTGCACCGTGGGCTGTAGGTTGCCAGCCCCTGCTCTAAGTTGTTCTGAGGTGACTCTGCTACTCAATATAGGCTTCTAAATAATATTATATAACAGACTGTGATTTTAAACAAAAAAAGTTGTGCATATGCACAAGAAACATGTGCATACCTGATACAGTGACACACACCACGTGCCCAAAATCCAGCTCAAAATGGCACAGTACTGTGTTGTTTCAATGCTGACTTTCAAAACGTCCCAGGGGGGCGCATACCTGATACAGTGACACACACCACGTGCCCAAAATCCAGCTCAAAATGGCACAGTACTGTGCTGTTTCAATGCTGACTTTCAAAACGTCCCAGGGGGGCAACTGGGGAAGTTATTTCACAGCCTTGCAATGCAGAGAAATCTTTGCAACACTGTTCACAAAAGCTGACCCTATATGAAGCCCTTGTAGCAAGTCAGCCGCAGGGTCCCAAACTTCCCATCTGCTCCGGGCCCCATAGGACCTACCGATAATGATGTCTCGCACATTGCGCCACTTGCATAATTAAAAGAACACTGCCATTCCCTCTTCTGAAGACAAATTATAAACTGTACAGTGCTTTAAAAAAGCTGTTACAATGAGAGCAAAACTAACTTCCACTCACTATCAGGGCTTCCACAAGAGAGCATCCATGTGTAATAAATGGTTTCCCTGTAAATCTCTCTTTGTCCCATCTCCCCACCCACAAAATATATCATGAACAGTGGGATTTTGGTAGCAAAATAAGAATATTGGTAAGAATATATAGACATTTATAGATAAATAGATGGGGTGATAATTTGCCTAAACTGCCTTAAAAAATTGTGGCCATGCGAATATGCTGTATGACAGACTAAATTTTTAACAGATCATGTCTTCACTGTTTTAGCTTCACACCGGTACTGGATTTACCTATTGAACTCAAAGGAAGCTTTCAGAGAGTAAACAAAACAAAAAGACTAAAAACGTGGCACTTTTAAAGACTAACGGCTATATTTTAATGTGAGCTTTCATGGATCAAGTCCACTTCGTCAGACATAAGAGTGAGGCTTCATGACATCAATTTATACACATTAGGTACAGAGCTACAGAATGGAGTTTCAGTAAGACAAGTGCCACAATGTTTTTTGTCTTGTTTACTCTCTGATATGCTTGAAACACAGATTAAAATGGCTACCATTTCAAAGAAACCTCCCTCTCTTTCTTAAGCTTTCCCAATACAGTAATACCTTGGACAACGTTTACGCCAGATAATGCTAAAACCGCATAACGTTAAGCAATCTGAGGGGGAAATTGCATCGCATAACGTCAAAATCCTATGGGATGTATCACATAATGTTCGCTGAAACCCGTGCCGGTTACAGTGTTTCTCTATGGAATTTTAACATTATGCAATTCATCCCATAGGATTTTAATGTTATGTGATGCATGTATTGCATAACGTTAAAAATCGGATAATGCTAAGACTCATGGAACCAAGTTTTAGCATTATCCAGGGTTCTACTGTACCAAACTTCTAATTCAGGGATTCTCAACATGCGGTCTGCGGGCCGGATGCAGCCCATAACACCATTTCATCTGGCCCACCACCACCTCCACCACACCAGGAAGTGCCATGTGGGGGAGGAAGCCCCCCCGAAGCTGTCTGAGGGAGTGTGACTTGGCCCCTGGCTTAAAATGGTTGAGAACTCCTGCTCTAAACTACCCAATTAAACAGACTTATACTTCTTTCAAGACTGGATGGGAGAATAAATAGATTATTATGCTGTGGAAGTGAAAAATACTGACTTAGATGGGCTATAAAATATCATCAGAGGATACCATGGACAGCAGACCTAACACCAGGTTCCAGTCAGAAGAGTAACATGGAAACTCCATGTACAATTGCTGGATACCTAGAACAGTGGTTCCCAATTAGTTTTTTCTACGTACCACTTCAAGAAAGACCTCAAACTTGCGTATCCCTTATTGCAGGAACATTAAATATCGCGTACCCCTTATTGCAGGAACGTTAAATAAAAAATGAAATCAGGTGTATTTTATATTTATTATCATCAAAAGACATTCTAATGACAGAGAACACATGTTTCATTAATGTGACAAATGTGCACGTTGACAATGACGAGCAAATAGGCAGGAACGGGGGCGGCCGCGATCGGGTGACGCGAGATGCGGGAGGCGCGGGAAAAACCGCCGCCGCGGGAGAAAGCGCTTGATGCATACGATTGACTTACCTACTGATCGTTTAATTAAACTGAATAATTTTTTGGCAATTGTTATTGCATTATTGATTTTTAAGGATTTAATATTTTAGTTAAGAGATTGCTGCGCGTACCCCTTGATGCAATCTCGCGTACCCCTAGGGGTACGCGTACCACTAATTGGGAACCACTGCCTTAGAATACTAGTTGATCATGAGCCAGACATAGGGAAGGTTTGCTGCTTTCATGCTCTACTTGTAGATTTTTCACTGTTGCTGGAAAGAAAATGCTAAACTAGAAAGACCGAGGCAGATCCCACACAACTCTTCTCAGGGTGCTCATTATGTGTATCCTATCTTAAGTATATCAGAGAGTCTTTAAGGTGCTACAGCATTTTTCTTTTTTGTTTTGCTTTGTTTTGTTTACTCTCTGATATGCTCGCAGACTAACACGGGTACCACTTCAAAATGTTCTATCTTATGTACTAATTTTTGTTTTCCTCAATCCCTCGGCAGCGCAAAAGGCTCCAGTCCAGAGGGAAAATGCTGGGTGCCTGAGGACGACAATGTTTATATAGTAGAGTCAAACCTCGCATAAAGAGCGCCTCACTTAAAGAGTAACTCGCTTAAAGAGCAGAATTTTCTCTGAATGTTCGCTTCACTTAACAAATAAAACCAACCAAAAACTAGCTTAACAAATAAATCGGGGTTCGCAATCCCCCCCCCCCCAATTGGTCACTTACAATGGTGTTTCGCTTAAAGAGCAAACTCGCTTAAAGAGCAATCCTGTGGAACGCATTATGCTCTTTAAGCGAGGTACAACTGTATTGGGATATCAGAAAACAAAACAAAACAAAATAAACAAAATATAATTAAAAACACTGTAGCACTTTAAAGCCTAACTGCTATACTGTATTTTTATTGTTAGCTTTCGTGGATCAAGTCCACTTCATCAGACAAAGAGTGAAACTTACAGGCATGTTCTTATATATACCAAATTGTCTGTCGTCTTGCCCACACCCCTTCTCTGGTTGAACCCCTGAATTTGGTATCTAAAGAACTAACATGGCTGTAAGTTTCACTCTTTGTCTGATGAAGTGGACTTGATCCACGAAAGCATACAATAAAAACATAGCAGTTAGTCTTTAAAGTGCTACAGTGTTTTTTATTTTATTTTGTTTATTTTGTTTTCTGATATGTGCCTGAATCACAGACTAACATGGCTACTATTCAAAAAAAAAAAAAACATAGTACATTGGGAGTTAGTAGTTTTAGGCACATCTGATTCCTCCTGGCAGCTGCGCAGGGGTCCCTAACCATGCTGTTAAATGGAGGTGGGGAAAAATATTTTGCAACTACTACCCCCTCTCGGTTCCAGTTTAAAAGGTGACCCTGTGTAGGCCCAGCACTCGAGGTGGGGTGACAACAAGACTCCCTTCCTGGCTCTCCAGCCCTTCGCTTCCTGCTTACCTTACAACAAGCAGCAGCCACAATCGCACGCGCGTGCAACCTGGTTACAGACCCGGCGCGTCTGCCATGTTTTCCCCCCACTCCATCGGCAAAACGGGCAGGGAGCATGCTCAGTGAGACTTTGAAGCTGAAAAAGAGTGAGGGCAGCGCCATTTGCTTAGGCGCAGGCGCAGTAATATTCTGAAGCCCAATAGAGCTGGTGCGCCAGTAAAACGGAAGGCGTATGCCTAGAGGAACACTAGATTTATTATTTCCATAAGGTTAAGCCTTTCTCCCGTGCTCGAAAGTCAGTCGTGTCCTACTCTAGGGTTCAGTGCTCATTTCCGTTTACAGCCAAAGAGCCAGCGCTGTCTACATCTGCAGACGTTGCCGTGGACATGTAGCAGGCGTGACTAGGACACCTGAGCGCAGGGAACAATGTTTACCTTCCCACCGAAGCAGTACCTGTTTATCTACTGGCAGTTTATTGCTTTCAAACTACTAGGTTGGCAGGAGTTGGGACAGGTGACGGGAGCTCACTCCGTTGTGCAGCACTCCGGTCTCGAACTGCTGATCGACCTTCCAGTCTTCAAGTTCAGCATCTTAACCACTGAGCCACCACAGTCCCCTAAGAGCATAATGGTGATCAAATGTGTTGGTGATGTGTTTCTTACCGTTCCAATCATTTGCCTTTATTTCAAAAAAAGAAAATAAAAAAGAACAGATGAGCACTGACCCCTAGAGTCGGATACGACTGGCTTTCGAGCAAGGGAAACCTTTACCTTTATTTGCAAACTAGAGAGAGATATTGCTTCGGGGTGTTTTATTTTTCACAAAGAGGATAGTTTTTGCTTCAATAAAAAATCTAGGTTAAATCAAGAAAAGGAGTAGAATCATGTAAATTATTTACACAAACAATAACAATTCAATGCATTGCACTGGGTCAAGTTGATAAACAAAGGACAGAAGAAGTGATTAGACTTATTCTTGTTAAACTGCTAAGGTAATGAAAGATGATAACAAGTGTACTATAGTCTCCTTGAAGGCAAACCTTGACATTCCAGGTGTTCTTGGACTTCAATTACCAGAAGTCCAAGTCAGCACTTCTGCTGATCAGGAGTTCTGGGAATTGAAGTTCAAGAACAACTGGAGTGTCAAGATTCGTCATCTCTGCTATATTATGTATTTGCAAGGATAAAAATGAACAAGAAGAGGATGTACATTAGGAAATAATTTGAGGTATGTACTGATTTTGGTGTTTACCAACAAATTCCACACAGATCTTGATGTACCTGGAAGATTAACATACTTCTTGCTAACTTAGCATAAGTCTTTGTGATCTTTGCCTAAATCCACACATATTTCTGTGCATGCCATCAAATCCATTCTGATTTATGGTAATCATTTCCAGCATTTTCTAGGAGAAAATACAGAAAAGTCATTTACCATTTCCTTCTGGGGTCACCTTGAGACTGTGCAGTTACCCAAGAACACACTGTCTGGGTCTTCTCCCAGGAGACAAAATCGAACCTACAACCTCCGATGACTCCACAGCCAGATACCTAAATCATTGAAATTGTTGAAGTGGAAGTGGTAGCCATGTTATTCTGTCAAACATATTAGATAGTAAGTTAAAGAAAACCACCTTTGTGGCACCTCAAAGACTACCTACTATAGTTTAATGTTAGCTTTCCTGGATCAAGACCACTTTGTCAGACATAAGAGTGAGACTTCATGACATTAATTTATACATATCAGGTAAGGATACTGAAGCACACAATAGTTGGTTAACAGATAAAGTTGCAAATCATTGTGGCTTTTTACACTTGGTAATGGCTGAGTGCAGAAAAAAATAGATGCCTTTGAACCGTGTTGCTGGAGAAGACTCCTGAGAGTCCCCTGGATTGCAAGGAGGTTTGTTTTTTCCTGTGTCGGAAGTACATAAAGGTGCTTTCTGGGTTGAAAGCATTTTTGCTGGAGTAACTCTGCTCAGGGGGTGCCTGGATGAAGCTCCTTTCATGTCCCCAATATCTTTCCCCACCAAAGTGGTCCCTATTTATCTGCTTGCAATTTCTTGCTTTCGAACTGCTAGGTTTATTATTTGTTTGTTTGTTCAGATTTATATTGCTGCCCACTCGCCGAGGTGACTCAGTGTGGCTTACAGTCAAAACAGCAACAGCACAGTAAAAATCATAAAGTACAACCTCACAAAACAACCAAAGCAGAACACAGACTAACTCCCCTCTGGCCGTTGTTGTGGGCCCAGAGGAGGGGGCAATGTCCTCAGCTGCCTGCCAGGCCATGGAATCTTCTCCCTCAGGCCATTGGCAGGAGCTGGGACAGAGATGGGAGCTCATTCCATCATACAGTCCTCGGGTCTTGAACTGCCAACTTGCTGACCTTCCAGCTAACAAGGCGAACTACTGAGCTACTGCAGTCACCCAAACCAGTCAATCCAAAGAAAATCAACTCCGACTGCTCCTTGGAAGGACGCATACTGAAGCTGAAGTACTTTGGCCACCAAATGAGAAGAGAGGGCTCATTGGAAAAGGCCCTGCTGCTAGGAAAGATTGAAGGCAAAAGGAGAAAGGGACAGTAAAAGATGAGATGGGTAGATGGGTATCGTTGACACAGTGGGAATAGATCTAGGCAGACTACAGAGGATGGTAGATGACAGAGGAGCTAGGCATGCGCGACTGAATAACAACAATGACTGAAGGTCCCCAATTGATATTCAGATTTATTTTCACGAAGTTGTAAATTGTTAAAGGTAAAGGTAACCCTTGCTCAAAAGCCAGTCGTGTTTGACTCTAGGGTTTGGAACTAATTTCTGCTTACAGCCCAAGAGCCAGTGCTGTCTGGCTCTGCAGATATTTCCTTGGTAATGTAACGCATGACAGTACCGGAGTGCATGGAACACTGTTACCTTCCCACCAAAGTGGTACCTATTTATTTGCAATTTCTTGCTTTCGGACTGCTAGGTTGGCAGAAGCTGATGGATGCAAATTAAACATTGTGGCATTACACATTTGCTAATGAGTTTACCTTTCAGACCTAGCATCTATTGACAATGCTGTGTGAAAACTGTCATTGATATGAGTGACCCAGGCTGCAAATACTTCCTGAGACTATGACTGAGAATCGCTGACCATTCTTTTGAAGTTTGTTCTGTAAAGGTGGTATGGGAAATTACAGCACATATCCACCTATTAAATATGAATATCCATTGGAATACAGTATCATCTTTAAAAAAATCCCTTGGGAATTTGGACAGACATGAGAATGACATAAAATTATGTAAAATTCACACCAAACATGCTCAATATACTCTTCAAAATAATGTTTGAAATTAACTGCTCAAGCCACTAAGATGCTGACTGGGAGACGGAAGGTCAGCAGTTCGATTCCCGAGTACTGCAGGACGGAATGAGCTCCCGTCTCTGTTCCAGCTCCTGCCAACCTAGTAGTTCGAAAGCAAGAAATTTCAAGTAGATAAATAGGGACCACTTTGGTGGGAAGGTAACAGCATTCCATGCGCTCCGGTGTCTAGTCATGCCTGCCACATGACCACGGAAATGTCTGCAGAAGCAGACAGCGCTGGCTTTTCAGCTTAGAAACAGAGATGAGCACTGACCCCTAGAGTCGGATACGACTGGCTTTCGAGCAAGGGAAACCTTTACCTTTACTAATTAATACATAAGAGTAACATGTTTTATTTATTTCATTTAGAAAGTAACATTGTTAGATTAATCTTCCCTCTCATTAAGTAGTTGCAGGTAATGCTATCAATATCTACTTACTGAGCTCTGAACCGCTGAAAAGGAATAAGTACATAAGAAGAGCCATCTTCAGTCAGATCAAAGGCTTAACGAGTCCAACATTTTGTTCACCCAGTGGCCAATTAGTTGCCTATGAGGAAGTTGCTAATGAGGCAGGAATGAACTTTCGCTTTCCTCAGCAACTAATATACAGTGCAGAGAAATACTACCTCTGATACTGGAGTAGAAGAAGCATTGTGAGTAGGTGCCACTTTAAAGACACTACTGCACATGTAGCAGATAGTTGGTTTGGCTGTATTTTCTCCTTACAAATAAATCCTGTAGTTATTCAGTGTATTTTTCATATTCCTCCCCCCAAGCTGACAATGCTACACCAGTTCCTAGCAAAATAGGACAGAGGAAGAGTTGCTTACCCACTGTACCAGAATGTAACCTCTGTGGAACTGCTGCAGCTATTCCCATCACCAGTCCAGTCATGTGTCACAGGTGAATGAGTTGTGTATGATTCTGGGCTATTTGGGGGAATGCAGAATTTTGGCTGGAAGGGGTGTTCAAATGTGGATGCTGTGGAAGTTTTGATTTTTGTTGCATTGCTCTCATCTCTATGGAAATGTAAAGAGTATTTGATTGGTTTGGCTTCTTCTCAGGGACTTAACCAGGATTCTAGATATAGGGGTGCGATTTTTTTGGGGGGGGCAGGGAATTCCAGGAGTGGCAACACTGTCACACTAACATATATAACATTGGCATCATGGGGTGGGGTGGGGGGCAGTTAGCTCAGGAGGGTTTTTGGGGGCCTCGGCCTCCTCTGGCTACGCCCCTGCTTCTTCTGATGTTGACATTCCAGTCTCTTGGAGCAATACCTAAAGGACTCCTATTTGGAAATTTTGGACTTATGGGACTTGAGCATCCTAACTCTCCCAAAAAAACCAACTCTACTAAGAACTGCATATATACCGTACTTAGACATTACCTTAACAGTGCTTAGGTCCTTGGTTAGAGCTTCTACTCTTAATTTTCATATCAGTCCTGCCTGTGAATCAAATGGTAGATTTGTATAATAAAAATAATGTGTCCCTAAACTGTGAGCAAAAGTCAGAGTTTTCCTAGAACTGTTTTAAAAAAAACCCCACACAAAATAAGGGGAATTTTCTCTTTCAGAAATGCTACAAAATAGGATGCCTGTGTTTTTGTTTGGGGGTCTCATTTGAACAGTGAGATGTCAAGGACAGAAACAATGTGCTGTTAGTCTGTGTTGTTTAATAAGTTGGGGAAATTTATCTAGCAATAATTATTCAGGAATTGAAGAACAATATTAAAATCTCATTGCTGCTGACTTAGGGGTCTGTTTAAGAGGCAGCTGCTAAATATCTATTCTTGTGGGTGGATGGAGGGGGGTATTTAATACTGAATGGCATGTGAAATTTGTGGGTTGTATGACGTGTTCAGAGGAGTTATTTGTAGAATCCTAAAGACCTCTGCTTAATGGTAAGCAAAATATTAAAATGTCTGTATGCAAGTGTTCATTTCTTCACAAAATTCTATATGTGAGCAGAACTGCCCCTTTCTACGTGCATATCCACTTATGTGAGAGTGGAGTGGAACTCCAAGTGTATGTTAGGCCTGCTTAAGCTCAATTTTTGGTAAAGGTAAAGATCACCCTTGTTCAGAAGCCAGTCGTATCCGACTCCAGGGTTCAGTGCTCATCTCTGTTTATAGCTGAAGAACCAGTGCTGTCTGCTTCTGCAGACGTTTCCGTGGACATGTAACAGGCATGCCTAGTTACCGCAGTGTACGGAACGCTCTTTACCTTCCCATCGAAGTGGTACCTATTTATCTACTTGCAACAACTGTTCTTTTAAAATGCTCCAAAGCCAGGAGGCGGTCCTTAGTGAGGGCAAGCCTTCCCCGACCAATCCCGGAGGTGTCGGGGGGGTGCATTGTGCTCACAGCCTGCCTGCCAAGGCATGCGGAGGATCGCCTGGTACCGCCCCACCCCGCCCGTCCCGTCCCGGCGGAGACCAGGAAACCGGTGCCCGCTTGCGCCAGAGTCGGACGGCAGCCGCCCTGCTGGGGGGAAGAAGGAGGGTGCCAGGGGACCGGGTGTGCTGGAGGGAGCCGCTGCCGCCCGTGGGAGCCCAGTGGGGGAGCCCAGGTAAGAGCGGACGGAGCTTAAGGCAGAGCGAGATCAAGTGGCAAGAAGACCCACATCTTTGGGTTCGTAGGCATGGATGTCACTCGTTCTCCTGGCAGGTCACTGCAAAGTCCCTCTTGGGCTACTGTTTGAAAATAACCCTCGATCTTATTTTTTTTCCCCCTGGGAAGTTAAAGACTTAACACTGGTTACTTTTTTGCACAAGAGGCGGAAGTTTGGGTGAACTAAAGTCCGCTTATTTCATCATAACATGTTCGGAGAGTGATCTTCAGCTGACACCACGGGTTTTCCTCCGCAATGGGCTTGTGTTCTCACTCTCAAAAGTGGTGGCCCGTGATTAGGGCCAAGACATTAAAATAATAATCATATGCAGCTCCTTTTCCTTGACTAAAAAATATCTCGTTTTAACATTTTCAGCATATATTTAACACGAAATATTTGTGTCTATGTTTAACATTTCTGTAGTTAGGTAAAGGTAAAGGTTTCCTTTGCTCGAAAGCCAGTCGTATCTGACTCTAGGGTTCAGTGCTCATCTCTGTTTCAAAGCTGAAGAGGCAGCGCTGTCTGCTTCTGCAGACGTTTCCGTGGTCATGTGGCAAGCATGACTAGACACACCGGAGCGCACGGAATGCCATTTACCTTCCCACTGAAGTGGTCCCTATTGCTTTCGAACTGCTTGGTTGGCAGGAGCTGGGACAAAAACGTTGGCTCATTCCGTCCTGTAGTACTCAGAAATCGAACTGCTGACAGCCTGCCTTCCAGTCAGTGTCTTAGCCACTTGAGCCAGTTATTCAATGTATTTTTCATACACCCCCCCCCCATGCTACACCAGTTCCTAGCAAACTGGGGCAGGGGCAGGGTTGCCCACCCACTGAATCATTCAACTTGAGAAGATGTATTTTGGCTGCATTCCAGTTCCTCATGGTAGTAAGTTACACTTGAGTTGGCTCATTGGATCAGTATGGATGGATTAAGGAAATCAACTCCTTTGAATGTTTCATTTATTCCTGTGGGACTACTCTAGTTGTGATTTACTATGCTAAGCAACAGAATTTCAACCTTAGACATATATATGGACGCATACATAAGAGTGTAATTTTTTAAAAAATCAATAAAAGTTTGGAGTTAAATGGTGTGCAAACCCCCCCCCCCCATCTTTCTAGGCCCTAAACTACATCATTTGTAGCTAATACCAATAACCAGCTAGGGTTTCTAGATTTTTTCTGAGCTTCCTTGTACTTTGAGGGAAAATTCATTAGCTCTCCAAAAGGAGAAAGGCTCTTGGGCTTCCAAATGATAACAATTCAGTTGCAGTTAAATACTGTACGTATATGCAAAAGCACTGTTTCACTGGTGAAGTAGTGGATGACAGTAAGAAATTGATTTACAGTATTTTTAATTTGTCAATTACACGTACAGTATACCCATCCTTGAGTTCAAGGCAGCATTCATGGTTTTTCTTCTCCTTATTGTATTCTAAAACATCCCTGTAAAGTAGATTGCACTAAGGGATAAGGAGTGAACAGCTAAGGTAACCCAATAAGTTGCAATGCTCAGTGGAAACTTGAACCAGAATCCCTAAAGTCCTAGTCCAAACCTGCAAACTATGGCACTGCGCTATCAGTGCTGTCCACTATGTTAACATATACTGTACATAGTGGGAAAGGAAACCGCTTTCTCTATTACTGGGATGGGTAATTTTACTCTCTCTCGCTTGAAGTCTGCATTCTCTTGCGGGTGTAACCCAGGGGTGGCCAAGTTTTTTGCACCGTGGGCCTGACCACGCCCCAGATAGCTGAATGCACCAGACCACACACTCTGGAAGTGGGCACATTTACGGCTGTCATAAATGCCCCTACTTCTGCATATACAACAGCCGTGGGAATGTTTGCGCATGCATGGGCACATTTTATGGCTGACATAAACATGTCTGCTTCCACTTCCGGGTGTGGGGGAGATGGTAACAGGCTGGATGGAATGGTGTTGCAGGCCAGGTCCGGCCCACAGGCTGTAGGTTGGGAACCCCTGATATAACCTTATCAGAAAGAATGCTTAAAGAGGGGAAGAGGCAATGCCAAGCCATCCAGTTTCTCTTTAGATTTCCTTCTTTCTCCCCCACTCCACGGTGTCACTGAGTTGTATGGGGACAGATGTTCTTGCAAGAGGTCTGAATTTTTCTTGCTTTCAGATTACTGTACTTCAAAAATTTAGGTGAAAGGCTGAGTGGATCCCAAGGATTAAAAGAATACCCTATATCAGCGATGGCGAACCTTTTAGAGACCGAGTGCCCAAACTGCAACCCAAAACCCACTTATTTATTTCAAAGTGCCAACACAGCAACAGGGGACGAAGAAAATAAATCAATCAATCAACAGATACAGCTTTTGCTAGTATGGAGCATGAAGAGATTGGCCCCATAAGGGTTAACATCTTTCTTGAAAGAAGTGAAAGGGAAACCAGGTGGCTGTGAGATGTTAGAGTCAAGAAAGGGAGTTAGGTTATTGCCTGCAACTGCTCTTATCTCTTCCTGGCCTAAGGCCAAACTCAGTTGGGGTATTAGATCAAGGTTGAAGCGCTACATCCGGCCAGGCCAGAGATGAGCAGGCAGGAAAGGGGGACTGTATCTGGGACAATTTCTCCTGTAGCCCAGACCCCTGATTGGGGCGGGGTAACAAATGTAATAAATAATAATAATAATAATAATAATTGGCCTATTTATTTATTTATTAGTTCAAATTTATATTGCCGCCCACTCGCCATAGTGACTCAGGGCGGCTTACAAACAATACATTACATTACAATACAATTAGTATCAGGGCAGGGGAATATGGCTGGGTACTGGTATATGAATAATTGGCCGGGTAAGACATGGTAAGACAAGTTGGTTTTTGGCATCCATGGAGTTTAGGATAAGTTAGGTTGATGGGGGGGGGGGGAAGGCTGGCCCATTGGCCTAGCCCAGGGTTTCTCAGTCCTGGCTCTCCAGATGTTTTTGGACTTCAATTCCCAGGTGTCCTGATCAGTAGGTGTGCTAACTCGGGTAATAGAAGTCCCAAGAACACCTAGAGAGCCAACTTTGAGGAACCCTGATCTAGCTGGTAACCAGCCACAGAGGCTTGGAAGTTTAACTCTTTTGCTCCCTTCTTCTTTTTATGTTGGCAGATTTTGGTGAAACCTGTAAATTTGTTCTAATCTATACAGTACTGTACTCTTTTGGCCTGATTCTCGCCTGGTGGCACAGTGGTTAAACTACGGTACTGCAACCAAAAAGTTGTGAGTTCAATCCTGACGAGACAAGGTTGACTCAGCCTTCCATCTTTGGTAAAATGAGTATCCAACATGTTGGGGCAAAATGCTTGTGAACCACCCAAAGAGCGCAATAAACGTCATGAGAGTGATATGTAATGTGATTGCCAAGTCCCCATGTTTGCGGACATAGGTGTCTTTGATTTTTCTGCATCTTCTCTTTTCCCTTTGTTGTCCCAACTTTATTAAATTTATTTTTACTTCCATGTGTGTCATGTAGTCAAATATTCATGGGCTGAAGTCTGTCCATTTGTCTTGTCACTTCATTGGGTGGTGTCCGTAGTCTGAGAAATGCCTGGTGTTGAATCCTTAATCAGTGAGTCAAACTAAGTTTTATGCAACCAAATAAATGGTTGATTCTTTTTCTTGGGTAGCAATGGAGCAAACATCCTACATGACCTTAACTGGTTCCTGTGAGACTGGAAAAACAGAAGTGGTCTTATTTATTATTGTTATTTTTGTTATTGGAGGAAGTCTGCAAGACATTGATATCTGAAGCTTCCTATAATAGGCATGTAACAAACCTTTTAAAAAAAGGTTTGTTGTATGTTGAGAGATTACACTATTGCTATATATTTTGCACTGACAAAAGAAATATACAAAATAGCACCTTTAACACCAGTGACAGAGCAATATACAGTTGTACCTCGCTTAAAGAGCATAATGTGTTCCACAGCATTGCTTTTTAAGCGAGTTTGCTCTTTAAGCGAAACACCATTGTAAGTGACCAATTGTGACTTCTGGGGGTGGTGGTGATGGAATTGAGAACCCCAATTTATTAAGTAAGTTTTTAGTTGGTTTTATTTGTTAAGCAAAGCGAACATTCAGAGAAAAGTCTGCTCTTTAAGCGAGTTACTCTTTAAGTGAGGCGCTCTTTATGCGAGGTTTGACTGTACTGTATTATATTCCAAGAAAGACCCATTACATTTTAGTATGAATGGTGGTGATGATGATATCAATATCCTAATAGATCATTGTCCATTTTCTTCCTTCTGTTGCATAAATATAATAAATAGGGGTCATATTATGTCATTATCATAGTATCAATTTGCTCATTAGCATTTCAGGTTTCTTTTGTTAGTATTAGTTTGGGCTATGTCCCAAACATATTTACAGTCAAACCTCTACATACAAATTTAATTTGTTCCTTCAGGTTGGCTGTATCTTGAAAAAATCTTATCTTGAATTTCCAATAGGAATGTATTAATTGTAATTTCCAATAAGAATGCATTGAACTTTGTATCTAAAAAAAATCCTATTAAAAATTTGTATCTTGAAACGGATTTTTTTCTGAGATTTCCGGATGTATCTCGAGTTTTTCTTAAGTTGAACCGTTCTTATCTTGAGGATTGACTGTATATCAGATGCTTAAGCATAGGGGGTTTTCAAACCATATTTCCATGTTCAGACTAACGCTTGTTTTGCTGCTACAAATAGAAATGTTTATACAGTACATTTTTGTGTAGCAGCTTTGTGTTCTCACCTGTAAACAGATTAATTGCAGAAGTTTAAGATATTCTGGAAGGTATTTACATAGATGGTTCAAGAGAGGAATTGCAAGGCTGTATCTAGAGCAGAATCAGCCCAAGGCAATGCATCACATCTAGCACCACGTTTTCCCAAACTTACTGTCCTTTACAAGTTAAGACCATAACTAACCGTTGGCCATATTCAATGCTGTTGGGGATAGCTGCTGTCCAAAACAACTGGTGAATACTGTATTGGATTGGGGAAGGCTGAATTTTATATCTCTGGAAACGGGGCCTCCATGTGTTTCTGTTAGTTCCTGGACTACCACAAATACTGGATCATTTCAATCATCAAGTTTAATTTTAGGCAACTATTTTAAAAAGTGACCACATTATTCTTCAACTTTATTGTGAAACTTTTCTTATGCTTTATTTCTGTTTGGTCTTTTGTATCCCAGCAGTTCTGAAACATGGAAGCTGATTCTGCGAGCCAAGATGCCATTGTGCCTGAAATTTCAAATAAGTCAGAGGAAGAAAAAGTGACAGATACCAGGGAAGGCGATGGTTGTGTCGCAGAAGGAGATGTGGCTCCCTGTGCAGAAAGTTGGGAAAATGGATGTTTGAAACATGGCAAGGAAACCGTGAAGAAAAAACTCTGTGGCTATTTAAATAAATGTTCTACTAAAGCACCAATCAAGACCTGGAAGTCCCGTTGGTTCTTCTATGATGAAAACAAATGCCATTTACTTTACTATAGAACAGCGCAAGATGTTAACCCTTTGGGGAGCATAGACATTTCTAGTGCTAGCTTTGATATCAAAGTAGGAGCAGATGAAGGTGTTTTTGAAATCAAGACTACCAGCAAAGACTTTATTCTTAAGGTATGTGAGATACATGGGTACCGTTAACGTTGTGGAGTGGGATTGTACAATTAAGGCTGTTGCTGACTGTAGCCTTGAGGGCATAAGCCCTCTGGATTTTTAAATGGTGACTTCAGAGAACTTAGCCTTGGTGTCATCATCTAGCTATGGCTAAAGCATGGGGTGACGCAAAGATCAGCCATGCTGATATCATCAAATGTGCTTTTGGATTCCCAGAGTCTCAATCTGTATGGGATTTTGCTCTAAACTCTCATATATGACTTTCAGTAGGAGGAACATCTTTAATGCTAGCCTCTAACCATGCAGTGAAGGGGCAGCGGTGGCTCAGTGATTAAGAAGCTCGGCTTGTTAGCTGGAAGGCCAGCAAGTTGGCAGTTCAAGACCAGGGTACTGCATGACGGAATGAGTGTCTGTCTCTGTCCCAGCTCCTGCCAAACTAGTAGATCGAAAGCAAGAAATTGCAAGTAGATAAATAGGGACCACTTCAGTGAGAAAAGATCTTGGGGACATGAAAGGAGCATCGTTTGGGAATGGGAGGGGGAGTGCTGGTGGGCTGGACTGTTGGCATGTGTTTGGGGGTGTTGGCGGCATTGGCGTGAGGAGTGTGGGCAGCAGCAGTGCCATGGGGGGCAGTGTTTGTGAGCCAGACTGGTGTTCCCCCACCACCCAGTCTGGCCCATCAACAGTCTGAGGGGGCATGATCTGGCCCCTGGCTTAAAAAGGTTGAGAACCCCTGGTGTAAGGAGTGAAATGGAAATATTTGGGAGACTTAAATAGATTATGTGATAGGACAGCCTCACAGAGCTTGAATATCCATTTTCAAGAATAAATAGGGACCCTGGAATGTATTTTGCCTCACTGATAGATCTCACCTTGCCCAATTGTTTAGGAATGTCCTAAATTATAGGTATTTGGGAAATATTAAAGCCACAGCTTTTATTGCTTGTGCCTAAATAAATCAGATTATTTACACAAACTGTGTACATTTATATATGTTTTAATCCTGGAATTGCTCCAGAAAGCTGGAATTCGGCTGTCTGCATAGCTTATCCAGTTAATAGGAACTTCAGTCATTTTTCAAGAGCTTTTCAGAGCGGGCAGCCTGGTCCTCTCCATATGTCTCAGTTCACATCATCATCCATTAGCATGACCAGTGATCAAGGATGATTAGAACTGTAGTTAGATATGTCTGAAGGTCTTAGGTGGCCTGCATCATTATGATTTGTGGAAAGAGCATAACTGAGGATAAAAATTAAATATAATTAATGAGCATATATATCCTTAATAGAGAGCCAGATTTAAACATTGGCTAACTGCAATTTCCTCTTTTGTTTTTGTTTTTTATTTTAGTCACTGTGTTTTAAAAAGTATTTCAAAGCTAAAATAAAGTAACACTACTCAATATGTAGATCAAATATCCATATACAGTAATATCTAAAATAACAAGTTGTCAAATAAGGACATGCACAAAAATGTGTTGGAGATGTCAAACAGAAATGGGAACATATGAACATATGTGGTGGCAATGTAAAGTGCTCAGAGTTTTTTGGGTGAAAATATAAAAAGAGATATCAGAAATAATGGGAATGAGCTTTGTACTGGAGTCGGGTACCGCCTTGTTGACAAGAACTGATAATGTAAAATTGGATAAATATAAAATGGAATTGTTGTCTATAATACTGACTGCAGCAAGACAATGTATTGCAAGAAATTGGAAGAATGATTCATTGGTAAAGATAGAAAATTGGTATAAAGAAATGTGGCAGTTAGCATTAAACAATAAGTTAACATGGGAATTGAATTATAAAAAAGGTCTACGGTAGTTAAGGAGAACAATTTTGGAAAAATTTAGAGACCTTTTTTAAATTATACATTGAATGAGGGTAAAGTCGATATGCCAGCACCAGATCAAATGAGTTTTTGGGAATAATATGAGAAAAGAAAAATGAACCATGATCACCAAGGCAATGTAAATAGCACTAGGGTGTTATTATTCGTTTATAATTTTTTTCTTTCTTATTTTGTTGTCGTTGCTTGTTTGTTACAATTAGTATGATGTAATACTTAGATGTAATTTTATTACTATCAAGTGTATTGTAACAAACTCGCTTATTATGTATTTTGAATGTTTTCTTTTTTACTTTTCTTAAAACAATAAAAAATATTTTTTTAAAAATAAGGAAATGCATAAAAATTGACCTGTAGCAGAGAAGAGTAGTGCGGTAGTAACCGTTGTGCTCTTAATGGATCAAGTGACAACCTAGGACTCAGGAGACCTGGGTTCAAATCCCTGTTTGGTCATGGAAGCTCACTGGGGCAAGAGTGGTACTAGTCCAGGAGTGCCCAAATTTTTTGGGCTGTGGGCCGATCATGTGGTTCAGAGAGCCGGTCACTAAGGCCCGGTGGCTGGGTGTGGCCCACGATGCCGATTCATCCGGCCCGCGAAGCCCTCATCACTCCTGGAAGCGAAGTAAAACTTGCCCGTATGGGCGCGTTTTACTTCCGCTTCCAGGAGCAACGAGGGCTTCACGGGCTGGATGAATCGGTGTCGGGGGCTGCACCTGGCCCCTGGGCCTTAGTTTGGGCATCACTGTACTAGTCCAACCACTCCTTAAGTATCTCACTTGTCTTAAAAACATTACTATGACCACTACAAGTGAGATGCAGCTGTAAAGGACATCATACATGTACATTACAAGCAGAAGCCTGGTGGAAATGGCTGGGAAGAGGGTGGAAAGTGTAAATCACTGTGGTTATTTACAAGGCTTATAGAAGGCAACCATAGGAAAAGAATGAGTCACTAGCTGAGGACTTCTTGATTTGATTTGTTGTGCTAATTTTTCCATCAATGCTATAGTCCAGGGGTCTGCAACCTTGGCCTTCCAGATGTTCTTGGATTAAAATTACCAGAAGCCCAAGTCAATGCTCCCACTGATCAGAACTTCTGGGAATTGAAGTCCGAGAACATCTGGAGAGCCAAGTTTGCAGACTCTTGCTATAGTCCATGGCTGTGTTCTCCAATTCTTTAATGACAGATTTTTACAACTCTTCCAGATGACGGCTGTTTCTAGGACTGCCGCCAAGCACACATAAGAACCAACCAATTTTGCTTTAAGTTACTATTGTCCTCTCTTTTAAAAAAAAGGTTAAGAGGAGAGGGATAAGTTTCCTTTTTTTTTTCATCTCCAGAAGATCTTTACCCAGAATTGGGAAGTTGCTGTGTAGCTCTCCCACATATTTACGCAAGAGTCAAACACGTTACTACCTCTTCAGCACTTAAGATCTAGGATTTTGTTACTGTTGTTAGCTTTGATTACAGATGTTGAGTAGAGCAGAAGCTTTGGATTGCATTATTTTTAGTTTTCTGTTCTCATTTCAAAATGCCCTGATTCACAGTGAAGAGGAAGAAGCTCTCCCCACCCCAGGAAATTGCTTTAACAATCCTTTTCTACTGGTTTTCTTTGAAACCAAGGACTGTCCGCATGTTGCGTGACAATTTCCTGACCCCCTTGTTTTCTGACATCTGGCATGAAAAGCTTGAGGGTTAAAAAAATATGTGTTACCGGTATTTACTTACCATATCACATGTGTCTCTATTTGTTTACTTAAAAGAATCCACCTGTCACAACAAAAAGGTGTAAGCCAAGATGCATTGGCCAAAACTCCTGTCTAGTAGGAGGGTTGACAGAGCAGATTTTTGTTATCCAAATGCCTGCCTAGAATTTGCATGGAATCTGGGGTTTTCCTTTGCCTTGCCAAAGGCCAAGGATTCATCTCACCAATCAGGATTTTGGCTACATCTCTAGGCATTACTAAGACTTGCAGTGGCTCAAGTGGCTAAGACGCTGACTGGAAGGTGGGAGGTCAGCAGTTTGATTCCCGAGTACTGCAGGACGGAATGAGCTCCCGTCTTTGTCTCAGCTTCTGCCAACCAAGCAGTTCGAAAGCAATAAATTGCAAATAGATAAATAGGGACTACTTTGGTGGGAAGGTAAACCCCGTTCCGTGTGCTCCGGTCATGCCTGCCACATGACCACGGAAATGTCTGCAGAAGCAGACAGTGCTGGCTCTTTGGCTAAGAAACAGAGGTGAGCACTGAACCCTAGAGTCGGATACGACTGGCTTTCAAGCAAGGGAAACCTTTACCTTTACCAAGGTGTTACTTGGGTTATGAAGATCACATACTAACTTTCTTTTCACTCTTTTATTTGTTTAAATTGAACAACAGGCTGTCAACAAACAAGCCATGATGTACTGGTTGCAACAGTTACAGATGAAACGCTGGGAGTTCTGTAATAACCAGGCAAAGGGGTTTGTGGAAGAGGATACTGCTTTCACTTCGTCTATGAATGAGTCTAATTTTAACAATAGTAAGTAATAATAATATTGTGCCAGAAATTATTCTGGGTTGAAAGAACTTTTGCTGGAGAAACTCCGCTCAGGGGACGTCTGAATGGGGCTCCTTTCCTGTGCCCAAGATCATTCCTCTCTAAAGTGGTCCCTATTTATCTACTTGCAATTTCTTGCTTTCGAATGGCTAGGTTGGGAGGAGCTGAGACAGAGATGGGCTCTCAATCTGTCATGCAATGCCCGGGTCTTGAACTGCCGACTTGCCAGCCTTCCAGCTAACAAGGCGAGCTTCTTAACCACTGAGCCTAATAGCAGTTTGAACACACTTTTTCCTCCACTGGAGACCAGAATTCTGATCAGTCACTTTATTGCTCATATTGTTCATATGAATCCTTTGTACTGAAATTTGATTCCACAGATATTCATTCAGACAACTCCTGCATGACTAAGACTTACTTAGTACTACATATTTTTTTGTTTGTCCAATGATATTTGTAATGAACCATTTCTAGGGGGTGGAAAAGTTGTTTTGTTAGACTGTGATTCCTAGAGTTTTGGCATTGACAAAATAAGTAATTTTCCCTAGCTCTGATGCTTTTGAGGTATTTATATGCGTACAGTATTGGCAAATACCCTTTGATACTAGATTTCTTTTCATTCTGACTGTAAATTAACCTTGGGTCTTTCTGAAGATACAAGCCACATACAGAGAACTTGGAAGGTGAGGTTTTATGTATGACAGTTCCTAAGATCTCCCAGCTGTGCCAATAAAAAAAAAGTTCTGATTATGTGGCAAGCTGACATGATATAGTGGAAAACTGGGATCATGCCTGCCTTCTCTCTGCCTTGTGATCAGTTCCACTCATTTAACCTACCTGGTAGGTGCACATTTAGACATCTTCCTGAAATGTTTAAGGCAGTGGTGGCGAACCTATGGCATGTATGCCAGAGGGGGCACTCAGAGCCCTCTCTGTGGGCACGTGATGTCATCCCAGCATAGAGTTCGTCCCGCCCCTCTGCCCAGCAGCCCAATGGGAGCACTTCCTCCCCCCCCCCCACCACAGAGTTTGGACTCGTGGACTGCTCGTATGTACGTTATTTGGAATCTATATGCATAACACCTCTGTTTCAACAGAAGAGCATACATTGGCATATCGATGTTATTTTTGCTATGCCTGGGCATAGATTGCACAACTCCATAGGATGAGATTATGTCTTCACTGTCATGAGTCATTAACCAGGGAAGATTAAGCCAACCTCCCAGCAGAGGACTAACAATGCAAGCAGCTGTTTTATATATTTGTTTGTCCTTATAACAAAATCCAGATAGTAGACTAATACTTTTATTTAGATTGTTAAAAGTTTGCAAAGAAATGATAAAATGTTTGGGTTTTCTTTGGTCTCCATTTGATGAGGAAGAAGAAGGGGAAAAGTAGGGGTGAAAAGAAACAGTATTGTTGAAGACTACGCAACATTGATGGTGGATATCTTGATGGAATGGAAGAGCATAATTTTATGCATGTCTACTGAGAAGTAGATTTCTTTACATTCAATGGGATTAGAAGGCATCCCCTTTGTCCTTTGTAATCTCACAGACATATTCATCAATCTGGTCCAGAAAGAGAGTAGGGATGGCCCTGCTTCAGAGCAAACTATAGACGGGCTTGGGAGAGGCAAGTAGGAAAGAAAATCAATTTGTACCATGTTGGAAGGAGCTCACACAAACCAGAAGTTCTTTGAGCCTATTAGAAATGGAGCCCTCCATGCTTACCCACCTGTTCCCCTTATGCCTCAGTACTGGACTTTGCTTGGGATGGCAGAATGTTTTAAATCAGATTTTGACCGTCTCACTTGAATGTGTTCTTCTTCTGTCAAAATGGATTCGTTTGTTTTTCCAAGTGTTTGTAGTCATAAGTGGAAGAGGCAGCAGCGTATCCACTGATTTCTTGTGTTCTCTTCAATGAGTCTGATGATATCTTTGCAAAGGTATGTTTGCGCTGACTATTACTGAATCCTGCAATTTATTTTTACTTGTTTCTTTGTAGCTGAGGCAGAACATGATTTTTTACCTCTTATAAAAACTCCCACTGATGATGTAGTTGGCATCAAGGCAGCCGCTCTCCCAGCACCACAGCTCCCTGTTGCTCTGCAGAACATCTCTCTCAAGCATCCCTGGATCGAAATACAGTAATGGTTTTATATATTTAAATTTCAGCAAAGTACATTTAAACTTGCTTACATTAATAACTACGGTCATCTCAGTGGTTCATAAATGCCTCCTTGGGCCATCAGTCTTCAAAGAATCCTCTTTACCAGATGCATAACATTCCATGCTTACCCAACCATGTGCTCTTCAGATATGCTTGGCTACATCTTTTCTTGGCTCCAGCCATCTAGGCAGATGTAGAGAATATAACACAACAATATCTATTAGAGCAGGGGTGGCGAAAATTTTTGGGCCGTGGGTTGGTTATGTGGTTCCTCTCACCGGAAGCAGAAGTAAAATGTGCTCGTGCCCGCACAAAATGCTGCCGTAAATGCACCTGTGGCTGTCGTAAATGTGTTTACGATAGCCGCAGGTGCATTTACGGCAGTGTTTTGCACATGCACGGGCACATTTTACCTCTGCTTCCAGGAGCAGCAAGGGTGGTGCAGAATAGATTATTTGGCATTGCGGGCCATATCCGGCCCTCAGGCTGTAGTTTGACCACCCCTGCGTTAGAGAGTGTCAGCTTGGGAAAAGCTCAGATAGATAATGAAGACATTGTGTGCACATAGAACCAAAGGGGTGTGATGGGGAAATTGTTTCTGTAAAATGTCTTTTAATCTGTATTATTGTTCCTCTATTTTTAAGCAGTTCTGTGTATTATCTCAGTCCACATATGGAGTTCAAAGCACTGTACATGAAAGTAAAAAAGTCTATAACAAATCACATTTTTGTGCTATAACAAATCACATTTTAAACATAGTAAAACTGGAAGACTTGAAGATGCCAAACCAGTGTCAATACAGATTTAAACATAAAATGTCTGCATCAAACAGCATGCCAGAACAGATTTTGAGTAGCACTTCTTCTTTCGTGTCTAGGCCAGACATGAAAGTGCAAAAAATGAAGCTACCTTTTGGTGAATTCATTCTGCAGTTCCTTTCACCTGATCTGGTGTGAGAAAGATTAGCCAGCACAACATTGCCATTGCCCAGGGTCCACCTGATTGTGATTCAAAAATACCAGGAGGTTCTTTCTGTGTACCCCCTGAGTAGTACTGAACACAGTCTGAGAAATCCTTTTATGGATCATTTTTACTGAAGCACTTTGTAAAGACAAAGGAATATCTATTTAATTTTATAAAAAGCAAAATATCTGATGATGATCAGCTACAGACTGAAAGACTAAAGCATGACTCTTTCAGAATTCTGCTAAAGTAACTAGGAAGCCATTCACTCCAATTTCCTATCAGTGGATGTGGCATTGTGACTCTCTGGGGAGGTGAAAGGATTTCTCCCCCACTTTTCACCTGGTTGGTCTCAAAAGAATGTGGGGCTTATGGGTGCTTGTGTTCAGATTTAAATTTTAAAAGTACATTTTCTGGAGATCACTTCTATCTAAAAACCTGATAAGTCCCTGAAATAATGAATTAACATTGCCAAAAACTAACACTTTGCTGATACAGTACAGTACTTCTTTTCAGGAGTTTAAAAAATTCCAAATTGAAAGCTGCTGAATAGGGGGACTTTCACCCATTTATAACCCATTGGCTTAAAAAATAAATAAATCTTGAATTCTTTAAGAAAACGGGAAAACAACACTCTACTGAGGCTTCTACTATGGAACTATTTTTGGTTGTTTGTTTCATTTGTACTGTAAGAAATAGATAGAAAATGTCTGATTGGGAAGTTGCTAAACATTAGCTTATTACAAACCAGAACATGTCTTGCAGGAAAGGGGAAAACACATAAAGTCAGGATTTTGTCACTCATTTTCAGCTTTGAAATCAAGACAAGTCATGCCTCATTAGAGGGCAGGGGGAATTATATCATCAGTGCACAACCAGGTACTTATTAACCCTATACGGTTAAGGTCGTAAGACTAATCAATTAATAAATATTCATTCATTCATTATGAACCCTATACCTAATTCAGAAATGCACAAAAACAGCAAGTACAGTGTTCCATCAGTGTCTGGTTTGCTCTCAGTTTGTATATACACAGTGATTCCCAGAACTGAATGTGAAATTTTGGCTTCTTGAGATTCTCTGCTATAATCAAAAAAGAAAGGTTTAATTAGCCCTAATGGCTGCAAAGAAATATTGAGCTTGAAGTGTGTGTGAGTAAAATGATAAATCTGGTAAAAATCCTGAAACTAGGGGCCACTTCATAAGATTTCCAGGAAAGGTGAGGCAAAGTATCTTGGGAAAAGACTTCCTGTGGTCCTTTGATATTTGGCTTCTCTCCATTTCCTGTAACTATACAAAA
The DNA here is from genome assembly GCA_030440675.1 of Furcifer pardalis. Lineage (NCBI taxonomy): Eukaryota > Metazoa > Chordata > Lepidosauria > Squamata > Chamaeleonidae > Furcifer > Furcifer pardalis. Next base: position 11,377,201 of record CP126896.1, on the reverse strand, counting down.
TGAATTACACCGAAAGATTAATTACCTTTACCTACATGGGCTTGTTGAAAGCATGTGACATTAGGAAAACAACCCCCCTTTGCCTGAACATCTTCCATCTTGGAAAAGCACCTGTAACTCATCTGTTTTATTGAGACTTGGTATGGTTTAGGCAATAGAGTGATTGGACTGTGGAGGACTGAGTTTGAAACCCCACACAGTCATGGAAACTCATTGGGTTTCTCTCTTATATATGTGTGTGTTTTATATGGTGGGGTATACATGAGACCTTGTATCAATCTTCACTGGTAGTGCCCAGACATAACTTAACCAACTTGATGAGAAAGAGTAAGGATCAAGGTCCAGTCTTTAACAATTTATGGCTTTTGTTTGACCACCCACCATATGATTCCACATTTGCAGAAACACAGTACATAATCTTTGTGGTGGCCGGCAAAACCGAAGGGACGGTGAACTATTTCCTTTTGAGGAGATCCCTGATCATTCTGAAAATATAGTTGAAGAGCATATAGAAGCAGAAACTGAAAATGCAGGTACAGTAATACCTCAGATAACGTTTACCTCGGATAGCACTAAAATCACAATGTTAAGTAATCGGGGGGGGGGGGGGAGAATTGCATCGAATAACGTTAAGGTCCTATGTGATGGTTCGGATAACAACCGCTAAAGCCTGTGCAGTTACAATGTATCTCTATGGAGCTTTAACGTTATCCGATCCATCCCATAGGATTTTAACATGCATCGGATAACACCAAGACTTGTGGAACCAAGTTTTAGCGTTATCTGAGGTTTTACTGTATTTATTTCTGCATCATGCTGGGGGGATGGGGATTAAAAGCATGGTTTATTCAGTATTAGGGGACTGTGCTGGCTCAAGTGGTTAAGGAACTGAAATCAAATACTGGAAGGTCAGAGTTCGATTCCTGAGTACTGCACGACAGAGTGAGTTCCTGTCATCTGTCCCTGCTCCTGCCAATTTAGCAGATCAAAAGCAAGAAATTGCAAGTAGATAAATAGGGACCACTTCAGTGGGAATGTAGACAGCATTCCGTGCACTCTGGTGTTGAGGTATGCCTGCCACATGTCCACAGAAACATCTGCAGTTGCAGACAGCACTGGCTCTTTGGCTATAAACAGAGATGAGCACTGAACCCTAGAGTTGGATACAACTGGTTTTTGAGCAAGGGTGACCTTTACTATTCAGTATTTTTTTTCTACCCTCTTTAGTCTCATTGTTGCTTGCTATGAGAATGAAAGAAAACAAAGAGGAAAAATGTCATTGTGGAATCTTAAGAATGTGTCTTGGGTTTCCTTGAATCGCTATTCGTTGTCTCCAGTGGAGGGGGGGCGGGGAGCAAGATGTAAAGGTGTTTTCCATCTTGCTCTGAATGGCATGGCTGGGTGACTTGTAAGAACCAGTACTACTAACACACCTTTCTGTGATGTTCTCTTGATCCTGCCCATTCTTCACTATTGACTTGCTGAGTGAGCAGGACTTGCTTTGTGGACTTGTCTGAGTAGAGAACATACAGTATAGGCTTTCCTCCAGTGATGGGATGTTACAGGTTTGCACCAGTTCGCCAGAACCGGTAGTAACTTTCCCCAGTGTCCTGGAGAACCGGTAGCGGCTTTTGGAGGAAACCACCTCGGGGGCTTACCTTTTCGCTGGTTCCCCCACTGCGCGTGCATGCCAAGCGCTTGGTGTGCCTGCGTGCTTACATATAATTTTTTGTTATGTCTTATAATGTGATAAATTATATTGTTAGTTTTAGTAGTGTTATATTTTTTATTATTTTTATTTATTTATTTATTATTTTGAAATTTAAATTTTTTTTTAAAAAAGTTACATGACCAACTTTGGCCCCGCCCACCAGGTCACATGGTCCCGCCCATGACATTGGCTCCACCCACAACATTGGCTCCACCCACAAATTAGGCTCTGCCCACGTTGTGGTAGTAAAAATTTTGACATCCCACCACTGCTTTCCTCCCTAGTCTGATTGCCCCAGTCTTCTTTTTTTTAACCCTCTTCTTATCTCCTATTTCATGCAAATTGGCTTTCTTTGTTTTATGGCTGGTCATCAGGAGGTACACATAGACTTCATTTGTCATTCCGGTTGCTCAAGGACACATCTTGGAAGAATCATGTCTTTGGAACATTAACACACACTATCAGCTATGCTTCTAAATTTTATGGAAACCAATGAGTAATTAAATGCACTGCAGCTTTAGTCATGTGTGCACTTATTTGGAAATAAGACTCACTTGAATGTACTTATTTACTTACAAGGGACTTATTTTCAAGTAAACGGGAATAGGTTGCTTTATAAGCCTTTTAAGCTCAGTGGAATTCTAAATCTACTACTGCAGACAGTAGAGGCTTAATGTATCAGCCTATTTTTCAAAACCTAGCAAATTATCCAAATTAGTTTGCTTCCCTTGTTTATTTTCCTTTTAGTCATGGCAGAGGTTCAGAAAGATGCAAGAATTAAGCTAAAACCACATTTGGCTGAGAAAATGAAAAGGATGAACAGTAGTTTTCGTTGTTTTGCTGAAGGAACGGGGCAGGATAAAGTAGCTTCTCTTCGGCACCAAGTGTTGGTACTTGCAGAGGAAGTGAAATCTCAGAAGGTAAGTCCAGGGTTAAAATGTGAATGTGTGTTGGATGATCCACAGTATTGTGTAAGAAAGTGTCTTCTGATGAATGCAGTTTTTAAGGCTTTTGCTTATTTGCTTTTTAAAAAAACTTCAGTGCCATAGTTTGTGGCTGAAAAACCCCTCGTAGTGGCTTGCAGAAATATTAAAGACATAAAAATATACTAAAATGTGAATGCACAACAAAAAACATTTATTCACAGTGCTTTTCCTTGCTTCAGTTTGTCTTGTGCATCTTTTAGTGTCTCAAAAGGGTGCTTGCATCACATTTTGGTGACGTGCATATTGAATTAAATAAAACCTGTTAATCAGTTTGTAAAACTGAATTATCTATTATTTTAATAGTTTGTGTGAGACTTCTGTTTTAAGCTGAATGCTCTTTGCTGAATGCCATTGGTGTTTTATGACTATGAGAATCCACAAATAATTTCAGAGATGAAGGAGTTAGGCTCAAACAGTTCCTCAGAGATTGTCAGCGGTAACAAAGTTGGTTGTGGGTTTTTGCAACATTCTGTTAAATGCACCTAGTACTGTAATTTGAAATGCCTTTTAAAAGAACACTGTTTTCTCAGCAACTCACATCAATGTCTCCAAAACAGTATCCTTCTAGTTCTGAGGATATAATCCTCTTTGTTCTTAAAAGGGTGGCCTTGCTTCTATTAAGGTGGAAATAATACAAATACTGTAAATGGAATCACCATGTTCTTGAATAGATACTTATTAACTGTGTATTTGATTAGCTGGGATAGCTCTAGATCAGTGATGGCAAACCTTGGCACTCCAGCTGTTCTTGAACTTCAATTCCCAGAAGTTCTGAACAGCAGGAGTGTTGACTTGGACTTCTGGGAATTGAAGTCCAAGAACAGTTGGAGTGCCAAGGTTTACCATCATGGCTCTAGACTGGGAGCTCAAAACCAATTCTAATTCCTGGATGGCTGCTAAATTCCTGGTTTATAGCTGGATATTGGAAATCGATCAGTATTGCTCACCTTGTCTTTGGTCTGCTAGTAAATATGGTCTGGAGGTGGAAGGTGTGCTAGCTATACCTGTTCAAATGGTTGGTAATTGTGTAATGTATTTTTACATGGAAACATTATAACAGTTGCAGCTACCTATGCCTGCTGCTGCCTCAGCTGAATCACATCCCCTGGTGGCATGTATGTTCCAGCACCGGGCGGGCAGGTCAGTGAGTTGACATCACAGATAGGTATATAAGGCGAGATGGACCAAGGGTTTGTCTCTAGTGTGAAGCCATATTATGGGATAGTACAGCTAGGGATAGTACAGCTGCTAGGCCATAGTGAGTCTGTTTTGAACTAAAGATGAGTAGTCGCAGCTGTGTTAATAAACCGGACAATTTTTGCTGCATTTGTGGCAAATATACCCTGTGTGATCAACACAAGAACCTAATAAAGAGGGTGATATTTGTTTCCTTAAGATCCTGACATCCCAGGCAGAATCGGACTTCATATTTGGATTCAGTGCACTTGATTTTGTATAGGACACATAGATTAGACCAAGTAGCAAACAGTATTTTTTGTAAGTGTGTGATGCAGTGTAATAGGAGTTAACAGCTGAATGGATCATGTGCTTGGACACTTTTAAACCATAGAAACTTGAGTTGGTTATATAAAATGCAATACTGTATTAGATTGCACAACATTTTGTTATTTTCTTGTTCTTTGCTATGCAGTTTGTTTAAAGACAAGGCATAGCACAGAAGGAAGTTCAAGTCAGCGTTTACACAGTTTCCTAACATTTCTTTCCTTGCTGGAAAGTCCCAAGTCAAAGATACAGTATTTGTTTAGAGCAGGGGGCTCATCTAATTAACAGGATGGGTTTCAGATCTTAGAACAGAACTTGGGTTAGTACGATATGAAGGAATATTTAAAAATGTTCCTAAGCATGAGAAGAGTATTCTTCTTGCTCTCTCACTAATGAAAATTTTTAAAAATAGTTGAATTTTTTGGAATAGTAGCTGTGTTAGTCTGTGGTTCAGGCATATCAGAAAACAAAACAAAATAAATAAAATAAAAATAAAATAAAAACCACTTAAAGACTAACTGCTATATTTTTATTGTTAGCTTTCGTGGATCAAGTCCACTTCATCAGACAAAGAGTGAAACTTACAGACATGTTCTTTATATACCAAATTCAGGGGCTCAAAGGGAGAAGGGGTGTGGTCAAGCAAGATGACAGACAAGGGAGGACAAGAATGCAGTTTCACACAGCCATTAGCAACAATAGATTATTCAGATAAACTCTAAATGACTCCCTTTCAATCTCAAGGTTGCTGAGAAAGCCCATTATGGTCTCTGATCAACTTGTGACCTGCATGTCGGGGGGAAAAAAACAAACACCTGTACCTGGTTTCTTTCTGTTTTAAAAATAGTGATAGTTGATCATTACAGTATTAGCAGTAATAAAAATGATGATCGTTCACATGCCAAAGCAAATCTAAATCTGCCTTCTCTGCTAGATGGCACGATTTCCTTCTTCCTTTGTTAAGTATTAATAAATAATAGAGGTTACAATGCCATATCCAGTTATCTCAAAGTAATCTTCATTAAACTCAATGGGACCTACTTCTGAACAGAAATATACAGGATTGTGCTCTAAATAATGGTAGTCCCCACTTCACCCAGAAGAGTGCAATTTTAAATACAGTCAAACCTCGCGTAAAGAGCGCCTCGCTTAAAGAGTAACTCGCTTAAAGAGCAGAATTTTCTTTAAATGTTCACTTCACTTAACAAATAAAGCCAACCAAAAACTCGCTTAACAAATAAATTGGGGTTCACAATCCCCCCCCCCACACACACAATTGGTCACTTACAATGGTGTTTCACTTAAAGAGCAAACTCGCTTAAAGAGCAATCCTGTGGAACACATTATGCTCTTTAAGGGAGGTACAACTGTATAAGGGAAACTCCCCGCTATTTTTAATCACTCAGATATGAGCTCAACAGTTGTTTGTGGCCCAATGTCTCTACAAAACAGGAGAAAGACCACATTTCTCAGGGGACGGGATCCAAATCTTGCAAGTCCCACCCACCTCCATAGGTTATGGAACAATGTTGTGAAATCAGGGGAAATTATTTTAGAATGAGATTTGCCATGTCGGGTGGTAACAGAAGCTTCCTCAAAGGAAATTCTGGTTGATACTTGCTGCTAGTTTGAAGAAGGAAGCCACAAGCAGCATGGACATTGTCTTTCCCAATCAGGGCTATGCCCATGAATAAAGCCTTCAGGCCAATCACTCCCAATTCAGTGGTTAGAATCCTATTGCATAACTTTGTGTGGTACAACCCAGACTGGGTACTGGAGGTATTTAATTTAAAAGTAATTAAAAGCTTTCTGTCCTTTTCTTTTCAGGTTCTGAAGCTGAAGTGTCTTTAGCCTTTAATTCTTCAGCTCCCCTGGGGGCTTAGTGGTTAAGATGTTGAACTGTAGCCTGGAAGGTCGGGTTTCGGTTCCCAAGAGCTGCACTTGGGGACATGAAAGGAGCATCATTTGGGTGTCCCCTAAAAATCCTTTCAACCCAGAGTAATTCTGACATGAAATTATTATAGCCCCATTCTGACATGCCCCATTTGTTATTATGGTGTTCAAATGGCAAAAATAGATCTGTGAGTCAAGACAGTCAATTTGTCTTTATGTTGTGGAGGAAATGTGTCTTATAACACTGATTGTCTTTGATCTCACAAAGGAGAAGTGTAGTCTCAGACAAAACCCCTTGAAAAATGGGAATAGAATAGAATAGATTGTATTAGTGGTCATTCAGGACAGCAGTTCCTGAGCCCACAAAGTAAAGCAAACATCTCAACTTACCACAGAGTGATCAGTTTCCCCCCTATCTCACATCAATTCCAGATAAATGCACAACGGACATGTTAAGTATCTGTGTATGTCTGCCAATAGTAAATGAGGCATCCTGTATGTGCTGAACTACTAAATAATGAGGGAGACTTATTTTCTTTTGTTTCTAAACTTCCACAGGAGCTAGTCAAACTTCTCCACAAAGCTCTGGAGGCAGCCCAGCACGAGAAACGAGAGTCCTGCCAGTACTTGGCCACAGTGAAGGAGAAAGACAGGCTGGAATTAGTGCGGCACAAAGTGAGGCAGATTGCTGAGCTGAGCAAAAAGACCGAATTGCTAGAGCTGGAGAAGAAGGAGATGGAGGGGAGGCTGGCTGTGAAGGAGGAACACATCAAGGAGCTGAATGCCCACATGCTGCTCTTGATGGATAAGAACCAGGCCAAACAACAAGTTATCCTGAAGCTGACTGAGCAACTCACCAAAGGCTTGCCTGACTCCATCACAGAGGCAGACATCGCTGCCACAGAGACCTTGTACAAACTGGAGGAAGAGATTGAACATCTGAAGGTATTCTGAGATGAAGTCACCACTAAGCCCAGGTAGTGTTGAGGGAGGTACTTTAGGAAGTGGAAGTTTCGAGCTCACACCTTTCACTGTCGTATCATGGTTGCATTTGTTATCCCTCCGGGTATTTGTCACAAAATTTATTTTAGGCAAGTCTGTACACATCCTGTGTTTCCATGGGAACACATGAAGGTAGTATAAAGCAGGAGAAAATGCTTTGAGAAATTTTAAAATCCCCTAGAGAAGTGAATATGAGATTGAAATGTGTGGCAAGGCTTGCTGAAATCTAACCAGAGATACTGCAGGTCCAGGGGCTGATGAAAGGGCTCTGCAGCCCTTTGGTTCTTCCCTTGAGTCACAAGGCTATGATAAATCTAAATAAAATTAGGCAAAATTACCGTATATACTTTCTGTGCTTATTTCATGCAGGATTTTCAGGTTGCAGACTTTTTTTCCTTTAATGTAGACTAGGGTTCCCCAATCTTTGATCCCCAGATGTTCTTGGACTTCAGTTCCCAGTAGCCCTAATCAGCAGGTCTGCTGGCTTGGGCTTCTGGTAATTGAATGTCAAGAACATGTAAGGGCCCAAGGTTGGAAAACCCTGATGTAGGCTTTGGATTGCCTGGGTTAACTTGTTTGTTTAGTTTAGTACAATGAACTATAGATTGCCATGATGGGAGAGACTGTGTCATGAATGAATCCTTCATGGTTTACTAAATTTGCATAAAAGGAGAAAAACATCCAGTGGACTTTATTCTGATTTCTGTTTCCTACCCTCAAAGTTAAAAGCTCTGCTTGTACTATTTTGTCTTCCCTTTTTCGTAAGAGCAAATAGAAACCCTTGTGTATTTTCTTTTCAATACTGAGGTAAAGATGTATTTACTCATCCAAATAAGTGTATATAAACAAATTTCTGGTAAATATTTCTACTACTAAACTATACTTCAGTTATAGCTGCTTTTACTTGTACATATCACTGTTTTAGGAAGACTTCCCTCCCTTGTTGGTTTCACAAAACTCTTAGGCCTCATGTTCACTGAATGATTGAATGATTAAGCTGGATTACAAACAGCCACATGACAAGGTCATGTGGTTTAGTGAACTATACACAAAAAATAAATCAGTCTAGGCCAGGGGTGCCCAAACTACAGCCTGAGGGCCGGATGTGGCGCCCAACGCCAATTCATCCAGCCCACAAAGCCCTCGTTGCTCCTGGAAGCGGAAGTAAATTGCGCCCATACGGCGCGCATTTTACTTCCACTTCCAGGAGCGACAAGGGCTTTGCGGGCTGGATGAATTGGCGTCGGGGGTCATGTCCATCTCCCGGGCCGTAGTTTGGGCACCCTTGAACCACATGACTGGCCCACAGCTCAAAAGGCTTGGGCACCCCTGGTCTAGGCAGAAAATGGATATGTCTGGAACGCATAAGATGTATGAATATGACTTTACAAGTTTCCCCTCTTTTTTCCATTGGAGAAATCATGTTAATCTCACATCCGGTGGGTATATTGGTGTATTAATAATAATAATTTCATGTCAGAAATTATTCTGGGTTGAAAGGATTTTTGCTGGAGGATCTGCTCAGGGGATGTCTGAAGGAGGCTCCTTTCATGTTCCCAAGATCTTTTCCCACCAAAGAGGACCCTATTTATCTACTTGCAATTTCTTGCTTTCGATCTGCTAGGTTGGCAGGAGCTGGGACAGAGACAGGCACTCAATCCATCATGCAGCACCTGGGTCATTTAGTGGTGTTTACACCATTTAGTAGTGTATTGGAATCAGGGCTTCCAGGATCAAAGTCCAGGAACTTTCTGAGTAGCAAGGTTTGACATATTCTATGCCTCCCCACACCCTCAGCCTCCCCTGCTCCCTTTGAGAATAGCCAATATCATCTCAATAGCTGGGAGAGCAATGGATATATCCAGGAACATTATATTGTTCCAAATAATCTCTCTTTTAATACAGCATCTTTGATTTTGTGCTTTGGTCTTGAATAGGCAATCTAGGGCTCTTGCCTTTACAAAATGTCTCCTTAAATTGTTGGTAAGTACTGATCAAATGACCTGAGTAGAGTGAGGTGATTATGAAGACAATCTTTATGAAGATTCACTTAATTACCCCTTGCACTTCCAAGTAGAACAACTCTGCTACAGTTGGAAGAATGTTTTTACCAATTTGAGAGAACTGGTTTTAACAAGAGGGAAAGCCATATCTTGGTCATGATTATTACCCATCAGGCTAATAGTGATATATCAGCATGAACTTATTGTGTAGGTTCAGAAGGGGCTTTGCTTCCATATGCATCATATTGTTTGCGTAAATGAGTGTTTCCCAACCTTTAGTTTTTGGACTTCAATCCCCAGAAGCCTAAGTCAATTCCCCAAAGCACGGATCAGCCAATGTACTGACTTAGGTTTCTGGGAATTGAAGTTCCCCGTGTGGCATGGGCCCCACATTGGGAATCACTGAAGTAAAGCGAAACAAAGCAAATAGCTACTTAAATCAGTGTCCTTGTTAAAGCCTGAATCCTATTAGTTTGTATTCAGTGATGGGATGTAACAGGTTCTCACCAGTTCGCCAGAACCGGTAGTAACTTTTCCCAGTGTCCCGGAGAACCGGTAGCAGCTTTTGGGGGGAACCACCTTTGGGGCTTACCGTTTCACTGGTTCCCCCACTGCGCATGCGCCAAGCACTTGGTGTGCATGCATGCCTACAGTAGTATGCACGGCCTCCTTGCTGTCCATGTGTTGTGGGTGGGTGGGTGGGTCGAGTGGTGTGTGTGTGTGTGCTTACTTTTTTTTATTATTATTATTATTATTATTATTATTATTATTATTATTATTATTATTATTATTATTATTATTATTATTATTATTATTATTATTATTATTATTATTATTATTATTATTTTCTTTGGCCCTGCCCACAATGTCATGACATCATGATGTTAGCTCCGCCCACACTGTGATGACATCACGGTGGGGTAGTAAAAGTTTTGACATCCCACCACTGGTGGCATGGGCCCCACATTGGGAATCACTGAAGTAAAGCGAAACAAAGCAAATAGCTACTTAAATCAGTGTCCTTGTTAAAGCCTGAATCCTATTAGTTTGTATTGCTTTAGAATCCCACTATGATTTCTTTGTTATTGTGTGGCTGTAACATTTGTATCCTTCTAGAAATGAATATACAGTAATGCCTCGGATAACGTTTACCTCGGATAACGCTAAAATCGCATAACGTTAAGTAATCTGGGGGAGAGAATTGCATCAAATAACATTAAGGTCCTATAGGATGCATCGGATAACAACTGCTAAAGCCTGTGCGGTTACAATGTATCTCTATGGAGCTTTAACGTTATCCGCTGCATCCCATAGGATTTTAACATCCATCGGATAACACTAAAAATCGGATAACACCAAGACTTGTGGAACCAAGTTTTAGCGTTATCCGAGGTTTTACTGTACTGTATTGAACAAGATTATTTGTCGCATTTTAGACAGCCCTTGATCTTTTTGAGCAGCCATGAAAAGATTAATATCAAACAAGTAATTAGGAGCCAGATATTTTTTTTCTCTTTCCATCCATTTGCTTTTAATGGAGTCATCTGTATGTGCTCATGAATAAACAAGCCTTTTAAGCTAACAAAGTTTGGTTGTTTTGAGAGTTGGTTCTAAATCTCTTTTCTTCCTTTTTTCATCAGGATGATCTAGAAGCATACAAGACTCAAAACCAATTCTTGAACTCGGAGATTCACCAGGTTACTAAAATATGGAGTACAGTGGCACAGAGAGAGAAGACCCTCTTGATGAAGGTAAAAGCAAAGCTAAAGGAAAACAATCATACCACCCCATAGCGTTTAGTAAAGCTGTATAGAGGACAATTGTTGGGTTGTTTTATAAAACCGCTCTTGAGCTTTATCAGATACTGACTTAAAAGTGAGTATTACCCATATTTTTTGCCAGTCTGAGTCTGATATAGAAATATCCAGATCTTCTTCCCATGCCATTTCAGAAACTTCAGCAGACCCATAACTTTCCACTATTACAGTTTGATGTATTTCTGAAATAATACCTTTCATATTTTGCTCATTTGTTACACACTATTGCTGATATTTTGTTAAAGACATTCAATATTGTCTCCCCCCACCCCGTGATTCTAATAATGTTTATAATTTTAGTTCATGGACATAGGTTGCAACTGAGGCACACCTTGTTATCATGTGATCTACTGCTGTTTAACTTATTTCCCAGGGCATATTTTTAGATATACATAGCAAGGAGGTTTTGTATACTAAAATATATTGGTGACAAAGCTCACAAAACAGAGAGTCTCACTGTGCCTCTCTGTAGCCTCCCTGGGGTTTTTCTGATTTATCACAGTTGAAATCTGGATCTCATAGGGGTTTCACAGAGCTGGGAACAGGATAGAAGGGGAAAACAGCAGATGGAAAATGCATGTAAAGGAATAGAGGGGGAGGGGGGAGCTGGCTTTGAATTTTCTGAGTAAAGTAGATTTTTGATTTCTTGTTCCAGTGGCAGAGAAGAAATGCGACTATCAAAGCAGGTGCTGGATGGGTGGTTATTGTACTTGTAGTCATAACAAGCTGGAAAATTGTGGTAACTGAACTGGTTTTGATGGGCAATGAATGATTGTACCCAGAACTGTGGTCTCTGGTCCTTATAGAACTAAGCTGGTTGGAAGAGGTCTGGTGTCTTGGTAATGCTACCTTAAGCTACTCTAAGTCATTTTGAACTGCATATCCTACCTGATCTGGCTAGTTTACAAGCACAGTCAGTGGGTGAAACGTATCACAGTTTCTCTCGCCTGGAGCTGGTCCATAGGTACTCAAGGGGGTATGGGCTTCACAGAGGGGTACAGGCCACTGAAAGTGGACTGGTTTATGTGATAAGGGGTCAAAGGCAAGGGCCCTGAGCCTGTTACACCCTTACAATACAACTCACAGTTTCTTTGCCCTGTGTGTTCATCCATGATCCCTTCTAGTTTTCTTGTTATCTGAAGGAACCTGACATACTGTATAGTTATGGGCTTGTTTCAATGTGGTTATTTGGAGATGTTATTCTTTCGGATGTCATGCTGCAATACGGAAGGCAGATGAAAGGCTACTGCATTATAGTCTCAGGAGAGTCTTCCTGGCTGATTGGCCCATGATAAACATCAATATTTAGAATTGGATACAACACAAGAAGGAGGAGAAGAAGAAGAAGTAGTTGTCGTCTTTCAGATGACAAATAAATCCTAGAGCAGGGGTTCTCAACCTATGGCCAATGGATCGGATCAGGCCCACAGCGCTATTCCATCTGGCCCCCACCCTTGCTCCCCCTGCCACTGCCCTCACTCCCTCCACTGCCCTCGCTCCTGCCACCGCCGTCCTTTCCCCCTCCGTCTGGCTTGATGTATCCCTAACACTGCTCCATAGCAGGGCGGATATTGTAAGAAGGCGACAGCAGCAGAAGCAAAAGCAGCAGACACACGTCTGCCCACATCCTTCCCGGGTGTAGCTCTGGCTGAGCACAGGCAAGGACATACAGGACCCCTCCTTTATCCATTGCAGGCCAGTAAACCCGGAAGTAGCAGTGTCGGTGGCATGGAGGGGAGTGTTTGTGGGCTGGATTGGTGATGGGGGGAGTACTTGCATCTTTGGGGTAGTGGTGTTTGCAGCGTGTAGGGGAAAGTGTTGGGAGGCTGGACTGGTGGTGTGTGTGGGAGTGGTGGGGGTAGCAGTGGTGGGGGCTCAAGGTGGTAGCAGCCGCCACCAGGGGGAGGGGGCACACACCAGTCTTGCTCACCAACAGTCTGAGGAGGTGTGATCCGGTCTCTGGGTTTAAAAGGTTGAGAACCCCTGCCCTAGAGTCTGCTAGGCAACATGGACAGTGGCCATACCAGCTGAAGGATTCTGGGAGGTCTAGTTCAAGCCGTGACTTACCAGAACTCTGTTTCTGATATTATTTCCATTACACCAGGCAAAATCTATGTTCTGTCTGTCACTTTCTCTCCTTGTGTGACAGTGTGCTCGTCTGCAGGCCCACAACTGCCAGATTGAGAGCAAGTATCTGATGGGTCTGCGGGAACTGCAGAACCTGCCGGACTTGGCCGATGAGCACGTGGAAATAGTGAAGGGTCTAATACAAGAGGCACTGCAGTGGAACGGAAAGGAAGAAGCCATGATACCTATGCAGTTGAGCCCGATCAAGTAAATGGTGTTTGTTTGTTTGTCTCTGTGTGGGTGAGTGTGCTTGTGCGTCATAGAGGAGAGTACACTGATGTAGGCTCACTATCATGAGAAGAAGAATACTGAACCCCATTGAACTTGGTCTGAAGTGTCCTATACAGTGGCACCTCACTTAAAGAGCATAATGCGTTCCACGGGATTGCTCTTTAAGTGAGTTTGCTCTTTAAGCAAAACACCATTGTAAGTGACCAATTGTGACTTCTTGCAAGGGTTTTTTTTGTGAAACCCGGTTTATTTCTTAAGCGAGTTTTTGGTTGGTTTTATTTGTTGTGAGGAGACCATTCAGAGAAAAGTCTGCTTTTTAAGCGAGCTACTCTTTAAGCGAGGCGCTCTTTATGCAAGGTTTTACTATTTACATCAATGCACTCCTAGTAGTCTTGCTATCTGGGAACTTTAATTAACAGCTAAATCAACTAAAGCTGATAACAGTTTGCCTTTTCAAGTTGCTGTAACATTTTAACCAGTGAGGCGTTCTGCCCTATTTTTGTTCTAGTCCAGGGGTCTTCAAACTTGGCTTTCCAGGTGTTTTGAACTTCAATTCCCAGAAACCCTGATCAGCAGGAGTGCTGAGTTGGGTTTCTGGTAATTGAAGCCAAAGAACACCTGGAGAGCCAAGTTTGAGGAACCCTGATCTAGTCTATTGTTGTACTAGAGAAAAGTAGAAGATGAAAACAATATTTTCCTTCACTCGTAGTGGTAACTTTGACTTGTATTAAATTGTGTGCTTTTGCACTGCCTCTGGTGTATCAAAAAAGCATCTAAATTTAGGTTATGGCAAACTCCTTTTAAAGAAAAATACTCAGTAAAAAAACAGATTGTTAACTAAACATTTCCAGTCAGCTGAAAGCCTTTAAACCCCTGTCATTTCTTCTGTTCTCCTTTTCCCCTACTGTGCAGACAATATGATGAGTATGGCTTTATGACAGTTCCTGACTATGAAGCTGCAGATTGGAAGCTACTGGCAAAAATCCAGGCTCTGGAGATCAAATCCAGTAATCTTTTGAACCGGGAGGCTGTGGAGAGACCCCTCACTGAGTGGTGGAATAACCTTGGAGAGCTGACTCCTTCCTCAGAGCTCAAAAGCATGCTGCGCTGTGGAGTCCCGGTAGAGCACCGGCAGAGGGTTTGGAGGTGGATCGTGAGCCGTCGCGTGCAACATATCCGCTCTCCCGGCCATTACCAAAACTTACTCAAGAAGTGTGAAGTTGCTGAGCATCCAGCTTCCCGACAGATCGAGTTAGACCTGCCCCGCACACTAACCAACAACAGACATTTTGTATCGCCCACCTCACACCTTCTTCCCAAACTCCGAAGGGTTTTACTTGCATTTTCCCGCCAAAATCCCACAATTGGCTATTGCCAGGGACTGAACAGGTAAGTGATTCTGGGTCACTGCTCATATTTTTGGACTAGCTTCATTGTTAGCCTCCTACTGAAGTATACCTAATACATCAATGAGGCTTATGTAAGTGTTGACCTACAGTGATGGTGAATCCTGGCACTCCAGCTATTCTTGAACTTCAGTTCCCAGAAGCCATGATCAGCAGGAATGCTGACTTGGGTTTCTGGTAATTGATGTCCAAGAACACCTGGAGTGCCAAGGTTCACCATCATGGACCTAATAGATCTAGTTTGTTTAATGGGTCTAAATATTTGAGACTAACTTCCTCCTAAACTCTCCTTTGTTTGCAACAAACACTTGTTTATTTAGCTTTGAGGATTAACTAGATTCCAAAGTACAAAACAATGGGATGTATTTGGAAATGATTCCAGTTTTTAAAACTATACCCTGAGAAAAGAAACATTCACACAGCCAAAGACTTCTACCATATTTGCCGGCTTATAAGACGCATCAGAGTAGAAGTCACACCCCATTATTACCAACATAGCCCACTATGGGTCACTATATACAGTTTAAGATGCACTCCATTTTCCCAGTGTATTTTAAGGGGTGTGTGAGTCTTATAGTCCAGAAAATAGGGTATGTTGTTTCTGCTGCAGCCACCTGTGCAGTTGAAAAGGAAGCAGCTTTATTATTGAAAAACTAAATTGTGGAAAGGTTTCTCTCTCTTTAATTCAAGGTGTTGTGGAAGCATCAGAAGTATCTTCTGCTCTTCATGATGTTCTGTTGTTACTTTTATTGCGGACTCATTAGGAGCTACTTGAAGAGCCCAGAGGTGTAGCAATCACTGGTATGAATGCCTGCTTTACTGACATAGATGTCTCATTCATCCTAGACTAGCAGCTATTGCACTATTAGTTCTAGAAGATGAAGAAAGTGCTTTCTGGTGCCTAGTTCATATTATTGAGAACCTCATGCCTCCAGATTACTACAGCAATACCCTAATAGGCTCACAGGTAAGTTTGGAGCTCCACACTGGGAAAAGCTGTAGGAGAGTCAGGGCTGAGAAATTAAAATTGGGTCTTTTTAAGGCTTACATATTAAGGTGATACATGCAGTGTTTCAAGAACCAACCCCACAGCTCTTTACAAACGTTTTATTGCAAAGAAGGCTTATTGTCTAAAAGAGAGAAGAATTCAGAACAGAGAATTATAACCAGTGGTGGGCTTCAGACATAGCAGATAAGCAGGTGGCCGGGGCCCTCCTCCACGATGCTTAACTACAGCAGGGCTCTGCCCCAAGCCTGTGTGCAGTGTGATACCTCCCTGCCCAAGTTGAACCATGTTAACTGGCAGGCAGCTGGGCCCTTCCTTGTTTTTAAGCTATAGTCGGACCCCTCCCCCCACATACCAGTCCATGAAAAAATGGTTTAGGTTGGGGTCCCCTGTTTTAGAGGATGTAGAATTTTTGAGAAACCAGCCTTTCTGATGTGATCACTCATTACTGCTACTGATGTTTACTGAACCCAGGTGGATCAAAGAGTCTTCAAGGACTTCTTGTCAATGAAGCTTCCCAGACTGACAGCTCACTTGGAGCAGCATCAGATTGACCTGGCCCTTGTGACTTTCAACTGGTTTATTGTCGTGTTTGTTGATAGTCTTGTCAGTGATATTCTCTTCAGAGTTTGGGATGCCTTCCTCTACGAAGGGACAAAGGTAAGAGAAATCTATCCATCCATCTTTCCACCTGTCGGGGAAATTTTATTTCTATTTTCCCCAGCTGCTACACACAAAAGGACTCTAGACACAATATCTTAAAATATTATTTAAGGGCTACCCAACGTTCTTCCAAGATGCAACTCAAAACCAACCGAGCAGACCTTCCCAGTGGTCTAATCACTGAGTGGCCTTCCAGCCGGCAATGAGTTGGTTTAGTTTTTGGCCAACGCACCATCTGTCAAGGATAAATTTCAATCATTTATAAAGACTCTTCACAATATAAAATTAATTTAATTTATTGTTTGCATAAGCCGAATAAAATCAGAACACATTCTATAAAGTACAATACCTTAATAATAAAGAGATGCAAGTAATATTAAGATTGGCCAATAATATAGAAATTTGGAACAAAGCAAAGACAGGTTTCCCTAGGATCCCGTGTTTGCAATGCCCCATTGCCTGTCTTTCCTTCTCCCTTTTATATCTTCTAAAACTGCATTTTTTCCTAGTACATTAGGTCATCTCACGTTTGGTGGTTAGCAAGATACACGTGAGCACGTGGTCAGTATGTGGCACGTGCAACTCTGTCTTGAGCCACCTGCTCTACTCCCCCCCTCCCTTCTCTCAGGTCACAGTGACATGATGACTCCCTTTATATCATTTTGATTCTACTTTCAATTAAAATGGCTGCACTTGCTTGTAAATAATATGAATCAAAATTTCTCTCTCACACACCCAACGAACTGTTTTCTGTCCTTAACATGTCAGTCTGCAGGAAGGTATGTTTTAGAACTGCTAGGCATCTAAACTAAGATTTTGGGCCACTAGACATGTGTATTGAGTCCACATCTTCCTGCCTCAGTAATCTTATGTAGAGGAGTGTGACTGGATCCTTCCTGTAATATATGATCCTTACTCTGGTTTCTCTTTATCCCAGGTGATATTCCGTTATGCTCTTGCAATTTTCAAATACAATGAAGAAGAAATATTAAGGATCCAAGATAATGTGGAAATATACCAGTACCTTCGTTTTTTCACAAAAACTATCTGTGATGGCAGGTAAGGATTATAGTGAAAATTGAGAACTTCCAGTGACTGTGTATTCCTTGCATTTAAAAAATACAGGCTGATCCAGGGAAAGGGATATACAGTGGTACCTTGCTTAAAGAGCATAATGTGTTCCATGGGATTGCTCTTTAAGTGAAGCACTATTGTAAGTGACCAATTGTGACTTCTGGCGAGGGGGATTGTGAACCTCAATTTAATTGTTAAGCGAGTTTTTGGTTGGTTTTAGTTGTTAAGCAAGGTGACCATTCAGAGAAAATTCTGCTCTTTAAGTGAGTTAGTCTCTAAGCGAGGTGCTCTTTATGCACGGTTTTACTGTATCCTTTGCCTTTTTTCAAGGACCATGATAGTTAAGATGGAAGTTCCACAGTAAGCCTTGAGATAATCAATTATTCCCCATGCTGATCTTATTTTTGGAAATTAGGTGTAAACCTGAAATCTAACACTCACTCTTGTGTATGCCACCTTTTCTACACTTGTATAATTTTTGTGGAATTGGGATAGATATCTTCTAAATAGGGCATGCTCTCCTTTCTTGTTGTGCATCCTTCTGATGCTTCCTCAAATTTTCATTTATGGGTCATTTTACAGGGCCGTCAGAGGCGGGCCAGGGTGGGCTTTCACCCACCCTGTGTTAGTAGTCTGCCCACCCTGGCATTGTGTGGTTTCCAATAGGAATGCACCGGAAAAAGTGACTTTGTTCTCCACCCTGAAAAAATATTTGCACACCCACATCTAGAATTCTGGCTACAGCCCTGGGTCATTAAGAAGAAAGGCAAGGATTGAATGCTTTGTTATGTAGAAGAACTAGAATCTAGGAAGTCAAGGAGGGTTAAATCATGATCCTTTTCAGACACTGAGCCATGTCAGACTCAATTCCACATGATGTTGTTCAACCTGAAGAGAGGGGTATTGATCAGATAGATGAGTGAGACATTCTTTGTCCCACACATTAATGCCAGTAATATTGTCTCTCACATATATTTTTCTCAATCTTGAAAGTTTGAATGATCTCCAGAAACTATTCTACAGTTGTCTTGTACAGGGACCCATTACATTGTACAAAGCAGAGTTAGGTAATAAATTCTATTAGGACCACTAAAATGTTAAAAAAAAAAAGAACAGCAAAGGTAGAACAAATTTACAAGCTTTTAAGAACTCTTCATTAGAAAAACATGGTACTTAAATTAAAGGATTGAGAAGACATACACATTTCAAAGACAGGGAGTGGTTGCCTGATCGATCTGGCTGTATGGATCGGTGTGAATCCTCTGCAGTGCTCAATGGTTCTTTGACAGAAAAACATTTTATAGAAAATATTCCCTGGAGGTGCTGTAATGCTGGTCCAGAACAATAGTCACAGCATGTAGACCCAATAAGTTGGCCAAAGGTACACCTGAATGTCTCCTTGTGATCTGAAGTACAGAAGTATGGGAAGCTCTACTGCAGGGCCTCCTTATCATTTTGATCCTGTCCTACATTTTCTCTCTTTGGAAAGCTGCTATATCTTTGAGATCCTGCCTTAGCTTTGTAAGGGAAGACAAGATTGCATACAGAAATGCCGTGAGCCTCCTTCACATTTGTCACCCATCAAGGTAGTGTTACCAAGTCTCCTCCGCTCTCTTGTTTTGGTCTTCCCCTTTCACAGGAAACTGATGAGCATTGCCTTCAGCGACATGAACCCATTCCCCATGAAGCTGCTTCAAAATCGTCGCACAGAATACCGACTAAAACTGGAGGCTGAGCTGAGAGAACTGGAGAGGATAAAAGCCCAGTACCTGAGGGACCAGGCAGAACATGCAGTCGGTCAGCTGGATGGAGCTGGGAGTGAGGATGAGGAAGAAATGTAATGCCTCTTCTTATTTCTCTGCTTGTCTTTAAATGCCATCTTTTTAAAAGCAAAATGGCAGTGTAGTCCTTGGCACCCATTGATCATATGGGGAGAGACGCTCAGTCGCACATCAGGAATGAACATTTAAAACCTTTAGCCTCACCAAGATCCCTTCAGGACCTAGTATGTGGTGCAGTATTTCCTGGGTGGCGCTCGGAGCCACTTCAAGCTATTTTGCTGCCTGAAGTAAAATGGAGTCCTGTTCCCATGGCAGAAGGTGATCAGACTGGCACTTGAATTTCTGTTCATCACTGGTGACTGGATAAAACCATCCACCATACCAAGGGGCAGAAGACTTATTTGTGTGTGGGGCAGATGCATTGCTAGCCAGATGGTACACACAGTTCTGTTTTCCAACCTCTTATCACTTTGCCTTAATCTCTGGCAGCTTAATGCCTGAGACTCACTTTGCCTAATGGTGACACCAGTCATGTTGACACTGCACCCTGAAATGCTTAGTGTACTTTATTTTCTGAGTCATCTCATATATTTTATTGGTTTGGAGATCTGCCCTTTTTCTCCTCTCCATTACTTGTGTTCCCTTTGTTTTGTATGGTTTTTTACCTGGCTGTTAAAGAAACAAGGTATACTTTTAATTAATTAATTATATCACAGGCTAGTGAAGTTCCCGTGATACTAAACAGTATCTCACTTAAGTTCTTTGCTCGTTCTCTTCTGATTTCAGTGAGCCAGAGGCAAGAATATACCTGTTTGAGAGAACTGCTGGTGAAACCAGCTTAGAGAGGAGGATTTAGCACTTTATCTACAAACTTGCCTACATCTTTCTTTCTACTCCCCTACATCATGTATGAGATGCTACTCTGCTTAGAAAAAAAATCATTTGCAGTAACTGTGTGTAGGTGTGTCATATTAGCTAAAAGCTTCCAAGAAGTGGAACACCTTGTGTTGTAACCACAAATGTGAGTGTTTGAGTGTTATTCACAAGGTACTGAAAGTTTTATTCACAGGTACAAAAGAGCTCACCATGATGCCTGCACTCAAAACCTCAACAAATATTCTAGATCAGCATTTCCCAAGGTGGGGCCCAGGCCCTACAGGAGCACTTCACTTCCCAGAAGCCTAAGTCAGTACATTGGCTGATCAGTGTTTTGGGGGAATTGACTTAGGCTTCTGAGAATTGAAGTCCAAACACCAGCATTTGGGAAACACTGGTCTAGATGTTAGCCCAAGATCCTAAACTTGATAGATGAGGCAAGAGTTTGCTTGAGCAAAGTCATCTGTGTGCACCCACCCACCTCTTTCTGAAAAGACTTGTGGGCCAATGAGATAAATAGATGTTCTTGGCATTTGGCCTGCAACATGGTGGTCCTTCAGTATCCCTGTTTCCTGGTGGTGCCCCCCTCCCTGCCTACATCATTCCATGTGAGCCTAGCAGTCTCTGCTGTCCTAAATATTTTGTGGCCTTCTGTCAGTCTCAACATGTTCCTTAGAAGTGCATGGTTTGACATTTTCTTTTGACTTGAATCTATCCCCTTTTTGTCTCTAATTCTTACATGAATTCTGTGTATTTGTTGTTGACTTTTACTTTCTTTCATTCAAATGCATTTAACTTATTTATTGTGCCATTGTACTTTTTGCCTTTGATGCTTATGGGTTTCCTTTTAATTCAAGATTGAGATTTCATATCAGTTTGATGTAGATGTGTGGTGGCAACCATCCTAAAAGCTGCTGAATTCACTAACAGCTTTTATTAATTATGTTCCCAAACAGTAACACTTCTCTTTGCCTTAAGCTTAAGGCATTGAAAATGGGGTACGTGGAAATTAATGATATGCAAGTCGGTGGTTGGGTGAAGATGAGGATTGCTTTTGCTCTGTGTAGATTAACATTTGAGGCCTGTAGTAGAACTCCTAGTCATAAAGGTTTACTATACGAATGAGCCTACTATTACTCCATCTAGCAGAGTTCTGCCAACTCAGGCTGGTATCATCTGTCCAAGATCTCAGACAAAGGCCCTGCACTGAATTACCTCTTAAAATCTTCACAAGTGTCAGTGCTATATAATGAACCTACAGTTTTTATAGGTGCAAAGCATGTGTTTTTGTTTTGTCAGTAATTTTGGACTGTGTGTTTACAGAAGTTTCATTAACAAATTAATGATTTATTAATTAATTAATAAATTAATATACATTTTTAAAAAGGAGGAGCAAGAAGGCTTTGCTGCTTGAAGTAAAATGTCCAGTGTATTTTGGAGAGCTGTGGGTAAAAAAAATCCTTTAAAAATGAACTTGTATTAAAATGAATGATACTTATTCTATAATGTAACATTCCTGGAATGTTTTCTTTTTTGCACTGAATTGGTTAACTTTTGTTCATTGCTTTTTGTTGTTAATCAAAGACATGTATTTTGATTGAAACTCTTATCTTCATTTCTAAAGTAAATGCTGCTACTTAGGGGAAAATAAAAATAAAGATCTTGTAACAAGGGTACGTGGAAAAGCTGTATTTTGTATTTCTTATTCTGTGCAGTTTGTCCAAGGCCACACAGGTGGCAAGGCACACAATTCCACCAGCTGGATACATTGTGGGAGATCTAAGCCACAAATGTGGCTATTTGAATTCCCAACTCTTGGCTCTGTAGATTCTGCAACCCACTGATGTATACCAGCTGATCTAGTCATTCAACACTACATTGAATCCAGGACTTTCTGCATGCAAAGCAAGTGGTCTTCCTTTAATCGGTGTCTCTCTTTCAGGAAAGTGCTGTCATATTAGAATGTGCAACTTCTGATTTAAAAAGCAATGTCTTATTCATATAATAGTTCTGTACCAAATCTTATCAGTTTTTCAACTTACTGCCACTAAGCTTGACTGGTGACCTTGACTCTAGTATTACTGCCAAAGGAAGGTAGAAAACTGCTTCACTGACCTCTAGGAGGATTTTTAAAAATTCTTTTATAGCTATTTTAAATTTTGCCCTCTGCACAGTTCCTCAACTTCACAGTCACTCTGACTAGTGATTCGTGCCTCTGCTCTCTTAAGTAGAACTATTAAGAAGTAAATGACAGCTTTCTGTCCTAGAACAAAATAAGGAACTGTGATTTCTCCATTCTTTCCTTCCCTTAATATTGAGGACCAAACTACATCTTAACCTCAAGCTAAATGTTTAATGTGGTATGTAATGGTCATGGGTGTGGGTGTGTCACAGTGTGCTGGACCAGAACTGGGGTCAAGATGCGAGGGAGGATGTGATTTTAATTCGTTCACCCCATTTCACTGAGCTAAGCTGCAGAAGTAAAACAAACCCTATTGTTGTTGTTCAGTCGCACAGTCGAATCTGACCCTTTGCAACCCCATGGACCACTGCACATCAAAGTCTTGGCTGACTGCTTCGCAGTTACTGCAGTGGCCTCTAGTGGTTTACATGAGTCCCTTCCCTAAAATAAAACAGGCAAGGAGAAGCTGCAATAATATAAACACCCTACTTACCGGGTCATATCATATCAAATACAGTAATCTGATAAATTGTACCTCACTTAAAGAGCACAATGTGTTCCACAGAATTGCTCTTTAAGCGTGTTTGCTGTTTAAGCGAAACACCATTGTAAATGACCAATTGCGACTTCGGGGTGGGTGGGTGGGGGGATTGTGAACCCCAATTTATTTGTTAAGCGAGTTTTTGGTTGTTTTTATTTGTTAAGCGAAGCCAACATTCAGAGAAAATTCTGCTCTTTAAGTGAGTTACTTTTTAAGCAAGGTGCTTTTTATGCAAGGTTTGACTGTACAGTACAGTATTCTGTTTCCCAGAGTGACTGATCAGAAGCCCACAAGCAGAGTGTGAAGGGCATTAACTTTTCACACTGTTTGCCTCCTCACAATTTGTAGCCAAAGGCACGCTGTGGTCCCATAGAAACATGTCAAAATAATATATGTACAGTACAATGGTACCTCGTACAATGACTTTAATCCATTCCACAGGGCTTGTTGCATGAAAAAATTGCTATACAATCCATCATATAGTGATTTTTCCTATGGGATGCATCATACAATGAATATCTCTATGGGAAAAATCGTACAACAACAAAAAATCATTGTACGGTTTTTCCATAGAGATGCATTGCATCGTATAACAATTTTAGTTGTTATACAGGGCACAATGTTTTATCTAATCTTCATTGTTGTACGATTTAATTGCTGTACGAGGCATTTGTTATATCGGGTTCTACTGTACTGTATATGATCTTTAAGGGTCACAGAAATTTTTGTTTCTGTATAGGGAGTCTCCATTTAGGTATTAACAGATCTCTTCTCAATTAACTTCTCTAAATCCTGTACTTAGGTTTTGGATAGATCAGAGCTTGAAAATGTTGCTTTTTCTCAGGTCTACATTTCTCACTGGCTGTGTTGACTGGCCTCGTATGTTATCAATATTTAGCAGAAATGCCAAATTATTCTATAAAAAAAAGCAGGAATTTGTTTCTGGTCTATTTTTTACATAGCATCTAAAACAGGTTTCGAGAACTGTGGCTGAGACCTAGCCTTCCCCTCTGCTCTGCTTGCCCTTTGGTAGCATTTAGGCTTAGATTAGGTTTTTCACTTACACAGCTTATTTGCAGCTGAAGAAATGATTTTTCTAGGATGGCAAAGAGGGAGAGACAGGTTAACCACATCTTCCTTCTCCTCTCCCCACCTCTATTCTCATGGCTGGGTTTGCCATATTCTGGCCCTCCGAAGCTGGTCAGCCTAATTTGCATAATATACAAAGAAGATACATTATTTATTACATGTTCCCCCTTTGTTTCATCTTTGGCAGCCTTTATATTGAAAGCACTGGTCGGCGAGAGGCGTTATGGGCAAATGTAGTTCTGGTTGTGTTTTAAGGTGGTAATCATTATTATCACCTTAGAAGAACATAGCTAGAAAGAGACCCTATGCTCATTGAGTCCAGCTCCTGTCAAGCAGGCACAGAAGGGAACTGAACTCCCAAATTCTGGCTCCACCTAAACCACTGACTGAGTTATCTGGCATTTGTATTTTTTGCATTTCCCTTTTGCATCGCTCCACTGGTAAGCAAACATGGATCTAACACATGAGGCAGTGTTCTGTACATCTAATGGAATTGGGTTGTTGTCCAAGAAATTTTGACTAATAAAATTAGCTACTCCTTAAGATGAATCAAGACTGTTATTTTTGCTGCAACAGACCAACACAGATATCCCCCCTTTTTTTGTCCTATATCTAAATATTTCAAAATGATTACCAATTCAATGTGGCAGGAAGATTCTCTACCCTATCGTTTATGTCCAGTTTTCTTCACTGTAAATCCTTTCTACAATCTGCACCCCAAAACTGCTCTTTTGTTCCACTGCTGTGGGCTACACTGTACAACAGCATACAGTGCCCAAGAGTGCTTGTAAAACCTATCGATGTACTAAAAGGTACTGTGTGTTTTGATCTCTTTCTGCAGAAATATTTTTGGTTTGACATTTTGACTTGTGGCACACCTGTCCCCCGCCCCACCTCATTTATTCCTAGAGTGTAACTGTTTTCTTAGTTTGCTGCAAAATCTTGTTCTGCAAAATAAATCTTGTTTGTCCACAAATAAAATAAGAGTGAGAATCTCTCCAAATTGCAACATTTACTTGTGAGCTGGGAGAAGATGATTTCAAGTCCTAGCACAGGCGTTCCCAACCTAAGGCCCATAGGCCGGATATGGCCCATGACTCCATTTCATGTGGGCCTCTCCTACCCTCCAAGGGCATCTGAGAAAAAATAAATGGCTACCTTTTTGAAGCTGTTGGGGCAAAATGGGCACACACACCCATGCAGGCAGGGGGAAAAGGCCATCCAGCTGACATAGAGCATGACCCACCCCTCAGCTTGAGAAGGCTGGGAAGCCCTGTGCTAGCATATGGAAATGCTCCCTTCTTAGAGAACAAGTGAGGAAAAAAAGAGAGAGATTGGCTATTTTGCCTTGTATTTTGGCTTCTATAAGGGCTTATGTTTAAAAAGTGAAATCTGGGAATTTGGAGTAGGGTATGATCCAAACAAGGCATCAGCTAGCATAGGTAGAATCAAGGCTAACTAGAATCCAAAACTTTTGTGTTGCTCTCTTTTGTTAACACGAAGCATTCATGTTTAAGAGATTCTCGTTCTGCAATCAGCAAAATATATATATATGAAAATAAGATCCTCTTTTGAGTTTTCTCTCTCTCGTGGTAACACAAAAGTCCCAGCCCTAAAAGCAAAGATGGAGGGACCAAACTAGAGCAGCCCCTTCCTCAGGTCAGAGACTGAGATAGTAATGGATATGAATGAAGGAAAATATGCCTGGCTTGAGAAATATTCAGCCTGCTACAAAGACTAACTTGACACCCCCACCTCTTCGTTTTATGTTAAAAAAAAATGACAAGGACAAAGGAGATTGAGTTGTACCCCTTATGGCTCCGATGAAGGGCCAGTCTCTTCTGTTATAAAGGTAAAGGTCTCCCTTGCTCAAAAGTGAGTCGTATCTGACTCTGGGATGCAGTCTTTATCTCTGTTTCCAGCCAAAGAGCCAGCGCTGTTTCCATGATCATGTGGCAGGCCTGACTAGCTGCCAGAGCACATTTATTTATTTATTTATTTGTTCCAAT
Organism: Furcifer pardalis; assembly: GCA_030440675.1. Lineage (NCBI taxonomy): Eukaryota > Metazoa > Chordata > Lepidosauria > Squamata > Chamaeleonidae > Furcifer > Furcifer pardalis. The sequence goes on along the minus strand of CP126896.1, from coordinate 11,351,301 downwards.
TTGTTATCCCGCCCCAATCGGGTAGACCCAACTCTGGGCGGCTTACAATACAGATTTTAAAAATACATAGCTTAAAACCACAGTTCATAAGTCAAAAGACTGCTACCTTTCCAGCCAAAGCAGTACCTATTCATTTACTTGCAATGTCTTGCTTTTGAACTGCTAGGTTGGCAGGAGCTGGGACAGAAACGGGAGCTCACTCCATCACACAGTGCTCAGGTCACAAACTGCTGACCTGCCTACCTTCCAGTCATCAAGCTGAGCGCCTTAACCAGTAAGCCACCAAGGCCCATTTTCTGTTATACTGCAGGACAAAAGGTTGAGTTTTGCAGAGTAGACTTTGCATGGTGTATTACGCTCTTCCCAGACATCTTTCTTCCTGAGGCAACTCCTTCCAGTCAGCCAAGGAGCAATGAATGGAAGAGCAGATTATACCTAGTGCTGTGGTTATGATTATATCTCTCCCCCCCCCCCCCCGTAAGGGTATAGTGTTTTGTTAACACAGTCTAGGGCGCGCACACCACCAGAGAACGGACATGTCTTTTGATTTTAATTATCCTCAATTCCTCTTTCATGTCTAGGCCAGATGTGAAACTGCTAAAAATGAAGCCACCTTTTCATGAATTCATTCCACAGTTCCTTTCACCTGACCTAGTGTGAGAAAGACTAGCCGGCACAATGAGGTTGCTGTTGTCTGTGGTGCCACAATCTTCAAGGAGGCTTTTTCTGTGAACCCCATTATCCTCCATTATCTACCACAGTTTCATCCATATCCTGCCCTTCCTCTCAGTCATCCCAGTAATATGATTTGATTTGAGCAAAGAAAAAAATATATACACATTTGCAAGAAATATGGGTATGACGTCCCCTGGACCATCTATAATTTATTTGAAAAATTACTTTTCAGATGATCTCAAGTGCTTAATCCACCATCAAAACTGGGACAGATTATCATAAAACAGCGACAGATACTTAGCCATATGGGAACTGGTGCCTTTAATCATATTAAAACTGTTTTTCTCCTTTGTGATGAAGCAAGGCAAGCATGGTTTCTACTGCCAGCTATCCATTCTTTAGTCCTCATTCACATCATAGAGTATTTGATGAGAGAGAGGAAAAAAGGGACTTTATTTTAGACAAAAGGCAAGACTATTCTACTCTTTTTACCTCTAGCTAACTATACTTTGGCTATTTCTAAAGCATAGATGTACTGGCTTGATAGCTCAGTGCTTTGGGTATCCTGCTATAGAGCCAGAGGTTGGGAGTTTGATTCCCCACTGTGCTTCCTGAGAGGAAAGCCAACCTGTATGGCCTTTGGCAAGCTGCACAGCCCCAAGGGACTCCCAGAGGAAGGGAATGGAAAACCACTTCTGTTTATTCTCTACCTAGAAAAACCTGGAAAGGGTTACTGTTAGTTGGAATTGACTTGATAGCACACAATTATTCTTATAATAGAATATGGTTTTAATCATATCTACATTTAAGCAATGAAAAGTCAAAATAGCAAAAAATGTGGGTTTATGCCCAACTGATAATTTATGTGTTTTTTAAAAAACGAATCTTCTGTTCATCTTAGGTACCCAGTCTCAGGCATTCCTGATTACGCTGAAGTCAAAAAACATTGCCAAATATTTAGCTATATGACACTTGGTGGCTCTTAGTTCTAATCCCATTAATTCACCCATAAAACGTTGTTTAATATCTTCATCCTCAATGCTTTATGTCTGTAGCTAAGGGAATAAAACTACCAGTATTGCATGCAGAATTTCCCAGTTCCTAGCATCTCTCCTGAAGACTGGGAAGATTTCATGACTAAAAACCAAAGATGGTGCTATTAGACATTGAAGAAATATCGAACTCCATGGACCAATAATCTGACTTGGCAAGTAAGGTGGGGTTCTTATTTTCATAGTGGTTTCAAAAATTGCATGATGTAATGGGAAACTACGCTTACAAAAAGGACTAAAATAACTTCACAAGGCACAAGCCCTGCTATTGTTTCAAAAAGGATGAACTGACACCCTTTTAAACTGCACCACAACTTCTCTCCTAGCCATTCGGTGCTGAAAGACTTCCCGGCAACTTAAACTCCTGGGTCAGGCCTTGACACGTAGTAAAACCAGAGCTGTTGGGGCAACCCCTGAGTGTCACTTTCTAGCCAAATGTGACAGTGCAGAATATTGCACAGGCTATAAAGAAGCTACAAAGTAGGAACTGAGCAAGGCTGTTGAGGAGAATATATTTTGGAGTCTACTCATTCATAGGGTTGCCATAAGTCAGAGACAACTTGACAACATGTAACAACAGCAAGGACATTTTCATGATTGCTTTCAAGCATGCACACACATAAACACATTTACATGCACACACCCAGAATGATTCCCCAAATAATATTCACACAGAAAGTGTTTCCTGGAAGAAAGAGTATGAAAAACTGATCTGTCTCGCAAAACACTTCTATTTTTCTTATATGATGTAATGCTAGGGTAGGCAGTCTAAGCTGGGCGTAGCCCCTTATATAAGAACTTTTGGTGATAAAGCAAGAATTCTTTACATACACACCAGTGGACATTGGGAAGTAATGCAATGTCCTCTGTAGCCTGATTTTTTAATCAAAGTTGATCTTTCCTCTGTGCTGTGTTTTTATTATCCAGTTGTCCAGGCTAATCCAAGCCGTCAACTGTGCTTTGCCACATAATGAGATCTGAGGATTTAGGCAGGTTTAATTCCGCCATTTGTATTTAGAGGGAATTGGGGCAGGGTTGCCCAGCTGTGCACCCACGTGGCATCAAAGATGTTGTTTTGCTGTTCAAAACAATTGTACTGCATGACATCTGAAAGATGCAACACAACATCTGTTGCTGTGTCTCAGAGCATGGCCAGAGACCCAAGAAACTAGATTGGTCTTACATTTGATATTCAGCTGATACATAGTTGTGTTTGATCACAGACTTTGAAAAGGAAGGACATGATGATGCATAATGTTTACCTTATATCTCTGCCAGTACATACTGGTGCAGACAACAACAACAATTTCATGTCAGAAATTATTCTGGGTTGAAAGGATTTTTGCTGAAGGACCTCCACTCAAGGGACGCCTGAATGAGGCTACTTTCATGTCCCCAAGATCTTTTCCCACCGATGTGTTCCCTATTTATCTGCTTGCAATTTCTTGCTCTCAAACTGCTAGGTTGGTACAGATGATGGGACAGTATATTTGGAGGATACCAGGTGGAGGCAGGCTGGTTAAGATTTTCTTGAGTTGTCATTTCATACTTGTCAACTTCTGCAGGGTAGAATAAATCACTCGTGACCAATGGCAGCAAGTTGGATAGTTACTGAACTTGTCAGACACTAGTGTTTAACATGTCTCACTGCAGGGATATATTCAGAGTTAATAATTCATCCTTCTTTATGTTGAACTTTGTCATTTTGTAATTATTCTGCCCAAACATGACAAATAGCCATCAGTTCATATGGAAATTATCACCGAGACCACTGCTACTGGAATTGAGCTATGATCAGACTTTCAGAAAACTCAAAATTGCAGAGATTTCAATATAAGTACTCCCATAATGAGCTCGACAATCCCCCAGATCTGTAAAAGTTTGCAGCCAGCAACTGTTTATTGCACAATGGATGATTTCAACTCTTCAGTAAAAATGCTTAGTATTTCCGCCTGACTTTTTCCTGACAGGCAGTGACTTGCTGAAGGTAAAATGGTTCAATAAGATTTAAGCAACAGTCTCCTCTGTTCACATTTTAATTCACCCCACCAAATACAGTAATATTTCTTATAATGATTGCATTGGACAATGCTGGAAATTTTTTAAAAATTTTTTTGCATCGGATAACGATCTGTTAGTGTTATCCGATGCAATCATCAGTAGCAGTGAGGTGGCTGCGAAGGTGAACGGGGGCTCCCTGTTCAGCTTCCCAGTCACCCCGCAGCTGCAGAGGCAAGGGCGGGGTGGCTTGAAAGTCGATGGAGGAATCCCCCATTGGCTTCCCCAGCCACTCCGCCACTGCGCCAGCAGGGGTTCCCTTTGCAAGCAAAGGACAATCCCAGCATCAGATAGCCCTGTACTTGCAAAGGGAATGCAGTCCGCAGACCAACCCAGCCAGTGCTGTAAGGCAAAACGCCGGGGTTCTTTCCCCAGCGTTTTGCCTTGCAGCACTGCCCTGGTAGGTCTAGGGAAGTCGGGAAAAGCGCAGATTGGGTCCTCAGACCTGCCCAGAGCCGGCAGGAGCTCCAAAGAGCCTGAAATGGGTGAAAAAACTTCAATTTTTCCATCCATTTTGGGCTCCCTGCCAGCTCTGGGGAGGTCGGGGGACCCAATCTGCACTGTTCCCAACTTCCCCCGACCTCCCCAGCTAGTGCTATAAGGCAAAACGCCGGGATTCAAATCCCAGTGTAGATCAGGTCCCCTGACCTCCTCAGAGATGGCAGGGGTGACGGCGAGCCAGCACCCCTCTCCCAAAAGACCCCTGCAGGACCAGCTACCAATTGCTGGTCTTGCGGAGGTCTTTTGGGAGAGGTCCACGCATTTGCGTGGCTTCTCCCAAACCTTCCCCTCAGGGCCAGCAATCGATCACTGGCCCTGCGGGGGTGTTTGGGTTTGCGGGCGCAGGCGTGGGGTGGCTGGAAAGCTGAAAGGGAGTCCTCGGTTGGTTTCCCAGTTACCCCTCCCCAGTCATCAGCGTTTGGGTTGGGGGCAGGAACGGCCATGTGCGCCAGTTCCCCCCAACCCATGCACTGATCATGCACTGTGATCGGTACTGGGGGGGGGGGGAACTGGCATGCACGCCTGTTCCTCCCCACAACCAAGCCCCGGTCGCATGTGATTGCTGGCTGGGTTGGGGGAAGAACCTTTCTCTCCCCAACCCAGCTCGCACTTGGCTCGATCCACCTGCCTCTTTGGAAAGGGCAGTGGGGATTCCTGCTGCTCTTTCCAAAGAGGCAGGTGGATTGCCCCGTTCCCTTTCCTCTTTGGAAAGGGAACAGGGGGTTGTTTTTCATGATGTGCAATATATGCATCGCACAATGTTAAAAACCGGATAACGATGAGACTTGTGGCACCATCGTTATCCGAGGTACTAGTGTATTCTTAACCTGGCACTCACTAAATGTCTGTACTACAACCTCCATCATCTACAGCTGGCAGCCCTTTTAGTTAAGAATCCTGGAAAATTATGGACGGTCCCAGAATTAGGAAAGGTTGTGTTACACTATGCTGGTTGTACCAATATTTATAGAAACAATCTCGTTAGGCTTTCATTTTGAAATTCCAGTGCTTTACAAAAGTAGATGAATTTGTGCCTTAGATTAAATGGCCTTGACTGCTTCTCCTGTACCAGCCAAGTTATTGATAGATGTGTAACAGAGCTTGGACTTTGTTTCTAGCACATCAAGAGCAGCAATAAATGCATTTAAGGGCTATTGCATGATTCTTGTCATGGAGATCTCTAAACAGGTGTAAACCTTCCCATGAATTTCACAAAAGGGCTCCTCTTTTTATTTTTAATGTGTAAAACTCAGGAAAGAATTTGGAAGAACTTCACTCAAACCTATCTAATACTTTACAGAACTTAATTAATTGTTAATTTCCATATGCTGCCGTTTGTTATCATAACTTTTCCTCCTTTAAAAAAAGGCAAAAGCACCCACTGGTTAGGACTGGTTTAAAAATACATACATTTAGGGGCATGGTTTTCCTAATAAACTTGATTCACCTCGAGACCATCTGTCTGTCCCCACAAAGCAGACCGGAGAGGCTCTCTTATCGTGCCATCAGCTAGAGAGGCTCGCCTCTCTAGCATCAGAAAAAGGGCCTTCTCTGTGTCTGCTCCAGCCCTATGGAACCTCCTGCCAATTGAGCTACGTCTCCAGACGGAGTTGCTGCCCTTCAGGAAAGGACTAAAAACCTGCCTGGCAAAGCAGGTGTGGGGCACTGGGGATGTGGTGACCCCCACCTGCTGGCTGATATAGTAATATTGCTCCCTTGCTCTTTTTAGTTCGAGCTAATTTTTTTATTGTAGTTCTAATTAGGGTTTTAACTGGTTTTATTTTTTTTATAGTTCTCAAGTGGGAGTTATGTAGTTCATGATGTAATTGTTGTACGCCGCCTTGCCGAGGGGGCAGCAATACAAATGTGACTAACAAATAAGAAAATAAATAAACATCTGAGGAAATAATAATTCAAAAGGATTGTGACATTATTCATTTTAGCTTAAATATTGCTTTAAATAGACTTGCACATTAGGTGATTTTTGGTCACAAGTATTTTTTAATTGGCTGCTGAATGTGTGATTTGATTCCTCTGCAAAACACTGGTTAGGTATTCCATATTTTCAAATGATCACATCTTGGCTTGTCATTTGGAGATACAAGCAGTCCTTTTGTCTCAGAAAACATCATTTTTTTCTTTTGTCTGAAATCAATTAACTGCCATTTCTTGTTTCCTTCAGAAGGATGAACAACACTTACCAGTTCCAGAACAAGCTAGTATATTAACTACATTTCAAACTAGATTTTTTGAATTCTAGTTAGTTCTGAAGCTGTCAGCCTAATTTCCAGTTTAAACAAAACAAGAAAACAGAATTCTTGGCTGGACTGTAGCTCATGTGAACGGAAGAATGAAAGAGTTGGTACCTAAATGAAGAAGCTGAAGTGAAGCTTCTCAGTGAAGCGCCAATTGTCTCAATGTGATTGAGAGGGGATATTAAACGTACATTTGGGATGCCTCCTAACACCACTTATGTTACAGTTCTATGCATATTTATGGAAAGCAAGTCCATTTGTATTCACTAAGATTCATTCCTATATGAACAATTACCTGTTAAATAGTACAGCATATTGCCAGTTCTGTGTACCATCTGGTCTGGCACAAACTTTTGTGTACCATAATCCACATTTTATTTATTTAACACCCCCCCCCAAAAAAAAAAAATCTAGCTTTTGTAACTGTGAATAGCTTCAAAATGAAAACCAATGATAAAATTCAGAATCCAGAAAGCAAGGATGTGAGTAAAATATGAAGACCGAGACTTTCTCAATCGTGGCCCTGCACAATATAACTAAACCATCATAAATCATGCAAAATAGTGTTAAAATGCAAAATTCTGTACTTGCGCTCTCTAGCATAATCAATACAGGTTACAGAATTCAGTGATTTATTTTTAACAGAATCGTCGTCTTCAAGTGCCATATCTATTCCAAATATTGGTTGTCATCATGACAATAGCCTTCCTGTTCTTAGCTCCTCAAAACAGTTCTTCCAAGAACATTCCACACCAGTCTCAGGTTCTTCAGCCAAGAGGTCCATCCACATCCAGGGCCTCTCTTCCCAAGGATCTCCCCTTGTATAACGAGATTCAGTTGTCTATACTTCATGTCGTTCCTCATGATATGCCCAAGGTATTGGAGTGTTCTTTGTTCAAAGGTTTAAACAGTTCTTATTCTTTATCAATCCGGCACAACACTTCTACATTAGTCACATAATCAAAACCATGATAACCTTAGCAACTGTCTGCAGATCCCCATTTCAAAAGCTTTTCTTTTCTTTTCAGACGCTTCAGTTCAGGGATGGCCAACCTTGGTGCTCCAGGTGTTCTTGGACTTCAATTACAAGAAGCCCAAGTCAGCACACCTGCTGATTAGGGCTTCCGGGAATTAAAATTCAAGAACATATGGAGCACCAAGGTTGGTCATCCCTGCTTTAGTCAATGTCCAAGCTTCAACTCTAGTATATAGCAACACTGGGAATACTTAACATCTCACTATTCAGATCTTTGTAGTGAGAAGTAGATCTCTACTGAATAACAAATGTCACATTTTTATGAAGGTGGAGCTTGCTTTTTCTATTCATGTTTTAATTTCTACCTCAGGATCCCAATTTTCATTTAACATACTTCCCAAGTAGACAATTTTATCCACTATTTCATTTTCTCGTGTTCCTGCCATTACCTTGCTGTGAGTTAATGGCCGACTTTTAACAAGATATTTAGTCTTCTTAGTGTTGAGATCCAAACCATATTCTGTGCTTGAAGATATTTGATCCAGCATTAACTGAAGATCTGCAAGGTTTGTGGACAACAATACTGTGTCATCAGCACATCAGATGTTATTCGGGTATTACCCATTAATTCTAATGCCAATGTTTAAATCTGATAGTGCTTCTGAAAAAATACTCTCCGAATATATATATTAAATCAGTGATGGCAAACCCTGGCACTCGAGGTGTTCTGGAAGCCCTGATCACCAGGAGTGCTGACTTGGACTTCTGATAATTGCAGTCCAAGAACAGCTGGAGTGCCAAGGTTCGCCATGTAGTGTTGGGGACAATATATAGCCTTGTCGCACACATTTGCAAATTTGAATCTGCTCTGTCAGCTGCTCTTCAATGTTGACATAAGCTATCTGATTCTGATAAGGGTTGGTGATGAGTCTGATATCCTATTTTCTTCAGTGCCATGATAATCTTCTCATATTTCTTCAGTGTTGTGATCATCTTCTTACCAGAATTCTTCAAGTGCCCTCTCCGATTTTGAATACAGTACTGGTTATCCTCAATAGCGATCATCCCTAAAGATTGTCCTGGTGATAATGCAGTGGCCTTCCACTTGCTTTCCGCATCACAGCATGACGCACATAATGCTGCTCCAGTTCCGTGAGTCACTTTCTGGTCCTTTTGGCACATCATGTCCTTGCCAGCCCCACACCAATGTTGATGAAGCTGCCGGTTTCTATCAAGACAGATTCAAGTGGAATTTAATCAGTGGTGGGATTCAGCAGGTTCACCCCAGTTCACCAGAACAGGTAGCACTAAATTCTGGCTGGCCCCTCTGCCCATCCAAGTTTTGAAATAAAGTACAGTAGTCCTAATTCAGGTGCAACACAGGGCTTTCCACCTGGCTATGCCCACCATACCACACCCACAGAGTAGGTAGTAAATGTTTTTGAATCCCACCAGTGGATTTAATCCACGTAGGGACCATCACCTTTCCATATGGACTTTGCAACCCAAGGCCGTTAGTCCTCAGGGTGGTCTGGTTAGTTTACTGTTGCCGTGGCTAGGGGGTGCTTTGCCCACCCTGAGCCAGCAGTTTGCCCATCCTCAAACTCCCAGCTGCTTATATTTATATTTTTGTTGTTCAGTCGCACAGTCGATTCTGACCCTTTGTGACTCCATGGACCACTGTCTGCCAGGCACTCCTGTCCTCCACCATCCCCCTCAACTCGCTCAGCTCTGTGCCCATTATCTCCACAATACCATCTAGCCATCTCATCTTGGGCCGTCCCCTTCTTGACCCTTCCAAGCATCAAGGCTTTCTCAAGTGAATCCTCTCTTCTCATTTGATGTCCAAAGTACTTTAGCTTCATCTTTATTATTTGACCTTCTAAGGAGCATATACTGTATGACATATATATATATGACATTGTTGCCCATATACTGGAAAAATATTCGCCCACCCACCTCTAGAATCCTGGCTATTGCAGAGTGCCATAGAGTCGCTGGCAGTAGGGACGGGTCTACTCTATTATTCCCATAAACAGGAGAACCTCCCAGCCAGACGTTGTCTTGCCAGGATGAAATTCGCAGCTTGATTAAAAATAATGATCAGTGCGGGCACGACAAAGGCAACTCCCTTGTGTCGGGCTTTGCCCTCTCGCAGCCTCCCGTCTTGCAAGGGAGCCTCGGTGCACCGCCCACCCGTCGCCAACAATGCCCAGGGCTTACTACTCTGGCCCTCGGTTCTGGACTCCCAAGGGCGCCACACAAAGCACAGGAGGGAGGGACAGCGGCGGCCCTTTCTCTCTCTGGTGTGGTGGCTCCACCTCCCTCCTTTTCCCCTCCCGGAGCCCAGCCCGTCTCTCTCTCTCTGTGTATGTGTGTCCGTGTGCGTGCGTGGATGCGAGTACTCTGCAGTGACTTCGCAACCGGGCTCCCTGCCTATGCTCGGGAGCGTGCTTGCTGCAGGCAAGGCGGAGTTTCCAGGCGGAGATCAGCTTCATTTATTTTGATATTTAAAAAAAATTAAATAGCAGCTGGGTGACAATCACAAGAGCTGTCCTTTCCAAGACCTGGATTGTTATTTTTAGAATGATAATTTCCTTTTAATCTGCTCGCGATGGATTGAATGAATGGACGCGGCTGCCCCGCACCTGTAAAAGAGGGACGCGCCAGGCGGCTCTCCAAGGAGGAGGAGGAGGAGGAGGAAGAGGTGGGGTTGCCGCCGCCGCCCTCTCGACCGGGGGGGGGGATTGTCCCCCCTTCCTTTTTGCCGCGGTGATTGATCCCAACTCTGGACGCTGCAGCAAAAGAGCTCGGCTGCATGACCATCGCCAAGGTAGGGAGGGAGAGGGTGGAGGAGAGATGGAGATGGAAACGCCTGGCCCGCGCCTAGGGGGAAGGTGCCCAGCCTTCAATCTTGGCACAAGGACCAACCCAACTCGGACAGGCGCTCTCGGGGCTTTGGGAGTCTGGCACTCAATGATAATAATGATAATCAGCGTCCTTTGGTTAAAATACATAATAATTAAATCTCTCGCCTGGTTCCCTCCTGGTATGTATTCCAGCCTGCTTCCTTCTGGAGCGCAAAGGGCGGGGTATATATAACCTCTCCACCCAGAGGAGGAAATGCATAGAAAGCACAGTGGGCACACTTCTATGCCTCCCCATGGCGCTTAGTGCACTTTCTGGGCGGGTCACCAGTTAATTAGCATTTTTTTGCCCCCAACGCGCTGGGCCCCTCATTTTGCCGACCTTGGAAGGATGGAAGGCTGAGTCCACCTTGAGCCCGGGTCAGGATCGAAGTCAATACAAACGTCTGCTGAAGCAGACAGCACTGGCTCTTCGGCTTAGAAACAGAGATGAGCACTGACCCCTAGAGTCGGATACGACTGGCTTTCAAGCAAGGGAGACTTTTACCTTTACAGCAGGTTAACCACTGCACAAATAGGGGATTCTAACAACCCCAACCCCTTGCCTTGGACAGCTTCCTACAGGATGGCCACTAAATAAGGGCTGCTCCCCACACCCGTCTTTATGCATCTTGGTGTGAAAGACCAGTCCCGTGGCGGAGAAACGGAGGGCTCACGATCCTGCACAACTTCGCCTAAAGGTGCTGTTTTGTTTTTAATGTCTGGAGAAGAGTTGCACCTTTCCCATTAGGATCCTCAGCTTTCCCAGAAACTCAGGGGACGGGACGGGTGCATTCTAGCCGTGACTGAAAAGAAGAAATTGCTGTTTCTTGGATGTAATAACATCCTTATAGGTTTAGGGGTACCAACTTTTGATTCTAGAAGCAGGAATCAGAATTCAGCCAAGGCAGAATTCCAGCGCCTCCTTTCCTCTGATGAGTGACAAGAGCTTCCAGGTGAGCATCCACTGAAAGCCATGGGTCAGGCTGCAAAAGAGTGGGCTCTAATTTTCATTCCGTGAACCCTGCAACTGTAGGATGGCCAGAACTTTGCACTTATTTCCAAAGTAGCAATAATTTTTCCTTGCAGAGTGTTTTTTAAAGAAATGTTGGCTTGTCAACTTAACCTGTCAGATAACCCTAGAGATGGATTGTTTCATTAGTGACGCCTCAGGGAGAGAGGTTAACATACTCCAGGAGTGGTTTTTGCAATGATAGTCATATTAGTCTGTTTCAGTGCCTATAGCAAACACAGAAAGTCTTGGGGCGCCTTCAAAACTAACATATTTCTTTGAGCATGAACCTTCACAGATTACAGTCTACTTCCTTAGACAGATGTTCCAGGGAGGGAGTAAATCCATCAAAGCTCTCACTTAAATAAATCCGGCAGCTTTTGTGATGTCATAATATTTAATTTGTTTTTGTTCTGTTTTTGTCATGCATATTTCATTGGTGGACAGCTGTGGTCCTTGAGATGTTTTTGATCTAAATTTCCTATTAGCAGCCTTAGCAGATAATGAGAGATTATGGAAGATGCAGTTATAACTTCTTGCTCATCACTTACTCCCACTTTAATGCTCTCCTTAAATTTATTTCTACCTTCTACAGAAACAAAACGTTGTGCTTCACTTTCCTGGTTTTGTTTCCTAAAGAGTGTGTGTGTGTGTGTGTGTGTGTAGGGTTAGGGTTAGGGTTAGGCTTTTGCTTTTATTTAAAAATGCTCTCTATAAAAACATTATTGACTCATGTATCTCAGGATATATGACTGATAACAACATGGTCTGGATTAATTTTAAATACAGTACTACACTAGCAGATGCAAAATACACAAAGTTAAATTGTTGAAATATTTATTAGTTTACTTTAGTTATCTGCTGTCAAATCAGAACTGGCTTATACACTTATATGGACCCTAATAAGGCTTTCAAAGTAAATGTGATGTTTTAAGGAGTGATTTTTACCACTTCTGCACCACCCATGAGTTTCCATAGTCAAGTGAGGATTTGAACACTGGTCTCTAAAGGCCTAGTGACTATCACTCTTATCTACTACACCACATTAGGTACCTTGGTTTGTGTATGTGTCTATACACATACAAAATAATGTACCGGTATATTTATAATTAACAAATGTTCACTTCTGTTGCCACTAATCTCTATTTATACAGTTTATATTTCCAAACAACATCAGCTATAGTAGTAGATTTAATTCTGCAGTTACTATCTGGAACTCTAACTCGTTAAGCAAATGTTTAACAATAGCAATAAAAAAATAAATGTTTTTTCAAGTGTTGCAATGCTTGGAGGTGTTTTGGGGAACTCCATTTTTTTCTTGAGCCAAGAGATTTTAGTTATTGTGGATTAGTTAATACATAGACTCATGGTTTGTTCTTTTCTGTGTGATGTGTCTTTGCTTTCCTGAATTGTTGCCTAATGTAGTACTGTAGAATTACAGGTGTTACTTTGACTTTGCCCTGCAGAGATACTTGAGGAAAACTGCAAAAGGACTTTGCTCTGAATTTATACTCGAGAATTAAGGCTGACTCAATCTGGTTGTGCAGAAATTGTGTTTTCCACCTCTTCCTCCATTTTCTTCCACTTCCAGAGAAGGTTCATCTCATGAATGATAGAATTAAGGCTACATGAAACATTAAATCTATTCTTGTCCCACAAGAAGGCATTGAATGTTAGGTATTAGAGATGTTGCAAAGTGTCAACTGTAACTGGCAGCTAATTGCTTGGTGCTAATTATTGAATGATTGCCTGGCACTGTACCCTAGAGTCAGATATGACTGGCTATTGAGCAAGGGAGACCTTTACCTTTTAATGTTCTCTATTACTGGAAGCAAGAAGAGTCCACTGCTGTTTTTCAAAGGGGGGGGGGTTTGCTCTGAGGTGCTGAAAATGAGATGCAAGGAGTGAAGGAAAGAGGAGAATACAGTGGTGCCTCGCTTAAAGAGCATAATGCGTTCCACAGGATTTCTCTTTAAGCAAGTTTGCTCTTTAAGTGAAACACCATTGTAAATGACCAATTGTGGGGGGGATTGCGAACCCGGTTTTATTTGTTAAGCGAGTTTTTGTTTGGTTTTATTTGTTAAGCGAAGCGAACATTCAGAGAAAATTCTGCTCTTTAAGCGAGTTACTCTTTAAGCGAGACGCTCTTTATGCGAGGTTTGACTGTATTAGCTATATAAATAAAAACATGAATGTTAGGCACAGAACCGAAACCCTAGATCAGTGATGGTGAACCTTGGTGCTCCAGGTGTTCTTGAACTTCCAATCCCAGAAGCCCTGATCACCAGGAGTGCTGACTTGGGCTTCTGGGAATTGAAGTCCAAGAACACCTGGAGTGCCAAGGTTCACCATCACTGCCCTAGATGATAACACAATCTATGCCGGAGGTAGACTTATAATGGAAGGCTGCCGCCTTCATATTCTTAGTGGCAACTGAGTTTTTGGGGAGTTTATCAGGATACATTGTAGTATAAGAAGCCATGGGTGTGTAAATGAGAATAAATAAATACTGTACAATAAAATTTTACTGGCCATTACTGGAAAAAGGATGCAAAGCTAGCTGGCCTGAGCTAGTTGGTCAATTCTTATGTTAGCTAAGGTAAAGTTAAATGGTGGCCTTGTTCAAAAGCCAGTCACATCTGATTCTAGGGTATGGTGGTCATCTGTATTTATAGCCAAAGAGCCAACGCTGTCTACATTTGCAGACATTTCTGTGGTCATGTGACTAGACACCAGAGCACATGGAATGCTGTTACCTTTCTAACCAAAGCGGGACTTATTTACTTGCAGTTTCTTTCTTTCGAACTGCTAGGTTGGCAGGAGCATGGACAAATGACGGGTGCTCACTCCATCTTGAACTGCTAACCTACTAACCTTCCAGGCATCAAATCCAGCATTTTAACCACTAAGCCACCACAGCTCCTAAATTCTTGCCTGATTATTTAGAATCATTATGTAAACTCAGGCATCTGCTCTTCTTTGGCTAATAGCCACCCCCACCCCCCAGCTCTTTCTCATAAGTTCCATTTCTCAGTTTCTTAGGACTTTCTCCTTATACTATTTTTGCATCACTCTTCATTCCAGGCCTCATAGCTGCCCTTCGCAGGCCACTGAATCCCTACTGAGATGCCTCCATCTTCAAATGCTCCTTAACCAGGCCTGTCTCTAGGACTCCTGGTGACACCCATAAAGTTTTAGGATTAGAGCAACATATCTCTTCAGCCTGCCTTGTCTCTGTCATTTGAGAGCAGGCCAGCTGATTTGTTTTCAGGGCATCTCAGTTCCTACTTTCTCAACCTGAATGTACCATTGTACAACTTGACCAACAGAGGCGATAAAATCCATTCAAATAGTTGAGATGTGAAAATACTTAGGCCTGGGCATGAGCGAGCCTTCATTGAAGAGAGTAAACAAAACAACAACAAAAAGACAAAAAACATTGTGACACCTTCATTGAAGAAGTATACCATAATTGTAGGGATGGAAGCAGGTAGCATGGCAGTACATACTTAAGGCACTTCTGCATGCTCAGTTCCTTAAGCGAAGCTGGTATAAAGTCAGTAGAAAAGAGAGGACTCATAATGAGGAACTGGAGTGACTCCCATGGGTTTTACACAGTGGTTGCTCTTACTACTGGTGCTATTGATTCTCATCAGTCAATATTGAGGATATTTGGGAAGTGTCTGACTTGTTCAGAAGTGAACAGAGTTTTCTGGCGGTGGTATGTAGACAATATTTGTTTTGACTATGACCTTCTACTTTCCAGCTCGAGGGAGCCAAGGTCTGTAGACATTAATAGTGATGCTGGGGTTGTTGATGCTGGTGGTGAACCCTCTGCCATCAGCCACAGCTGAAGAGAAGGATAGAATCTTAGTCGCTCTTCATTAGGTCTTAGGCTCTCAGAAAGCACCAAGAAGCGCTGCAGCTTTCCAGATTACACTTAGGTTAGGAGCAACATGAGGCAGATCTTCTGTTTTCCTTAAGTTGAAGTCAGCTTGACAGAAGAAGAGCTCACATGTTTCTTCAGATGCAAAAGGATGAGGCTTCTTCCTGAATGTGTGTTCTTTCCGGAAAACAAGATGTACTCACCAGTGCCTTCAGAACCCTCAGTGCAGCTTTTAAGCAGCTGACATTTAGAGACAAAGAGAACCATTACAATAACCAGTGCAGAGAAATAGAGGAGAATAACAAAAAAAGGGGAAAACAAGAGCCGTCTTCCAGAAAATCCAAGAAATGAAAGATAAATTTGCGCATAGATTAGGAATGTTGAACAACCAAGAGGGAAGCACATTACCTGACCTGGGAGAAAATAAAGAGGCGGTGGAGACTGGATACTAAAGACCTATACAGAAGAAATAAAAGGACGGTAGACTTCTTTGAAGAAGAATTCTGTGATAAAGAACCTTCATTTCTAGAAAGTGAAATGAAAGTGTTCTGAAGCACTGGGCAGAAATAAAACATGAGGCATAGATGGGATACTGTGCCAGCAATTATGGAAAACAAAATAAAGGACCACAAATGGGAAACATTAATTTTACATCCAGTCCTCAAAAAAGAAGATGCTAAGATGTTCAGTAACTATAGGGCCATTGTTCTAATTTCCTATGCAAACAAAGTGATGCGCAAGGTGTTGCAACAAAGGCCTTTACCTTATATAAAGCAAGAAACGCCTAATGTTCAAGATGGATTCTAAAAAGGAAGAGGCATCTGAGATCACATTGCAAAGATCCATTGACCACTGGAACACATCAAAAAATTTCAGAAGACACTCAGTCTGTGCTTTATAGGCTACAACGAAGATGTTGACTATGTAGATCAGGGGTGCCCAAACCTTTTGGGCCGTGGTCCAGTCACATGGTTCAGGGGTGTGGTCACTATGGGTTGGGGGCCAGATCTGGCTCCTGACACCAATTCATCTGGCCCACAAAGCCCTTGTCATTCCGGGAGCAATAAGGGTTTTGTGGGCCAGATGAATTGTCAGGCATAGGCACATTTCTATCCCCTTATCTGTTTAGTCTGTATGCAGATCGTATATGGACTACATTCAGATGAAAGAGGAGTGAAAATTGGTGGGAAAAACTTCAGTAATCTAATATATGCAGATGACACCATCTTACTGGCAGAAACCCACAATAATTTGAAATGGCTTTTAGTGAAAAAAGAAAGTGTCAGGACGATGGTTGAACATTAAAAAGACAAAAATCAGGACTACAGAAGAACTATACAGCTGACAAGGAAGAAACTGGTATCGCGAACAATTTTTATATTTTGTTTCAATCATCAATTCAAACAAAGACTGCAGCCAAGAAATGAGAAGAAGACAGACTTGGAAGGGCAGCAATGAAGGAATTAGAAAAGATAATCAAGTGTAAGACTGTGCCACTGAAGACCAAGGCCATGATCATCCACACTTGTCTATTCCTAATTACCATGTACAAACGTGAAAGCTGGACAGTAAAGAAAGCTGGCAGGAAAATTGAGTTACTTGAAATATGGTTTCATACATGGAGGGACCTTTGTGGATACCCTGTCAGAAAAATAAACAAGTGGGTCCTAGAACAAATCAAGCCTGAACTCTCTCTGGAGGCAAAAATGATGAAACAGAGGCCTTCCTAATTTAGGCACATCATGAGAAGAGAAGATTATCTGGAAAAGTCAGCAATTGTAGGAAAGGTGAAGGTGGACTGACTCCCTAGGAAGTCACAGGTTTGAGTTTACAAGAGCTGAGAAGGTCTGTTGTGGATTGGATATTTTGGAGATTCCTGATTCATAGGGTTGCCTTGAGTGACCTGATTGTGCAAAACTCCAGTAGCTCATCAATGGCAAATTGTTGAGTATATTTGGGTTCCTTTGCATGTTGCGCAGCTGTTGCTATCTTAATTACTAAAACATAACACCTTAATTTTTTTTGTCGAAAGCAATCCAGTGATGCTTCTGGAGTGGAAAGATACCCAAACCTGTTGACAGTCTTCATGTTTTTTTAGGGAGGCATGTTGCACTGCTGTTATTGTTGTAGGTATTAAAAATTATATGAAGGCAGTATGTGAATTGTTGCATAAAATCCTAGCATGAGAAATCACTCACATTAACTCATTCAGTGATGGTGAACCTTGGCATTCCATCTGTGCTTGAACTTCAATTCCCAGAAGCCCTGATCAGCAGGAATGCTGACTTGGGCTTCTGCTAATTGAAGTCCAAGAACACCTGGAGTGCCAAGGTTCACCATAACTGAACTAGTTTATTAAACAAGCTAGCCATTTGTTCAAATCACAAATGCAGCAGTCAAGAAGGCTTCTCAAGATGAGATGTAAAAAGAACCAGAGTCTTTTAAGTTAAAGGTTTAGTTAGAAGTTTGCAAATGTCAGGACAGTGAAGCTGGGAAATCAAGGAGCATTTTAAATTGTCTGGGTAAGTGTTGCAGAGCTGAATATATTGCTATTTCGATGTGGTTCTTGTTGAAATGCCTCTCCTTCACTCACTGAGATGCTTCACATTGTGGTATTTGTTATGTATTGATGTTTGATCACATGGAGAGTCGACATCACATGGATGCTTCATATGCTAGTAACAGTGACCCTGATAGAGGCCGAGGGGAATGTTATGACGTACTTGGCTACAGAGATGATCGAAATAAAGTGGGACAGTCGTAAGGATAACAGGCAAGATGACTAAAAAGTACTGTCTAAAAGGACTGTAAATGCAGCTTCTGCAGTTTCTGTGTTTATTTCAGTAGGTGCAATTTCAACCCCTAACAACCATCAGAATGAAGGAGGTATCCTGAAACAATAGGAGAGTTTGCAGGAAATATGTTTGTTTACCCTCTTATGGAAGAGCTTAAATTTTGTGGATGAATATCAAGAATTGGAGTATGAGGTGGATGACACCTCCTCCCATTGCAAATATCAACAACAGATTTCATTTCAATTTTATGGTTCATACTCTGGGATGTATTGTGGAATTTTTCTGTTTGCTAATTAGGAAACAGGGTTTCTCTAGATGTGGATGGACTTCACTTCTTCCTTTAACTCTGATTGTCAGGTGGTTACTTAAGAAGTAGCACTGAGTTTTCCTCTGGAGGGTTAAAATAGGTTTACCAGGGAGAAACACTGTGGTGTAGAAGCCTATGACATGCTGTAGGAATAAAGCTTACAGTTTATTATCTTCGGTTGTTTGTGTTTTGGGTTCAGTCAATGCACAAGGAAGGTAAATGTGCTGGGAGTGTGCCTTTCTGATAATGGTTCTTATCCTCTCCATAGGAGGGTAGTGTCCTATAGAATAGGGGTCCCGAACCACTGGGCCAGAGACTGGTACCAGACCACAGGCTGTCCTGAACCCAGCCATGGGGGCAGGAGTGGGTGGCACAAAGAGCACCAATGTCAACCTTCTGCCATCAACATGCTCAGCCACATCTGCCCAGTGAAGGGAGCGAGAGCAGATAGGCTGGTGGCCTGGCCCCTCCTCCACTGTCATACTCCCTGTGTGGAGTGAAGGTGACATAACCAGTGGTGAGTGAGGAAGGTATGGCTTGTGCACTCCAGCATGCTACACCTTTAGGGAACACAGACTATGATTCCCTGTGTTAAGGAAAGCTTTAAGAGAGGCCCACCTGGTCCAGAGGATAATAAAACCATCAACAAGTAGGAACAGTGCTAGCACACTTACCATCTATGGCAGGCATGCCCAAACTATGGTCCATGGGCCAGATACGGCACCTCAAGCCATTTCATCAGGCCCACGACACCCTCACCAAACCAGAAAATGAATATGGACACTTCTGCACATGTGCGGACGTGTCTGTATTCACTTCCTGTTTTGGTGCAGACATACTCATGCATGCGCAGAAATGTCCGCACCAAACCAGGAAGTGAATATGGATGTTTACGTGCATGCCCAGAAGCGTCTTTGTTGAACCAGGAAATGAATATGGCTGCTTTTGCGCCTACGCAGAAGCGGCCGTGCCCAAACAGTTAGTGAATATGGACATGGATGCGCAAACACGCCCTGTTCTGGGGGCATGGTCTGGCCCACTCAGTTGTTCCAGGGGCATGGCCAGGCCCCTGGCCCAAAAAGTTTGGGCACCCCGATCTATGGTTTCTCCAACTCCAGAATCCCAACAGCCAGGAGCTGTTGAGGTCTGTGAATGGCTGCCAGGCGTGGTGTGCCACAGAAACTGCAAATAGTGTATTAAATGGAATTGCCTCATTCAATTTTCATTCCGGATTGCCATTGGATCCTTTTGGACAGGAAAAGGGCCTTTGGGCTCTTAGTCTTTGGTGTGTTCAAGTATTTTTTGGTTTGAGTTCTAGTTTGGCTTCTGCTCCTGGTTCCTGGTTTGCCTTTTGGTCTTTGGTCCTGACTGCTGGCTTGTCCCATGGTTCTTGGGTCACCATAAAGCGCGCATGACCATTCTGTGTAAGTCTGCATCATTCTCTGGACTAGGACCCAGCCTGTGATGTTCTTAGTTTGAGACTTGCAGTTAAGCCTTGCAAACCTCTGCTATGTGTGGTGCATAAATATCTTCTAGCTAGAGCATCAAACTGAGCTATGCCTTGTATGTTTGGTAGGAAAATGGCCATATGAATCAGGATTATACCCACTCTCTCCATTTTGCTTTCATGTCTTCCACTCTTCCAACGTGGCTCTCATAACCTGTTTTGGACCCTGGGCCAAAAAAGGTTCCCTGCCCCTGTTCCAGCATTATCAATCCCAACAGGTTCAGCAAACTGAAGCTGTGGTTAGATGTGTTTTGTTTTAATCCTGGAAGGACACCATGTAATACAAAACTCTCATGGGATTTAGGTTTAAGGCTCTTGATGAGTAGCTGTAAAGTGAAGTTATTGAAAGGTGAAATGATACTGTCATAAGTTCATCTTAGTGTTTCAGGGTGTAAAATGACCATTTGGCCAATGGATAAGGAGAGACTTTATGTCACCTGCTACGCAGTACACATTATTTGGGGTAGGAGAGATATTTTGCATCTTGTGGGTGCAATTAAAGCAGAAAAATGAAAGAAATACTGTGGTTCATTGATCCTGGCTGGTGTGACATCTAGCAGGTTAAGGTATCATTGACTACACAGAGAGCTGTTTCTTTCAACAGCTATCCAGGGTAGGCCACGCAAGACTGGTCTCATTTTTTTTGCAACTACTCTATTAAAAGTTAAGGTTACTATCAGCTGAAATAAGTGATACTCCGTTGGCTTTAGATAGGAGCGTTCTCCCTTCATAGACAACCTTCATTGCACATCACTGGAACAATGTGTCCTTTTGTTCAAGTCACTGAATCAAAAACAGCCTCCTCTGGTAAAGTGCGCTGTCCCCTCTCAGTATGCGGTGGGCTGATATATAGCAAGCTTGCCCATCATGGCCCACTGTAACTCATCGCTGATTATGAATTTAGGAACTGGGTATTTCTGCAAACCATATATCTGGGTGATTTCCAAAATAGAGAAGTTCAAAGATTTTAATGCATTTTAATGCATTTAGCACTAAGCAACTGCCCACCAGACAGGACAGAATATTTGTTGTGGTTGCTCCATCCTGTCAAGTTGCCTCCACTTACGGTAACCCTATGGCCACGATGGCAAACCTTGGCACTCCACATGTTTTTGGACTTCAATTACCAGAAGGCCAAGTCAACACTCCTGCTGATCAGGGTTACAGGGAATTGAAGTTCAAGAACAACTGGAGTGCCAAGGTTCACCATTACTGCTCTATGGTGTCCAAATGGACATTAATACAGTAGCCTCATAGGCCATTGATATTGCCTTCATTTTGCATATGGCAGAAGAGATTAAACCTGTATATTTGAATGCAGGACTTCCCATGTCTTACAAGACCCTAGAGCTCAAGCTTGGATTTATCTGTTTGGATTGTCTCCAGGATTATACTGAGTTCCTTGTTTATTCTAGGTTGTTTTGTTATCATTCTAAATACTGTAATATTTAATTGCTTCCCCCTCCCCACCCTTTACAAGTCTTCTTAAGTTGTTGTTAATTGTACTCTGCCTTGGGAGAACAGGAATAGCAATATTATCTTACCCATGAAATAAAATCAATGAGCCGGATCCTTCTTTAGTGGTTCCCAATGTTGGGCACAGGCCCTACTAGGGGACTTCAATTCCCAGAAGCCTAAGTCAGTACATTGGCTGATCAGTGCTTTGGGAAATTGACTTAGGCTTCTGGGAATTGAAGTCCAAAAACCAAAGGTTGGGAAACACTGCAGTATGGTTCTTAGTTAGAGAAAGGAACCAATGACCAGTTCTAGACTGATTAGCTGGGACGTTACTTCCATGTAGTTGTTTCTGCCAGTTCTTAGGATCTGAATTACCTCTCTCCTTAGAGGTGCAGGCCCAGAGCTGCTGGTACAGTATCTCCGTCTCCTTTGTGGATATGGATCAGAATTTCAAAGTTACTGTACAGTACTTTACTTTGTTGCAGTTAACAACAATATTCATCTAGCAGGAACAGCCTCTGGTGGTTCTGGTAGCTGTAGTCCAGTAAAATATGTTTCCAAGCTCTGTTGTGGATTACAGAGCCATGGGAGAGGAGGACCTAGGCTTCGGTCAACACTGACCTGTTCTTCCACTAGGAGGGTGAAGTCGGTTCAGAGAAAGCTAGAGGGATAAATAAACAATGAAAGGAAGCAGAGGTTTTTGGCATAGATTCTTTCTTCAGGAACTCCAGTGATCTTGTTAATGGATTGACAGTAATCCCTTTTTTAAAAATGTGGTGTACTGCTAATTCACTAATTAGCTGTAAGTGAAATTGA
The DNA here is from genome assembly GCA_030440675.1 of Furcifer pardalis. NCBI lineage: Eukaryota > Metazoa > Chordata > Lepidosauria > Squamata > Chamaeleonidae > Furcifer > Furcifer pardalis. The sequence goes on along the minus strand of CP126896.1, from coordinate 11,329,097 downwards.
AGAGCTTTCAGGTCACATATCCCTAATTCAACAACAGATTTCCCACCTGTCTTCTAACAGTAGCAGCCAAGTCTGCTTTCCACAGATTTAATTGTGGTCTCTCTAAGACAGCTTTGTGATAGATAACTACATCTGCAAGGAAACTGAGAGAGGCAGGAAAATAAAAATGTATAAATATATTCTAATGTTCCCTCCTTCTCCTCCATCATCATCATCATCATCATCATCATCATCATCATCATCATCATCATCATCATCATCATCCATACACAGACACTTTCGATCAGGATTGCAGGAAGAAGCAAATGATAAAACCGCTATGTTTCCCTGTTCAGCTGAGGTCCTGACTTGTACTGGGAACTCCGTACTCATCTTTTCTTCATACTCTTGATAGATTAGGTTCATTCAAGCAGGACTACATATTTGAAATCTTGTCTTGATCACATCATTCTTTATGACTCGTGGTAGTTTAACTGTTGTGGCTTACATACATTAAAGATACCAAAATCTGCAATAAAAATAGTGTTGATAAAACAGTTCAAATTAGTAGAAGGCAAGATGCTAGTGATGATTACAGTAGTTATCTTCCACATAAGTTAGTAATTATATATCCCAAGTAATTGTTTCTCAACTCAGAATAAGAAGAACAGTAGATGATGTGGAGTCTGTACATTTTGGAAGAAAATGTTTCTGGGTGACTCAGTACAGTATTTTGCTGAATATTCGTGGTGCCTTTTTTGGCTTATTCTCCTAGTGAAATTCTTTGTACATCATAATATTTTGTTTCTTCTGAACCTGTAGCACCGTGCTGTCTCTCCTTATCCCTGTGTTAATCTGTATTTCACCTGAATTAACCCTGCAGTTGCCACTGCAAATCAACCCAGGTGCCCAGGAATGTATTCTGGCTTTGGAGACCTAGAGCATAAAAGACTAGAAATGTTGATGTAAATGCTGGTGAGATGAACAAGGGTGTAATTGTGAATTTATATCTAGAGCAGAGATCTAACTGCCCCATTTAGTTCAGTGCAGCTTGTGTAAGTGAACTTCTTTCTGGATGTGAACACCTGGCAGAGAAACTTCTGCTTCTGACTGTGAAGGACTGGGCTATACAGTTAGAAACATATACATGTACTGTATAACATTTATTGATCTTCAGATGATAGTGGTGGTGATAACAAGTATACTTGTGGAAATTTCTCTTCTGGATACTGTATGAGTATAATTAGCTGACCAAGCAGTTCTGACCACACCATGAGAAGTTACCACTTGCTAAGTGATCATCTATGTTCAGTAATTGATACTGTTACCTGAAATTTTAGGTACTCAGTTCGTGCCCTGGCAGAGAAATATTGTGCCCTTGGAACTCAAAAACGAGGCAAGGTTTTGATCAAAACAAAATTGGTTTATTGGTATTAAAAGGGTTCTAATTTACAGTGGCCAGGCTATAAACTAGAAATCTCTACCTCACCCGTTTTGAAGAAAACCACCCTCGTGAACCCAACCACGCTATTCTGTGAATGAGCTGAAGTCCCTCCCACTCCCCAACATTTTTATACATTTACACTAGTCGACAATCAAGTATAGGCAGATGCAAATGCTGTTTACTGAAAATGGGGCAATTAAATGAGTCTTTACACTTCTTGATTACATGTTACAAAAGCGTAGTTTGATAGTACAAAGCAATTTCCGAAAGTACATTTAGCATTTTACACAGGCATTGGTAAAGATAGCGAGCAATCCATTGTTTCTGTAGGAAGCGATCTCCCCAGGCGGTCTTAATCTGTTACAAGGTGTCATTTTGCGGTCAGGAAATATTTACAGAGTGAAACAATGTATCCAGTCACTTTTATGAATTAATCAAAGTCTGTATAGTGAGTGAACAGTCTAGCGCGCTTCGGTTGTTGTCCTCCAGTAGCGTTAGGAGGCGGGAGGCTTCTAGTGTCAACCTGAGGTGAAATCTACGCTAAGCCGCTCCTTGCATTTTGCAGGCTTGGAAATTGCTTACAGTAAAAGCCGGGTCATCTTAAGAGATGGAAACAAAGAAAATGATTAAGTCATGGATTCCAACCAACTCTTGACTGGGTAATTTAAGGAAACCCTTGGGGGGGGAGAAACCAATTCTCAATTGACAGGTTTTAATCCACTGTAATTGCCCACACTGCGTACGTGACGGACGGGACTTCTCTTTTAATCACGTTTCCCTTGCGAGGGTTTTCTGGTGCTTTCATATTAAGCCTTATAAAATTTCGTTGTATTCTCTTTTAATCAAGCCCCCCTTTTTCAGAGGTTATATTGATCTTGTATTAAGCGTTGGTTTCTCCCCCTTAAATCCTATCCCTTTGGCTCGTGTGTGTACTGGTCCTTAGGCTGTTATTTTATTAAAGAAATAAAAGTGGAGCGATGTGTCTGATCTTAAAAATCCAGGTAACAATAACGATTCCGAGTTGGGTGATAGCCCGTACAGAACTATGCAATACAGTAATACCTCGGATAGCGCTAAGACTTGGTTCCACAAGTCTTGGTGTTATCCGATTTTTAGTGTTATCCAATGCATGTTAAAATCCTATGGGATGTATTGGATAACGTCAAAGCTCCATAGAGATACATTGTAACCGCACAGGCTTTAGCGGTTGTTATCCGATCCATCCCATAGGACCTTAACGTTATTCGATCCAATTCTCCTCCTCAGATTACTTAATGTTATGCGATTTTAGCGTTAACCGAGGTAACCGTTATCCGAGGTATTACTGTATGTCATAAAAGAGAAGTTTAAAACTGTGAACTTCTGCAAATGTACATTTACTTCTTCTAGTTTCTTTGCTTTTGGGTTCCAGTTTAGAGGAGAGAGCCTGTGAGTGGGAATTATCTCATTTTTTGATATTTGGGAGGCACCCTTGATTTTTTTTTTTAAAAGAGAGCTAAAACATGCATTAATTAAACAACTCTTCACAAGTAATCTTTATTCATGTCAATCTGTTCTAATTATGGGTGGGTGAGTAATGTTAGCAAGTAATGTATGAAGGATACAGATACCCAACTCCTGGAGCAGACTTCCATCTTCTTAAACGAACTCTGCTAGAGACTGTTAATGTAGTGCAAGAGTTCTCAACCTTTTAAAGATGTGGGCCGGGTCGCCAGTCAGCTTCGGGGGCCAGATGGCCATTTTGCCCTCCCTCCACCACATGGCACTTCCTGGTGTGGTGGAGGTGAGCCACATGAAATGGTGCCGCGGGCTGCATCCGGCCCACGGGCGGCAGGTTGAGAATTCCTGATGTAATGCATAGGGTCTGATAGGAGCACAGTAAATCATGAGATGTGTCAAAGGAAACTTCTGATTCCTTTTCTACATGCCTTGAATAATAGCACATTTAGAAGCATATGTAGTGTGTGCTTTGCAGGCAGGTAGTTCTTAAGCTGACACCCCCTAGAATCAAACCTTTGGGACTACAACAGGAAAGTACATCACTAGAGTAATTTAAAGGCTAAGTGGTGCTCCTCCATTTCAGCTTGAGGAAGTGCTACATTACTACATCAGTGCTTCTCCCTTTCAGACTCACTGCTGTTGCAATGATAGAGAGAGCGCAGATGCTCCCATGTAAATGTGCTCAGAATGTTGGCTAATGTAACTTCTGAACAAGGCTAAAATTTAATTATTATTGTAACATAATGACCAAAAATCTTATACATTATTTGTTCACAAAAGGATCATATATGTTGGTGCAGCCAGTTGTAACTAATTGACATAGATCTAGACTGCTGCTAGACACACAAATGGACACATGATAAGGCATGTGACTGACATATGCTCTAGTGCAGTGGTGTCTGAAACTATTGACCTGCCGACCTTCCAGTCGTCAAGTTCAACATCTTAACCACTATGCCACTGTGATCCCATGTTTGAAATTTTATAGTTGCTGGACTCCAGATCTTTACTGTTGGACCCAGTTCATTTTTAACTTTGTATACCATCACGTTGCTATTCTTTTGTAGCCATGGTGGTGAGTACAGTACTGTATTTCGCTTTCTTTTATGAATCAGAAAGGGGACTGCCAAGTTGTAAAAGCTTTAGAAGCTGGAGTTTTCCCTTTCACCAAAACCAAAAGTGTGTGATTACTTGAGGAGGAAACTTATAAGAAGTAATATTTTCTTGGTGTCCAAGTAACAGAGAGTGAGGTAAGGTGAAGCATTGTCTTTAGAGAAAGTCGATCGGGGAATCTGGATTTTATTTACTTAATATATATATTTTTGGCATTAGTAATGTCTGCAGAAACAGGCAACGCTGGCTCTTCGGCTTTGAAACAGAGATGAGCACTGAACCCTAGAGTCAGGTACAACTGGCTTTTTAGCAAGGGAAACCTTTACCTTTTAATCCTTTTTATGTTGATTTGGGGAGTAGAAGTCTGGTAAGCAAGAAAAATGGACTTGATTGGGAAAGAAATTGTACGAGGCATTCAGACACTTTCATTTTGAATTTTGGGTTTATTCAAACGTATGAAAAAACATATTGCACTGAAACTTCAAAGCAGCTTAAAGTCATACATTTTTACCTAAGTGGAGCAGGGGAAAATAACCTTGATTACAAACTCATGGTTGTATTCTGGTTAAATGCCACCTTGCTACAGTTGTTACTTGGGTGGTAAACATTTGTCTGCAAGCTCTAGGGCCAGAGTTCTCAACCTTTTAAAGCCAGGGGCTGGGTCACACTCCCTCAGACAATTTTGGGGGCCGGGCGGCCATTTTGTCCTTCCTCCACCACATGACACTTCCTGGTGTAGCAGAGGCAATGGGGGGACATGAAATGGTGCCATGGGCCGCATCTGGCCTACAGACTGCAGGTTGACAATCCCTACTCTAGGGGACTTTGCTTATAGGTGGGCCCTTGGTTAAAGCACCATGTGGAAAACTACTTGTCAAAGTGTGTAAATTTTAACGTTCTCCCTATGCGCAGTGAAGATGATTACCAGTTGTGATCTCAGCTATAGCCCAAAGTGGTATAGTCCAGACACTTCTGTAGCATTTCAGTAGGAGTTATAGTAGACCTTTGATAAATGAATTCTTTTTCTCTTTGACTTTTCTTTGTTGTGCCACAGACATTTCATTTTCTACTGCAACAGTGCAATCAAAAAACTAAAATACAGTACTGTACATTCAACTTTTCTTCACAACCTCTGTGAATCACACAAATGAGATTTCCTCTTTTGTTTTGGGATCTTCTTCAGTTGAAAGTAGCCATTCCTTGCCCTAGAACAGTGGTCAGCAAACTTGGCTCTCCAGCTGTTCTTGAACTTCAGCTCCCAGAAGCCTTGATCAGCAGGAGTGCTGACTTGGGCTTCTGGGAACTGAAGTCCAAGAACACCTGGAGAGCCAAGTTTGCAGACCCCTGCCCTAGAACATTGGTTCCTAGCCTTTTTTTTTTTTTTTTTTGGTCATGCCCCACCTAAGCATCTCTAAAATCCTGATGCCCTCCCCGCTGTGACATATTATTCTTATTCAAAAAGTCAACTTCCTATTCTCATAGAGGGAGCCTAAAAGTCCATTAACTTGGTCTAATCCATTCTTGAATTCCCCCCCCCGTGGGGTGTTCCCCACATTGGGAACCATAGCCCTAGACCTCTGGTGGCTAACCTTGGCACTCCAGCTGTTCTTGGACTTCAATTACCAGAAGCCAAAGTCAGCACTCCAACTGACCAGGGGTTTTGGGAATTGAAGTTCCAGAACAGCTGGAGAACTAAAGTTAGCCATCACTGCCCTAGACCCATCTTTCCACTCCACATGTACATACTGTTTACCTCAGTTTGTTTTTATCCATGGACCAGGGAGAATGCGAAACACATTCTCTTGAAATATCTAGAGCACCATATGTGCAGCTTTTACCATTGCTTTTGTCTCCCAGTATGGAGACAAAGAGCAGCAGAAATTAACCATTTCCTTGGGTTTTGTGTCTGTATTAATTGTGTTTAAAGGTACATTGCCTTCCTCCTGCATTTAATTGTGTATAGAGATTTTTATTATAAGCTTCCAAGGATGCTTTCTGATTCAGCAAATTCATGACTTTTACTCTTGGAGGTAACAAACTGAAGCAAGAGTAGGATCTGCCTCTATTTACGGAAAGAAAGGTTTAAAGATCAAGGGCATGGAGATGCCAGTTTTATTTTCACTTTCACAATACTGTAACAACATATTTGCCATTGAGGTACAGTAAACTCCATTTCAATCATGAAGCACTTTGGATAGTTTGGGAATTTTTCTCAAAATTGATCTACCTCATAGAATTGTTGAGGGGTGGGTGGGAAGATAAACTAAGATCACTGCAATTCACACCACCTTTAGCTGACATAAGTTATCTTATTAGACACAAACTCAGTCGCTAACCATTTCCTGGCATTTCATAGTACTGTACTGTACTGTACTGTACACACAATCTGCTGCCTGACTCTGAAGTGTCTGCTTTTCTTAGCCCTCAATCCAGTACTATTATCAAAAAGCACTGGGAGTAGAATATTGCATTCCTGACTGATAAGAGGTATCTTGCCAGGGCAAAGTTTTATTTCTAGCTGCGTTAGCTCCTTTTTATCTATTGCTCTAGTTACTGGGGGAAAACACCAAATTCTCCACATTATTCAATTTGCTGTGGAAAAGTTTTGTGTTGTCTACTTTTCTGTATTGTTTGGTAAGCACCTTTCTTTTTTCATCTCTCCTTCCTCCCCTTCCCTGAGAACAAAATAAGGTAAACAGATTTTCTGTTAACTTTATGGTGTGAAATTGAATTTGCTAATACATTTAGGGGAGTCTGATCAGGTTATTCTGCTATGGTAATGGAGTAGATCATACTGCTAGCGACTCAATGCCAATTGTCAGGCGGCGGTTAACTATCTGACAACCCTGAGGACTCGTGGCCTTGACGAAGTCCACAGGAAAGGGTGATGGTCCCCAAGTGGATTAAATCCCACTTGAATCCAACTTGATGGAGGGCACCAGCTTCATCAATACTGGCCTGGGGCCGATGAGGACTTTGTGTGCCAAAAGGGCTCAGGACCAGAAAGTTACTCACAGAACTGGAGCAGTGGTATGGGTGTCATGCTGTGATGTGGAAGGCAGATTAAAGGTCACGACATTACATTCTCAGGACAGTCTTTGTGGGTGGTCACCATGATGATCGCCAATATTTTGAATTGGATACTGCACAAGAACAAGAAGAAGTGTTATTTTGGGAAAGTGATTCTGAAATGTGGGGTTCCAGACATTTATAGACTGCAGTTTCTAGAAGCCTTGACCATTGATGGTGTTGACTAGAGCTTTGGAGAGCGGTAGTCCAGACTATCTGGGAGCCCCAATTTTGAGAATATCCATTTAGCATTATGGCTAATTGAATCCATGCAATTCCATGATTGCACTAAATCCAGTTTGTTATAATCTTAAAGCTTTATTACTACTAACCAGTATTCAGAATGCAAAGTCTTTGAGTTCCATGGAAAAGGGTAGTTAGGAGACACCTTGCCCAGGGTTAGCCTGGTCATAGCTCCATGGATCAACAGAGATTACAATGCATCATTTGTGAGCCAGGTTGCCTCCAGACTTCCCATTACTGAAAGGACAACATCTGTAGTAGAGAACCCTAGCATCTATTTGGGTTTTTTAGTACCAGCTGCAGTGCCTGGTGAGATGAAAACTGGGAAATGGTAGTGATTTTGTCAAAAGGAGATTAATTCACAGGATAATTTCAGAAAAAGTGTTTGTTACGCAACTGGTTAGAATTCAGTTTACACCCCTGTGGCATTCAGATGAGGCCATGGTAAAAGCCTTCTATGACATTTCCCTTGGGGCTCCTTTTCAGTATTAAAAAGCTGAAGATTCCTTACTGTTTTCACAGAGGGTCTTGGGAGTCTACTTTTTCAGTGCTGTGGAATCAAATAACCCTAGTTAAACTGCCTAGGTGACTATCCATATGTGATGACATGTGACATATGCGATAGTCTCTCTTTGGGGATCCATTTGATTTAGAACTGATTCAAATCTAGTGTCAAGTTTTTTCATACTGGCTAGTGGTGAATGAACCTTAGGTTTCTTCGTCTTCTTCTTCTTCTTCTTCTTCTTCTTCCTCTTCCTCTTCCTCTTCCTCTCCTCCTCCACCTCCTCCTCCAGGTTTGCAATATTAAGAGTAAGTTGTAGATTGCTTGTTCGGACAAAATGGCAAACAGTGTTGGTCTCAGATCAGAAGGATTTGCATGTAAAAGAAGGAAGGAGTATGTTAGCCAAGAGACTTTCAGGGTTCATTCCTGGAGTTTGATGAAATGTCTGAACCAGCCCTCGCTAATGTGTTTAATGATTTGGTAGTCTATAAACATGAACTTTCAACAGTGATGTGATTTTCATTTGGCTATTGGGAACCTGGCATGAGCTAACCTTGTTTTCTTGAAATTTGTTTTACCTTTGTACCTGAAGGTTAAGATGGTGCTTGGAGAGTTGATGTGGGAGGCTTTTATTATAACTACTCTCTGGGCCCTGGTTCTTCAGCATCACTGCAGATGAGAAAGATAATTGCAGAATAATGAAAATGTTTTTGTTGTACTCTGGGAATGTTGAGAGGGGTTTTTTTGGTCCAACTTTGCTTTTGGAGCTGAATTGTAAAGGCAAACAATGCCTTGTCTCCTGAGAGCCTGCAGAATCCACACAACAAACCGGGTGAGAGCATTGCCTTCCTCAGGGAGAGAGGCCTAGCCTAGCCCAGCCCATGTCTGACTCCTTAGCAACCCTGATAAACAGAGATGATTTCACACAAGTTGTGGTCACTTTTCTGCTTGCGTTCCTCCCCTGGCTTTGCCTTATGAGACAGAACAACCTATGAGTATAGTAAAATACTTTTAAAATATGAAATAGTCTTGCATCAGTATTGCTGTTTCTGTGTTTCCAGCAAAAGGCCAGTACACCAAAATTGCCCTTTGAAAATTAATAGGTATCCTTTTGGAGGTTTAAAGAGGATTTGGGTCTAATCCCTGCACTCCTAGCAGAAATTAACTAATATTCTTTGGCTTTCTCTTTTCCAAACAGACTTTTTGTTTCCTGTGGAGTTATGTAGATATACTTGAGGCTAATTCACACAGGCATTTATACAGCTTGCTATCTCTGCTGATGGTGAACTGGCAACTGGATCTGTGTACCTGTTCCACTGGAAAACATATTTATGGAGCTATGGAAGTTTTATTCTAAGCTGACCTGAGGACTTTTGTGGATGTGTGACAGATAAAATGTGCAATGAATGAAGTTCTGCCTGTGATAGTATGCGTGTGATGACTTCTTGAGCTTTAGCAACTTTAAACTTAATGTCTAACTTGTAGAAAACCAAAGAAATTTGCAATTAATTAAGTAGATTATGTTGTCTGTATTTCTGCATGACCTTCTTGCACCTGATGTATGCTTGCCTTAAGTAAACTTTGGGGGGAAATTCATTTTGGGGTTGCGGCAGCAATGGAGGCAACCATTATTCCCAGTGTCCCCAGCCAGCATGTTCACTAATCATGGCAGGTGGGAGATTTTTGGAGTTGTAGTCCAAAAAGGTAATATTCCTGAGCTCTGCCCACAGACTTCTTCACTAAAAATGTTCCGGATATGTGCCTCTGTGGCCACATAAGTAAAGTGCATGTGGCCTCTGAGACACTTTAAGTTATTTTGACAGTAGAAGAACAAAATTGAAACCAGCATATAGTTTCCAGCATATAATTTGAGCAGCAAAACATCTATAATAATGAGCATCATCGGCTTTCTGAATATCTATTGCAGTGATTCTCAGGGCTGGAGATATGCAAAACGTAACTAGCCTTTTAGTTTTATTTACTTTGGATTTTCTTACTAAACTGCTTTTTAATTAGACTAGGGGTTCCCAAACATTTCACATCGTAGGCTGGCCATGTGGTTGAGTGGGCCGGTCACGTGGTTCCTCCCACTGCAAATGCTGCCGTAAAACATGTACACAGCTGTTGTAAATGTGGTTATGACAACCATGAGTGTGTTTAGGGCAGTGTTTACGAATGCATGGGCACGTTTTACAGCTGTCACAAACATGTCTGCTTTGGGTAGTGGTGAGGGTGTTCCGGGCCACATGAAATGGTGCCATAGGCTAGGTCATAGTTTGGCCATCCCTGAATTAGAGTGTCACAACACAGTCCTGTGTGCGCCTGCTCCAAAGTAACTTTCACTGAGTTCAGTGGGACTTATTCTTAGCTAAGTGGGTAGTGAGATTATAGTCTTTATTAGAAGCTGTGTACATTGACTATTTGCCCAACAATGTGTATTGAAACAGGCACGGATGAACTTGAATTAAAACCCAGTGACTACTTAATGTAAAGCTCAATGTGGAATGAGCTTTGAATGGGGAACCTCTTTGTTCAGCTGGCAGGGATGGTTTATATTTGCCCAGTTGGCTGAGCACCACTTTTTTTCAGCTTTCTACTGTGTGTAATCACCTGATCTGAAGGGAGAGGAGTATAATTTCCCCTCATTTGAGCACCTGCGGTTGGCAAACAAGTTTTTTTTTTTTAAAGAAAAGGCTTTTAAGGAAGCTCTGGAACAAGAGTATTGCTAGGTCACTTATGAAAACTAAATTAACAAGTAGAGATTGCTAGTTAACAGTTACCGCCTTGTTCAAAGCAACTTCTGCTGTTGGAGATCTGTGCAAATTGCAGCTCTCCGTCTCTGCCCCTGCTGATTCCTGCAAGTTGTTTTTTATTTGGATGGCTACAGCGGCTTCATCCGCAGAAGCCCAGTTTGAATAATTGTGAATTGTTGCAGATTGCAGATGTGTTTTCCCTGCTGTATTTTCACATCCTTAGTTTAGGGCAAGGATCCTCAACCTTTTAATATCGGGGGCTAGATCATGCCCGCTCAGACTGTTGATGGGCCAGTGAGGTGCCACCCCCACTGGCAGCAGTGGCAGGACCACCCTGAGCCCCCACCACTCCCCCTACCACCTCTGGCGGTGGCAGTGGGACCACCCCCAAGCCACACCGCTGCTGCCAACCATCCCAAGCCACCCGCCACTCCTCTCCAATACTGCTTTCCCTTCCTTGAGGAGCTGCATGGCACCGAATTCATCCAGCCTGTGACCTCGCTCCAGCTGCCATTTCCACTGCCTCAATCCATGTCTCTTCTGCTTGACGTGTCCCTAATGGTGATCCATAGCAGGGCAGATGTTGTAAGCCTTACAACATCTGCCCTGCTATGGAGCATCATTAGGGACACACCAAGCCAAGTGAAGGAGACAAGGTTTGAGGCAGTGAAAGCAGTGGCTGGAGTGAGGTCGCAGGCTGGATGAGCTGATGCTTCAGGCCAAATCTAGCCTGCAGGCCGTAGGTTGAGAACCCATGGTTTAGGGTGTAGATCTATATGCACTGATCTGTGAGTGAGTTTTATTTAATGAGATTTATATCCTAAATGTGTACAAGACTACATTGTTAATGTCCTTGCGATGTGTAAGAAGATGAAAAGATTACCATGCCACCATGTACTCAAGTAATCTTGTTTGATTTTGGCTTCTAAGCAGGGCCAAGTCTAGTTAGCATTTGTATAGTAACCCACTAAATTGCTAAAGCTCTGCAGGTTGGGCTAGGAAAAAATCCCGACTGAATCTTAGGAGACTTGCTGCCACACAGAGTTAACACTACTGCAATACCCGTTGTTAGACCAAAGGCAGCTTCCTATGTTTTCAAGAGTCCCCCTGCGTCAAAGCAAGTCTCCACCTCTTCCAGTGTTTTCATTCCCATATTGAACAACAAGTATTTACATATGTTAATACAGAACCCACTGACAGAAATCCTGTTGCTTAGCATAAGCCAAATTTTAAGTTTTAGTCTGTTGCTCTCTGATAAACAAATTGCCACCAGCACAGTTCTCAAGACGCATGCATGCATGTACCAAGCCAGCATGTAGTTCTGATTTGGCTTACACTGAGTCACCTTGGCGAGTGGGCGGCAATATAAATCTGAATAAATAAATAAATAAGCAGCAGGATTTTGACCACTGAGAACTTAGCTTCCTTGTTATAATAAGTAAAAGTTATAAAATAAGTATAAAAGTTATAATAATACCGTTAGTATGCTATCACCTCATTTCTGGGTTATAGTAATTATTTTAAGTGTCACCTGATGATGAGGGTTTATTGGAGTTGCAGTCCAACATCAAGAGGGCCTGGTATTTCCTACCCCTTTGGGAGAAGTCCTGGATGAAATACAGCTGCACCACAATGATGTTTTCCCCAACATAAATCTGAATTGGGTTCCCAGTTCAAGTTCCTTAATTGTGTAAAGCTTTTAATTTGAGGTTTTTTTTTCAGTTAAATTACATGTTTTTCTCCTGTCTACCAAAAGCACTGCTCTTGGATTGAGCCGCCTACAAGTACTGTATGTCAAATTTTGATTCCCCCCCCCTTTATAAAGTGTTAAAATAATTAAGTGGGGGTATAAGAATTGTAACCCTGGGTAGGTACTTTAAAGACTGAGCCATTTTCCTTGGCATAAACATCTGTGGACTGTAGCCAGGGGAAACTGGTGTATTGGCGCAAGTGGAACACTGGCATATCTTAGGCTTCTTTCTCTTTCTCTTTCCCAGAGGTGTTCAACCATTGTGAGAATTGACATCCCAACTCAGTCAGAATGCTTAGTTCCATCAGCCTCAATTTTGTGTCCTCTTGATGTTTTGGATTACAGATCCCAGCATTCCTGGTCCTTTGCCATACTGTCTAGGGACTGGGGAGCCCAAACCCAAAGTTATCTTGGAAGGGTTCTAGCTGGGAAAGGGTTGCTTGGTGGAGATTTTAGGCTGATCAATGTTTCTAAATCAAACTTCACTTTAGGATTGTTTTGTGTGGGTAAAATAGAAGAAGAAGGTGATGTGTATTCATCTGGAGGAAAGGTGGAACCTATGGATATCCTCCCAAGTGCATAGCATAACATAAGCACCTATACCTCTGCTTCCTTCCTTAGAAGAAAAGAGGGATACAAGTAAACAAATAGAAATACAGTAATACCTCATATAACATTAGTATCGAATAACACTAAAATCGCATAACATTAAGCAATCTGGGGGGAAGAATTGCATCGGATAACATTAAGATCCTATGGGATGCATCAGATAACAACCGCTAAAGCCTGTGTGGTTACAATGTATCTCTATGGCTCCCATAGGATTTTAACATGCATCGGATAACACTAAAAATCATATAACATCAAGACTTGTGGAACCAAGGTTTGACTGTACAATATTGTACTTGTCATTGCTGAAACACTTAGTATCAGGAATGCTTTTTTGGTGCATTTCCAGACCAAGGATCATCATCTAAGGATCATTCGCTCTAGGAATGAATAGTAATTATTCACTCAGTGTAAGTACAATGAAATACACAAACGAATACCACTGAGATGGGAGCTGAACTGGCACCTTGTTCTTGGTGTCTCAAGCTATTGAAAATAAGACACATCCAACGGAATTTAATCATACATCTTCATTTGAGTAGCCCAATCCTATTTCCTGTTTGTCACACTGAAATGGGATGGAATCATGGTAAGAAAACAAGACAGCATGATGATAATTGTTTTTTTAAATATATAGGAAGAAGGTTGTGTTGACCTTAAGGAAGAGATAGTTGCTATACTGTGCAGAACTAGGACAATGGTTTGTGTGTGTTGTACTCATGGTTGAAAGCATGAATAAAGCCCTTTGTAAGAAATCCATCTGTTTGACAGTGAGAGATGAGCTGTAAGCTTTGCTTATCATGACCTGCTGTTTTGTGTCGTTCGTTGGAGCTTCTTCTGACTGCCTGTCCCAATTTACCTGGAGGTTTTTCCATTAAGTTTAGTAGCTGAGCACACTTTTTAAAAGAATTACAATTGGTTAGGACAGTTAGGTCCTAAATGGCAGGTTTACTGGAGGGGAGTAATTATGAAAGACAGGTTGGCTTTCATACTAACCATCTGGTACACCTAAAGTTTTGGGGTCTTGTATAGCTATCTTCTGCACACAAAGGACATACTGTATCACTAAATCAGGAAATCAGATTATGAGTCATCAGGCCAGGGTGGGTTTGATTAAATCAGATAGATTTAAAAAATCATGGTTTAAAACACAATTTAAATAGCTGACCAGTAAAACTAGATTTAAATCATGGCTCAAAATATTTTATTTTAATTTTACTGCTTGCCTCTCCCTCCTCTGTTCCACCTCCAACAGTCTTCTTCTATTCATTGATTTTTTTAAAAAAATTAAAAAGGTAAAGGATCAATCTGTGTACTGTATATAGATTTACAAAGGAACAATGGGGCTAAGGTTTTTCTTTCAAACCTATGTTTATTTTGTAACACTTTTGGTGAGAAGAAGAAGCATATGATCTCTGCAGACACAAATTAAGTTTCAAGAACTGCAAAACCAAGCACCTGTGAAAATATAGATAGAAAAACTGTCCAATAATCTTACAGAAGCTTCTGGAAGGGTCTGGCGTTGTGAGTTGGTTAATGAAATTCATTTACTAAAAAAATATAAAGATTGCATGAATATGCAGCCTCGTGCTACATAAAACTGCTAGTAATCTTTATTTCATGATGAATAATCTTTGGACTGTAATGTAGTTTAACTATAAAACTGTGTTTAGATAGTTTCCCCCTCAAAAACAATGGAAATAAATGATCAAATTGAAAATTTAAAAATACATTTTAACAATATATTTATTTTAATATATTTTTTTACTTTTATTCACTCTGCATCAGGTCAAAACCAGCCCATCAGTCCTGATATACCTTTTGTTCTTCCACCTCTTTTTGCTTGCAGAAGTGGTGGTGAGTTCAAGCACGTAGTGGTACAAGACATACTGTACATAATAAACTGTGTCAGTTGGCTAACAGGTTTGTTTTAAATTAACTAGGTCTACATGCTGACACTACTAAACATACCTACATGGACATACACCCAAAAAGCCTCACAAGCCTTTTCCTATAGAAAGAGTATCTATAATCTGCTGATCATGGCTAGAATCCTTTTAGTTATGCTGTCCAGCATACCAAAAACATCACTTTCAGCAGCAAATTGCCAAAGGTTTAGTAAGTCAGTATACACATTTCCCATTGCATACCAATTACTGTATCTTACTTGAGGTTTGACTGGAAATGTCTACTCTTGGTAATCTTCTGCTGAAAAAGAAATAGGATATGCAACAATATCTTGGGCAGCATTTTGTAGCTTTCACTATTTATTCATTGTTGTTATTGTAAAGTATGAAGGAAATGTTCTTTAAAGGTAGTATTTTTTTTATTTCCTCACTTTGAAGATTTCAAAGAGTGGGTAGGTGGACCCTGTTGACTTTTCAGTCTTCCTGAAGATGTGGCAGAGGTCCCTTAATAGGTGAAAGTTTTCTCTCTATCCTGGCATGAGCTTTCTGTTGTTCATGTTGCAGGAATCCAAATGAAGGTATTCTTTGGCATGGAGAATTTCTGTCCATGGGACCCACTTATCTCTGCCTGTCACTCTTGCACTTAAGATTTATAAAATGATTTATTCTTTCTGGATTTCTAAATGTATTCTTGTGTTTTATGCACTCTTCCCTTCTTTCTTCCGGACATCTTGCTGTAATGGACTATAAATGATACCCTTGAGGATCATTTGCATGCACATATAACCTCTTTATACAATACAACATAAGTGATCTTTTTTTTTCTGAGTCATAGTAAATGAAGAAAGCACAATAAGTCCAAATCTGACATTATTTTTCGGAGAACTGATAAGGCCATTGCAAGGTGAAAGTGTCCCTGTTGTATAATTAGGCAGAGTCAGTTTTTTTGGGGGAAATACACATCCTTCTCCTTGGCTAGTAACATTTAGGTACTGTATTTATCATGTTCTGGATAGATTACACATGCAGCAGATTTGCAGGCTGCTAGAAATTACCGTTTTTTGCAATATTGGCTATGAAGAGCATTCAGAGGATCGATTGGTTGGAGAAGGAATAAAATGTTACTGGTAGAGAATTCACTCAGCAGCAGCGAATGTGAGAAATAGCCTTATGGCCCATATCATTTTGACTTGAGGTCAGCTAAGCCAGTCAAAACAACAGTCTTTCAAATATTTTGCCCTTTTGCACAAATATGATGCCCTTCTGGGTATGTGCATTGTTTCTGGCTGGAAGGACTCTTCATGGCAATTGAAGTCCCTAAATCTGTTGCCTCTATTGCAGGTAGAATTCCGTAAGGCTTGATTTCAAGGATGTAGGAATGTCAGTGGCTGTTGCCAAAGAGTGTTCAAGCCATAATATTCCATCTGACAGCCAAGTGCAAGGCGTCATATGGGGCCCAGGTGGATGCTAGTCATGGATTCCTTCTTAGTCATTAAGGGATTGTTCAGATACAGCCCACCTACCTCATTTAGAAGTTAATAGATCTAGGTCATGAAAACAGGATGAAGAGACATAATAGCGACAGAACAATGGCATAGGCATATTTTGACAGATACTATATACAGTAGATTTGCAGCACTGTGCCAATGCTCTGAAACAGTTTTGCACTTTGGGAATGTTATTGAGGGAGGGTATGAAGTTCAACAGACACATCTTTATTTTCCCCTTTTAATATTGTTCTATAATCTTTCTCATTTCTGAACACTAGGTTCTGTATTTCCAAAGTTCCCAGAGAAAAATCTGCAACTTATCTGCTTTTAAAAGAACTTAAAGTTTTCTTCTTTTCTCTGGGATGGCAGGAAAGTTATTCTTTCTTGGATGAGTTTCTTCCAGGGGACAGGGCCAAAAATGTAACCAAAGGGGCTCTCATGCAATGTGAAAAGCAGGAGAAGAAAGCGGTGGTGTACTGTACTTGACTTTTAGTTTTCGTTCATAACCTTGCGGTAGTTTAAATTGGTAAGAACTGGACTCCAGTCACTGATTTATCATCATGCCAACTGGGTGAACTTTGGCCATTCACTGTGTCTCCTTAACCCAGCCTCCCGTGATGCCTTGGGGAAGCAGAGGCCTATGTAAATTTTTACAATCAACCCTTCAGATCTCGTTAGGTGTTGGGTTGGCACTTTGGGTGGGGAGCATCTTGTAATAATTGTGTTATCTTTATCAACACAGATACCTGTTCTTTACATCAAAAGGATTTGTGCCTTTGACATCCATACCTAGTATGTATGTTCAGTTTACAGTTTATAATCTTTGTCGATGTAAAGTGTAAAAGCAGCAAATTGGCCAGAAGAATAAGTGTTCCTGTTATTAATCACATTATCTAAAGAACAGATTTTTTAAAACCTTCTTTAAATTAATGTCCATGCTTTTCTTTCAACCCAAAGCATCATTTCTACAAACAATAAATTTTAATTGCTTGGCTCTAGTTACAGGGAGCCAGCACACTTAGCAGAATAGGTTCACATTTTAAAAAGTAGATTTGAAGGATGGCTACCAGTTTTCAACCAGGTAATACTGGCATGCAGTCTTATGCCAACCTGTCTAGCCAGGTTATCCTGCTATGGTAATAGAGTAGATCATACTGCCAGCGAGTCAACGCTGAGTTTCAGGCAGTGGTTAACTAACCTGAAAACCCTAGGGACTAACGGCCTTGGGTGTCGGAGTCAACAGGGAAGGTTGATGGTCCCCAAGTTGATTAAATCCCACTTGAACCCATCTTGATGTAGGGCAGCAGCTTCATCAATACTGGCCTGGGGCTGATAAGGACTTTGCATGGCAAAAGGGCTCAGGACCAGAAAGTGACTCATGGAGCTGGATCAGTGGTACGGGTGTCATGCTGCGATATGGAAGGCAGATGAAAAGCCACTGCATTATATTCATGGCTGACTGCCATGATGATCACCAACATTTGGATTTGGATACAGCAGAAGAAGTCTTATGTCTTTTTTTACTACAGCAATGTTTACTTCCAGTAGCCAAAATAGCAAAGAGTGTTCTATCACCTTAAATACTTAAATTGTAATTGACGTAAACATTTTTGGCATTCAGATAATTTCATCTGATAGCTACCCACATAATTTTATGCCAAATAAAAGCTTGTTAGTTTTCACGTGTCAGAAATCCTTTACTGTTTTTGCTGCAATGGATTAACATTGACTGCACTCTAGAATGCAACTAGTTCAGGGGTGGCCAAACGTTTCACACTGTGGGCCAGTCACATGGTTCAGCAGGCCAGTCACGTGGTTCCTCCCAATGGAAGCAGAAGTAAAATGCACATGCGCAAAATGCTGCCGTAAATGCACCCACAGTCACCGTAAATGTGTTTACGACAGCGGGGGGTGCATTTATGGCAGCATTTTATGCATGCGTGGGCGCGTTTTCTGCTTCCAGGGGTGGCAAGGGCCGGATAATTTTGCATCATGGGCCAGATCTGGCCTGTGGGCTGTAATTTGGCCCCTGCTCTAGTTATAGGTAAATGTGGGGTTTCAGTCTTGACTTGAGTCCCATAGAGAGAAATGTTGAAGCCACAAACAGTTGGTGAATATTAATTCAGCTACCAAGAAGCTCAAGAGAAGCAGTTCCTGAACAAGTAAAGTAAATTAATTTCATCGCTTTCAGGGAGTTGAATTAAATACAGGTGCAATTGTATGTTTAGGAAACATGATGTGGGATGAGGCTTGCAATTTAATGTTATGGCTAAATCTTTGCAGTTAGGAATGCCCTGTTCGGAATGCAAATACAGTACTGCACTAATGGTGGTAGCACTGTTTGCAGTTCAAAGCTCAAAACAGAGTTTATGTTCCTTTCACCTTATCCTTTGACAAAAGGAGCCTACCACTTCCGTATAGCATTCAGTATAAAGTGCTGTGATGTGAAAAGAGGAAGCAGGTGGGAAGTGTCTGGCAATTTGTTGAGTTAGACAGCTTATTAAGGAGTAAAAAAGTAGAACGCTGCAGTACCTGGCTGCCAGTATCAAATGTATGCAGAAGTATGAGATATTAAAGCAGGTGTGTTCAGGTGCTGAATGCATGGATATTTTTGTTGAATTCCACTGTATCATATACAAATTCTTCTAATATTTTGTTGGGTTTTTAGTGGTAGATCAGGATCTGAAAGAGGTTGAGTCTGCATTTGGTCTCACACGTACTGGTAGAACCTTCATACCGTATATTAGTTTGAAGTCAAGAAATGCAACAATATCCAAGAGGAGAAAGAAAGAACACCTGCAAACTTGCCATCCATTGCTGTGTATGGTGCCTGGAGTAAAAAAGATCCACTACTACCACTCCCTTCTACAATAAAGTAGAAGAACACACAGGACATATTCACAAATATGTTAAAATATTAAATCAATAATTTTTAGAAAAGCCAATGTATAATAAAGTTTGCTCTCCCTTCCTTCCAGAAACTGTTCTGTACATATTTTGTCCTGTCTCCTCTTAGTTGGTGTACTTCAGATTTTCAACCTTGAAAAGTTTCATTGTATAAGATTATATAATATAAGATTAATTACTCTTCCTGTACCTTTCTTGCAGTTCATCTGTATGTTGACTGAAAAAAGAGAGGAAAGGAAAATAAAAGAAAACATTAAAACCAAAAACAAAGGGAAAACCTAGAGCAGTTATTGAGATAGCAGGTATAAGAATAACTTTATAAAAGACTTTTGTTGTTGTTGCTTAGTTGCATAGTTGAGTTAGACCCTTTGTGATCCCATGGATCCTCTGCAGCTTGCCCAGATCTATGCCCATCGTTTCAATGATTCCATCCATCCACCTCATCTTCTGCCGCCATGATAGTTCAGTGGAAATTCCATGTTATTCAGTAATATGCCACTGGACACCCCTTTTCAGTTTTTTTAGGTAGGGACTTTACTGTTCAAAGCCAAGATTCATAATGTGTGAAAATGTCATTTTTTCACACGGCAGTATCATCACATGTTATTTTGCTGCTAAATCAGGACTGATTAAATCCTAGGCCTATGTAGCTTCTAACAAAGATTGGACTTTTGCTGTTGGAACTGCATGCAAACACAAATATCTGCCTTTGTCCCTGCTGACTGCAAATTAGTTTTTGTCTGGCCAATTTTGCTAATATAAACCTAATATGAAAAACTGGCTCACAGCAGAAACAAGCATATGTTCTCCATTGTGTTATCTTACCCTAAACATTCACTAATGAGTGTCAGTGCTGAATCATGGGAAGAAGCCTGAGGGAAGGAATCAAAAGCTACAGACCAAAGGTACAGAAACATAGAGCTCTGGAAGACTATGTTGCTTAGGTAAGCTCACTTGAACTAGATCAGGGTTCCTCAATCTTGCCTCTCTGGGTGTTCAGGATTCAGGCCCGGATATGGTACTGAGACTGCATTGGCCGCGCTAATGGATGATCTCTGGCAAGAGCGGGATGGAGGTAACCCATCCGTCCTCGCTCTTCTTGACCTCTCAGCAGTTTTTGATACCATCGACCACAGTATTCTGAGTCTACGAGCAAGCAAAGTGAAATGCAGAATTGGTAGCAATAAATTTGTTTCAAGAAGAATATCAAATAATAAAATATTTTTGATTTTGATTTGGCAGTTTAACAATATAATTGTGGGTTCATTTTGTAATACAAATTGCACAAATGCTTACATTTTTCCATTTCATTTTTTTTCTTTTTTCAGGATTGATAAAAAAATAACCAATGGTAAATTGAAACAAATACACACACAGTACAGACACATGTGGACATGTGAAGAGCATGCAATTAACAATGGATCAAACACCAGTGTTTCCCAGCTTTTGGTTTTGGACTTCAATTCCCAGAAGCTTAAGTCAATTCCCCAAAACACTGATCGCCCAGTGTACTGACTTAGGCTTCTGGGAATTGAAGTCCCTCGTGGGACATGTGCCCCTATGTTGGGAACCCACTTATCTAATCATTGTGAAAGAATTAAAAAAATAAGAAAATGGGATAGCCAGTGTTGAGAATACTTTCTCCTCTTACCTTCATAAAAAGAATAAGGAACAGATTAAAATTGACACCCCCCCTCCGAAAGAATAATCATGAGAAAACAATACATATGTAGATGTATTGATTTTGTATGAAACAGTACTGTATGAATGATTGTCCTGTGTTTTCACTATGTATGTTTCTGTATGACATTCTCTAATAACAAAATGAAGCATGTGTACATATCAGCATGTTCCATATGTTGTCCACTTTCCTTCAGTCCCTCGGGTGGTCATCTTTCAGAGGTTTACTGTAATTGTACATTCTTGCTGTCCAGTGTGAACCATTGGCCAGCCTGTGTGGGCAGAATCTTGCAATGAGAACCTGCCATCTCCAACTCACTGATCCGCCACAGTGAGAAGTGATACATCCATCTGTGGGTGCCTGAATGGAAGACCTTGACTTATAACAGCAAGTAGCATTAAAATATTTGTATTTGAGTCCCTCCTGAAGATTCTATAAGGTAGAGGTTCCCAACCTTTTTATGTTCCGGCCCTGCCCATGCATGCCCCCCAGACAGCTGAGCAGGCTGGACCACACCCCTGGAAACAGGTGCATTTACAGATGTAAATATACCCACTTCTGTGTTTACGACAGCTGTGGACGCATTTATGCATGCTTGGGCACTTTTTACAGCTGATGTAAACTTGTCCGCTTCCATTTTTGGGTGTGGCGAAGGCGGCATGGGTCAAATGTAATGGTGCTGCAGGCCGCATCTGGCCTGTGGGCCATAGATTGGGAACCCCTTCTATAAGGGAATACAAATGCAGTTTTCTCCCCAGCAGAGTGTGTCTAAATTAATTCCAATGCTGCACAATGACCTATTGAACCAAACATTCCATGGGTGTTTCTACATTTGATTTCTTTGTATTAGAGCCTGAAGCTAATAGCATTCCATTTGGAAGTACAGTTGTACTTTCAACAATGGCATTGCAGAAACATATTCAACAAACATAGTCTTTCCAACAGAGGCAGAAATTTAAGGACTGCTGTTTCATTTCTGACTATTGAAAACACGAGCTGGGCTAGAATGAAGGAGTGTAACCCAGTTGCAGTCTTTACGATTGGGCGATGCAAATTATTTATTAAGAAGCTTGAATGAGCAAGACGGATCCACACAAACAACCTTTTGTGTCCATATTAATATGTTGAAACCTATCCTCATCTAAACTTAATTGAACTGGCTCCATATATCATATTGGATGCCAATTAAAAGCTACAACTCACTTCAAGGTAAACTGCAACAAACATGTAACATTGCTAAATATAACTTGCATCTAATACAGTACAGTATATTTTTCCATGTCAGCTTTTCAATGCGATTTCTTAGTCATTCTTTTACGACTCCCTGAGCTGCAGCAGCTACTGTGTATGATACCCAAATCTGGTATAGTCAATAAAAGGTTTAAAAAATGGAATCTAATTTAATTCAGATGCTACTCAGAAAAACAACAACCATGCAAATAATTATAGCGGACTTGTTATTGTGTTGTGCAAAAATGGTTCTTACTAGCTAAACTTTTTAGATCCCAACACTTCATAGTAAATAGTAAATAGTACTTGAGGAACTTCTAGATGTATCACATACTTCTACCATGTATTAGAGATGAATTACTATGGCAAGAAGGATTGGAAGGGGCACTTTGGATTTGGCAAGAATGGAATGTAATCTGTTTAAAGATGTTGGAGTTCTAGGGATTAAAATTATAGCTCTGCTGCTATTCATTAGTACAAGCTGTGTTTTCAGATGATGATGATGATGATGATGATGATGATGATGATGATGATGATGATGATGATGATGATGATGATGATGATGATGATGATAATAATAATAATAATAATAATAATAATAATAATAATAATAATAATAATAATAATAATACAGTAGAACCCCGCATAATGAAAAGGCTCTGTTCCATGGAGCTCTTCGTTATGTGGTGTTTTTCCGCTATGTGGATCAAATGGGCATGACAAAAAGAAAATGTTGTACGGGGTTTTTGTTATGCGGAGTATCGCGATTGCCACTTGAACCCTTTGTTGTGCAAAATTTTTGTTATACAAAGCATTCATTTATGCAGGGTTCTACACTAGTACCCCGTATAATGTGATGACTTGGTTCCACAAGTCATCATGTTATACGATTTTTAACGTTGTTCGATACATTGATCGAACAATACTAAAAAAAAGCCCTGATGTCAGGGACAAACGACGCCGAGGCAAGGCTCGGCATTCCCCCCCCCCCCAGGGTAGGCACACGATTGCGTGTCGTTCGGGGTTAGGGCAAGGTACGGGAAAGACCCCCGTCTCCTGCCCTAACCCCGAACGACACGCGCGTGCACGCCCGAAGTTGCAAAAGTGTAAGGATCTTTACCCTTTTGCAGCCTCGGGCGGCTTGGAGGCTTCCGCGGCGTGGCGGCGGTGACAGGAAGATGCGGTAAGGTCCCTCGCATCCTCCCCTCACCGCCGCCGCGCCGCGCGTGCATGCCCGCGGTTCCGAAGGGATACCCCTTTACGGACCTCGGACGTGCACGCACGGCTCTGCGGGGGTTAGCTGGACATCGGATGCCCGGCTAACCCCCGCAGAGCCGCGCTGTCCTCCAAGCCGCCCGAGGTCCGGAAAGGGTAAAGGTAAGATCCTTACCCTTCCGGACCTCGGACGTGCACGTGCGGCTCTGCGGGGGTTAGCTGGCCATCCGAGGGAATCCCTCGGATGCCTGGCTAACCCCCGCAGAGCCGCGCTGTCCTCCAAGCTGCCCGAGGTCCGGCAAGGGTAAAGGTAAGATCTTTACCCTTCTGGACCTCGGACGTGCACGTGCGGCTCTGTGGGGGTTAGCCGGGCATCCGAGGGAATCCCTTGGATGCCCGGCTAACCCCCGCAGAGCCGCGCTGTCCTCCAAGCCGCCCGAGGTCCGGAAAGGGTAAGGATCTTACCCCTTTCCGAACTTCGGGCGGCGGGCAGGCACGGGGGGGTGGATTGGGTAGATATTCTACCCAGTCCAACTCCCCCCCCCACGCATACGCTTGTTCCGAATAACGTGAAAATCGCGTTATTTGATACAAGATTTTTCCGAAAATCTTGTCACCTTATACGGTTTTAGCGCTATATGATACTCGCGTTATACGGGGTATTACTGTACTGTACTTCCGTACTTACAACTGCCAGTAGATAAATCTGCCTATGTAACAAATTTGCAATCTCTGCTATAGAATATTAGTGCTCTTTGACACAGAGGAGAGATGATCCATCCACATCCCAGACTCACATGTTGGGACTTCCTGCTGCTTGAGGATTGTTGTTGTTCAGTGGCATAATCGAGTCTGACCCTTTGTGACCCCATGCCAGGCACCCCTATCCTCCACCCTCCTCCTCAGCCTCCCCAGCTTTGTGCCCATTGCATCAACAATGTTATCTGTCCATCTCATTCTCTGCAGTCCCCCTTCTTCTTTTGCCCTCAACCTTTCCCAGATTGAGGATTAAGTATGTACTGTAACTGTAATATACAGTACAGTACAAAACTGTAATCTTGTGTGGTTTGTTTTTGTAAACATTGATTGTGACCAGCAGAGGGACTTTGTCAAGTGAGGCAATCAGTCATACAGTTACGTACTTCATTGCATTTCCTCCAGAATAGTGGTAAAGCAGCAATCTTTGCTGTAAAGAGCATATCCTGTCTGTTTTTACCCCTTTTCACTCACTCACTCATTCTCTCTCTCTCTCTCTCTCTCACACACACACACACACACATGCATACACACAGGAGAGAGAGGGAGAGATGAATGTTGCTTTCTGAGACAAAGAGTTATTTAGTAAGTACAGTACAGTACTACAGTCAAACCTCGCATAAAGAGTGTTTCGCTTAAAGAGTAACTCGCTTAAAGAGCAGAATTTTCTCTGAATGTTCGCTTCGCTTAACAAATAAAACCAACCAAAAACTCGCTTAACAAATAAATCGGGGTTCACAATCCCCCCCCCCCCCCCCGGCCAGAAGTAACAATTGGTCACTTACAATGGTGTTTCGCTTAAAGAGCAATCCTGTGGAACAGATTATGCTCTTTAAGCGAGGTACAACTGTATTTTGGAATGCATGCTTACCAGGACCTATTTTTCAAGCAGACGCCTTAAAACTTTGCATGATCGCAATCACAAATTGTACATAAGTAAAGGTCTCCCTTGCTTGAAAGCCTGTCGTGTCTGACTCCAGGGGACAGTGCTCATCTGCATTTACAACCAAAGAGCTTGATGCTGATGCCTTGAAAAGTTGCATGCTCACAATCACAACTGTTACATACATAATACTAAATGCAACAGTTTAAATCAGAATCCTATCAACATGGATTCTGTTTTAGAAAGCACATGTCTAGATTTCAGATGCAAAGAAGTTGATTCTGGGAAATTGGCATTATGTTGCTATCAACCAGTCTCTAGCTTAAGTGGTGGGCTCAAAAAAATTTTACTACCACACTGTGGGTGTGATATGGTGGGTGTGGCCAGGGGGAAAGCTCTGCATTGCACCCAAATTAGGACTACTTTATTTCAAAACTTGGATGGGTGGGCCCAGCCAGAATTTTTGCTACTGGTTCTGGCGAACTGGTGCGAACCTGCTGATGCCCGCCACTGTCTAGCTCTCTCCAGATGCAAGGTCATCAAGGAAGGACAAATATTTTCTTGAAGAAGGGGAAAAATAATCCAGAAGGTAGTGAACTGAAAGCAACCATTTAAAGCTGTGGTGCCCAAACTAAGGCCCGGGGGCCAGATGCAGCCACCAATGCCAATTCATCCAGCCCACGAAGCCCTCGTCGCTCCTGGAAGCAGAAGTAAAACGTGCCCGTATGAATTGGTGTCGGAGGCCCACCTGGCCCCCAGGCCTTAGTGACTGGCTTGCTAAACCACATGATTGGTCCACGGCCCCAAAAGTTTGGGCACCCCTGATTTAAAGGTTGTCATAATACTGGTAAAGTTAGAGGAAACCCAATCCAGCCTAGTAGGTTGCCAGATCTCAAACAACAGCTGAAATCTAAATAAATAAATAAATAAATAAATAAATCATGTTTTTCTAGGTCTCCAGTTAGGAGGACAAATCATATGATCAGCTTTAGAGAGCAAACATGATTATTGTCTGTGAGATGGCTTTAATGCTTGGACAATCATCTCTACCCATTCCCAGTTGGCACTGGGGTTCACTGATTGAGCATGAAGACATTTGTGTGTATGTTGCTGCAGTGGCTTCAAGTGGGTGCAACCTATTAGTTCTGTCTCTAGTCCCTCCCTGTTTCTTTAAGCAGGCTGATTTTGAGTTCATCGCACTATGTAGAACCAGGCATAGAGTAGGTCACTAGATGCAGAATTCATGAGCCTTCTTGTTTCACAAAGCCTGGGGGAAAAGCTCTTTCTGTGCCTGGCCCTTTTCTATGACATTGTAAGGGCACATCCCTGTGTTAGTGCTCTTAGTGCTATGGGGCAGTATAGTATATAAGTGTAATTGCTATAGCTATATCATAAAGGTCTATAAGGGTCTATCCCCAGGTCTCACGTTTTGACTCTGAAATCATGGGGGAAATGATGATGATGAATATCTGTCTAGTGGCGTCCCAACTGGTTGCTTTAAATATAGTATTGCTGCATTTTATCTAACACATATGTGCATGGAGGGATAAGGGGGAGAGACAGAGAGATTGTGTAAACATCAGAACTCAGAAATCGTTATAAAAATTGCTTCTAATTAATTTTGCTTTCCAGTAATCAAGGAATCATAGAATAACTGAGTTGGAAGAGGCCTTATAGGGTGTTGAGTCCAACTCCCTCCTCAATTCAGGAATAAAGTAATAAAGATGTAATATTTACTCTTCTTGTTTTATAGTGTAGAATGGATGATTTATCCAGAGCTGGTAATCTTTTACAAGCAGCGTAGTTACCTGAAATGTGTTAACTTTTCTTTCTGCAACATGGATGTAGTGATATTAGAGTTCAGAAGTAACGTAACAAGTTGTCTGAGAAAGAATGGTCGTGCTCTTTGTGTGGTGTGGCATTTTCTAACTTTTAGGAATATTTTGAGTGGAGTTTTAATCTTATCCAGGAGTTCCCAACCTTTTCAAGCTGGGGCCCAGGTCATGTTCTCTTAGTCAGCTTTGACAGCCAGATGGCCATTTTGCCCTGTCTGCATGATGGCCATTTTGTCGCAACAGGTTCAAAGGGGTGGCCATATTGTTTCTCAAATGTCTTTGGAGGGCACATAAAATGGCATTGTGGGCCAGATCTGACCTACAGGGCTTAGATTGGGAACCCCTGGTCTTATCAAACCTGTGCTGTTTTTTTTTTTTAATGAAACAATTTGAACAATGCAAGGAGGTATGATTTCTAAAACACCGTACGTAACAGGACTTGGCAACAAATTGCTTTTTAAACACATACATGGGAACAAACAACTTTAAAAAGAAAACTCCCTAAAGCCCTCTAATCCACTTGATGCTGTCTATTCTTCGATGGTATTTGGAAAGGCACCAGGAGTAGGAAGGCTTGCTGGGTTCTCAGCGCATAGGCCAACGTGGCTCTGTCTTGAGAAGTGATCTGTTGAAGCTCTTGACCTTAATGCTCAAGTTTTGACTTGTGCCCTCAAGCAAGTTAATCAAACAACAAGGTAGACTAGCGATACCCTAAGGTCACAGGTAAACATGCGAAGAGTGTAAAGAGAGATGATTCAGTTGGCTGCCAGGGAGGCAGACCTGGCCACGCCCAAACAGGCAAGGTTTCAGATTCCAAGTTCATTGTTTTGTTCGTTCTGCCGTACACACTGGACAAGGAAAGAAGGTGCGTTTAATCATCATGGGCTGCTGAAATTATTCTTTCTTGGCCACCTTTCTTCTTAATGTCGTTTTCTAACCTCTCAACATTTTTTTACTGTGAAAGAGGTAGAATATAACCAACCGGAGCTTCGGGTTGCAAATCAATGAAAGGTAAATGATTCCAAAAGATAACTGGTTTTGTTAGCAAGGTTTGTGAATGAGGGATCGCTGGTGTAAAATACGCCTGCAGGTTGCAACCTGCATATTTTAACCTACTTGCCATGCCTAGTGGCTTGAAATGGTAAGCAATCTGATTTGGCTTTAAGGCCAGGAGGCAAGGTTACAATATATTGTTGATTTGTTAAGGTGGCCAGTGGACTCCAAAGAGCATTACCTGGCCTGGCCTTTTGCTTTTAGTAGCAGCCTGTTCTGTGTGTGTTAGATTTTGATATGAACAAAGAAGAAATGCCTGATACTGTTTTTTCCAGTGCTAGAAATAGCTTCACTTGATCGATGTCTACATATGGTGGTTCCTCCTCCACCTTGTCCAATTGGTTCCTTCCATTTGACCTCCCAGTTCCCTCTTCTGGCTTGTCAAAGTCCTGGCGGCCCATCCTCTTTTGTAGTCCTAATCAAGCAGCAAAAGAGCGAGGCGTTTTATTACACTATAAGTGAGCTAAGTTTGGCTTGATAGGTTGCAGGTTGTACATGGCTGATGGTGACATATGACAGAAAGACAAGTTTCTGCCTGGAGGAGCTTATAACTTGTGTTTCAGCAGTGCAAGAGGCAGAAAAGCTCAAAGTTTGAAGATGAAACAAGAACAGCAGTCTTGACATAATTTTGTCTTTGTTATTTTGACAAGCAGTTTCCCGTGCGCTGATCTGCTTTGTTGGTGTGCTGTGGGTTTCATATTTTTTATTTTGTCTTATTAGTACTGTAAATTGCCTGGAGTGACTCCTTTTCGATGGGCAGGTATATAAATGGCACCAACCAATCTATCTCAAATTTCAGATATCCATGTAAAATAGATAAACAGCAGGAAATTAACTTTACAAAGGAAAATGAATGTGCAAGGGTTGCAGAAGGAATGAGCTCTCAATTGAGATTCCAAAAATATTTTTATAAGCTTAGGGTAGCAATGAACACATGAGGGACCAAACACATGGGGGGACAAAATATGAGGAGACTACAATAACTGGACTTTAATGTACAGTAATACCCCGGATAACGTTATGACTTGGTTCCACAAGTCATGACGTTATCCGATTTTTAGCGTTGTCCGATGCATGCATCAAACAGCGCTAAAAAAATGCCCTGACTTCAGGGACAAATCACTTTAAAGGCAGGCAGGGAAAGAAAGAGATCCAATCGGGTCTCTTTTCCTCCCTGCCTTTAAAGCCACTCCCCACCCGCAGCGGTCTCTGCAACTGCAGTAGGGTCGGGGGAAAGGCGTGCCTTTCCCCCGACCCTACTGCAGTCGCAGAGACTGCTTGTGTCTCTCCCTCCCTGTATTTAAACTACAGGGAAGGGGAAAGAGAGAGACGTGATTGGGTCTCTAGAGACCCAATCAAGTCCCTCTCTTTCCCCCTCCCTGTAGTTTAAATACAGGGAGGGAAAGAGACACAAGCAGTCTCTGCGACTGCAGTAGGGTCAGGGGAAAGGTATGTGCTTTTCCCCGACCCTACTGCAGTTGCAGAGACTGCTGTGGGTGGGGGTGGATTGGGTATTTCTACCCAAACCACCCCACACCCACAGACCATTGCCTCGGATAACGCTAAGAATCATTATCCAGAATCGTTATCTGATGCAAGTTTTTTCCAAAAACTTGCATCGTTATCCGATTCTAGCGTTATCCGATGCAATCGTTATCTGGGGTATTACTGTACTTGTTGTGCTCTTATCTTGGTTAATAGTTCTGAGGAAAAGTTTGTTGTGATATTTGTAGCTGTAACTATTAAGGGATAAGATAGATAGTCCTGTGTACGTTCTTTATGAACTAAGGATTGGATGGATTTGTTCTGTAAACAGGGTATGGGGAGAGGGAGCAACAAATATATAGCATCAACCAGAATGGTCAATATTGGGGTGGCCTGGCCATCAGCCCAAATGAGATGTTAGCCTTAGAGGGTGGACTGCTAGGGCAGCACTGGAGTCACCACTCATTCTTTGCTGCCTGAGCTGGTTGCTGCTGCCATTGGCTTCTTTTTCCTGTTGTTGCTACACAGCTGAGGAATTTCCCCCAGCTCTAACATCTACCAGGAGAAGAGGACAGCAGAGGCCCTTTAACACACACTGGGCAAGGCATGCCCTCCTAGACCCTATGACATTCACTGAGATGGCAGGAAGGAGGGCAGTTGCTAATAGCTTTCTCTCCACTGCTGGGCACCTGCTTATACCACCTGCTCTTTGGTCAGTTTTGGGAATACTGCTTCCTGCTCATGGCTGAAGCTTTATGGGAAAGGGTGACCAATAAGATCATTTATTCTTTCTTCCTGTCTCAGGTGATCAGACAGTTTGTGCCAGCAATGGCCAGTGACTGGTGGTAGGGTTAACCCCATGTTCTCAACAGTTCCTTTGTGTATTCAATACTTATAACTACCACAGTCATGTAGTCAGAAGCAAGTACAGGTTGCGCTCCCCGCCCCCAATATCTGTGGGTTCAGTATTCATGGTTTCTATTATCCCTGGGTCTAAAAACAATAAATAAAAATCTGAAATATATAATATATATGCATTTCTATGGAGCATTACAAGAATAGGTCACTAAAGGCCACCATCTATAATGTAAAATATAGGGTTTGCTGTTATCCATGGTTTTTGGTATCTGGCAGGTCTAGGAATGTATTCCCTATTGATATGCCGGACAAGTACAGTTATACAGTACAGTAATACCTTGGATAACGTTTACCTCGGATAACGCTAAAATTGCATAACGTTAAGTAGTTTGTGGAGGAGAATTGGATCGAATAAAGTTAAGGTCCTATGGGATGGATTGGATAACAACCACTAAAGCCTGTGCAGTTACAATGTATCTCTATGGAGCTTTACCGTTATCCGATCCAGCCCATAGGATTTTAACATGCATCGGATAACACTAAAAAATCGGATAACACCAAGACTTGTGGAACCAAGTCTTAGCGTTATCCGAGGTATTACAGTACAGCACTTTTCCAAAGAAGTAGTTTTGTTCCTCTGTACCACCATGTAACAAAGAGAAAATATGGAGGGGAAACAAGCAAAGTATCATAGCATTTTAAAGACTTAATAATTTTCAGCTTGAGCTTTCATAGATCAAAGATTGAGGAAATAAACTTTGATTTACCAAAGTTCATACTTTTAAAAAATATTATTTTTATAAACTGCTATAGTATTTTGTCCTCCATCTCCTCACCATTTCCCCTTGTATTTTGCTAGAAGCAAATGTAGAGACTGTACAGAGTTAAATAAGGTCTTTCTCTTTTACCCCATCGGATATTGAGCAAAATAAGGAGATAATGACATAATCAGTAGCTTTCCTCTGCTCTCTCCCATTAAGAGTTTCCCCATTTCTTTTCTCTGCCCCTACTTGTACAATTCTGTAAGAACATAAAAATAACTCGATAGATTGGTTGGAGATGATGTTTGACTTCTCACAGGCAAGTGGCTTTTAACAAGATTGTTCTCATATGAGTGATAGGTGCTGTCTGCTTGGAGACAGGCAGGCTTCAGATCATAGTTGAGATATTGGGTTGATAAAAGTAAACAATAGGGCTGACTAAGTGGACATCAATTTTTTTCTCTGGAATAATGTCCGTGTCTAGAAAGATTACTGCATTAGCTACAATGAGATTTATGTTGGTTTCATTTTTTAAAAAGTACTCCTACATGTAGAATTGCCGTTATAGCTTTATAATTAACCAAGCATTCTGCAGCCTACAGTTCTGTACCAATTTATCTGTAAATCCCACTGAACTTTTTGGGAATGATGTCTGAGTAAGCCAGTGTAGGATCAAGGATTTACCCTCCCACACTGGAAAGCAACAGGTGAGGGCTTCGAGCAGAACATAGTGTGCACAATCTCTTGTTTCAAGGGCCATAGAAACTGAACCATAAAAGGTGTCTTTTCAGTTTAGGGAAATTGAGCACTGAGCTCTTCAAAACAGAGATAGCTATCTCTTCTCCTTGGATACCAGGAAAACTGGTTGTTAAATTATTATTATTATTACTGTGTAAAGGTAATGTGTAACATATTAATCCTTAAGTGTGTAAAGAAGGGTTAAAGAAAGATGTTAACATTCAGTCTCAAACTCTGTGCAGTAAGGTGCTTGACTTCTTCAAGCTGCATATACTTTTGATTTATGAAATAATATAAGATAAGGCGCCATGGTATATGTTCCCATTCCAGCTTCTTTGCCCTCAAAAGGCCTAGCAGCTGCTTTGCAGTTCTCCCTGGCTTGATTACTGAGTGCACTCTGTGTATGTTTCTGCCCTTGAAGACTATCTTGTTTGGAAATGTAGGGTGCAGTCAGAAGCACACCAGAAAGGGTCACTATAATGGGAGCGATCTTCTTTAAAGTTGTGTTTCCATTTGCCAGGAAATTGCTCTGGCTTGGTCTCAAAAAATAGAAGCAAGACTTGAGAGCCTTTCCCCATATATTGTGCGATTCCCCAGGAACTAGATCAGAGAGGACTGCTCCACAAGCAGTCCAAATTGTGATCTGTTTCCCCATCTGATCATACCCTTTGTTGATAATGGAGGGCAGTTGCTTCACTGTGTGTGTGTGTGGGGTGTTACTTGAATGCTAAGATTGCTTCTGGTTGCCAGCTTGTTCCCAAGCACAATTTCAGGTCTGTCAGTGTGGCCCTCCCTCACCCCAGGAGATTTCGTGGGTGAGTGGAGGTTTGAACCCTTTAGATCAGTGATGCCCAAACTAAGGCCTGGGGGCTGGGTGCGGCCCCTGAGGCCAATTCATCCGGTCCGTGAAGCCCTCGTCGCTCCTGGAAGGGCCTTAGTGACCAGCTTCCTGAACCACATGATTGGCTCACGGCCCAAAAAGTTTGGGCACCCCCGCTTTAGATCCCTAGCCTATCATTCTATCCACCACTTCGTTCAGAGAATTTTAGTCCCAAGTAAATATATGACAAATTTCAACCTGGGTTCATTGGCCAATACAGTAAAACCCCGACTTACATATGCCTCGAGTTACAGAAAATTTGACTTACATAATGATTTTGTGCTAAAACTATGTCCTAATTTATCATTTGTTATTATAATTAATTCAAATTTATATGCCGCCACACTCATACAGTGCGACTCTGGGCAGTTTACATATAATCAACACAATATAAAAGCATTAAGTCTACACAATATACAGTAATACCTCGGATAACGACTGTATCGGATAACACTAAAATCGGATAACGATGCAAAATTTCTAAAGAAATTTTGCATCGGATAACAATCTCTTAGTGTTATCCGATGCAGTCGTTCATAGCAGCAGGGTGGCTGGGAAGCTGAATGGGTTTCTCTGTTCAGCTTTTCAGCCACCCTGCAGCTGCGGAGGCAGGGGTGGGGGGGCTGGAAAGCTGACGGGGGCTCCCCCGTCGGCTTCCCCAGCCACCCCACAGCTGCGGAGGCAGGGGCGGGTGGCTAGGGAAGCTGACAGGGAGTCCCTGTCAGCTTCCCCAGCCACCCTGCAGCTGTGGATCGGGTCCTCTGATCTCCCTGGAGCAGGCAGAGGGGGGGGGGCAGAGAGCCCGAAATGGGTAAAAAAAAAGGTCCATTTTTTTTTACCCATTTCGAGCTCCCTGCCTGCTCCAGGGAGATCAGAGGATCCAATCCACGCTGTTTCTGGACTTTTCCCACCTCCCTGGCCAGTGCAGCAAGCCAAAACGTCAGGGTTCAAATCCCGACGTTTTGGCTCGCTGCAGCCTCCAGGGGAACAGGGCTTTTTTAAACGTTGTGCGATCAATGCATCACACAATATTAAAAACTGGATAACGACAAGACTTGTGGAACTAAGTCTCATCGTTATCCGAGGTACTAGTGTACATAATGAAACACAATTAACCTTACAATATTCAATACAACAATATTTGATATAACAATATGTCAGGTTACAATTACGTTTAATGACCTCTCGATCGCAGCTGCCAACAAATCCAGGGCTGACTGCGGCGAAGAGGATTTCCTATGGGTTTGCTTCGAGTTACATAAAAATTCTTTTTCCTCTGGGTTTCCTTCGAGTCACGTAAAAATTCTCAGAAGATAACTGAAGATTTTGAAAGCTAAATGGAGAAAGCAGTCAGAGAAGAACCTTCAGCCATGCATAATTGTGTGTGTGTAAATGGAAAAGAGAGACTGGAAAGTTTAAGTAGTGAACACTGATGTGACAATAAAGAGGTGTAACATTTCTTTAAGAGCCTATTTTTTTGACTGTTGAATTGCTGAACAAACTGGTGGCCTCAAGACTGCATTCTCTTTCTTACGTTACAGATGTCATGGTTCCCTCAGTATCGGAGTTCAAAATTCCGCCATGTTTATGGCAAAGCAGCCAGTAAGGAGTATTGCTATGATGGGGTGCCTATTACCCACAGTGTCCATGACAACCAGTTTTGTGCCGTCAACCCACATTTCATTGCTGTCGTGACAGAATGTGCAGGTGGAGGAGCCTTTCTTGTTATACCAGTCACTCAAGTAGGTACCACACAAATCTCTCTCTCTCTCTCTCTCTCTCTCTCGTGTGTGTGTGTGTGTTGTGTTTTTAATATGAGAACAGTGGGACACAAAGAGATGTTAGACCAACTCCTTTTAAAGTCAACATCAGCAACTTGTCTTCAATAAATGGAATAAATAAATTTTTTCCAATACAATTAGAGATGATAGCTCATTTTTACATAACCACATTTTCTGTTCCCCCCTTGCCCCCTTGTAGTCACTCTTGTATGCACCACAAATGTTCATTTGCCTGTGGCGCATACATGAATGGGTTAACCACTGAGTGGTCTTTCAGAAATACCATATGTTTGCTCTTCCCCACCACCCCATCATATC
Source organism: Furcifer pardalis (assembly GCA_030440675.1). NCBI lineage: Eukaryota > Metazoa > Chordata > Lepidosauria > Squamata > Chamaeleonidae > Furcifer > Furcifer pardalis. Next base: position 11,294,357 of record CP126896.1, on the reverse strand, counting down.
AATTGACGCTTCTTGTTTCCACAACCAAATGTGACTCCTCTCAATCTCCAAGGCTCTGATTGTCTTGGTCTTATCCCCTTCCCGTTTTGCTCCCTTTTTCCTCTGCCGTCCACTTCCTCCCTACTCCTGCCCTGGGCACCTTCCCTTCCCCATTTCTCATGTCTACCCTGTAGTGCTGGAGCGTTTCGTTCTTCTGTCCCTATGCAGAATAGTGGTATAGCGCTGATCTTACAAATGTTTCCAAATAGGATGCTTCCTCTGAGGATGTTGCTGCATATGGGAGGCACCATCACACTAAACTTGTTGTTCTTGTTCAGTTGCACAGTCGATTCTGACCCTTTGCAACCCCATGGACCACTGTCCGCCAGGCATTCTGTCCTCCACCATCCTCCTCAACTCGCTCAGTTCTAAGCTTAGCTCACCTCATAAGATCAATACAAATAAAAATAAACCTTGGTTTTGGAAAACAGAAGCGGGTGGGTACTTTTTTTTGGGGGGGGGGTAGAGAAACCTAGTAGAAAATGAGATAAAGAGAGATGCTGTCTGAATATTGGAGAAATTGGTTGTGGGATCAGCACTGTCTGGTCTTTAAATGTTGATCCAGATGATCCCTGAATTGTAGGGATCTTCTGGATCAGCATTTAATCCTAGAATCTGTTGTTCACTGGGATCCTGAGTGTTGTCGGCTCACATGAGAGAGAAAGAGAGTTGAAGAGCCCTTTTGTCTTTACCTAACTGGACAGGTGAAGTGTGTCATCAGGAGAGAGGCCTGCCAAAGCCTCTCTAGGCCAGCCTGTTGGGGGAGCAGGAGGAGGAATGGCCTTATCAGAACTTTGCAAAAGCCATGGCTAGTGTGAGAGAAAGCAGCTGAGAGGATCTGTAGGCTGTGAGCTTGTGCAAGGGGGCAAATCAAGCCTATGAGACACCATCCATTTATCCCTGTAGTAAAGACCAGGATGATAAAAATGAAGAGACATAACCACAGGTTGTAATGGCAGAGTCCTGGCAGAGGCCACCAATAGACATGCCTCCTTTACAAAAACATATTGCAAGTAACCACAAGGGGAAAAGCCTGTTTGAATCTTTCTGGCTTGAAAAAGCCCTCCAGCAACAAAGAAAAAATCCTGATTTTGGGAGGAAGAAGGGGCTAGGCCAATTTGAATTAACCTTTGTGTCACACAGTCAGTAAATAATACTTTGAATACACTCATTTTTAAGCAGAACAAATCCCACAGTATTTGACCATGTGGTCGCACTCTCAATGGCAGGTATTGTGTTAGCCCTAAGATTGTTCAATCATCAATCCAAATGGGGACTGCAGCCAAAAAATCAGAAGAAGGGCAGCAACAAAAGAATTAGAAGGAAAAAAAACAAGTGTATAACTGACAACCAAGACCAAGATTACCCACATTCTTGTATTTCTGATCACCATTTATGAATATGAAAGCTAGATATTAAAGAAAGATGACAGGGGGAAACGATTCATTTGGAATATGATGCTGGAGAAAAGCTTTGCGGATACATTGGACTGCTGGAAAGACAAACTAGGTCCTAGAGTAAATCAAGCAGGAAGGCGAAATGATGAATCTGAGGCTGTTCTTCTTTTGACACATCATGAAAAAAACAGGATTCTCAGGAGAAGACAAGTGCTGAGGAAAATAGAAAGACACAGGAAGAGAGGAAGGCTAAATGTGAGATGGCTTCCTTCCCTAAAGGAAACCACAATCTTGAGCTTTGCAAGAGCTGAGCAAGTCTGTTGAGGACAGGATGTTTTGGAGAGCTCTCGTTCATAGGGTTGATTTGGTTCAGAGATGACTTGATGGAATGTAACAGCATCTTGTCATCAAGTCAATTCTGACTTGTGGTGATCCTCAAATGGGTTTTCTAGGCATAAAATACTCTGGAGTGGTTTACTGTTGCTGCCTTCTGCTGATGGCTCAGGGACTGCACATTTATTTTCTTATCTACTAACTTAGATCAATTTACCAACCATTATCACTTTTCACAGAACATTAGTCTGTAATTGTAAAATTCAAGATCTTATTACCAATTGTGTAATGTTACGGTGATTATGTTGTACTTATCTACTAGCTGTTTGCCACTTTACAGAACAAAGCTTCACAGGAATAAATCCGAATAATAATCGGGAATCCTTGGTCATTACCATGTTTAAAAACCACACTGATTACACTTAATCAACCATTGTGTCCTTGTGTCCCCATCTGGTTGTGAGGACATATATAAATTATTGCCATGAAGTCTCACTCTAATGTCTGAAAAAGTGGATTTGATCTGTGAAAGTTAACATCAAAATGTAGCACATAGTCTTTAGTGGTTAAGATGCTGAACTTTGATGACTCGAAGGTCAGCAGTTTGGGGACTGGGTGCTGCATGACAGTGTGAGTGGCCATCATCTGCCCCTGCTCCTCCCAACCTAGCTGTTCGAAAGCAAGAAATTGCAAGCAGATAAATAGGTACCACTTTGGTTGGAAGGTAACAGCGTTCTGTGTGCTCCGTCGCCTAGTCATGCCTCCCATTTGACTATGGAAACATCTGCAGACGCAGACAGCACTGGCTCTTTGACTGTAAATGGAGATGAGCACCACACCCTAGAGTCAGGAGTCGGACACGACTGGCTTTTGAGCAAGAGAGACATTTATATAGTCTGTAAAGTGGCACAATGTTTTTGTCTTTTGTTGTCTTTGTTTTGTTTACTGTCTGGCATTCTTGGTTTGCATGTTTGATATCTCTGACATCTTGGCACTACAAGATGCATATTACCTGGAGGGTTAATGGTTGTAATAAAGGGAAGTAAACTTTTGTCTTATCTTGTCATCTGGATTTCTGTTGGATTAAGCTGTCATGGCTAGGTACTAACAACAGCAATTACACTACAAGTGTTTCAGGTCACACCTAGGACTCTTGGGACAAATAAAGGCTTATCTCCATCTCTCATGTGTGTTTTCAGAAGGGGTTGGCATTTGTTTTTTCCTTGCAGCCCTAGGTGCAACCAGAAAGTAAAATCTGGCATTTCCTCCTATATATCTAGAGACATCACATTACAAACAAAAATTCGTATAGTCAAAGCAATGGTATTCCCGATGGCAATTTATGGTTGTGAGAGCTGGACCATAAGGAAAGCTGAGCGCAGAAGAATAGATGCCTTTGAGATGTGGTGTTGGAGGAGAGTTTTGAGAGTCCCCTGGACAGCGAGGAGAACAAATAGGTCAATCTTAAAAGAAATCAACCCTGACTGCTCCTTAGAAGGTCAAATAGTGAAGATGAAGCTAAAGTACTTTGAACATCAAATAAGAAGCGAGGATTCGCTTGAGAAAGCCTTGATGCTGGGAAGGGTGGAGGGCAAAAGAAGAAGAAGGCAGCAGAAAATTAGATGGTATTGGGCACAGAGCTGAGCGAGTTGAGGAGGATGGTGGAGGACAGAAGCCCTGGCGGACAGTGGTCCATGGGGTCGCAAAGGGTCGGAATCGACTGTTCGACTGAGCAACAAAACCATATTAAGACTGCCTGAATGCAGATGCCATGGCTTCCATTTCAAGCCTGACCCCCTCCACAACTTTGCTTATCCTCCAGCCAGATGTTGAACATAAAAAATGCCTGTTATGACATCTGGATTATTCTTAATAAAGATAGAGAGCTGAGTTGTGTGGTTTTCGGAATGTTGCTTTTGGAATTATATGACCTACTTCAGCTGTTTTAACAAAAGGTTGTTTAAAAAAATCTATAGTGTTCTTTTTGTTACGTTTATTTGCTTCCTTAAGGGGAGTTGCCTTGAGTAGCAGAGAAAATATGTCAAATATTTTGAATAAGCAAATGTATAATCTTGATTCAAAATAGCCAGTGACTAAGTTTGTTAAATGCTGGCCATTCCCATCTCCATGTCAGGGTATGAAACAAACAAAGCATGAGGAGATTGACTGCTGTAAGCAGAACATTAAGCTCCCTTATGCAGTGATGGCAAACCTTGGCACTCCAGGTGTTTTTGAACTTCAATTCCCAGAAGCCCTGGTCAGCAGGGGTGCTGATTTAGGCTTCTGGTAATTGAAGTCCAAAAACACCTGGAATGCCAATGTTCACCATCACAGTGGTTTATAGCATATGAATACTCTTTGGCACTAAGTTTAGGAGTTACTACCACCAGCTGTAATAATTCTAGGGCTGTTGTGAAAATGTTACTTTTTTGTCTCCTGCATTTCTTTTCCATGCCTTTCCTGTCTCCTGTCCTCTTTGGTGCTGTAACTTGAGAGTTAATGCATGTAACAAATAACTTGGACCACTGGGAGCAGGAACAGTAGCCAAATACTGTAGATCCACAAGTCTCCCATCCTCTTGTGTTTTCTTGATAAGTATATTGTTCCTCTCAAGCTCATTTGTTTTGCCCTTCTGTCTTCAAAAAATAGTTGTTGTCCTCACCCTTTTTGACAGACGGGTTGCCTCACCTTTAGCCTCTGTAATGCCTGGAGGTTTATCTGCAGCCTTGAAACCCAACTCTAAGGAGCTTTTGTAATTAAAGTAGAATTCTCCTGCTCTATCTCTTAATAGGTTTACATTTTATGCTTAGTTATCCATTTAAAATAGTAGTTTCTCCAGTCTGGTACTAACAAGCTCAGTACGAAGCTATGGCAGTATAAATACCGAATATTCTTCCATCTTGCCACCTTTTATGTGCATAAAGAAGTGCTGTCCATTGGGGAGAAAGAAACCAAGAGGGTCTTATTTATAACCTATCTCAAACCATTTCAATCTGCCTGGACACTCTATCCAAGACCTGAAAGTTACAATTCTGGAACAGAGAGATTACAAAACTAGGATTGAAAGAGAGACAACAGAAATCAAATATATCCATCTGTTGGACACCCATCACAGAGGATTAAATATTAGCCAAGGGTTTCTGGGACATTATCAAATTTGATGCACAGATTGCTATATTCTGCTATATATTTTATATATTATATTTTGGTATATTACAACCTTTCTACCAATTCTCTCTTACTACTTTAGCAGAATAGGAAGTAACCTAGTAACAGTAAGTGCTATAGTGTTTTTGTTTTATTACTTTTTTGTTTTCTGATATGCAAGTAAGAGGTTAATCAGAAACCAGAAAGGGTTTTACTCCACACCTTTGAGATTAAAAGGGAGACATTTAAAAATAATCTATTGTTACTGATAGCTGTAGGAAGCTGTATTGATATGCATGCTTGTCTGTCATTCTGCTTGAGCACACCCACCTTCCCCTTTAACATCTAGACCCCTACATTTGGTATATATAAACCATGCCTGGAAGTTTCACTTCTTGTCTGAAGAAGTGGACTTAATCCACGAAAGCGAACAATAAAAATATAGCAGTTAGTCTTTAAAGTGCTACAGTGTTTTTGTTTTTGTTTTCTGAGATGCCTGAACCACAGACTAACACGGCTACTATTCCAAAAAATTGTTTGTAAGTTGTGTCTGTATCCAGATGTTTATTGGGAAGCCATAGCAGAATAAGTCCTGAGGAAGCAGGAAGTAAGTGCTATATTTTGGCAGGACTTTACAGGTACTTGTCAAGCAGGTAGAAACACATCATGGCAGGCTGCATCTTCTTAAAACATCCTATTTATCCCTGTTCCCATTATTAACAGAAAGTATTTGCATTTTAAAAATGCAAAAGAATGTTGTGTTTTACCTGCTTGTCTCCCAGGTTCCATTTAGGAATGAGTGTTTAAGTACAGCTGCAGAGTAACTTTAGTCTTTCTCACAGGCACAAAGATAGCATTTGTAATGCCTTTATCTGAGAGAGAAGTGGTGCAGTCTAAATAAATGCGGTCTGTGTCCAGGTAACAGGCCCCTTTCTTTAACATAGTAACTGGACATCATTTTATGCCACACATGCCAGCTAAAGCCAGGAAAAAACCACTGTTCAGGAAGGCAGTTATTAAAAAAATATATGTTAGATAGAAAAGGTGGGTCAAGGCAGCCCAAGCCAGCTGAAATAAAGCAAGCTTAAGTCTCACTTGGCTGCCCAGCACCCAGTATGCTTAGGTAAGCAGGAGCTAGATGGCCCAGACAAGCATGGAGGGATGAAATACATCACACCCTTCAAAGTATGAATACAAGGCTTCTTGTGGCCTTTCTCAGTGACTGGTTTATGTGAATTTTTTGGAATAGTAGCTGTGTTAGTCTGTGGTTCAGGCATATCAGAAAACAAAACAAAAAAAAGGTAAAAGGATCACAAAGAAATGAGGTAAAGAGTAATCAAGTAGAATGACAGACAACCATGCATATCAATACAGCTTCCTACAGCTAGCGGTAACAATAGATTATTCAGATTAGTTTTAAATGTCCTCCTTTCAATCTCAAAAGTGTGAAGTTGCCAAGCAAAGCATATGCTAATGAGTTTAACCTCTTTCTGGTTTAACCTCTTACTTGGTTACTGTTACTTGGTTACTTCCTGTTGTACTCATGTTGTAAGAGAGAATTTGCAGAAAGGTTAGTGAAGGTGGTAAAATACACCAAAATATAGTATATAAAATATCTAACAGCACATAGTTATCTGTGTATCAAATTTGATAATGACCCAGAAATCCTTGGCTAATATTTAAGCCTCTATGATGGATGTCCAACAGATGGATGTTTCTGATTTCTGCTCTCTCTCTGGATTGAAAGATTGATACAGTATGTATGCTTGTCTGTCATTCTGCTTGATTACTCTTTACCTCATTGCTTTGTGATTCTTTTACCTTGTGACATCTTGACCCCTGTATCTGGTATATATAAACCATGCCTGGAAGTTTTACTCCTTGTCTGAAGAAGTGAACTTAATCCACAAAAGCTAACAGTACAAATATAGCAGTTAGTCTTTAAAGTGCTGCAGTGTTTTTGTTTTATTTTATTTTTATTATTTTTTTTACCTGTTCAGCCTCTCAATAATTGTAAAAGTGGATGTATACCTGTAAATACCTTATGCAAAGATGCTGAAAGTACAATATTTTCTTTAGGAATTTTGTATTTTGGTAAATAACCTAGAATTTGGTTATAAGGGTAGAGGACAATTATCTACAGTGCCTATTTGCATAGGAGGCACTATTACTGTCCAGGGATTCAATTTGACAATTCTCACAAGAAGACAATGTAAGACTTACATCTAGGTACAGTTGCAACAACAAAATGTTTACAGCTCAGGACAGCTATTGAGAATTAGCATTCACGTGTACGTTGCTGTGCTTCTAGTTTACAACACACAGTGCAAATAGTATTGCATTAGATGCCTCAATTCCAACAGCACAAGGCTTTGTGCATATGTGTACATGCCTGTCTGCTTTCTTTTAAATTCTGTATGGTTGAATTCAAAGATAAGACATCCTTTTCTCAAACAATCACTGTAGGTTCTAGTTTCGCAAAGTATGGGTTACAAACATACATTCTAGCCAATCAGTGCCGCCTTCTTCCCCCAGTTGAATTGTCTGTCCTCATTGTCCTCACTGTAAAGAATGTACTTAACTGTTTATTTATCTACTGGGATGCCTGTCCTTCACCTTTGCAAAACAAACAAACCTCAAATATTTAATAAGCAAAGTGAGGATTGGAAGCAGGGTGTGTACTTAATGACATGCAGGAACTAGTCAATAGACATTTTCCATAGTTAATTTTTCTCCAGTTTCAATTAACTTACATTATTTGAAATATTTGCCAGAACCTTATTCCAGGAGTGGGAAAATGTTTATATTAAACATAATGTTGGCATTTTTAAGCAGGCTGAATAGTACTAATGACAATTGGCCCCCAGTTATACTCCTGTTGTCTTTATCCAGAGTGTTCTGCTTTTCAGCCTTTCTCTACAAGTTGTACTTGATATGTGATCCTGTCACCTTTTCTGAAGGTCTGGTTGAAGGGAGTCAAGTTACAACAGGTTTTTTTTTTTTGGAACACGGATTATTTTAAAAGGCATAAAGCAATATTATAATGATTACTGTGTTTTTCTATTAAATGCATCATATTCAGAATTTGAATGTTTGATCTGGACAGCAGTTTGCATAGAAGGATTTTTATTTTAGAACATTGTTTCCCAGTCTTTGGTTTTTGGACTTCAATTCCCAAAAGCCTAAGTCAATTCCCCACAGCACTGATCAGCCAACGTACTGACTTAGGCATCTGGGAATTGAAGTCCACCAGTGTTTCGCAGAACATCGTTTGGAAAATGTTCCCTGCAGTCAGTGTTAAAAGAAAAGCATGCAAGATATCATTTTTCCAACAAATGACGCATTGAATGTTTTAAAGAAATGCAGACAAATTTGCAATCAGACTGTGATAGCACTGGTATTTAAATATGAATGTGAGTTGAAGCAATGGAAAAGATGTATTGAGGCGTTAAAATAAATAATTAAGAATTGTTTGCTTAGAAAAGTTTGTTTTTTGTTTTGATATCATTTGGCAGATCACACCAGAAACCATTGAGTTCACGAGACTATAGATTTCTGGGTTTTTTCTCTCTCCAGACAGGAAAACTTGACCCACATTACCCTCGTATCTGTGGGCACAAGGGGAATGTTTTGGACATTAAGTGGAATCCTTTTGATGACTTTGTAATAGCCTCATGCTCCGAAGATGCAACTGTAAGTTTTTTTTATCCTCCAGGGTTGTGTAATACATAGCACTGCCCAATTTTGTAACCACGATTAGAAGATCATAAGTATCCTGTTGTCTTTTATTCACGGCCATGGTTGTTTTATCAGCGTCTTTAGTAATCATGGTTAACATAAACCATAGTTTGCAAATTTATTTCTAACTACCGGTATGTTTGTAAATCGTAAATTGAGGTTAATGACAATTAGTATATGTAGAGTAACAGTGCACAGGCACAGGATTGGATCATGATTAGCTCTGGAAAGGAAAAGATTAAGAATTTGTGTGCAAGAGACAAATGTGCAAGTCAATGGGGGTTTTGATGGTGGTGGTGGGAGTGAGTAGCACTATGTCTGCAACTTTCACTTGCCAGGAAGTTGCCAAGGAAAAGTTGTTCCCAGAGCTGGGGTGGTGTTATTGTTAAAAGTGTTGGGTCTGGACTTTTGAAATGAAGGGAGAATGGCAGGTTGTTTCCCCTGGCCCCATTTTTGTGGATGTAACACATGCCTCTTGCTGGGTTCTCCTACCTTTGTATGTAGTATGGACATGTAGTGTCAGTCTGAGGAGCCATAGCAGATGTTGGATGCACAGTGTTTATCTCCTCTTCTCTATGTACATTAAACCATCTTCCCATCTCTACCCATCTCTATCCTCAGCCACCGATTAATACTGTTGTTAATGTTATTGGTCTTGAATGCTCCTCCTCCTCCTCCTCTCAGCAAGGCTAGATGAAGGAAGCCTCCTTAGACTCTGCTGTACCATTCTGTCTCAGGTGAAAATCTGGAGCATCCCTCCACACCTGCTCATAAAAAGCATTACAGAACCGCAGAAGGAGCTTCTCGGACATTCCCGGAGGGTAGGCCTCATCGAATGGCACCCCACTGCAAGTAACATCCTGTTCAGCACGGGCTATGATTACAAAGTGAGTTTGGGAGTCTTGGGAACGTTCCTTTGGCATCTGAGACACAACCATTCTCTTTTGTTTTACACAGGTCACTGTTGTGGTGTCTGAGGGAGAAAAAGTCTTATGGAAAGGAACTATTAATTTTCCAAAATATGTGTAGCATTGTGCAGAATTTTAACTCTCTCTGTGCAAGTTTAAAGTTCATATTGTCAGACTGTCTCTGGTTACCATTCAACTTTACTTAGCCGCATAGAGTAACTTTGGCCTGTGTGTGGAGTGATTCTGGAGTAATCAGAGATTGAAAAAGTTGCTTAATTGGACAGCAGCACCCGTCATACTCCAGGCAGCATGGCCACAGTTGTAGGATTATAGTTGTTGGGAGTCCAAACGATAACCTTTCTAAGCTCTGGTTATAAGTGAATGGTACAAGGGGCAGAAGGACACCAATGAGCAGGGTTACGCCATAGTTTTTGTATCTTGTTGCCACATTGAGAGGCTAGCTGACTAAACATCCATGCCTATCTATCCTCTGACTTAGATCATGGTCTGGAACCTTGATACCAAAGAGTCTATCATTCAGGCCCCAGTGAAGACAATCAGCTTCCATACAGATGTGGTCCTTTCCATGTCATTCAACACAGATGGCAGCCTCTTAGCTACAGCCTGCAGGGACAGGAAGATACGGATCATTGATCCACGAGCAGGGACTCTTCTACAGGTAGGCTGGGCTGATGAGATAAATGGGCATGAAAATGGCAGGTTTTCTCAACCTTGGGTCCCCAGATGTTCTTTGATTTCGATTCCCAGAAACCTCAATCAGCAGGTGTGCTGTGTTACTCTGACAGGGGGCAGAGAGGAAGTTCTGTCTTGTGCATTGAACAGAATAGGCAGATGGTGGAGCATGTTTTCCTCTGAAGCGGTGTGGTCAAGGGCATGACAGCTGGCTCAGAAAATTGGCTCAGATTTGCATTTGGCCAGAAAAGCTGAAATTTGCAAGCTTGGCCTGTTCTGAAGCCGGATGGTGATTTTAAAGATATTCATTACCATTCTAAGCAGCAGGAAGAGGGAGATTGTTGTGCCAGTGTTTCAAGTGCAATCACCCTTCTGAGCTCTTCCAAGTGGAAAAAAAGTCAAAGATGCAGGAGATGATGCGGGAGAAGGAATGAATGATATATTCACTAGATTGTATGTATGTTGTAATCTAAAACGGTTTGAGCAATCGGCCATCCTGAGACAGCATGTGATTTCAAAAGCCTTTCACAAGGGATCAACTCAGAACTCAGACAAGAGGGGTCTGTCTATGACCACAGAAGAGAGGGGCCAAAGAAGGCCATTTCTATCAACTCAGTTAAACACATCCCAATCTGAACCCAACCTTCTGTGTTGAATTAAAAAGCTGCATAGACCACGAGGCACCCGACCCCAGACAAGATTGGGCAGCTGGCTGCCTGAGGCCTGTGGATACTTGAAAGGCAGCATCTGTTGCTCCATTGTGCCTTTGCAGTGGCCCCTCCTCCTGTGAATTTGTGTTCCTGTCATCATATTTGTTCCATCGTCATCCTGATTTCACCCTCTCCATTGCTCTTCCTGGAGCTCAAGAGGCCCACAGGGTGGTGGGGAGTTGGATTAAGAATAGAAGATGAGAGTGAATGAGCCGCTGTTCACTGCAGTCTGACATAGCTCATCGAAGTCTTCAGTCTCTTCTAACTGACATGGGAAAACACCTGAAGGAAACTGGTTTTCAGGGTTTGTTTCTGGATTGGAACTGGGGTTTTTCCCAAATGCTCTTGGCAGCTGAAAAACAAGTCAGCCGAGCCTTGCATTAGAGAAGAATCACCATTCCTGATGTTTTCTTCCAAAAATATTCCTTTCCAGAGTAAATAAATATATGACTAGAGTGGTAGTAGCAGGATCTGGAAGCTGCAGAATGAAGCCAGGGGGAACATATGTTAACCACTCCTTGGCAGGTAATAACGTGGCTACCTTAGCATTTCCTTCTTGCCCATTGAGGAGTCAACACCTTGTGTATGCAGAGTAACCCTACCATGACTAAAGCCACATACAGATAGGAAAAGTTGGAGTGGTCAGGTTCATGCTTTAAAAGGTTTTTTTTAATCTTTATGCTTTATCTCTTCCTTGAGCGATTTCTCTGTTCACAATGCTTGATATTTTTTCTCCCATGAGAAAGATCCTTTCAGGTCTTTCAGTTGCTCCAATTTGTCCCCCTTTTGATTAATGAGATTCCCTTTCCCGCCTCTTTTCCTACCTTCTCCTGTATCCATCATTCAGCAAGACAGAACAACTTTCCTCTTTTTTTTTTGGTTAAAGTACAGTCAAACCTCGCTTAAAGAGTAACTCGCTTAAAGAGCAGAATTTTCTCTGAATGTTTGCTTCGCTTAACAAATAAAACCAACCCAAATCTCACTTAACAAATAAATCAGGGTTCGCAATCCCACCCATAACTGGTAATTTACAATGGTGTTTCGCTTAAAGAGCAAACTCGCTTAAAGAGCAATCCTGTGGAATGCATTATGCTCTTTAAGTGAGGTACAGCTGTACATGATATAGCAAAACAGCATTGCATCTGTCTCCTGATGGTAGCTCTTGTTTATCTAGAATAGCAACTGCCACTGTTGGGAAATATGTCTTAAAATTTAAAATGGTAGGGTAGATGAAAATAGAGATGGGGGTGTTTCTAGGTAGTCCTTTTCAATGGCACAACCCACCAACATTACTGGGTTGTTACCATTCACAATCCAATTTTGGTATAAACTAACCTTCCACAGGCTAATTAAGAGCACTCAAAAATGTAGCTCTAGTGTTGTGCCTAAAAGGTGTGGAACAGTTCTAAAAAGGAGTGGGATCTGGATTACTCAAAATGCATGTGGATGCTCTAATTTGATTCAAACAAAGCAGCCCCAAAAGCCATTCAAAATAGTGAACAATATGCTTGCCTGGATGTGCTTTAAGATTAATTTTGGTACAGGGGTTGTATGAGGAACAGAAGCTTTACAAGTAGAGGAATGGTTGGGGAGAAGGCATACCAGAAAATAAAATAAAAATAAAATAAAAAACACTGTAACACTTTAAAGACTAACTGCTTTATTTTTATTGTTAGCTTTCGTGGATCAAGTCCACTTCTTCAGACAAAGAGTGAAACTTACAGGAATGGTTTTTATACACCAAATTCAGGGGGTCAAAGGGAGAAGGGGTGTGGTCAAGCAAGATGACAGACAAGCAAGCACAACAATACAGCTTCACACAGCCATTAGCAACAATAGATTATTCAGATTAACTCTAAATGACTCCCTTTCAGTCTCAAGGTTGCTGAGAAAGCCCATTCTGGTCTCTGATCAACTTGTGACCTGCATGTCAGAAAACAAACAAAAACACTGTACCTGGTTACTTTCTGTTTTGCTAAAGAGAATTGGCAGGAAAGTTGTAATATAATATATAAAATCATATAGCAATCTGCGTATCAAATTTGATAATGTCCCAGAAACCCCTCGCTAATATTTAGTCCCCTGCGATGGGTGTCTAACAGACAGTGGATTTCCTTGGCTCTTCCTTCTCATCTCTTCACAATTCCTTGTTTTTGGATTAGCTTTTTCTCTCCTGGATCTCTTCATCCTGTAAACAGAATCCAGGTCCTCAGTATCTGCTTTTCCATTGCTTGACGTTGGAGGTTTTTTCATCTGTCAGGCCTGCATAGCTTTTGCAGCCTGCATTGCTACCATCTTAAACATCCCAGTCAACACAGGGTTGAGAGGAAGGGGCCAGAGGAGTTGCAAATGAGCTTGCTTTGTTTTGCCATAGATCTTCAGGAATTCCAGCTGGCTTCCCTTTGAAATCAGATGTCTTCCTGACACCAGCCAGTCTTGAGCCCTGTAAATGAAAGCCCTCCATTATTTGAATGGGGGAGGGGGGAAGAGACTTGTATTGAGGCTTGGAAGAGGAGATGCCAGGGGAAACTTTGGGAAGGCAAAGTTGCTTAGAGGAACTCCTAGCTCAGATAGTTCCTTTAATTTCCATGCTCTGGACCACACTGTTCGAATGACGCAGCCCCCATGCCTTGATAATTGATCTGGAATTTATTTCAAAGAGGATCAGGCCACTTCAGCTGAAGAGGCAGGTATATTAGTCTTACAGTTGAGTTGAGAGACAGATCTTTGTGACATTTAGCAAGCGTAGGTGAGCTTCGGTGAAGGCAGAAGTGTGTGGTGTGCTTGGTTTCTTGTCAGTAACATGCCCTGTCTCCTTGCAGGAAGCAAACAACAAGTCTCACAGGGTGAATAAAGTTTTGTTTCTAGGAAACATGAAAAAGCTGCTCTCCACGGGGACGTCCAGGTGGAATAACAGGCAAATTGCACTATGGGATCAGGTAGGTTGCCTGGCAGTTCCCTGCAAGCTCTCACTGCATTAACAGGTTGTCCTTTATTTCACTCTTTATTTCCTGCTTGTTTTAATTTCTTCAGTCACTCATAGAAAAAAAAATCTCCTTCGGCATTGTGTAGATTTAGGCACAATACGATGCAGTAACATCTACAAACCCAACTGGAACGCTCAGTGAGTTAGGTATCTGGCTGCAGAGCCAGAGTTTGAAGAGTTCAATTCCTCGTTGTGCCTCTCAAATGAAAATCCAGCCTGTGTAGCCCTCGACTAACTGCACAAATCCAAACTGAACAAGGGCATGTTGAAACCGATGAGGATTTTAAGCACAAGCTATTCCCACTGGTTTCAGAAGTTTATTTGGATGATAACCATTGCAGTTTGGCTTAGTTATTTGAGTGATCTGAAATATTTGTCCTCCCAGGTGGGGCGGTTTGGTTTCTAACATCGATAAACCTGGTGGTGGGCATCAGCAGGTTCACATCAGTTCTCCGGAACTGGTAGCAGAAATTCTGGCTGGCCCTGCCCATCCAAGTTTTGAAATAAAGTACTGTACAGTAATCCTAATTCAGGTGCAATGCATAGCTTTCCCCCTGGCTGTGCCCACCATACCATGCCCACAGTGTGGCGTAGTAATTTTTTTTGGAGCCCACCCCTCTGAAACCCTCATTCACTCTTCTATTTACAAAATAGCATTTTAGGCAGCCAGTTCCATTGTTAAATAATTCTAATACAGTACCTAGAAAAGTTCCATTGCTAAATAATTTTAATACCTAGAAAAGTTTCTTCTAACAGTTAATCTGAATTTTCTTTCCTGTAATTTAAAAATCTGTTGCTTCAGTCTTTATCCTCAGTGAATAAATTGAACTGTCATTCTCATTCCATCATGTGTGACAGACAAGATTTTAATTTCTGTGAAGGAGAGACCATATGGGAAAGAGGATCAGACCGGCAAATGAAAATGAAATGAACTAGGAATGAATGGGGCAGAATATATTACACTGAAATCAGTTCCATTACCATTAGAAAGCAAGTGAAGACAAGCAGGAGACTTGTGTGTGACTTATGGTTCACTCTGAAAAGAGTAGGAATTGCTGTAACTAGCAGCCCCCCCAATGCTGCTCGTGAACCAGCTGAATTGTGACCAATTTGGGAGCCACATATTAGGGCTAAACATACAGAAAAATTCTGATATAATATCCCCATAGTAATTTGGGAAGTTGGTGCTTGTTATTTTATAGTTTTGTCCACTAGGCTTTTAAATAATCAATTATTTCCTGTATTGGTAGTTATACCTTTTCACTCTGCCTGGAGCACTTGTCATCTAAAATCCCATCAAGACTTTGCTGGATGTGCAATGCAGAGTGAAAATGGGCAGTGGTTTACTCTACCCCACCGCCACCCCAGCCCAAAAATGTGTCAATATTTAGTGCAGATAAAATAAAAAATTACTTTTTTGGGGAAAAAAAAACAAGATTGGCAAGTCTGATTGTATGGAAAGCCCTAATAAACTTGTAAGGGCATTTGTAGGAGGTTCAGTTGAAGAACACACTTCGAATGTAGGCTATTTAAAATTTAGCTTTAAAAGTTTTGCAGTTCTTCTTTGAACTGTGTGCACAGATTTGAAAAACCTGCTACACAGGAATGCTAGGAAAAGCAACATTAACATTTTTGGAATTTTGCAAAATAATGTGTAAAGACAAGACTTTCTATGTGTAGAGCTGTGGAGGCAATTTGATTTTTAAGGGGGGCAATTTGAGAATGAGTTAGACCAAGTTAATGGCCTTTTAGGCTTCCTTCACGTGAATAGGAGTTCACTATTTGAATAATATGAATTATATATCACAGGGGGTGGGGTGGGGAATCAGGATTTTAGAGATGCTTAGGTGGGGCAGGGCCAAAAAAAGATGGGAACCACTGGTGTAGAGATTTGTTCTGTGGGTGCCCTCACTGCGTTCATGTCAGATGTTCCTTTTCTTCTCTGAGGTCAGTCCCAAGATTGGATGAATGAGAAGAATCTCCTCATAGTTCTGGATAATTTAAGCAGATACCAACTCTATGAGGCCGTTGTCCCAGGTTGTCCCTGTGATATCACTCCCTAGAACAGTTCTGCACTTGAGCAAAATAAAAAGAAGTAATGAGGTGGCAAATAAATAGATAACAAGTAAATAATCAACAAATGAATTAAAACAAATATAGATGAATGATAGTAGGCTGAACAAATCCCGGTCATTTAAGACGCAAAACTGAAAGGAAGATAAGCTAGTGTCAGTTTGAGAATTGCCTGTAATGTGCTCATGTCACATTCTGTTTGTCCACATGTTGTGTTTCCTTCTGTACACTTGAAATGGCATTTAAACTGCAGAAAGTTAGTATTTCCTCCATCTAAATTGAGCCTCTTTGGAGGAGGAATTTATATGGTGGGATAAATCCTTCTGGGTGGGTGGGTGGGAATATATTTTGCTTTGGTTTGAGTTCCATCCTATTGGCTCGTAGACCAATCCCAATTCTGTCACCCCTGTGAGATCTAGTCTTCAGGGTATATATTCCTGTGTCATAGGTGGATGACAGCTTGTCTGTCAGATGATTCGGGCTGAAAAATCCCACGATGTCTCCTTCAGATTCTTGAGCTGCACTGTTCTTTTCCTCAAACATCGGTTGAAATCGGTTGCCATTTTACAGCAGCAATCTGTTTCCCTTTTTACCTGCAGAGCGATCTTTCTGTGCCTTTACTTGTGGATGATGTTGACGGCTCATCAGGTCTCTTGTTTCCTTTCTATGACTCAGACACACACATGCTTTATCTGCTTGGCAAGGTGGGTCCTTATCTTGGCACCGAGTCTAAATAAATGGCCTTGATTATCTACTGTTCTGGTGGGATTGCTTCTGCTAAGAAGATGCTGGAAATAACATTGAATGCCTGCTATTCTCCAGGACTGCATGTATCTGACAAACACACACACACCTCCCCATCCCCACAATATTAGTGTTCAGGGGCTCTATGTCTTTTGCTGTGACATGCTACAGGCATAGGACAGATGAGAAGCTGTAGTGATCTCAGTCTGCCAAGTTTGTTACTTTCACTATTTTCTCCAGCACTTGATCTGCTCGTTGTATATCCCAGTGTTTTTCTCATTTAACATTCACTTTAATCAATGTGGCCAGAATCCAACTGAAGAAATGTGCAGGCATAAACTTCAACAGTGAATTGTTGTTAGAAGTTGGTGTAGTTTGTTGTTGTGTGATTGGTGAGCAGTTGCCTATGATGGCTTCTTAATTAATGGCAATTCACTGCTGAAATTTATGCTAAAGGAGTTCTACTGAGGACTGTGGGTATTGGATTCTGAACTACATGTATGTTACACAACTTTCCCCTCATTTGAAATGGATAAAACTGATGTTACTGTGAAATGTAGACTGTTTCCTCTGAATCAAAGAAGGCTGGGAATCCTAGTCAGTGAAAATAGCAGTAGGTGGCATGGCTAGAATTCAGGTAACAAAACTCCTCCTCCTGTGCCTACACCAACTGCCAGGGGAAGAAGAAGCCAGGGCAGGTTGAGGACTTTGCCGCCCCTCCCCCTGAGCTCCCATCAACATATTATATTGTAATGTAATGTATTTTTTGTAAGCTGCCCTGAGTCGCCATGGCAAGTGGGTGGCAATATAAATTTGAACTAATAAATAAATAATAAATAAATAATTAAGTAATGGCAGGAATCCATATCAGAGAATAAAGAAAAACAAAAAACAAAGACATTGTAGCACTTTGAAGACTAACTGTTATATTTTAATGTTAGCTTTTGTGGATCAAGTTACTTTGTCAGACTAACATTAAAATATAATACAGTAGTTAATCTTCAAAGAGCTACAACATACTGTACTTATTTTGTTTTGCTTATTCTCTGGTATGCAGGGACACAGACTAATGCGGCTACTATTCTGAAAAATTCAGGCAGGAATCCAGTTTTTCGTGCCTAACAGCACATCTAGATCAGCATAAATTTCAGCAGCATATTGCTGCAAGTTAGGAACATGGACTCTGGCACACCAGTTGTGTGACTGTGTGTGACAGCAAATGCCTACTCTGAATTTATTTATTTATTTTATTTATTTATTTAGATTTATATTGCCGCCCACTCGCCGAGGCGACTCAGGGCGGCTTACAGTCAAAACAACAACAGTACAATAAAAATTATAAAATGCAACCACATAAAACAACCAAACCAGAACACTAACTAACTCCCATCAGGCCGTTGTTGTGGCCCCAGAGGAGTGGGCAAGGTCCCCAGCCACTGCTAGGCCTTGGCATCTTCTTCCTCAGGCCGTTGTTGTGGGCCCAGAGGAGGCGGCGATGTTCTCAGCCACTGCTAGGAATGCAAACGGGAATGCAGACTCAGTCAAACCTCGCATAAAGAGTGCCTCGCTGAAAGAGTAACTCGCTTAAAGAGCAGAATTTTCTCTGAATGGTCGCTTTGCTTAACAAATAAAAGCAACCAAAAACTCGCTTAACAAATAAATCGGGGTTTGCAATCCCCCCCACAATTGGTCACTTACAATGGTGTTTCGCTTAAAGAGCAAACTCACTTAAAGAGCAATCCTGTGGAACGTATTATGCTCTTTAAGCGAGGTACAACTGTACTTGAATCCAGTCATTCTTGTGCATGCACTTGGAGTTAAGAACCTGCAAGGTTCTCCAGGCAGTTGAATTACTCAGAAGAGGGAAATTTTTTATCATTCTAACAGAAGTAAAGTTCAAAGTGAAAAAGCTTAAACAGGCTTCTTGTCCTGCTGCCCCAAACCAATCAGAGCCAAATGAAGATCTGAACGTGAATTATCTATCTTCTCAGAACAAATGGCCTACCTATGTGCTCTCTGTCACACACACACACACCTCAACTGAAAACAAGAAGTTTTCCTCATAAGAATGACAGGTGCTTGGTCTTTCCTTCTCAACACCTTTTGGAACTGATGGCAGCTTATTGTGTCTTACATTATCTCTAGGGAGATGGGAATATCAGGTATTATGAAATGAGTTCAGAGAAGCCATACCTACATTATCTGATGGAATATCGCTCCTTTTTGCCCCAGAAAGGAGTCGGTGAGTGTGCACTGCAACTTGATCTGTTTGTTTTCTATCCCAGGATAATGGCGGAAGGGAGCCTGTGAACAAGTGATTTGACAGGGAAGAAGGGGTTGGCCCTTGGGAGAGAACAGGCCCTATTCAGTGGTACCCAAACTAAGGCCCGGGTCCTGGATGTTGCCCCCGATGCCAATTCATCCGGCCCGCGAAGCCCTCATCGCTCCTGGAAGCGGAAGTAAAATGCGCCTGTACGGGCATGTTTTACTTCCGCTTCCTGGAGCAACGAGGGCTTCACGGGCCGGATGAATTGGCATCGGGGGCCACATCAAGCCCCCCGGGCCTTAGTGACCAGCTCCCTGAAGCACATGATTGGCTCATGGCCCAAAAAGTTTGGCCACCCCTGCCCTAGTTGATTCCCCCTCCCTTCAGGTTTTTCAGTTGTACCTCATAGGTGAGGTACTTGTCCTGTGTCCTTAAAGCAGGGGTGCCCAAACTTTTCAGGCTGTGGGCTGGTCATGTGGTTCAGGGGGCTGGTCACTATGGCCTGTGGGCCAGATCTTGTCCCTGATGCTAATTCACCCAGCCCATGAAGCCTTCGTTGCTCCCGGAAGTGGAAGCAAATTAAAACAAAAACCAGCCATGATGGTTGCTGCTGCTAAATGCATGGTTCAGCTCTCACCTGACCTTTCTCTCGCCTATTAGGTGTTATGCCAAAGAGGGGTCTGGATGTTTCTTCCTGTGAAATCTTCCGGTTCTATAAGCTGATTCCAGTCAAAAGCCTGATTGAGCCAGTTTCTATGATTGTGCCTCGGCGGGTAAGTGGATATCTCTGCTTTGGCGTAGCGGCCTTATTTTGAAAAGGAGACGGCTGCCCTTGAGGCTCGCTACTCTGATGTAGTAAGTGTGTTCTGGTATCTCTTTGCAGTCTGAATCGTATCAGGAAGACATCTATCCATTGACATCTGGAGTCCAGCCAGCACTGACAGCACAAGAATGGCTGAGCGGTGTTAATAAAGGTCAGCCACTATGATAATCCAAAGATCTAAAACAGGGGTTCCCAACCTTTTGAAGCCAGGGGTCGGGTCATGCTCTTTCAGTCAGCTTTGAGGGCCGGACAGCCATTTTGCCCTGCCTGCACGATGGAGATGGCCATTTTGTCCCAACAACTTCAAAGGGGCAGTCATTTTGTTTTGAATGCCCTTGGAAGGGGTGGCACATGAAATGGCATTGTGCACTGGATCCAGACCACGGGCCTCAGGTTGGGAACCCCGATCTAGAATCGGAACCATTTCTTAAACTAGCTGATTTTTACATCCCATCACAAGTGCTGATGACCTTCCAGAGCTGACCAGAGCTAAGCTGGGGCTTTGAAAATGTGTTGTTTCTCAAGATAAATGCCCCCAGCATATGCAGCAAGGGAAAAATGAGGCTACCTTATCAACCAGAGAGATTATCTTTATAAACACAGATTGTAATATCATCTGAGCATCTCTGGATGGGCAGAAAGGCAAAAGAAATCCATGAGAACCAGTGTAGTTTGGAATGGAGAATGTTAAATTAGAACTGGGGAGTCTGAGGTTCAAATCTATATAAAGCAGCCTTATCTGCTTTAAAGGACAGGATAGCTAGCTGGAGAATTCTGTGAGTGGGAGAATCTGACTGTAGAGCTGGGCTGTCAGGAGTTTGGTTCCTCGCTGTGAAAAGACATGTAATTATTATTAGCTAAAATGGGAAGAAACACCACACATGTTAACTGGATAACTAAGGGAGAGAGGTAAGATAGAAGCAGGACAAGCGAAATTATGTCTTGATAGATGCTGGATTCTGCAACCTGCATAAATTACACAGCAAAGCAATCCCTTTTATGGGTTATTAGTGGATAGATTCTTCAAAAGTTACAGTTCTCTGTTGAGAAAAAGAAAACCAGAAGGGATTGGAGTTACTGTACTTACATTTTTTTAAAATTTGGTGAATTTTTAAAGGTCTGAGAGACCATGACATTTTTTAAATTGCAAATTGTAGAGACATTTAGGAGTTGTGGTTTAGAAAAAGGATCTCTGGGTAAAAGCCGATTTAGGGATGCAGTTTACTTACCTGCAAATTATATCAAGGATGGACTTACAGACCAATTTCAGTTTCAGAGATATTGGGGTGGGGTGGGGGAGGCAGTCACATTTCAGTCCTTAACGTGGTAGAAGGCAAAAGGGCGAGACCAAAAATGGTATCTTAAAACTCCCGCTGCCAGTAACCCAGCTGTTAGGAGAGGCATTTCATCCTTTTAGAACAGGGGTTCACAACCTACGTCCCGCGGCGCCATTTCATGTGGTCCACTACCCTTGCTCCCACCACTGCCACTGCCGGAAGAGGTGAAAACAACTGAAAACGCACCGCCCTTGCTCCCGCTGCTGCCGCCACCACCAGAAGCAGCGAAAACAGCAAAAAACGTGCTTTAAATGAACCAGTGACTGTTGTAAACACGGACTCTTTTTACAACAGCGTTTACGGCAAGGTGAACCATGTGTTCAGCCTGCTCAGCTGTCTGAGGAGGCGTGGTCACGGCCCACAGCTGGAAAAGGTTGAGAACCCCTGTTTTACAAAGTCCCTGTATAAAAACAATGAAACCTCTGAACAAAAGTGGCAGTAGAAGACTAGGGATACTGAAAAGAGTTGAATTAATTTCCCCCCTCTTGTTGTGTTTTGTATAATTGTTATTTTTTTCTCTTGTTTAGTTAGTCATTTAGTTATTTTGTAACTTCTTGTT
Source organism: Furcifer pardalis (assembly GCA_030440675.1). Taxonomy (NCBI): domain Eukaryota; kingdom Metazoa; phylum Chordata; class Lepidosauria; order Squamata; family Chamaeleonidae; genus Furcifer; species Furcifer pardalis. Next base: position 11,272,604 of record CP126896.1, on the reverse strand, counting down.
TTTTTCTCTTTTATTATTTCTATTTTTTTGTTAAAAAACCTTAAGGGAAAAAAAAAACAACCGCCAGTAGGTATCAAAAATCCAATGTACATCCCTAATTAAAAAAAAAACTCACTTAAATTGAGGGGGGAAAAAAGAAGACGATAACTAGGGGATCTAGTTGTCAGAGAAACTCCCAAGGGCTTTATGCAAAATAACACAATTTGATTAATTCATTCAGACAATGGGAATTAGATAAGACAAGAATCAGAATTGCTTTGGTGCAGAATATTGGGGTTTTGTGGTATTTTGTGAGGAGGGCTGTGGAGAATTCCTTAGAAATGCAGATAAATTGTAGTTCTAAGAAATTCCAGACTTGATTAACATGAATGAATAAGGCCTATGATTTGTTCTGTCATTCATTGCCATGGCTATTACAATGGTACCTCGCTTAAAGAGCATAATGTGTTCCATGGGATTGCTCTTTGAGTTTGCTCTTTAAACGAAACACCATTGTAAGTGACCAATTGTAACTTCTGGTGGTGGTGGAGATTGTGAAACCCGATTTATTTGTTAAGCGAGTTTTTGGTTGGTTTTATTTGTTAAGTGAGGGCGACCATTCAGAGAAAATTCTGCTCTTTAAGCGAGTTACTCTCTAAGCAAGGCACTCTTTATGGGAGGTTTTACTGTAGATGTGTTTGGCTGAACCCTGAAATCTGTTGTTCAAAATCTGTGCATAAGATGCTTTGTCCTGTTACCTGCAGCTCCTGTCTTGATGTCTCTGAGACCGGGCTCTGTCCTCTGGAACTCTTTGCCACCATTTCCTGGGAAGGAAACATCCCCGGAAGAGGCAGAGCCTGCTTGCTATCAAGACAAGAAGACCGTCACGGTGGAAAAGTCGGCTAGGATCCAAGAGAGGTGGGGATACAGGAACGTGGAGGAAAAAAGACAGGAAGAGAAGCCAGTAGGCTTGTCGAACGGCTTTGACGTGTTCGAGTCCCCCCCACCCAAGACAGAAAATGAGGTAGGATGGTTGGACGGAGGGGAGAAAAGTTGTTTGCTAACTTTTGTTTATGTAACTAAGACTGTCAGTTTAACCTGGAGGTTTGAAACGTTGAAACGAGCACATAGAAAACTTCTCAGTCCAGAGTGAGGGTGCTGACTTCTTCAGGGTAAAGCACTGGCAAGCAAAACGGAGTCTAATGTGGGATGTTTACCACTGGGCATGGAGGGGATTAGCATAAGGCCCGAGTAGGACCCAACTCTATGGTTCTGTGGCCTTCCAGTGCAAAAAACATGTACCCAACTATTGCAAAGGCTCGATAACCCTCCGGCCAGCATCCTTTTTCATGCTGGTGTCTTGTGAGTAGTAGGCTCCGCACACTGAAGAGGCCACGGATTGGCTCTGGACCTTATGCCAGTCTTGCTTGGCCAGTGTGGCTGTACTTTTTTGTGTCAAAAGTATGAACATAATTTGTTTCGTGTGCCATGAGTTTTTCAGCACATTATGCAGGTTTTTTCCTCTCATGGCATTTTCTTTTAGAAGCATCCCTTTTTTCATTCCCTATTTTATACCTGCTTGTTTCTCTGTTTATTTACTTACTGTATTTTTTTGTGCCACCTTTCTCCCACCAATTGGACTCAAGTCAACTCAGAGCATTACAAAAAGATAGGCATGAAAACATGTGCATTTGCTGTTTATATTCCTCTTATTTCTTCCTCTTGAGTCTATAACCTTTGAAGTAAACCTCAGGGAATGCAAATCCATGGTGGACAGATGGGGATAGTGATATTTGGAATATTTGCTTTCCAGCTGCTGCAGATGTTTTACCGACAACAGGAAGAAATCCGGAGGCTCCGTGAAGTGCTGATCCAGCGAGATGTCCAGATCAAGCAACTTGAGTTGGAGATCAAAAATGTTCGCACGGCTTCAGGCAAATTCTGACAGGTCATTCATTGTCAGGGCTTTGGCCACCTTTGGGAGGCCCTTTACCTCTAGGACCCTTGTGGCCTCATAGTGCTACTGTGGGGAGATTATGGGCTTAAAATGGAGTGGAGACTTTTTTGGCAATTGATTGTCTGCCTGTATTGCCCATGTCTTGCAAACTGGAGGCTTCTGGGGCTCCTTCAGGTGCTTTGCCTTCCAGCCAGCATCTTCACAAGGAGCTACTCTTAGTATAAAATCTGGCCCCAGAAATCCCTCTTGAGAGATGGATGAGGACCCTCAGGATGAAGATGGGAGGATCCTGCCACAACCCATGGCTGGCATCTGAGGAGCAGGATATCCTTCAGGTGCCCTCGAGCTTGACAGTGTGGCAATGGCTCTAGCAGGCTGTCTTGCACTCAACTCTTGGAACATGAAGACAAAGTCCCTAGGAGCAGCTCAGGACTCTCCTCTGTCCCTCTGGAGACCTTGATGGAGGAGCAACATGGAGTTACTTGTGTCTCCTCTGGTCCAGGGTGGGATGATTTTGGGTGCATGTGTTTAATTCATCTGTTTCTCTTCTCAGATTTTTCTTCCAAAACATGCTCATGACCAACAGGTAAGGACCAAAGGAGTGGGTGTCTGTACTTGGATACAGGATGGCAGGATAAGAAGGCATCTTTAAAAGAGGAGAACTAACGTCAAAAGCCAAATGTTGAAATGAACGTTTAGTTCTTGAGTATTCTGAGAGGATACACAGAGCTGAAATGCAACATGTCAGAAGCAGAAAAGGGCCTGGCGCTCCAATCCACGTACAGCCATTCCCCAACTTTGCCCATAATTTTCCCCTTAAGGATCACTTTAATGCCTTAAGCCGACAGTGGAGATTGCCCATAGGTTCTCTGAGATGGCCTTTTCTCCTTGCTTCTGGCTGAATGTTATACCAGAAGCAACGTGGGGTATTGCAACACAGTATTCAGGCAAAAGCTGATGTTGACTTCCTACTGTTCTCAATGATCTTCCGTTATTTCCCTTCTCACCAGGCACAGAATCTTATATTCTGAGCTTCTAGAATTCGAACATAGCAAAGAGGATAGTGCTCCTCTTTCAAACTTGGCTCTCCGTTTTCTCCCCTGATATGTACTATTGATGCTTCGCCTGACGTTCTGTTTGTCCCTTTAGCTGCTAATTTTCATTCTAGTCTATGCAAAGTGGTGCCATCCAGCCAATTTCCCTTGCTGGTCTCAGGGTCAAGCACCTGAAATGCCCAAAGCCTGGAAAGCCCTGGAAGTGAGGGATCCCTTGGTGAATCTTCCCAAATCATGAAAGACCAGCAACGGTTAGGTTTCTGTGATAATCATCCCCTGAAAAGATACAAGCAGGACTGCTTGTTGTAAAATCATAAAACCTTACAGTTCCTGTTTGGAATGGCCGGAGACTATTGTGTTGTGAGAGTTGGATTCCCTAGGATCTGCCCAGGATTTGAGAACAAGAGTAAGATGAGAAGCTAAGCAGTTGCAAGTAACCGTAGAGGACAGTGCGGCAGATCAACTAAGATCTGTAGCATTAGACATATAATATGGGGTGATATATGAGAGTAGCATCTCCACATAAAGTCTGCATACTGCCTATGATGTTAGAACATGGAAGGCAGCACCTATGACCTTTGTATTCTTTTAACTTGAAGTTCCTTTTCTACTTCCACTTAAATGTTTCGTAAGGACTTTGTAAAGGGTCGACTTTAAATCGAAACACTTCCAAGCGGTTTGGTGAATTGTGTGTCCTGGCACTGCAGTTCCCTCATTTTCTGCAATTATTACTTCTCGTTTAAACTGCCACTCTTTGTCGCTGGAGGAACACCTCATAGCCAGTGTACACAATGTAGCAGAAACAAGTGGTGCAGTTTTCTCCTGGACTGGACTGCTAAGACTGGTGGGCGAAGACGGCGTTCAAACAGTTTCCTAAGCTGGGGTGCAGTGGTGGGCATCAGCAGGTTCGCACCAGTTCGCCAGAACCGGCAGCAGAAATTCTGGCTGGCCCTGTCCATCCAAGTTTTGAAATAAAGTAGTCCTAATTCAGGTTCAACGCAGGGCTTTTCCCCTGGCCATGCTCACCATGGCAGAAACCTTTTTTGCAGCCCACCACTGCTGGGGTGTCTATGTAGCAAATGACTATGTTTTGAAGCGAAAGGTGCTTTCTCCCTGCCACATTGTGTGTGTGTGTACATGTTTACATCCAGAGATGCAGTTCTTCACATATAGTCTAAAAGAGTACAGCCTAGGGAAAGCTAGTTTGCTTTTATTTTGATGCTTAAGTGACCTGCCTTCCATTTTTTACTTTCAGAACGATATAGGGAGCATTGTTTGACCCATAGGAAGCTGTGAACCATAGTCCCACACCAAGCTTTTATAGTTTTCAATTAGCTAATATTTAAATACTACAGCTAGTATTCTGTTGAATATTTATGTCCTGGTGGCTTTCCAGTTTCTTCTTCTTCTGTGTCGAGGCCAGACATGAAACTGCCAAAATGAAGCCACCTTTTGGTGAATCCATTCCATAGTTCCTTTCGCCTGACCTAGTGTGAGAAAGGTTAGCAGGCACAAGAATGCTGTTTGTGGATCAAAAATACCACAATCTTCGAAGAGGCCCTTTCTATGTACCCCAGCTTTCCAGCTAAGAAGCTGCCGTAGCAAGTTGAGGAAGGTGCCAGGTGACCAAGTACTTGACCTTAGCAGACTGCGACCAGCAGCTTCCGCAACTGGGAATTCTGCATGTTTAAATACTGAACAAGGATACCAACCTGAGAGTATTTTATAGCGGGATTTTAACCCTTTAGAAAATGAACATTGGTGGCTTCACCTAGACCCCAGTGATAATAATCTGGGCATCTGGTTTGTTCTAGAGCTAGACTCACAACCTTGACATCTTAAGCCCAGTGTTCAAAACCAGTGCATAAATGAGAATAGCTTTTCTTATACTGTATTGCTAGTCTCACTTATCAGTTAATGAGAGGTCTCATTAACCCCATGCTTGATTTTATTTAAGTAGCTCTGCAGCAGCATTTTGTCCCAATCTAAGTCTGAGTTTAGCACAGATGGTAGCTGTGCATGTACTTTTTTTTCTGTTTGGGAAGAGGAGCTGAGTCTAGCATCGGTATAAACAAATGTTTAGTAGATGTCCAGCTTGCTTTTTAAAACAAATTACGTGCTCAAATGTGACTGAGGAGTCACGCACGCATGGTATGAGTTTGCACAAGTGCGGATCCCTCCAGCTCTGGTTACGAGTGTGTATATCCCGTACCTGGATTGAGAAGAATGGTTCCTGCAATTTTGTGGGTTTTTCCTTGTTTACATGCAGAATAAAATGAAAGTATTTGTCAACTTAGGCAAAGGGAAAATTTAAGTTTTTAAATATGTTTTTAATGTGTACTTTGATTTTTTTCCTGTACTTGTTTTTATTCATTGATCTGAGCAGCAGATAAAGATGTTAGCCATTTATCAAAGTGTTTAATTAATCTATAGTACTTGAAATAATTACACATATATTTCCTGCTTTTTTTGTTTACCAATTATTTTTCAAAAAAGGCGATCCAATCAGCACTTGATTTTTTTAATCACTTGTGTTTTAAAATACCCTGAAGTACACAGCAACAAAGCTTTACTCAATTTGGGTTTTGTGGAAGGCGGCAGGGAGAGAGAAAGACACCTGTACTGTAATGTCAGACTGGTTATGCTTTATTAAACAGTGCCTAATTCTATTTAAAGATAAATAAACTGTCAGTGTTTCTTCTGTTTTTTGATGTCTTAAAAAAAAGGCAGAATGGGGGAAAGACAATTAACCGAAAAAAATTTGTGCGTTATGTGCTGTCAAATTAGAACTGTCTTACGACAACCCAAAATAGAGCTTTATTGGTGAGATATTTAAGAAGCAATATTGTGGGTTTCACCCTGCGCCACTCTCCCTACCACGAGTGAGTTTCCATGACTGAGCAGGGATTCCTACCAATATCTCCTGAGTCCCAGTCTGTCATGCTATCCTTACTCTACCCTGGGTAATCCTGGAAGATATTTAGTGAGGCTTCACAAACAATCCAGGTAGTTTATTTATTTATTTATATTTGTTTATCGCCCTCCTCCCCGATGGGACCCAGGGCGATTTCCAACAATTTTAAAAACACTTAAAAAAATTAAAAACTCTAAAAAGCTTAAAAACTTAATTAAAAGCTAGGTATTATAACTTGGACGTACTGGTGGGTCAAACCATCCACTGGCTGGGGAAATTGAACCATCCACTCCCCAGACCAGACCTGCCAGCCATGTTTTCACTCCTTTCCTAAAGGACAGCAACTCCGTCTGCAGGCGTAGCTCTATTGGGAGGAGGTTCCACAGGGCCGGAGCGGACACTGAGAAGGCCCTCCTTCTAGTGCCAGAGAGGTGCGCCTCTCTGGCCGATGGCACAACCAGAGAGCCTCTGTAGTTGAACCCTGTATAACATCTGAGTGATTACAGTGGCCAAGGGTATTGGATGGGGGAAAATATGCTTAGAGAACAGCATAATTCCTTTTGTGTGTCATGCAGATTCAAGTTAGGGTCTGCCCCAGGCAAGTAACAGAGTAAGTCCACACTGTTGTTATCCATCAGTCATTGTAGCTACTGACTCTGTATGGCAGTAGGTTGTTTGTGGTACATCATATACACATTCTTAACAGTGGTGGGATGTCAAAGTTTTTACTACCCCACCGTGATGTCATCAGTGTGGGTGGAGCTAACATGATGTCATGACATTGTGGGCGGAGCCAAATAAAATAAATAAATAATAAAATAAGCGCACACATGCACACACACACACCCCTCAACCCACCCACCCACCCCACAAGGACAGCAAGGACAGCAAGGAGGCCATGCATATGCGCCAAGCACTGTAGGCATGCATGCACACCAAGTGCTTGGCGCGCATGCGCAGTGGAGGAACTAGTGAAAAGGCAAGCCCCAAAGGAGGTTCCCCCCAAAAGCTGCTACCGGTTCTCCGGGACACTGGGAAAAGTTACTACCGGTTCTGGTGAACTGGTGAGAACCTGTTACATCCCATCACTGATTCTTAATCTGTTTAGAAAAGCTTCTATATCCACCCGCCTAGATGGAGTAGAGCTGATTGAATACAGACAGGCAGCCTCTTTTGTATCCCAGTCAGCTGGGAGGTCATAGTCACAACACAAATAGTATCGGGGACATGACTCCCCCACCCATTTCAGACTGCCCAAGTACTTGCATGATTTATGTGCCTGTTTGGAAAGTAGAGGGAGGCTGAATTTACTTCCCTTTCACCATCAAACAGGTGACTGGGGAAATTGCAGTCCCCAAATCAGAGTTTATACAGGCTATAGGTAAAGATCATCCTTGCTCAAAAGCCAGTTATATCCAGGTTTAGGGTTCAGTGCTCATCTGTTTATAGCCTCAGAACCAGTGCTGTCTGCGTCTGCAGACGTTCCCATGGACAAGTGGCAGGCATACCTAGACACCGAAGTGTACCGAACAGTTTACCTTACCACCAAAGTGGTCCCTATTTATTGCAATTTCTTGCTTTCGAATTGCTAGGTTGGCAGGAGCTGGGACAGAGACGGACACTTGCTCCATCATGCAGTATTCAGCTTTTGAATTGCTGACCTTCTGCCTCCCACTCAATGTCTTAGCATAGCATGGGGGGCAGGGGGCCACCCACCCTGGGCGGCACTTTCCAGGGGGAGCAAGATGTTCCAGCAGGAGGCGATGCGATGAGGGTGCTTCTTCCTGGGTCTGTAGTGATGGTGCTGTTGCGGCACTGGGCTTGGTTCTGGGACGGCTGGGAGGAGCCGGAGCCAGGAGACTTGGGATGAACAGAGGAAGGAGAGTGGACTGGAAGGTTGAGGAGAGCCAATCCGGGGCACTGGGACTGGCTCTGCCCCTGCAAAATTAGTTGAGCTGCTCCTGCGTCCCTGCCTCCCCCCCCCCGCCTTGCAGTGCCACTGGATGTGCGTCCCTCCCCCCGAGTCCTTCCCATCTGTATCAGCTCCTGCCAACCTAACAGTTCGAAGGCAAGAAATTGCAAGTCGATAAATAGGGGACCAAGGCCCGCCCCGGCAAGCCGGGGGGAGGGCGAGTTTGGCTTGTGTTCCGGGCGGCTAAAGCCCGCACTACACCACTGGTCTTAACACTTGAGCCACTGCAGTCCCACACACAGGCTATAGGAAGTTAGCTCTTTGTTACAGAATATTACATCTTAGTACCATGAACAGGTTTGTATTATTTTTGTAGGCATTCTTATGGATGTATTGTGTGCTGTCAAGTTGAACCTGAATTATGCCAGCCTTTTAAAAGGGTTTTCTAGGTAGAGAACACACACAAGTGATATGTAGGAGACAATCTCCCCAGTTTTTGCAGCTTGCCTATTGGCTACACAGGCTGGTTTAATCCCAGGAGGCTTTGCGAGGAATGAAACTGCCAACTTCTGTAGCCAGATACTTAACCACTGAGCTATGCAGCCAGCTAGCTATGGTTGTCTTTAAATCATATAATACTCTGCACATCTGATTTTAACTTCAGAATAGTGGATACTTCTAAGCCAGGAGTTCTCAACCTTTTAAATCCAGGGGCCAGGTCATGCTCCTTCAGACAGTCTCAGGGAACGGACAGTCATTTTGTCCTTCTTCCACATGGCACTTCCTGGTGTGACGGCGGGAGACCACATGAAATGGTGCTGTGGGCCGCATCTGGCGCACAGGCCACATGTTGAGAATCTGCTCTAAGGTAAAGGTTTCCTTGCATGAAGGCCAGTTGTATGACTCTAGAGTGTTGTACTAATTTCTGCTTACAGCCAAAGAGCCAGTGCTGTCTGCGTCTGCAGGCATTTCCATAGTCATTTGGCAGGCAGGAATAGATGTTGGAGTGCATGAAACACTGTTAACTTCCCACCAAAGTGGTACTATTTATCTACTTGCAATTTCTTGCTTTCAAATGGCTAGGTTGGCAGGAGCTAGGACAGACGATGGTGGTTCATTTCGTCATGCAGCAGTTCGGTCTCGAACCACTTACCTGCGGACTTTCCCGTCATCAAGTTCAGCATCTTAACCACTAAGCCACTGAAGCCCTTGAATACTTCTAAACATAAGCTTAAATTGCAGGCTATGCAGTTTTAACTTAGTGGAGGTATATGAAGAGGCTATCTTAATTGAAATAGACTTTTTGCATTCCATGCTGTCAGAAATGGAAGGTCCTTTTAGAATACAGTAATACCTTGGATAACGTTTACCTCGGGTAACGCTAAAATCGCATAACGTTAAGTAATCTGGGGAGGAGAATTGGATTGAATAACGTTAAGGTCCTATGGGATGGATCGGATAACAACTGCTAAAGGCTTTTACAGTTACAATGTATCTCTATGGAGCTTTAACGTTATCCGATCCATCCCATAGGATTTTAACATGGATCGGATGACACTAAAAATCGGATAACACCAAGACTTGTGGAACCAAATCTTAGTGTTATCCAAGGTATTACTGTAAAGGATACTAATACTTCAACACAAGAGCTCAAGTTTATCAAGGGTAAATAAATCCACATTCATTTTAAAGAAAGGAAAAAAACCTGTGAGCCTCATACACAATCCAAAAACAAGGACAGGAAATATTTTTTTAGAGCACTACATCAGGCCAGGTTATCCTGCTATGGTAATAGAGTAGACCCTACTGCCAGCCACTCAACACTGTCAGGCGGCGGTTAACTAACCTGACAACCCTGCAGACTAATGGCCTTGGGTGCCAAAGTCCACAGGGAAGGTTGGTGTTCTCCAAATGGGTTAAATCCCACTTGAATCCATCTTGAAGAAGGGCAACTTCATCCATACAGGCCTGGGGCTGATGAGGACTTTGCGTGCCGAAAAGGGCTCAGGACCAGAAAGTGACTTAGGGAACTGGATCCATGGTACAGGTGTCATGCTACGACGTGGAAGAGAGATAAAAGGCCAGGGCATTATGTTCTTGGGATAGTGTTAATGGTTGATCACGAGGATCGCCAATATATGGATCTGGATATGGCAGAAGAAAAACTTACAGATGCTAGATTTTTGTGTTTGGCAAGAGGCTTCAATAGAGCTGGGCTCAGTGGGGGACATTGAGAAGAAAAGTCTCTGTAATCATGGCCAGATTTAGCTGCCAGGCTTTTGCATCCAAAGTGACTTCCAAAATGGGAGACTGCAGAATTGTAGCATCAGTTTGTGGGGTTAGGCTGCAGATTTCACCACAGCCCGTGTCGATTTTACTATGTTCATAAGGTAGCAGGGATGTTAAGGAGAGGATTTCCAGTTAGTCACTAATTTATCAGGCTGCCATACTTTGGAAGCAACCTGATAGCATGGAACAGTTGTGTAAAAATTAAGAGACTTTAATTTAAAATAAAAGGGGGGAGAATGGGAGAAGTTCCCTTTTTCCATTTGTGGATTCTTCCATTGACTCCCATAGGGGAGCCAGTTATACACCCATGATAGGTATTAACAAAAGTGGGGTACACACAAATTTAGCAGCAAATCAGAACATCCAAGGGCGTGAGTGTGAGAGAGAGTCTGGATTAGTTGGGATGCTGCTAATCATTTAATTCCTGTGCCTTGCTCTGTCCCTACTGTAATACATGAGTGTTGGGACATGAACTCACCCTGGTGATCCAGGGTTATCCTGGTGAGAAGAAATCAAAATTTTCTTCACCATCAAGTCCACAGTTGCTCATGAGAGGCCTGGTGACGCAGTGGTTAAACTGCTGTACTGTAACCAGAATGTTGTGAATTTGATCCTGACCAGGACACAAAGTTGTCTCAGTCTTCCATCCTTCCGAGCATCCAGCATGTCAGGGGCAAAATGCTAATTAACTTGTGAACCGCCCAGAGAGAGCACTAAGTGTTACGGATCAGTATATAAATGTGATTGCTCTTGTCACGAAGCAAGTCCTGGTGGCAGTGCTGGGCCAGGCTTAAGCCTTTTTATCACATGCTATTGGGGCTGCAACAGTGGCTGCTCCTTCTAGCAAAAGCTCCAGGCAGACTTGCTGCCTCATTTCCTGACAGGAGGACCAGACAAGTCTCCACAGCAGTCGTTTCATGGTAAGTAAGCCAGCCTCAGGGTACTTCTGGCATCTTTGTGTATCTTTCTTGGGTTTTGCAGAATATACTGTAGAGATGCTGCCAAGAAAGAGGAGGAGGAGGAGGGTGGAACTGGTGAGGAAACAGTGCAGGCATGAGCTTTACTCATCAGTTTACTCTGAAGCCTCTGTGGCTGGAGGCAGAACACCATGCTAGAAGGACTTGAGGAGCTGCGCTTGTGATGTCTTGAGGAGGCGAAGCACCAAAGCCCAGAATTGTGGCATTTTACTGACAGAGGCAGGATTTCCGTAGACAAGAAATTGTCTTGGTCTCTTGATTTGGGAAACTTGTTAGCCATTAGGGATGCATATGGAGAAACCTTTAGTGGCTAAGAAAAGGAGGTTAGAGCAGAGTGGTCTTTCTGCATTTTATTCCTTTAAAGGTAAAGGTCTCCCTTGGTCGAAAGCCAGTCGTGGTGGATATAAGAATCAAGGATTAAAAAATAAAAATAAAAGCCAGATTTTAAACAGTTAATTTTTAAAATTTAATTTGGATTAAAAAACAAAAACAAAATGGTTTTTGAAGAAAAATCTATTTAAATATAGTTTTCTATTTAGGACACACTATAGCTCAAAGGTTGTCATGAAATAAGGATTCGTTTTAGCGACTATCCATGCAATGTTCAAAATTCTTGGTAAATGAATTCCATTAATCCAGTCACAATGTCATGCTCTTCCAGACGTTTCTGTATGATTACTGGGCAAACTTTCTAATATAGACGATATCAGGATGCTTGTTTTTAAAGTTCACAAAACAGAATTTGTGTCTGCAGAAATCACATGTCTCTTTTTCACAGCAAAATTGTAAAATAAACAGAGTGGAGAAAAAAACTTTAAAATCCCATTGTTTCTTTACAAATTGTTGGACAAAGAATCTATGCCTTACCTATTAAGAGCCAATTTTTTAAAAATGCAATGAATAGACAAAGATTGTTGGGAGTGGAATAGACCTTCACAAGAAGCTAAGTGTGAGGGAGGGGCAAGTAGTAACAATGTGAAATCTTTTGAACCTTTAAGAGTCTCTATGTAGAAAACCATAATTTAAATCTAATTTTGCTGACTAGTGATTAATTCAAAGAGAACACGGTCTGTGTGTGTGTGTGTGTGTGTGTGTGTGTGTGTGTGTGTGTGTGTGTGTGTGTGTGTGAATCTAAAGGACCAGTCTCTTCCATGTTAGATGAAGGGCCCACTATACAGAAAATGGATAAGGCACCCCCAGAAAGAACACAAAACAATTTAAGTTCCATAGTTTTCTCTATGCATGTCGTTAAAAAGGACAGGGCTGTAAATCTGTTTTCTCTAGATTCCGACACTGTCAAAACCTGTCTTTTATGTCTCCTGTTCACCACTACTAGTGATACACTGTATAGAGACAGAAATGCTGGTGAGGTTTTGCTATAGTGCTCAATTGAGATGGAAATTAAGATACAGGAGATGTGCCTCAAAATACCCAACCCATGAAATTTTGAGTGATGAGGTGGCTGAAGCACAATTTGGTTTCTAACTCTTACTTGTAAGCTCAGCAGAACTTACCCCTCCACTTTTTAAAACACAGGAACACAAAAATATTGATGCTAAGAAGACAGTTGGAACAACGTACAGTAAGGGGCAAATCTTCAAAAGCCATTAAAAAATAAAGTAAAAAGTCAATAGCAGCAAACAACTTGCATTCAAGAACTTCTAGCAAACAATGGAAACTTTAAGGAGTGTATACCCAAAAGAAAAAGGAGCCATGACATGAACCTCTGTTAAAGAGACATTTCCTGCATCCTTCAAGATGTCCAACTTGAGCCACTGATGTGCTACTTCAGAAAGTTTTCTTCTTGAGCAACACACTACGATTAGACATGTTCCATGCAAAACTATCGTAAAGGGGGTTAAAAAAAGAAACCTCCAACAATCATATATATGGGGGCTATAGGCACAGTACCGTTGATTACAAGGTAAACTGGAATGTTAACACACTAACCAAAATCAAATGCGACAACCTGCTTCTGAAAAAGCATGTGCAGGTCTGGCACTTTTTAAATGAGTGTACCATGGAGGCCTTGGTTTTATTGTCACTGTAGCACCACATCGTAGCTCTGGGTAGATTCTTATCTGGGTAATGTTGGTACATAAAAGGAAGATAAGTGAACAAAAAGATGGATAATGTATTCAGTCAACTATAATAATATTATTATTTTGTGTCAGAAATTATTCTGGGTTGAAAGGATTTTTGCTGGAGAATCTGCTCGGGATGCCCAAACGAGACTCCTTTCACGTCTCCAAGATATTTTCCCACCAAAGTGGTCCCTATTTATTTACAGTCAAACCTCGCATAACGAGCATTTTGCTTAGCGAAAAACTCACATAACGAGCAAGTTTTTTGCTAAGCGGTCTGACTCGCATAATGAATTTTTTGCTATGCGAGTTGGACTTTTCCCTATGGAAAAACTTGCATAACGAGCATTTCTATGGGGAAAATTCGCATAATGAATTTTTTTGTTATGTGAGTTTTTCCATAGGGAAAGTCCGACTCGCATAGCGAAAAATTTGTTATGCGAGTCAGACTCACATAGCAAATTTTTCACATAGCGAGCAACCTTGCAGAATGAATTAAATTCGTTATGCGAGGTATGACTGTACTTGCAATTTCTTGGTTTTGAACTGCTAGGTAAGCAGGAGCTGGACAGAGATGGGCACTCAAATCATCATGCAGTACCCAGGTCTCGAACTCCTGACCTTCCAACTTATAAAGCAAGCTTCTTAACCACCGAGCCACCACAGCTCATATTCAGTCAACTGCCTTTACAGGAGGAAGACAGAAACATACACTTTGAAATATTTGCATTTTATACCCACTTAATACCATGACTGTGGTTAAGAAATCACATCAAGATAACAGAGGCTCAACTTCAGAGCTCTTTATAGTTTTTCTACCAGCCCCTGCAAACCTTGAGGATGTGGTACTGGCCATTAAAGATAGCACTCTGAAAACCCTAACTTGTATTAGGAATAATTTCTAACTAATAGAATTCCTATGCTCACAGGTTCTGTGCTCTATATGTAATGTATTGTTATCCCCCCTTAATTTAAAAAAGGCAGAACAAATTATATGACTTAAGTATCATGCGTGAAAGTATCCAGATTGTGTGGGTGCAGAATTTCCATTTTATTTTAAAATGTAAAGTACACACAATCCTGCTTGTATTAAGAGAAAGGAAAAGGCCACAGAATTTCAGACCCAAGTCCGAACATAACAACTTTATAAGATTAGTTTACCAAATAACGTTTATTTCATTCAAGTTCTTAAAAATACTTTTCTGTTGTTGCATAAAACATCCTAATGTAAAAAATATCCAACAGCTTAGAAAAGGAAAAGGAAGGCAAGGGAAAGCAAAGCATGAAGAACAGTCCCCAAAACATCAGGACTATATTTACAAAGCCTCGTAGCGCAGAAAGTAAAAAGGGGACTAGTCAGTGGGGTAAGTGTGTAGCCCCGACAACCAGGACTGACCCATCACACTTGTTCTTCTTGCTATGGCAACAGTGGGAAATGAAGGCCTGGAAACCCCAAGAGGAGAAGTGAAGGTGCCAGCCCAAGAGGGCGAGATCTGTAACCACCAGGAGAGAAACAGCTGCAGGGCATGTGGAATGTCAGAGGAATGGCCGACTCTTTGGCTCTTTTGAGTGCTGCACCTTTGGGGGTAGGGGTGGGTGGGTGGGGAGAAGGGGAGGGGAAAGGGTCGTTAGATGACTAGAGATGTGCCTCACGTGCTTCTCAAGTTACAGATCATCCAAGGGGTGGCCCAAGCAATACTGAACAGTCCTTTGGGGGCACAGAAAGCCTTAGTCATCTTCTTCATCCCCTTCATCATCTGGTTCTCTTTTTCGCTTTTCGCCTTTCCCACTTTCCTCTTCATCTGCACAAGGATACACAGGTACACACAGAGACAAAATGTTTCATTTTCATAATGGGCAACAGAAGAGAGAGATACAGCTGGATCTGTTGTTTTTTTAATACTCTGTTTGCTGGCATATACGATTCACTTTCCCCCCTTAAAATAAAGTGGGAAAATGGAGTGCATCTTAAAGTATATATAGTGACCTATAGTAGGCTATTTTGGTAATAATGGGGTGCGTCTTTTACTCCGATGTGTTTTATATGCTAGCAGATACAGTAGTAGCAGTGTTACTCTGTGTTTCAAGCATATCAGAGAGTAAACAAAACAAAACCAAAAATGGATGTCCTATGTCTGACGAAGTGGGCTTCAGCCACGAAAGCGAACACTGAAGTAGAGCAGTTAGTCTTTAAAGTGCTACAATGTTGGAGCACAATGCCCCCTCGAAAATAGCCTTGCCCTATCCATGGTTATTTCTGTGTCAGGGCACTAAATCTGAAGACAGAGACCTCTGTTATCTGTGGTTTCTGGCTACAAGTCAGAGATGGTGGACAGGCACCATGAGTGCTCACTCATCCATGTGACGTCACCAGTGTGCCTCTGCTGAAGTCACGTGGGTGTGTTTGTACATGTGCCACTAGAGGCGTGCCAGCGAAGCCACGTGTGCGCCCCCTCGATAACTTCCCACCTCCCGTGGGGTTTCCCCACCTTACCGCACCCAGCTGCAGCCTCCTAGTCAGGATTTCAGTCTTCCCTCTCCCCTCCCCTTTGTTGGAGGGAGGGCTAGCAGGGAAGCGCCACTGGCTGGGGCTTTCCCTTGATGGTGTGCATGACAGCAGAATGGCCTCTGTGTGCCATTTCTGGGACATGTCCCATAGATTTACCACCAGGGGACTAGTGTCCCCCTCTATGCAGGGCTGAGGTTGTCCCAAGTACAACTCGGACTACCCTATAAATCTAACCTGGATTCCAGAAAGGCAAGACAGAATCTAGTCTGACACAGTACAGTATATAACAGTCCCAGAAATGGGTGAAGACATCTGCAAGCTAAGTTTCTTTAAGGAGCGGCACACAGAAATTATGTTTGTGATAGTCACTGATGTCCTTTTCAACCCAACATTCACACAGGAATTGCAAAACAGATCTCTCAAATCCTGCGTTTCAGGCATTAAGAAATGAGGCACAAGGAATGTTTAGAAAAATATCTGCCACCTACCCCCAAGAGCTCTGCTGCAAATTGTCCTAAAAAATTGAACAGCATAAAAAAATATGAACCTACCTTCATCCTCATCTTCCTCTTCTTCATCCTCCTCTTCCCCATCACGTCCCAACTCTTCCTCCTGAAAAAGTGAAAGCATAGTAAAGTCAGACTTTTAATTCAGTTTATCACAATCGCTCCTGGAAGGGTTTTCCAATTTCTGGCTGGGTAATGAGACTTAACTGACTGGTGTTCTCACAATTCTCCTCTCTATTGGTAATTTGAAATTACAAGATTCTTTATTTTAACTAGACTGTTTGGGGCACCCTGTTCAATGCTCCAGCCAGGAAGGCGTACATTAAGAGGAAAGATCAGATGATACTGAGCAAACCCAGAAATTTCACCCCTAAGGATGGCAAAGCAGTCAAATCCAGATACTGTACTGTACTCAAAAAAAGTTTCTTTTTCTGCTTGGCAAATAATCTAGGAAGAGTTAAACACAGAAAGAGTCAAAGGCAGTGAATACTGTTAACCAACCTCTCCACTGATTTCATCTTCTTCATCTTCTCCTTCTTCCCCTTCTTCATCTTCCTCCTCCTCATCAAAGTCTTCTTCTTCACCGTCCTCCTCCTCTTCTTCCTCTTCGTCCTCTCCTTCTGAAAAAGAGATGAAAATTTGAAAAGCTACCAACAAAATCCAGTCCTCCTAACCAATGACAACTTAATGAAAACACAAGAAACCATCAGATCAACCAGCAGGTAAAAACTTAGTACAGACTGCAGAACATCATTTTAATTTCTCAAACTGTTTGGAAAGAGAGAGAAAACCAATGCAGTAGGAGAAATAAATTTTCATTTTCATTACAAAGATCATTTTGTGTGTGTGTGTGTTAGATAACATCCATACAGTAAAGCACTTCTGTGTACTCTCTCTACCTAGAAAACCTTGAAAGGAATCACCATAAATCAGAATTGACTTCACAGCATGCAATTATTATCATAAGAGTGTTGCTTTATTCTAATAACAGGAGACATACCAGAGGATGATTGGAGGTAGGAGGTAGTAGTTCTCTACTTGTTTACAGCAAGCAAAAAGAAGATCAGAGAGACACATATTGTACATATGGTACTCAACCCAGAATCTTAGCCTTTAAAGTGAAAAAACTACACACCAGTAGAAACTTCATGTCAGTAGACTAGGATTCTACTAGATTAACAACAACAACAAAGGTGTACAATCAAGTCAATTCTGATTTATGCCAAAGTTTTTCTAGGTAGAGAATACTCAGAAGTGGTTTACCATCCCATTTGGCTGGGGAAGCTCTGGGACTGGACTGCTTTAAGACCACAGTCTGGCTCTCTTCCTAGGAGGCAGAGTGGGGAACTGAAATCCTGACCTCCAGGCTCTGCAATCAGATACCCAAACTAACAAGCTATATAGACTACACAGACCCTATTTAATAGGAGTTGGGGACTTGTAATCTGCTAGATCAAGGGTTCTCAACCTTTTAAAACTGGGGGTCAGATCACACCCCCTTAGACTTTTTGTGGGCTGGACTGGTGTTCCCCCTGCTGCTGCTGCCTTTGGCGGCAGGAGGACAGACACCAGTCCATCCCACCACCACTCCCACTCCCACCACCACCACTCCCACACACATCCCCAGCCTCGCCTGCGACCACCACCACTCCCTCCACGGCCACCACTCCTGCCTGTAAACACTCACCACCCGATGGCACTGCTTCCCTGCTTCCCGGCCTGCCATGGGTGAAGGAGGGGCCCTGCCTGTTCTTGCCTGCACTCTGCCAGAGCGGCACCCAGGAAAGATGCTGGTGATCGTGTGTGCCTGCCGTTTCCACTGCCGTTGTCCTTTCCCCCTCCGCCTGGCTTTGGCGTGTTGTGAACGCTGATCTGTAGCAGGGCAGATGTTGGAACATTTGCCAAGCTACGGATCGGTGTTCAGAACACGACAAGTCAGGTGGAGGGGGAAAGTGCGGCGGCTGGAGCAAGGGCTGGATGGAATGGCGTCATGGGTCGTAGGTTGAGAAGCCCTGTGCTAGATCATTGCAATGATTTGTAAATTCTTACCAAATTTCTGGGTGCTAGGATAAAGAAATAATCTTTTAGTCCCCTCTCCAGTTATGTTTATGTCTAGTAGTTACTAATCTGGAGTGGAACCAATTGTTCATTCTTTAAGGTTGAATTTATAATCATACGAACAAGGCACCATAATGCTTTACAATGTGACTTAGGAGTTAAGTACTTAGGCTTCAACACATGCTTGATTGCCAGTGATATCATGCAGAAAACGTTTCAGTAGAACAGGGAAAATATGAAACTGCTTTGGCCTGAATAAGACCACTGACTCTCTAGTGTAGTATCATCATCCCTGTTCTTGAGGACATGAAAGGAGCCTCATTTGGGTGTTCCCTCATGAGTAGTTTCTTCTGCAAAAATCCTTTCAACCCAGAATAATTTCTGACATGAAATTATTATCATCAACACTATATGGCAGCATCTCTATGCTATTTCAGACAAGACCCTTTTCCAATGCTAGAGATCTCATGAGCGAGGGCCTTTGCAGATACAAAGCACATGCTCTGTAGGACTCATCTGGTTCCCCATGACATTACATTCTGGGGCATCTTCACCAATACCTTAACACTGACATTCTGCAGTTGAATTCTAGAACAAAATGGAGAGCGACACCTTGGCCATATCCATGAACTTGCTCCAACCCACCAATAACACTGTTTAACTCACCTTCTTCATCTTCCTCATCCACACCATCTACTTCGGCATCTGAGTCAGAAGCTTCTTTTTCTTCCTTATCATATCCATCCAGGTAAACAAGCTGAGGAAGAAGCTTGAAGACACTCTCTCGGTAGTCATTAAGGTTTGTTACCTCACAGTTGAACAAGTCAAGGCTCCTCAGGGATTCCAATTTTTTCTAAATTAAAAACAGGTTCAAATTACTTTCATCCAGATAAGCCAGAGAAAATCATGGGACGTTTGGGGAGAAGAATATATTTTTATAAGTCTGACACAAGATCTACCGGTAACTAATTGAAGCCCTGATAACATAAGTTAATTTTTCAGATACAGTGGAACTACGTATAACGAATGCATCATATAATGAAAAAAAGCATACAACATACAGAATTTGAAAAAAAAAAAAGTTGCATTGTACAAAGAAAATTTTTGTTGTACGATGCAATGCTTCCCTATCGGAAAATGATACAAAGAAAATCTCTATGGGAAAAATGGTACAACAAATATTTTTCTTTGTACGATTTTCCCCATAGAGATTAGCGTTGTACAATGCATATCATAGGGCATGTTCTGAATGATGATCCATAGCAGGGCAGATCTTGTTACAACATCCGCCATGCTACGGATCGTTGCTCAGAACACGCGAAGCCAGGGCAGGTAGAGGAGGAAAGGGCAACGGCAGTGGAAACGGCAGATGCATGCGGCTGCCAGCATTATACGAAAAACATCGTATAACGAAGTGCCTCGTGGAACCAATTATTTTCATTACACAAGGTTCCACTGTACCTCATTCTAATCTTTTGTGAGGAAACTATATAGCTGTACCTTGCTTAAAGACCATGTGTTCCACAGGATTGCTCTTTAAGTGAGTTTGCTCTTTAAGCGAAACACCATTGTAAGTGACCAATTGTGACTTCTGGTGGGGGGGGGGGATTGCGAACCCCGATTTAGTTGTTAAGTAAGCTTTTGGTTGGTTTTATTTGTTAAGCGAAGCGAACATTCAGAGAAAATGCTGCTCTTTAAGTGAGTTACTCTTTAAGCGAGGCGCTCTTTATGCAAGAATTGACTGTACAAAGAATTTTATGGAAAAAATGGGAACTGAGTTATCTTATCCTTATTGCCATTATCTATCTTACATGTTTTACACCAGGGACAGAGAATTTGTATCTTCCTCTATAGCAGTGTTTCCCAACCTTTTGTTTTTGGACTTCAATTCCCAGAAGCCTAAGCCAGTTCCCCAAGGCACCGATCAGCCAATGTACTGACTTAGGCTTCTGGGACCTTTAGTCCCTCTGTGCCACATGGGGTCCACATTGGGAACCACTGCTCTACAGTGTTGGACTACCACAACCATTTATAAGGGACAAATCCAACAAAACATAGAAGGCCAAAAATTGTTCTTACTGTTATACACTGTGGTTGGTACACTGCAGTGTAATGAAGTGTAAACGAAGCAGCATTTGGCTCAAATTTTGCCTGTGCTGGAGGTGGCCTTAGGTATGCTAGTCTCTCAGTTTCAGACTTCTCTTTGCAAATGTATCCACTCTACAAGTTACTGTAAGGATTACAAGGGTATGTCCTTGAAGCATTCTGAGCTCTCCTTAAACATGCTTATAAAGTATGTTTACTACACTGCTATCATATATAACCACATGACAAGATCCTTGCATGACCACAAATTTAACTTCTGCAGTGGTAGCCGTGTTAGTCTGTGTTTCAATCATATCAATGAATAAATAAATAAACAAAAGACAAAAATCGTTGTGGCACCTTAAAAACTAACTCCTGCATTTTAATGTTAGCTTCCGTGGATCAAGTCAACTTCATCAGACATAACAGTGAGACTTCATAGCATCAATTTATACGTATCAGGTACAGAAAGGTTGGTTAGCATAACTGTGGTCTTGAGGGAAAGCCAGTTAAATAAGCAGATTAATATTAAACCAGTTTGCTGCACCCTACCAAAACTTTTCATCAATTTATATTCTACCCTATTTTCAGTTACCTCAAACATTTTCAGCTCTACTCACTGAAAAAATATTTTTGTTAAACAGAAAGTAGACAATTAAGACCCCTACTCGCTTATAGACAACCCCCCAATCTCAAACAACTATTGACATACAACAGACTACACAGAAGTGGAGCAGATATGGGAACTAGACCCTGCTGCAAATCCAAATGTCAACTATGCCCCCACATTCGCTCTGGAAACAGCATTACTGGACCCAATGGCACCACACACAACATTAAAGGCAGTTTTACTTGTGCTTCTGCCAATGTGATTTATGCCATCTCTTGCCAAAAATGTCTGCCCGTGCTTTATGTAGGACAAACAGACAATCTTTACGCAAAAGAATTAATGGACACAAATCAGACATACGGAAAGGCAACACAGAGAAACCTGTCTCAAACCACTTTAATCTAACTAGACACTCTATCCAAGATCTGAAAGTTACAATTCTGGAACAGAGAAATTACAAAACTAGGATTGAAAGGGAGACAGCAGAAATCAAATAAAGTAATACCTCAGATAATGTTTACCTTGGATAACACTAAAATCGCGTAACGTTAAGTAATCTGGGGAGGAGAACGGGATCGAATAACATGTATGGGATGTATCGGATAACAACCGCTAAAGCCTGTGCGGTTACAATGTATCTCTATGGAGCTTTAACGTTATCCGATATATCCCATAGGATTTTAACATGCATCGGATAACACTAAAAATCGGATAACACCAAGACTTGTGGAACCAAGTCTTAGTGTTATCCGAGGTATTACTGTACATCCATCTGTTAGACACCCATCGCAGGGCACTAAATATTAGCGAAGGGTTTCTGGGACATTATCAAATTTGATACACAGATTGCTATACAATTTTATATATTATATTACAACTTTCCAGCCAATTCTCTTTAGCAAAACAGAAAGTAACCAAGTACAGTGTTTTTGTTTGCTTTCTAACATGCAGGTCAAAAGTTGATCAGAGACCAGAATGGGCTTTCTCAGCAACCTTGAGATTGAAAGGTTGTCATTTAGAGCTAATTTGAATAATCTATTGTTGCTAATGGCTGTGTGAAGCTGTATTGTTGTGCTTGCTTGTCTGTCATCTTGCTTGACCACACCCATCTCCCTTTGACCCCCTGAATTTGGTATATAAAAACCATGCCTGTAAGTTTCACTCTTTGTCTGAAGAAGCGGACTTGATCCACAAAAGCTAACAATAAAAATACAGCAGTTAATCTTTAAAGTGCTACAGTGTTTTTTATTTTATTTTTATTGTGTTTATTATATTTTGTTTTCTGGTATGCCTAGACAATTAAGGTAATAGCTGGGGAACCTTTTACAGCCAGATTGCTCCTTGCCTCTCAGACATTGGGATGGCGTCAGAGAAAGCCGTCACACCTCTTGACCTCATTTGGTTTCTAACTGGTTTCTGACCTCCCATAGTGAAAGTGGAAGAGTGAAGCTTACACATGTAGGGAAGGTGAAATAATGAAATCCACAAATTGTGATGGGTAGGAGTATATTTAAAAAATCCCCAGTTATCCCTGCTCAGGAGGAACTTATCTTCCTTTTGGTGTGGGAAATGGGCATTTCACAGGCCAGATGAAGAACCTCTAGGGGCTCTGTGGACAAAGTAAGGCACATAGGCCAGAAATTCCCCATCCTTGATATGGAAGAAAGTGCAGATGGGGACTACACCAATTAATTTAAACAGTATTTTCTGTACAGCCTGCCTATTTACGAAAAACTTGTCAAGAAGGCTGTACTGAAGCCCTCTCTTTAGCATGTTTACTACCTACTGTACCCAGTATTTACTACATGGAGGGCTCCTCTATCTACCTCATCACAATCCAACACATTCATTAACCAGGAAAGAGGATTACAATGTTACAATAGTGTTCAAAAACACAACATTGCCTTCCTCTTGCACAGTTAGTGCAGTCTAGTCCAGGGATAGGCAACCTATGGCCTGTGGGCTGGATCTGACCTTTGGTGCCAAATAATCGGGCCGCCGCCTTCAGTCTAGCTGCCTCATCTGAAATCGACCAGACTCCTTTATGGCAACCGTAAACGGTGGGGCGGCGGCAGCGGGAGGATGACCACCAGTCTGGCAACCCCAGGTCTAGTCTAGGCAAAGCTTTAAAACTTCTAACAAATGCATGAGCTGACCTTATATGACCCCTTCCTAGGCTTGTAAAAGTTCCTTTTTCATCTCTCAGCTTCCTCCACAAGAACGGCCTGTGGCTATGCTATCTCTCAAGGTTGCTAGGGAAGTTTGCCAACTGCAATCCAACTTCTTCCCAAGCACTGCTTTTTCTATGCAGGTATTTCTTGGCTTAAATCTCAACTACTACATTGTTTTAGGAAATCCTTAAAGGAATGGGGTACAATTAGTTTTATTCAAAAGCATAGCTTCTCTGATTTTCTTACTGACTAAAGAGATTTTACATTCAACAACATTTATCTGCTCAGCACATAAGCAGAAGTTGTTATTCCTATTTTAATTCAGTATGTTAAACTGATTAAATGTCAAGTGGATCTGTAACAAGGGAGTTGAGAGTTAATATCTGGGCTGCATTATGGTGACACAAAGCTACTCCCAGATAACATGTCTTTTTGCAAATATGTCATGACCTAAAAGGATTTTTGTCTTGTTTGAAGCTACAAGTCCTAAACCACCCTTTTTGTGAAGATTTCAGCTTTTACATCCTACAAACAGCTCAATAACTCAAGGATAACATACCAATGGCTCCAAGGTACTAATATCCTTCAGTTTATTTCCACTGAGGTTGAGATGTGTGAGGTTAGGAAGTTTTTCTGCTAATACATCAAGACCTCCAGAAATTCTGTTGTCACTGAGTTCAAGCTGGAACAGAGAGAGCAAATTAAAAAACAGTCACATTAGTAACAGTATGGTTTAAATCCAAATATTCCTAATATTGGAATACAAAGAACATAGAAAAAGCCATGATGTTCAAATACTTTTTAAAAGGATTTTAAAATGATATTTAATAACTACCACAAAAATGCTTATGCTCCCTTGCCACCAATGTACAGCTTGTCATGAATGACGAATGTTCACTAACTTAATTTAATTTTTGCACTTATATGCCACCCAATCAGGAAACCCAACTCAGGGTGGCTCACATAATCATTAAACAATATACACTAGTACCCCGAATAACGTTATGACTTGGTTCCACAAGTCCCGTCGTTATCCGGTTTTTAACGTTGTGCGATACATTGAACACACAATGTTAAAAAAAGCCCTGTTAATCTGGAGGCTGCAGGAAGCCAGAACGTCGGGATTTGAATCCTGACATTTTGGCTTGCTGCTGCCTCCAGGGAGGTGGGGGAATTTTGGAAACAGCTTGGAGCGGGTCTCCCCATCTCCCTGGACCCGACGGGGGGTCAGAGACCCCAAAATTGGTAAAAAAAAACATCCGTTTTTTTTAAACCAATTTTGGGGTCTCTGACCCCCCCGCCGGGTCCAGGGAGGTGGGCAGACACGATCCAAGCTTTTTCTGGGCTTCCCCGACTTCCTGAGCCAGTGCAGCAAGCCAGAATGTCAGAGTTCGAATCCCGACATTCTGGCTTGCTGCACTGGCTCAGGACGTCGGGGAAGCCCAGAAAAAGCTTGGATCGTGTCTGCCCACCTCCCTGGACCCGGCGGGGGGGTCAGAGACCCCAAAATTGGTAAAAAACCCGGACATTTTGTTTTACCAATTTTGGGGTGTCTTACCCCCCGCTGGGTCCAGGGAGGTGGGCAGACACGATCCAAGGTGTTTCTGGGCTTCCCCGATGTCCTCAACCAGTGCAGCAAGCCAGAATGTCGGGATTCGAACCCTGACATTCTGGCTTGCTGCACTGGCTCAGGACGTCGGGGAAGCTCAGAAACACCTTGGATCGTGTCCCCTGCCTGCTCCAGAGAGATCAGAGGACCCGATCTACAGCTGCAGGGTGGCTGGGGAAGCTGACGGGGACTCCCTGTCGGCTTCCCTAGCCACCCGCCCATGCCTCCGCAGCTGTGGGGTGGCTGGGGACGCCGACGGGGGAGCCCCTCATCAGCTTTCCAGCCTCCCCACCCCTGCCTCCGTAACTGCAGGGTGGCTGGGAACCTGAACGGAGAACCCCGTTCAGCTTTCCACCCACCCTGCTGCTAAAAACAACTATATCGGATAACGTTAAAATCGCGTTATTCGATACAAGATTTTTCCGAAAATCTTGTCACGTTATACGGTTTTAGCGCTATATGATACTCGCGTTATACGGGGTATTACTGTACATAGTAAACACAACATACACAGTAAATTAAGCAATATACAATAACCAATATACACAGTAAATACAAAGTCAATAGACACATAGTCATATAGTATACGAAATTCAATCAACAAAACACCATATAATACAATACAATACCGGCCTCTCCACCATGGCTACAGACACGTTCCAAGGGCGGTGGTGAGGTCCTGCCGCCATCACAGCCTTTTAAAAAGCCCGGAAAGGAGTGGGGCCCTAGAGTCCTGGCAGCTGGAGAGGTCCGGGCGCCCATGGCTGGGAGGCCTCTTTGCCCCAGCCGTGGCCAAAGTTTGGAGGCAGCAAGTCCTGCCGCCTTCTGCCATCATGGCCTTTTAAAGCCCAGAGAGGGACAGGGCACAAAAGCGCCGGCAGCTGGGGAAGTCCAGGTGCCCATGGCTGGCGGGCCTCTTTGCCCCAGCCAAAGTCCGGGGGTCAACCTTTCTCACTGCCATTATACACTTAACTTGCCTACTCGCTTACTTGAGCAAATCTCAATGAAGCTTACTTTTCAGATGGGATCTGTAGGGCTAAAAGTAAACTGCAATTGGGCCTTATATAGTTAAGAAAACTGTTTCCTTGACATTTTGAAATGAAGTTTGTTTGCTTGCTTGCTTAATTTAATTTCAATGTATACCCCACCCATCGGGAGAGCCATGTTTGAGGAACCCTGTTCTAAACAATTTGTTCACCAGCTTGCAAAAAGGCTGTATAGATGGGGCCAAGCATGCAGTTGATGGTTGGGCCTTACTGGATTTTTTTTTTGGGGGGGGGGCAGCACTGAGAAGACCTGACTCCCAGCCATAATCTTGCAGGCATCCCTCAGGGTGGGCACTTGCAGTCCTAATGCTTGGGAGGACTGGATGACCCAAGGCTGAACTAGCCAGGAGAAATGCTCCAAAGGCACCAAGCTCCTACACTGTGTAGTGCCTTATATGTTAGAATTTTAATACCTTGAATTGGGCATGGAAACTTATAAGTAGGTGGGCCAGAATTGAGGACATACAGTCAAATTTCCAGCCCACCCAACATCAGTTGAGTCACCTCATTCTTTACCTCCTGCAGCTTCCACACCATCTTCAAGAGCAACCCCACATAGCGGACATGACTGTAACCAATTCTCAAGATTACCAAGGCATAAATGAGCGTCGCAGGGACTTTCTTTCCAGGAATGGGAGTGGCCAGGCTCTTTGCCTAAGAAGATAAAATGCTGACTGGCCACAGTGGTTATCTGCTTCTTGAAAGAGAGGGCTGGGTCCAGGATCACATACAGATCCCAAACCTGGTACCTCAATGGGACTGAGCCCGCATCCAGACAAAGCCTATTTCTCCCAATCTGTCAGGAGATTAACCTAACAGAAAGATATCTGTCTCGTCTGGATTCAACTTTGGTTTGTTCACCATCATTACAAGAGGCCTGACAGTTTCCTATACTGATAATGTAAAGGAGAGATTAAGCTTTCACAGTAGCATCACAGAGAAGCAAGTGTCCAATAAAAGAATGTGAATAGAATCAAATTCTGAACCCAGAGTTATCAGTTTAGCTGGTTATACCACACTTACCCTCTACTCTCCCCCTGAATTCTCCTTAATAAAAATGTAATCATATAAAGGAGAACCCTGTATAACGAAAAAACTCCAGAGCACTTTGTTATGCAGGTTTTTTGTTATGCAAAGCACCATTGGCGGTACTCTGCATAAGGGGGGGGGGTGTTCGTTAGCTGGGGTTCCCATTGAGTGGGTATACCCTGGCTACGAAAAGTAACAAACATTTTTTCATTATGCGGGGTATTTCCCCTGCATAACGAATGCTTTATTATGTGAATTTTTTGCTATGCGAAGCGTTTGTTATGTGGGGTTCCACTGTATATGTTTATTTTGCAATTAAGACCCTCTGCTTTTAATATAATTACATGGCACCAGTTGATTCCAACTCCCCCGAGTTTCCTAGCTATGGAGTGGTTTACTATTCACTTCTGAGAGTCCTCTGGGACTATGTACGCTTGTCTTGTGGGAAATCAAAGATTGTGGTATTTTGACCCACAGTTGGGTGTGCCCTGGGCAATGGCAAACTTGTGCTGGCTAATCTTTCTCACACTGGGTCAGGCAAAAGGAACTACAGAATGAATTCACAAAAAGGTGGCTTCATTTTTGCAGTTTGATGTCTGGCCTAGGAGTGGAAGAAGAATGGGACATCTGACTATTTCATGCTGTTGGACTCATACCTACAAGCTGACATACTGCAATATCTGAATTTGAACCAAATACTATACTAATTTTCATTCACATGGGTGATAGGACTATTACTGAATACAGAGGAAAGTGAAACAGGGGGCTGCTTTAATAAGGAAAAAACAAACAAATCCCCAAACAACTACTGAATTCCATGAAGCAAATAGACTTGCTTATGCTAGAAACAACTACAAGGCAAAATAAAATAGACACAGAATTTTAATTCTGATGAAAGATTTAGGTTGATGGTCTACTACACTTTTATACTGTGTTTGCTTGGTAGCTGTTCACTGCTGCCTGCTTCAATATCCTACATACAATAAACCCCTACACGACAATAATTAATTTGTGAACCAGTTATGTCAAGAAGCACTAATACTCATCAGTCCATAGACTGGCATTCCTGTATTTGTTCCATGTGCACAATTTTTTAAAATGTAAATGCTGGCACAACAAGTCACAGAACATTCCTCTTGAAAGAAATCCTGGTCTACAGAGATGCTTCTTCCCCAATATAGTAAGTGCAAAACAAACAGGTTTCCAAGCCAGTTGTATTGCAGCAGCATCCTACTTGTTCATCACTGAACTTAAGGAACATTCTCTATCCTTTTAAACTCTAAATAAAACAAAATTCACATAACATGCAAAGGAAATTCAACTTTCCTAATTCAACCTATCAGCACACGCCCTTATCTGCAGTATTTTCCACATAACATAAAAGATAAGTTTCCCGAAAAGTTGGGATAAGTAGTGCATGTCTCTAGGTGTGACACACTACCCATTTTCCAAGAGGCCCACCCATATCATTTGGCTATGAATATGTTGATGTTTTAAATGCTGGTCTGCTTTGCTTAGCACACATGGGGGAATCAGCTCTTCTCATAGTTAAAGTGTCTTGTCTGAAAAGTGCACATTCTACCTTTCTTTCCTCCAAGACTGGTTGCCAGTAATAACCTCAGAAATCATACCTGCTAATTAAACAGAGGTATGCTATAAGCGATCTTCGCATAATCTCGGAGATATTCTACACTTTTTAGACAAAGTGAAAACAATCTTTATTTCACAATTACCAACAAAAGGAAGGCAAAATTTAAAAGATCAGAGGTTATGATGGAAAGGAAATAAACAGAACAAGCCATTCTAGTATCTCCAGCAAAATGAAAAGGACTTTGATCTTTTAAACATAGGAATCCGATCTCTGATCATGGAAACATGATATGACTTGTATTACCAGAAACTACAGAACTATTAGTAAAACTGTCCTTGGGTCTCAGGTAGTTATATGTCTAACTATACATTTTATACAAACATATAACATTAGCTCTTGTTAAGAAAAAACAGCTTCAAAGAATTTTGGAGCAGAGAAAATATTCACCATTCCCTAATTTGATTTTCTCCTTGCAGAGCCTCAGCCATAGATTTGCCTATCAAAATATGTTTTTTAATATTGCCTGAGAGCAAGTTATTTGACCTTGAGATAGTTTTACAAAACACAGAATCAACATAGCATCTTTCTTCCCTTTCTATTTAAAAACTAAAAGCCAAACATGTAAATCAAATCCTAAACAATTTTGGGCAGAAGGTTTTCTAGAACATCCCTTCTACTATTGTAGCATTCAGAAGTTGCAAACAGCATATGAATGTTATTTTTTAAAACTCTTACAAATTGCCTTTCAAATTATTTGCTTAAGCAGTTCAGAAAAACAATATACAGTAAAACACCGGATAACGGTAAAACTTGGTTCCACAAGTCTTGGTGTTATCCGATCCATGTTAAAATCCTATGGGATGGATCGGATAACATTAAAGCTCCATAGATACATTGTAACCGCACAGGCTTTAGCGGTTGTTATCCGATCCATCCCATAGGACCTTAACATTATTCGATCCAATTCTCCTCCCCAAATTACTTAACGTTATGCGATTTTAGCGTTATCCGAACCAATCGTTATCCGGTGTTTTACTGTAATTAGCAGGAATCAATCAATCTCCTGGTGGCAAAATGGGCAAGGAAGATACCAGGGTGACATGAAGTTAGATAAGCAATTCTCAAACTTTGATCCCTAATATTTTGGCCTTTAAATGATAGAATCTCTGACCATTGGCCAGAGAAAAGGAGAAACCGAGTACCAAATACAACAATACTGCATCTTCTGGGAGTATTACCACAAGCTGCCAAACCACACCACCTCTGAATCTAACTAAAAATACTTCCAAATCATTCACTCTCTGTCTAGTGCTGCTGCTATCTGAAAGAGGCAGCACTTTACAGCAGGGGGCAGCCAACGTTGGTGCCCTAGATGTTCGTGGACTTCAATTCCCAGAAGGCCTGATCAGCAGGTGTGCTTACTTGGGTTTCTGGTAATTGAAGTCCAAAAACATCTGGGGCACCAAGGTTGGCCACCCCTGCTTTTACAGTATATTACATAGTATATACATTCTCCTTGCTCTTTGTCATCCTATCCCTCAAATATAAGTTTTCTAATTTTTGACTGCTCTTCATTCATGGCTCCATTCCCTTCTTATCTATTTACTGAGTTTATATGCAGCCAATTGTTAAATGTCTTAATGACATATTTGGAGCAGAAAGGCCATCCGACAGGACCTCAACTCCTCAGTTAATATAGTAGGTCAGGTGGGGGTGTCAACTCCACCATCCGGTCCTGTTTTATGAGATCAGTTTCAATCTATGACATTTGAAGAGCCTGACAGGGCGTGCTGTAAAGCCACTACTTCTTCCCTTGACCATCCTGGTTAGTGAAATCTACTAAAGAAGTGACAACAGAATGGGCTCTTAAAATGATCAACACTTTGATGCAGGAGGGTTTGATTCCATCCTCCCTGAAAGAAACAATTGTTCAGCCCATTCTAAAGCAACCCAACCTGGCAACTGAGGATTTTAATGGATTTTAATAACTATAGACTGGTCACCAATATATCAGTTATGGACAAAATGAGAGAGAGTATGGTGGCTGGTCAACTACAGGCATTCCTGGATGAAGCCAATTATCTGGATTCATTCTAGTCTGGGTTTAGGCCTTGCTATGGTATTGAGATGAGATGACCTTATCTGGGGAAGCCAACTAGGGGATTTCTGTTTCTGGTGCCCTTGGATCTCTAGTTGGCTTTTAATACTGTCAATCATGTTATCCTTATCCTTTAGATAGATGGGAATTGTAGGAATGGGGTTAACAGTTCCTTTCTCCACAGCCACCTTAATACAGTACAACTCAGGGATTGTTTCGTATCCCTGGATGCTGTGCTGTGGCATCCCCCTGGGATTAATCTACGACCCAATGTTATTTAACATCTATGTAAAGCTAACTGGGAGGAGGGGGTTATCCTATCTCTCCTTTACATCTTCTTCAGTGGATGCAATCATGTGCCCAGAGGACTGGCTGGCCTCAGTTCTCAAATGGACTAGAATAGGAAACAGCAAACATGGCTCTCCAGGTGTTCTTGGACTCAATTACCAGAAGCCCAAGTAAGTACACCTACTGATTAGGGCCTCTGGAAATTGAAGTCGAAAAACATCTGGAGAGCCAAGTTTGCTGACCCCTGGACTAGAACAAATAGATTGAAACTGAACGGAAGACGAAGGTCCTGTTGTTCTGTAGGACCTCTGCCCTAAGGGGAGACCTGGCTCTGTCACTGGCTGAAGTTGTTTTCCCTATGAAGGACCAGGTAAGCAGTTGGAGGGTCATGCTAGATCCAGCACTTAAATTGGAAAATCAGATCAATGCTGTGACCAAATCTGCATATTTACAACAGATTGCCCAACTGCGCCCCCTACTGAACAAGAGGCCCCTAACAACTTTGGTCCACAAAATGGTAATCTCCAGAAGAGACTACTGGAATGCACTCAATGTGCTACCTTTGTCCATGACACATAAACTGTAGCAGGCCCAAAATGCTGCAGCCAAACTGATAAAGGTAAATTTACAAAGGTAAATTTAAACACATTACCCCAGCCTGGGGCGCTCTGGATTGGCTCCCCGTTGCTTACTGTGTCAGTTACAAGGTTGTGATGCTGATTTATAAGGCCCTAAATCTGTGATGGAGAACCTTGGCACTCCAGATGTTCTTGGACTTCAATTCCCAGAAGCCCAAGCACCCTGTGAATCCACATGAATGGGTGCTGCCCTTGTCACTTCCGGAAGTGGAAGTAAAACGAGCAGCAGCATGGACCAGCTGAATCGCAGTAAACCCATTAGTGTGGATTCACAGGGTGCTTGGGCTTCTGGGAATTGAAGTGCAAGAACATCTGGAAAGCCAAGGTTTGCCATCACTGCCCTAAATGGTTTGAGACCTAGCTACCTGATATAGCATATTTCCCGCAAATCTAATGCCTTCATTACATGTTCCTCAAGATTTTGCAGCTGCAGGGACCATCACTGAAATTGGACAGGAAAGCAGCACCCAAGCTTTCAAACTACGTGTTGTCATGTCTAAAGAAGTTAAAAAGCTATGATGAGAACAATATCTTTTTCTCCTGTGGCCCCATCTTTATAGAAAGTTACCGTTGGAAATTAGTTCTGCCTCCACACTTATAGCTATTCATAAACAAGTAAAACCAACAAACATTTTCCTCATAAGCAAATTGATTATACATCTGCATAGTCCCTTTAATTAATGAATTTAATTACTGATCGATCTGATTGTTGATTTGTTGGCCTTCAAGTAACTCAAAGCCCCTTTCGGTAGGTTAGGTAGATAAAGCTGGAAGGGTACTACACAGTTAGAATGGGATTCCAACAGATGTTTAAACCATGATGACATCTGAGATGGACCCTTAGCATTCTGAAATTATTTGAGCAGTAAGTAGTGGACAAAGAGCAAGAAGCAAATGGAACCTATGCCAGAAGCCATTAAACATGAAAACCACCTCCTGCATTAAATGTAGAGAGTGAAATCAGGAAGCCTTCTGCAGATCTCATAATCACTCCTACTTCCCAGCCACTCACTATTACTAAAAAATAAAATAAAATAGACATCTTACCTTTTTCAATTTGGGAAGCTTAGGGAGATTGACTACAGAGGTCAGTCCAACGTTTATTAAGCTGAGGAATTCCAAGTTGATAAACTCTCCTGATAACCCCTCTATCTTGCCACCATCTGATCTGCAGTTGTCAAGAACAAGCTCTTGAACCTAGAACAAGACACAAACAACAGATACAAGTCCTTCAAAACCAGGTGAAAACACCTCTCTGTAGAGAGAATTATTAAAAACTATGTGCTATCAAACTGACTGCAATAATGGTGACTTTTCCAAGGGTTTTCTAGGTAAAAAAGTACACAGAAGCACTTTACATGTCCTTTCTTCTTGTGATGCCAAGACCACGGAACACCTGCCTCTTCTTCCTGGAAGTATACAACAAAACAAAAGCTCCTGACCCCACACCCAAGCACTCCAATCCATTTAGCTATGCTAGGAGCTGGAAAGAATTACACTTGGGCTATATAAATGCATATTTACAAGTCATTTGGGGAAAAAAAATCCCTAATTACATTGATTAGCCTAATGCTCTCTAGCTATGAGAAACCTAGAAGGATACATAAACTTGGGCTTTGGTGGAAAGTAAGTTTCAGAGTTGGTTAGTAGTAGTAGTAGTAGTAGTAGTAGTAGTAGTAGTAGTAGTAGTAGTAATTATTATTATTATTATTGTATCAGAAATTATTCTGGATTGGAAGGATTTTTGCTGGAGAAACTCCGCTCAGGGGATGCCCAAATGAGGCTCCTTTCATGTCCCCAAGAACTGGGACAGAGACAGGTGCATAATCCATCATGTAGTACCCAGGCCTCAAACTGTTGAATTGCCAGCCTTCCAGCTAACAAGCCAAGTTTTTTTAACTACTGAGCCACCATAGCCACAGTTTCAGAGCTGAAGAAAAGTCACTAAGAATACATCTGCACATTTCTGTTTACCTGATTTAGCACAAAAATGTGGCTTTACATGAGCATTTTCTTTTAAACGCTACTTAAGCCCCTCATAAAACATTCCTATGAATGACTATTCAGATGTATGCCTATACAGCATATGTAGGCACCAATGGCAGCATTCAAGATGGTCTACATTTGTACAATAGTATTTTTTCACAGTCAAAAACCAAGGGGAAATCCCAGCTGTTCCCCCCCCCCATCAGTTAACCATTCCTTACCCAAACCCAAAACAACTGTTATGGCTTTTAAAAAGTATGACCATCTTGACTGCTGCCATTAGTGTTGTCAACATTCAAGATGTCTTTGCTATGTAAAGTGTGACATTTTTTTTCCTGCTGGCAATGTGGACACAATATTGTGCAACAGTATCAGGCCATTTCCAGGAGTTCTGCATCATGGACAGAGAAGCACAATATCTCATATTCATAAACCAGAGCATTTTTGAATAACTGAATTATATATAGAGTGACCACAGGACCATTCTGCATAATAAAAAAAATTGTCCATAAGATATTTCAAAATAATATTGAAAACAGACATTCAAGGGCATATGTTGGCTAAAATCTTGTTCAGTCCTGGAGATGGAATGTTTCCACTTTGAGGAATGAAAACAGTCAGCCCAGAACGATGTTCCCATGCATGTCTAGTGCTTCTGGCTGGAATCACAGGCTGGTGAAGTCATATCAAGCACTAAAACATTAGTAATCATCTCTTCCCCTTATGGGATCACATTCAAGCAAGATTGATACAGTACAGGTAAATGAAATTAATTCACTAACACCTAGTTATCTGTTTAAGGGACAAGGAAGGACTATTTAAATAAAGCTGACATGAAAAAATGCATAATTAGAAATATGGATGTTGAAGAAAAAAGTTAAAATACTTTATTTTATATAAAGTTACTTATTAAAGAGTTTTTAATACCAAATAAAAAGCAAAACCAAAAAATGTACTGAAACTGGCCAACAACTTACACAGCTGTTATTTTTGCTAACACGTTGTTTTTGTTTATTATATATCAAATGACTTCATATATACAGCTGAATAAGGTTTAGCAAATAACTCCAGACACTCTCCAAACAGATGAACAGTCGACTTTTAGAACTCACTGGATTAGGGCCATCCTGTTAGGATGTACATTTGTCAGCAATCAGCCCTTTGTCTTTTAAATGCTGCTGCTTCCGTGTCTAGGCCAGGCATGAAACTGCCAAAATGAAGCCTGTGTTCATTCTGCAGTGCTTTTTGCCTGACCTAGTATGAGAAAGATAGCTGGCAACACAACTTGGCAACACAACTTGGTTCAAAAAATCCATAATCTTCGAGGAGGCTCTTTCTGTGTATTTCTTGGCTATAACACAAATGCATTGCTGCAAATATATGAGCAGGGGGCAGAACAGATACTGATACTTCCTAAAGCACAAAACCTTTCTTATAGCAACTTCAGTCTTTCGCTGTCCTTTATTACTAACTTAGGGACTGCAGTGGCTCAAGTGGCTAAGATGCTGACTGGGAGGCGGAAGGTCAGCAGTTCGATTCCAGAGTACTGCAGGATGGAATGAGCTCCTGTCTTTGTCCCAGCTCCTGTCAACCTAGCAATTCAAAAGCAAGAAATTGCAATTAGATAAATAGGGACCACTTTGGTGAGAAGATAACAGTGTTCTGTGCACTCTGGTGTCTAGTCATGCCTGCCACATGAGCACAGAAACGTCTGTAGAAGCAGACAGTGCTGGTTCTTCGGCTTTGAAATAGAGATGAGCACTGAACCCTAGAGTCGGATACGACTGGCTTTCGAGTAAGGGAAACCTTTACCCTTATTACTAACTGAGAACACATTACCTTTAAACAAGGTGTTAGCAGGAATCTTTGAAGTTATTAAAATATTTAACAAAAAAACCCCTGAAAGGAGAACATGTAGCAGTTTAATAAAAACTGAATGTCATGGAATGTTAAAAGACTAAGAGAGAAAAATAAGATAAATCAAAAACTAAAAATTATACAGGAGGAGTAAATTGGAGCAGGGAGGGACTATGGTCCAACCAAAGATCAAATTTGAAATCCAAATGAATGTATATCTCAGATGACTATCTAAATTTCTCAAAGATGGAAGGGGTAAAAGAACAATCAACCAAACTGTCTAGATATGCTTCCTTACAATTAATAGGAACGAGATCTGCCCACAGACATATATGAAGAAACCCAAGATTTAACTGAACAAGAATGTGTCCACTAGACCTATTGCTTCACCTTAAATTGGGGTGGGAGAAGGATCCAGAACAGGTCAACCAAGCTCACTGAGTGGAAAACAGTGGTGAGGAATAGGGAACGTAGACCATGTTGTAGAATGAAGTGAACTTTACATGTATTTACATGTTGTAAATCGCCCTGAGTCGCTTCGGGGAGGAGGGTGATAAACAAGCGTGAATAACAACAACAATACTCCATAGTGCTGCAAAGATTTTGCTGTGTGGCTCCATTTATACCAGCTATCATACTATGCTTCTGTGCTTTCTCCAAAACATATAATACAAGCACTCATTTAACATTTTAACTTGCACAATGCTGTATAGAATAAACATAAAGAGCTCCTGCGAAAACGGTTCATTAAAACACTTAACTGACATTCTGACACAACAGGAGATAAAAATAGGATAAGCCAGAGATGGTAAAAGTTTCTGCTAGACAGAATTCTGAACTAGAAAGATTCTCTTCTGATATGTTCCTATGGACTGTTTAAACTATTTTGCTACCTCAATTACCGTTATTCTGTAAACAAAGCAATCCACTTTACAGATAAAAAGAATCTATTTATGCAAAAGGTTACTGACTTCAAACAATTTACTAATAACAAATAAAAGGATTTAAAAATACTGTATTCTTTTCTGCTAATGATTAATTTCTTAGCCCGTTTTCCTCACAAGTAAAACATTATTATTAAACAGAAATACAGTACATATATTAATCAAATGATTTTAATCAAGTCTCTATGCAGATGTGCCAGCCAGTTTGGTATTCTGTATTAGGCTCACTGAACTTATTCAGGTAGATTTGTTTGTATGTTTAACTTATTTAGTGTATGCATCATAGAGTGTAGAAGATAACTGATCTAATCCAATGAGACATGATTTTGCATTTGGCTCCACTATCCTTAGTTATTATTTTCTAAATGACACAAACTAGTGTGTCTCAAGGATGTGGTCAGAGAAAACAGATTCTACAACCCTGAAATTTGCTCATTCATGTAAAACTACAGTAATACCCCGGATAACAATTGCACCAGATAACGCTAAAACCACATAACGACGACAAATTTGGGGGGAAGATTTGCACCGGAGAATGTTCTTTCTAGCGTTATCCGATGCATTGTAATAAAGAAGTAAAGGAGGCCAAAGCTCCTTTCCCTGCCACTTCCCTCCTTCTCCCCCCCCCCCCAATCAATGAGGTGCCGTACTGCAGAGAGAATCCAGCCCAGCCCTGGCCCTGCTTACCTTTCAAGCCACCACAGCTGCTGCTCCCACCAGGTTCCCCAGGTAGCCCTTTGCACTGGAACTCATGGCTGGCCCAGGCAAGGGTAGCTAGAGTGCACGATCAAGCAGGCCTCGCCCATGTGGAGTCAGCCTAGCTGCTCTTTGCTCCGACTGAGCCAGGCTTGACCAGCCGATTGCAGAGCACAGAGCTATGCCTCATGGCAGCCAGAGGCAGCCGAGCGCCGATGCAAGAGATCAGAAAATAGAGAGGAATGGTTGCCAAGGCAGCAAGAGACGCATGCATCGGATAAGGCTGAAAAATCGCATAACGTTAAGACTTGTGGAACTAAGTCTTAACGTTATCCAATGTATTACTGTATCTTCATTTTAAAAAGAAAGCCATGAGTATTTCAATGCAATAATGAAGGACACAAATAGAATACAGTAATACCTCGGATAACGCTAAGACTTGGTTCCACAAGTCTTGGTGTTATCCGATTTTTAGTGTTATCCGATGCATGTTAAAATCCTATGGGATGTATCGGATAACGTTAAAGCTCCAGAGATACATTGTAACCGCACAGAATTTGGCGGTTGTTATCCGATACATCCCATAGGTCCTTAACGTTATTCGATCCAATTCTCCTCCCCAGATTACTTAATGTTATGCGATTTTAGCGTTATCTGAGGTAAACGCTATCCGAGGTATTACTGTATATACATGAGACATAAAACCATAGAAGCCTCTTATTGTGCAGAATTTGCCTAATTTTTTATTGCGATTCTTGGGGGGGGGGGGGGAAGAAATCCCCAAAATGGGTAATTGTCATCTCTAGACATTGCTGTACCAAAACTTCCACATTTCTTATCAGCAGGTCAAGCAATTTCAATGTGGAAACTTCTGTGCCTTTTCTGGATATTGGATTTAGTCAAGAAATATATACTGTAAATTGAAAACTTATCTGGAACTTTAAAATCATGACAATAACATAAAACATCATTTCTAGAGTACAATCCTACTTCAAATTATATTGTCCAAACTTAATTAGGGCTTTGCAGTTTAAATTTGTGATTGCTTACTCAGTCAGGCTTACTGCTCCAGCAAGTGTGTTTGTGACTGCAGACCTGTCCTTGGATAAAATTCACCAAAAGCTTAGGCTGTGACACAGCTGGAAAAAATTAATTTCAGGGGCTACAACTCCCAGAATTCTACTATCAGGATAGTTGGGCTATGGGAAATTCCTTTATGAATTGATCCTATAACCCTAAACCATAACTTACACATTACATACAAATCAATGGGCCAACATGTAGGTGACCCAATATTCTGTAATGTGCAACTGTTAAAAACAACTGGCTAGTTCCTCTTATCATGAAGTTGCCTGGTTTCTGCTTGCTACAGAAGAGATGAATGGCCGCTTGCTGATAAAACAAAACAGTGGAACTCCCACTTATAAACTCCCATCTTTTCATACAAAACATTTAGCTGAAGACTTATTAGTGATGACACAGTATGGAAATGCAGTATGACTTGAGTTTAGTCATTTGCTCAATGAATGTTCCTAATGAAAGATCTAATTAGCAACTGCTATTAATAAAACAGAGGCTTAAGTTCCAAAGTAGTGCACTTAAAATACATTTTAATTTAAGGAGGTAACTTTCCCTATACTTATCTAGGAAAAAACATTTCAGAGTGCTATTATATATTATTCTCTACCAATAATTCTCCCCAACTAAAATGTACAAAAAAAAGAGGGTGTGCTGGAGAATTTATCTGCTCATACCAAATTGGTCCCACCCAATGGAGAAAGATAATTTCAAAGGCTGCTTGCTATTGCCATAGAATGCAAGCATGAATTAATTCCTGTTGGTGAGTTCATGAGAACTACAATCTGTGCCACAAATATAAAAGGAACCAAATACTGTACAGTATATATCTATTTGCTGCACTTGTCATTACTATAGTGTAAAGTTTGCAAACAAGTATGCATTAGTGCTCTTTTTACATTTTTGCTAAATTACTTGCATTCTTATCATCAGGAATGTATCTCCCTGTTTGCTTCAAAGGGTTGAAAATTTTCCTTTTCTTCTTTTCCAAGCAATTTTAACAAAACTACTCCACTTCACTTCCTGAATGACTGAAACAGTTTCATGAGGCCATCTGGCCAATATCCTACTGCTTCTCCTAACTACTGAATCAGCTTCTGGATGTACATCATCTATGTTAACCCATTGTTTCAGGGATTAGCAATGGGATATTGGCCCTTACATTTTTAGAATAATCTTCCAGCGTTATGGAAGATAATTAGTTGAACTATATAAAATGCACATCAGTTTCCTATAAAGTTTAATCTGCAAACAGACTGAACTGCATTTTCATGATAGAAAATAAGATTCATTTTTAACACGTTTTTCACAAGAACACTAATCATTAACAGGAAAACAGCCTTTTGTCCCTCACTATTTATAATCAATAAAAATCTTGCTATGTTGGTTTTGAAATTTATCGTCTAATAAAACATGCAATTACATATATTCTAATTTAATATGAATATATGTTCATAAGTAAGGAATTTAAAATTTATTGTATTTTTCTGTATTTTATTATTAAAAGGGAACAACAGAATGGAGGAATATCAATGAAGATATTTATATAATAATCATCTTAGAACAACAGAGCTGGAAAGGACGCTATGAATCATTGAGTTCAGCCCTTGTCAAGGAGGCACAATGGGAAAGCGAACTCTTAACCTTTCTCCAAAGCCAGATACCCAACCTCTGAGCTATCTAGCAGATTTTCAGATTTGATATATGAAAAATATGGCTTAGTTTTCAAGTTGCAGAAATATTTTTACACAACCCTCCACCTTTTTACATCATCTCACCCAAGGTGGTAAAATATAACTTTATCATCTCACATAGCCTTACACTCCTTCCCCATTTAACATTGAGACTACTCTTACTACAACCACACTGATCTAACTTTGGCCAAATTGTTATTTTCTTGAAAATATAGTCTATGGAGGGCTGCTGCTGGTTATCTTTCAGAAATATAGCTGATGTTGAAAAGACCAACTGATCTAGCTCCTAAAGGGATAGAAATACAATAAACAAATAACTATAACAGCAAAAATTTAGATACTGTACTTGATCCATCATGATGCCCAAGGAATTTTTTAGCCTCAACTACTGTTATACTGTATATTTTTTTAATTAATGTATACAAATTATAACAAGTATTGCAGTCATTTACTTATTTTTAATCTGTGATAGATACAGTAACAGGTAAATTAAAGCATACCTAAGCATTCTAATAAGTTATTACAATATCACTGTTATGAAAGCATTATGGCACTCCCGGGAGTCACTCCCAGCAGCAACTGCACTGCTGAACCAGGAAACAGATCATCACTATGATTGCATAATTAAGATTCAAAGCAACCATATTAAAAAAATACTGGAAGTATTCAATTGCTGTACTATCCAGCTAATGTGACATGAATATTAACATATATGTATAAACCTTCTCTGACGCTGGACTACTAAGACAGAACAAAGGTAAAAATTACTGGCTTAATAAAATCCTTTTATATAAAAAATGTTTTTGAGTTTTAAAAAGAGCTACTCTCTGGGAAGGGCAATAGTCAAACGGATCAGACAAAATTTAAGCAAAATAGAATACAACAACAAAAATAAAAAGCAGTAGCACTTTAAAGATGTTTATTTTCCAATGTGGACTTTTATGTATCAACTTAAGAGAAACTCTACAACACCTGGCAGTTTCACAAGCTTAAGGACAGTCACCAAACAAAAATACTGTATTTAATAACTGTTCTTTCCAACTGCTCTGAAATCTGTCTGAAAAAGGTGTGTGTGAAACAATGGGGTATCAAACCCAGTTTGCAATCTAGAAAAAAGGGGGCTTTAGCGTTTTATCAGAGAACCTGGGAGGGGCTCAACTGGTTCAAACTGTCTGCTCTTTGCAGAAGTTGCAAGGATTCAGTTTAAAGACCACCTTTTGCCAACACGTTTTTCCTGTCTTTTGGTCATGTCTTTACAAAGCAAATGCCTCCCTGCTTGATATCAGGGGCACACAGATGAGGCTTTAAGCGCAGGAATACGGCAAACACATAAAAGGCACATTGATACTGTATTCTAACTATATATGCTTTCCCACCCTCTGCCTTTAGTAAGCTGCTTGAAACCACAGAAACTGAAAAGGTAGAGCTTCTGGCACAGTGATAAATAGAAAAAAAAACCTTCTATTAAGAGGGCCAAAAACCGTGTTGAACACAGTATACCTATGACGTGGCTCTTAAGGATGCTACCCATTCATCACAAACATGTGGGGCATGACTAAAGGATATTATACATTTTAACCAGACTTTAACCTACATTTAACACATTCTCCTGGTACACCATAAGAAGTCTCAGCCTCTTCTTACAGGTTTAACGACCTTTACAGTCCTTTCACTTGGGTGCGCCTGTGT
Source organism: Furcifer pardalis (assembly GCA_030440675.1). NCBI lineage: Eukaryota > Metazoa > Chordata > Lepidosauria > Squamata > Chamaeleonidae > Furcifer > Furcifer pardalis. Next base: position 11,231,256 of record CP126896.1, on the reverse strand, counting down.
TGTTTAAAAGTGTTTTGCTTCAAACGCACTTATTTAGGAACTATCTCACTTATTTAGGTACAGTAAAACCTCAGATAACACTAAAACCTGGTTCCACAAGTCTTAGTGTTATCCGATGTATGTTAAAATCCTATGGGATCCATAGAGATACATTGTAACCACACAGGCTTTAGCGGTTGTTATCTGATGCATCCCATAGGATCTTAATGTTATCTGATGCAATTCTCCCCCCCCAGATTCCTTAATATGCGATTTTAGTGTTATTCGATACTAATGTTATCTGAGGTATTACTGTACTAAAAAAAAGGCAGAATCTTTCAAAATTCTCACCACTGCAAGGAATTTTCAGAGACAGCCCTGAGAAGTCTATGCTGTGTCTGAGGAAGGAAAGGTATACAAGTAAAACCTCATATAACACTAAAACCTGGTTCCACAAGTCTTGGTGTTATATGATTTTTAGTGTTATCTGATGCATGTTAAAATCCTATGGGATCCATATACATTGTAACCACACAGGCGTTAGCGGTTGTTATCTGAAGCATCCCATAGGATCTTAATGTTATCTGATGCAATTCTTCCCCCCAGATTCCTTAATGTTATGCGATTTTAGTGTTATTCGATACTAATGTTATATGAGGTATTTATGTAATTATAACCCGAGTAAAAACCCCATACTGAGATTATTTTAGTTTTAAGCGTGATCTTAAACGTGCCCAAATATTTAGTGTGGAATACTAAAAACATTTCTCTTTGTGCCCTTGAAAAATCTTCATCATAACGTCACTTTTGCCTGCCGTTTTTCCCCTCACGCGCTGAGTCCGCGAAGGAAAAGGAGAGGGGGCCAAGTTTTTTGGCGGGAACACCAGCTGCGTGTCCCCGACCATGGTGGTGGGCGAGTGGAGGAAAAGGGGGGGGGGAGCCAGCGCGGGCACCCGTCCCGTCCGCTCTCTCTCTCGCGCGCGCCCCCGCGCTGCAGCTCTCGCCATTGTAAAACCAGGGGAGGGAGGGGAGAGAAAGGAGGCGAAATGGCTGACGAGAAAAGTGCGACTTGCACCGAAAGAACACCTTCGTTGTTAATAGAGGATTATTGGGGGGGGGAGGGAGATGGAGAAACCACACGGACAGGCGGCCCCCCTTTTATTTAACACGCAGCTGTTGCCTGTTTAAGGGAGCAGGACGCACCCGAACGCGCGCCACTGGGTTTGAAAGGGGGGGGGGAAGAGAGAAGCCGAACGCGGCGACGGTTGAGGGCGCGCCCCCGCCCGCCCGCGCGCGCGAGACACACACACACGCACACCAACCAACCGCCTCTCGGCGAGGCAGTCCACGCGCTCGCAGTGTGTATGTGTAGTAGAGTTAGACGCAGCCAGCAGAACAACATGGCGGCCGCGGAGTTTCTCCTCAGTCGGGTCGGTGCCCTTCTTACGCGCGCCTGGCTTCTCTGCCTGGCTTCCTCTTCCTCCCCCCCCCGCCCCACTGGCTAACCCCCCCACCCCCACCAAGAAGCTCGAGTTTAAGACCCGCGCGGTCTCCCCTACGCCGGGGTGAGAGAGAAAGAGAGAGAGGTGTGAGGGGGTGTTTAATGGGGCCCCCCTCCCTCCCGCCCATCCTTACATCCGGCGGGGTCCGGTTCCGCAGCTCCAGGTGGATCCGCTTCTTCATATCCATGGCGCGCGCGTGTGTGTTTCGGACGGGGGGGGGAGGCGTGAGGTGGAAGAAGAGAGCCCCACGAGAGACGGGCCCGGATTCAGGCCCCCTTTGGCCGGAGTCAGCTCGCAGGGGCAGCGGGAGGAGGAGGAGGAGGAGGAGGAGGAGGAAGGCAGCGGCAGCAGGAGGGAGCGGAGAGGGCGCGTCGCGACTGCAGTTAAACTGGCAACGCGGCGGCGGCGGCCTTCCCTTGCCTTGGTCTGAGCCTGGAGCGAGAGCGGGCGAGTGGCGGGGCCGCTAGGGGGCGCGGCGGAGGCGGCGGGTGGGAAAGCGGGCGAGTGACTCCCCGGAAACTCCTCGTCATAACCCCACCTCCCTCCTCTCCCACCAACAACCTCCTCCTGCTGCTGCTGCTCCTCCTCCTCCCGCCCGTCCCACCTCCGGCTCCCTCCATGGCGGAAACCAGGGTTTCGCAGGGAAGAGGCGGGCTTGTGGAGGCCTTGGGCGCCTCAGGCACACTCCCCACCCCCACCCGCCTAGCTTTTGTTTTATATAAGCGGCTGTTCCCCCCCCCCCATTCCAAGAGTAAACCTTGTTGATCTCTTTTCATCGGAAGTACACAAAGGTGACAGATTTTACTTTCTTGGGATCGAAACTCACTGCAGATGGGGATTGCAGCCATGAAATAAAAAGACGATTGATTCTTGGGAGGCAAGCGATGAGAAATCTGGGGAGCATAATGAAAAGTAGAGACATCAAATTGCAAACAAAGATTCGCATAGTCAAAGCAATGGTATTCCCTGTGGCAATGTATGGTTGTGAGAGCTGGACCATTAGGAAAGCTGAGCGCAGAAGAATAGATGCCTTTGAGATGTGGTGTTGGAGGAGAGTTTTGAGAGTCCCATGGACAGCAAGGAGAACAAATAGGTCAATCTTAGAAGAAATCAACCCTGACTGCTCCTTGGAAGGTCAAATAGTAAAAATGAAGCTAAGGTACTTTGGACATCAAATGAGAAGGAGAGGATTCACTTGAGAAAGCCTTGATGCTGGGAAGGATGGAGGGCAAAAGAAGAAGGGCGCGGCCAAAAATGAGATGGTTAGATGGTATTGTGGAGACAATGGGCACACAGCTCAGCAAGTTGAGAAGGATGGTGGAGAACAGGAGTGCCTGGCGGGCAATGGTCCATGGGGTCGCAGAGGGTCGGAATAGACTGTGCGACTGAACAACAACAACACAAAGGTGCCTTTCTGGGTTGAGAGGATTTTTGCTAGAGGAACTCCGCTCAGGGGACGCCAGGATGAGGCTTCCTTTCATGTCAGGGGAAGAAGCCGGGGCAGGACGACGACCTTGCCGCCCCTCCCCCTGTGCCAGAGGAAGAAGAAGCCAGGGCAGGTTGAGGACCTTGCCGCCCCTCCCCCTGTGCCCACCCCAACATATTGTATTGTAATGTATTGTCTGTAAGCCGCCCTGAGTCGCCACGGCGAGTGGGCTGCAATATAAATTTGAACTAATAAATAAAATAAATAAATAATGTCCTCAACATTTCCCCCCACCAAATTGGTCCCTGTTTTATCTACAGTACTTGCAATTTCTTGCTCTCGAACGGCTAGGTGGGCAGGAGCTGGGACAGAAGACAGGCGCTCATTCCGTCATGCAGTATACCCGGATTTTGAACTGCTGGGTTGCCGGCCTTCCAGCTAACAAGCCGAGCTTCTTAACCTTGTGGATAGAACCTGGTGGTAGTATCCCCGACCTTTCGGCCAAGTCCGCTGGCCACGTGGGTTATTACCTCCCCTCTCTCCCATCAGCCGGCTCGCTTTCAGCACGTTAGCAGAAATAAAACTAGCATGTGGCCATTTTCATGGCAGGCTTGAGTAGCTGTTGGGCGTCGCAAGTGAAGCAAAATAAATAAAATAACTCCTGCTGAGTCAAAACTGCAGGTCTTGTCAGACAGGTTGGTTCTGAGAATCCCACCTGCAGAGGTGAAGGTGGTATTCTGTGCTATGGCCTTCCAAATTAGTAAATTGCCACTGAAGGCGTCATTTAAAGTTTTTTTCTCTCTCATCTGAATCAACTGGCAGACTGGTGAGAGATTTTCAAATATACATCAGTAGGTCTTCTGCCCCCACAGTTTCACTGAATAAGCCTGATTTCCTGGGTACTTCTGGAGGAGGCTTTTGTCAGGCACTTCGCATACCTTATTGCTAGAAATCACAAGATACCAGGCAGCATTTTCTGCTTTATATTTAAACTTAGATTAATTGCTTCATAGAGGTAATATCTATTAGAATAGCCTGTATTTTATGATTACCTTCTGATGTGGCTAATTGATCTTGGGAATTTAAATGTTATTTGAGCAGTTGACAAACTAATTTCCTTCAACTAAAGCATGTAAGATTAGTATTGGTGATCAAGTAAACTGAAGGTTTCAGTAATAAGGGCAAACAAATATGGAGCCCATTTCTGGCCATGTTAAATTCTGTACAGCCTGGCTAGGATATTAATTAATGCTTAAGAATGAAAATTCAATTTTTGTCTCTCAATTGCATTTGATGTACATAAGCTGCATAAGTTCTGGATAATAAAAGCTTTCATACCTTAGCCTTCAGTGGGAGATGAATAAACCCTTCAACAATAATGGTTGTATATGCCCTGATTTGTACTCCTGTACATACTGTAGAACCTGGAGGGACTACCATGCCTTAGTGATTAAGATGCTAACTTAAAGACTGGAAGGTTGGCATGGCAGCAGTTTGAGACCCGAATGCTGTATGACGGATTGAGCTCCTGTCTGTCCTAACTCTTGCCATCCTAGCAGTTTGAAAGTGAGAAAGGTGGGAAGTTAAACAGCATTCCATGTACTCGTGTCTATTCATGCCTGCCACATGACCATGGAAATGTCTGCAGACACAGGCAGTGCTGGCTCTTTGGCTATATGGAGATGAACACTGAACCCTAGGGTAGGATATGGCTGGCTTTCAAGCAAGGGTGACCTTTATTGTAGAAATTGCACTGGAGGTGGCTGGTGCTGCTCCTTATCCTGCTGAGAGATGTCCCCCTGACAAATGTGTATTTGTTCTTTATCTGGCAAAATTTATTTAAAGCAAGTTTATTTTACACTTACAGTAATTTAAAATATTTCTAAAGCAAATTACAGTTAAGCCTCGCATAAAGAGTGCCTTGCTTAATGAGTAACTCGCTTAAAGAGCAGAATTTTCTCTGAATGTTCGCTTCGCTTAACAAATAAAACCAACCAAAAACTCGCTTAACAAATAAATCGGGGTTCGGAATCCCCACCACCAGAAGTCACAATTGCTCACTTACAATGGTGTTTTGCTTAAAGAGCAAACTCGCTTAAAGAACAATCCTGTGGAACACATTATGCTCTTTAAGTGAGGTACAACTGTATATACTTCTTGGGGTTTCAAATCTGAAGGACATTATGCACAGTAAGAAGTGGTAGGGAAGAAGAAGAAAAAATAATTCAGTTCAAATTAAAATGTTTAAGAGGAAAACCTCCAAGACAGATACAGTAAAACCTTGGATAATGCTAAAACTTGGTCCCATAAGTCTTGGTGTTATCCGATGCATGCTAAAAGCCTATGGGATGCATCAGATAACGTTAAAGTTCCATAGAGATACATTGTAACCGCACAGGCTTTAGCGGTTGTTATCCGATGCTTCCCATAGGATGTTAACATTATTCGATGCAATTCTCCCCCCTCAGGTTGCTTAATGTTATGCGATTTTATCGTTATCTGATGCAAACATTATCCGAGGTATTACTGTACTATACTGTACATTTATTTGTTACCATCTGGTTAGCAAAGGTGGCTGGGGTATTCAGTTACTCTTCACATTTTATGAAACTTGTCAATTTCATATGCTGAAGCTAGACATACGATTGGGCCAAACCATCAAGTTTCAGATAGAACTACTGGCTATGTCTGAGTTAGGGAAAATATTTAGTGTGAGAACAATCAGCTAAAATATTAGTTTTAAAATGTTAATAACACTTTATATGCTGCAATGCAATTGTGGAAGCAAGGAAAGAAACACTCCTACTAGGAATCTCTCTTATAATTTGAATATACAGTGGTACCTTGCTTAAAGAGCATAATGCGTTCCATGGGATTGCTCTTTAAGCACATTTGCTCTTTAAGCAAAACACCATTGTAAGTGGCCAGTTGTGACTTCTGGCGGGGGGGAGGAAGGAATTGCAAGCCCTGATTTAATTGTTAAGTGAGTTTTTGGTTGGTTTTAGTTGTTAAGCAAGGTGACCATTCAGAGAAAATTCTGCTCTTTAAGCAAGTTAGTCTCTAAGGAGGTGCTCTTTATGTGAGGTTTTACTGTACTGCCACTCAGGTTTTTCACAAATGAAGTATTAGACCCCTTAAGGTCTTTTGAGGTTAGCAGAGTTTTGTACCAATTAACCTCTTCCTAGGGATTTTTGGATTGACCATTTCAGAGACTGAGGCATCTCATGGCTAACTTGGTATCAAGGAATTTTTTAATCTCACATCAGGAAGTTGCCCATGAGTTACCTCATCCCTTTGATGATCTTTTCTGCTCTGCTGTGGAAAACTTTATTCATTGTTGATTGAGGCAGATCTGACCTCTTCATTAGCGTTGTATTAAATGTGGGAATATGATTGGAATTATTAGAATTACTGAAGAAAAGTGGTTGGAAATGTTCACAACATTTCCATATAAATGGGTTTCTGTTATTGCTAGGGAGATTACTTTGAAAGTACTCCAAAAATTGTATTTAACCCCACTTTAGCTCTCACATATTAATTTGGCAATGTCAACTATGCCTTGGAGAGATTTAAATGTAAGGGGAAATTTCAACACTTTTGGTGATTTTGCAAAAAAGTAGGCCAGCTTTGGAAAGAAATGTTTAATGAAAAAATTATAAATCAGTTTGTTACTAAATCCCTGGACCAAACATTTTTACCCTTTTCTTAGGGGACAATGTTCTGATTTCATATAAAACCTTAATAGGCTAACTTCTAGTAGCTGCCGGAAAGACTATAGCCAAAGGCTAACATGGTATTCTAGAATACCCCCTCCATTGTGACTGCATCCATGAAATAAAAAGATGCTTACTCCTAGGCACCATAATAAAAAGTAGAGACATCTCCCTGCCAACAAAAGTCTGCATTGTTAAAACTGATGGTCTTCCCAGTAGTAATGTATGGCTGTGAAAGCTGGATGATGAGGAAGGCTGAGCGCAGAAGAATAGACGCCTTTGAACTGTGGTGCTGAAGAAGACTTGAGAGTCCACTGGACTTCATGGAGATCAAATCAGTCCTAGAGGAAATCAACCCTGACTACTCAGAAGGAAAAATACTAAAGCTGAAGCTAAAGTCCTTTGGCCACCAAATGAGAAGAAAGGACTTGCTGGAGAAGGCCCTGATGCTAGGAAAGATTAAAGGCAAAATGAGAAAGGGCGGCAGAGAACGAGATGGCTAGAGAGCATCATTGACACAGTGGGAGAAGATCTGGGTCTACAACAGAGGATGGCAGATGACAGAGGAGCCTGGCATGCGGTGGTCCATGGGGTCACAAAGGGTTGGATTCATCTGTGTGACTGAACAACAACATTCTAGAGCAGGGATTCTCAACCTATGGCCCATGGGCCGGATGCAGCCCGCAACACCATTTTATGTGCCCTCACCCGCCTCTACTACACCAGAAAGTGCCATGTGGTGAAGGAAGGGGACAATGGCCGTCTAGCCCCCAAAGCTGTCTGAGGGAGCGTGACCCGGCCACTGGCTTAGAAAGGTTGAGAACTGTTCTAAAGCGTGGCAGCCAGCACTCAAGGAACAATTAATCATCAAATAAAAGGGATATGGTATACTTTCGAAACTTCCTGGCAACCAATAATTGTTTATAGGAATTGAATTGATTATAAGGGTCTTCTTGAACCATATAGTATTTATTGGGTTTTGTAACCTTACAGTTTTGTCAAGAAAACCTCGTAAGATTTTGGATGTGTCTGCTGCAGGGGAGAAAAATATGTATTGATTATTGCTGTTAATATTGTCATTGTTAATATTGTTAATTTTTAAAAAATGACATGGATTCTTAAAAATTATAGTTTTGACCACAGCCAGGTGGGATGAAAACAATGCGGGTAACCTATGGAATGGTTGCCAGCTGGATGACAGTTGAAGAAAGTCAAACTTGGGATACAACTATATTAGAAAGCTGAATTGAAGTAATTCCGCTCTGCCGCGGTTTCATTCGCAGCCTCAACTTTGAGTTGCTTCGGCAAGGAGAGCGGCATATAAATTTGAATTTAATAATAATAATAATAATAATAATAATAATAATAATAATAATAATAATAATAATAATAATAATAATAATAATAATGAGTGTTCACATGGGCCTGCAAATTGAATCGGATGTTCCATATCCACACTGATGCGGTGATCAGCTTAGTCTCACCTGAAGCCAAGAAATGGTATCAATTCTCAGCATAGCTCTTTAGGTTTTTCCCAATTATGGGTATTCACTCATTTGTAATGTTCCTTCTTTCTTTCAAATTTTGCAAGGGGATTCTTCTTTTTAACTGACTAATCTATATTACCTTTATCTTTATTAGTTCCGTTGCTGCTATATTATTTATTTATTTGTTTTATTTTAATTTTTAGCTATTATGGTTTGCTGTAATAAATACACATACTGTAGTATCCTTTTGTCTTCAGGGAAATACTTAAATCTGTTAATAATTGTGATTGCTCATGTTTACCTTTACAGAATCTATTTTGGAAAGAGATTGCTAGTACTGTATTGTAGTTAGTATTCTAAAAATGGATGCCCATAGATTTGTGTTCCTAGCACTTTTTGGGACTTGGCTGATAGGAGTTGCATTCCCAAGAAACATTTGATGAATCACAAGGTATCTGATGACTTATCTGGAAGTATAAATTTATCAATTCTCTTTCAGGCAACTACTGGCAGCAGTGCTAGCTGAAAATGACATTGGTGTTAGTACTCTGTAGTAGGTTACAGTAGTAAACCACTGCTGAACTTTCCTTACCATGAAAACCCTGAGACAGTCCAAAATGAAATGAGACTCTATTGGAAGATGAGGTCACAAAGCACTCAGTTACTGAAGAAGAGCAAAGGACAAGTATGAATAGCTCTGCAAGGCTATCTAGAGGCTGAGATGCAAAGCAGTGAAAAGAAAGCCCAGGGTTGTGCAACACATATAATTAGAACATGGAACATGAGTAGAATGAATCAAGGGTTACAGTTAGAATTAAGGTTAGGCAAACAAAATAATAAAGCAAGAAATAGAACATATAAACATTTCAGTGCTTGGTGTTAATGAATTAAGTTGAACTGGAGTGGAATATTTTTCAGTCAGACAAGTATGAAGTGTTCTACCCTGGAAATAACAAGTTCAGAAGAAACGGAATGGTTCTAATAAGGCAAGGTATAGGATTGGCAATCTAGGTACCACAATATAAGGTCTGACCAATATCAACCAGAGTGTAGAAAACCTATCCTCTGTGCTTCCTATTTATTACATTTTTATACCACCCATTTCGGAAATTTCCCAATCTGGGTGGTGTACATACAAATATCAAATAACACAACAAAACACAACAAATCAAAAACAGACCAACCAAATACATCCCAAAATAAAATAACTGGTGTCTGAGAATCAACTAACTGGCTATAGCTTTTTCCATCAGGTGTCGAGGGAGATGCCGGGTTCTCGTTCTGGCACTTCTCTAACAGCCTCCACCAGTGTTATTTGGAGTTCTTTTAATATTTATTTGATGTTGTCTCGCCGCCACCTCTGGGTCTGCCTCGTGGTCTTTATCTTTCTCTATCCACATATGTCTTGTGAGGTATGTAATTCCAAGACACCTCTAAATGGGCAGACCACTTTATTTGTTGTTTCTCTATGTTGTGCAAGATTGGTTCTGTTCCAGTTCTTTCCCTTGTAACCTAATTCCTGATTCTCCCCCCTTCGAAACGTAAGTCATGAGTAGTGAGTCTTGCACAGTTTGTCTCTGAATCTGTCCTGACTCCTGAGCATTGACTCTTAATCTCCAACACCTGTGCCCCAGGCTTGGTAGTTCCCTGCTGTGCCAGGAGAGCATCAGAAGGCCAGAGGATTGTGTGAGACCACTAGTGTGAGTATTATATACAGAATGTAATTCCTCCCAACTTGTGAGAAGGCTGGTCTGTGTGAATTTCCCACCACACATCCCTTACCACTGCTCCACAGCTTTCTCGTGTCTTGCAAGAAGTGTTATAGAAAGCATGCTGATCAGGAAGGCCTGCAGAACTCTGGTGTTTGCTTCTGCTTTTGAGAGCATTCCCAATAATGGCAGGAGGAAAAAACACAAAAATCACAGTTTCTTGCTTCAGGGAAAGAAGGCAGGAAGGAGGCCGTGGTTGCTCATCCTGAACAATCAGCCCTAGACTGGAGCTTGGGCCTCAAGGACATTAGTACTATGGAACACAGAAATCTCATGGAGGAATGTAGCAGCTGAGCTGTGCTTTGTTGAGTCCATGACAGCGCAAGAACTTGTCCAGTGCCCAAGCAAGGTAAGCTCCCTAAATGAACTGATACTGAAACAACTTCGTGAATTAGCTCATAGTACACCAAATAGAACCAGAAAAGCAAATTAGAAGAGACAAAGTGAGGGAAGTAATGGGGATAATCAAATTGACGGCTGGCCATTTTTTATGTCCCAAAGATATAACAGCTAGAGGAGATTCCAGATTCAGCCTGGAAGCAAAGGCAAACTCTAAATCACATTACTGTTTAGCCAGAAAGATCCTTATAAGCCAGGGGTAGACAACCTATTGGCCCGTGGTCTGGATCTAGCTTGTGATGCCAAATAATCTGCCCCCTGCCCTTGCTTCAGCCCCGACCATCAGTGGAATTGGCCATGGACTCATTTACGGCTGTCATAAATGTATTTACAACAGATGTGGATGTGTTTACGGCAGCTGTAAATGGTGGGAGGACCAACAGTCTGCCGCCCTCAACTGTCTGAGGGAGTTTGACTTGGCCCCCACCAAGACATTTGGTGGGTGAAACAGTACAGGGATTTAAAAAGGAGTTGCACAGGGACACAAAAAGGTAGTTATAAAGATGATAGTAGGCCTGTTGGTATTTGTCATGGAATGTATCTGGATGGAATTCCAAGAAACATGGCAAAGATTTGATCAGTTATCTATTAAAATGGATTCTCAACCTGCCTGTGGCACCATTTCACGTGGCCTCTCACCGCCTCCACCACACCAGGAACTGCCATGTGGTGGAAGAAGGGCAAAATGGCTACCTGGCCCCTGAAGCTGTATGAAGGGAGTGTGACCTGGCCCCCAGCTTTAAAAGGTTGAGAACTGTACTAAAACATGAAATGATGTAACTGCAAGAAACATGGTTTACAGTAAAGGAGAAGCTTCACTTACCAGGTTTTACAGTCTGGACCAAACCAGCCAAGCGAACAAATAATGGCAGAGCCGTAGGAGGCTTAGTCATGCTTGTTAAGGAGTAGCTGGGATGGGAAGGTGAAGTGACTGGTAATTCAATCACATCTCCCAACTTTCTAGTAGTAAAGCTCACTAGTGAGAAGATGGAAATAATTATAATAATGATTTATATTCCCCCAATTTCTTCTCAGTATTATAACACAGACATATGGCTGGAATTAGAACAACTAATGGAGGAGCTGGAATCATGGTTTCCTAGTGTGATTTCCTAGGTGATTTCAGTGCTTCAATTGGCCCTTCACTATCAAGAGCTGCTGAGTACTTTGGCATCTTGGAAGACAGCTCAGTAGATTGAAACTTGAAAACACAGAGACAAAAAGATGAATAAAGCTGGTTTAAACCTATTTAGGTTAATATACTTGTTTGAGCTACGTATCTTAGGCTGTAGTAAATATAATGCAGGATACTTTTTACTTTTCTGCATACCTGTATTCAGGAAGTCCCCTTGACTATACAGTGTATCTGTGTATCAAGAGGGAAGGCTCACTTATTTTCTGAAGTAATAGTTAATACCAGGGAAGCTAGCCTTGGAGTCAGATATAATATCAACCTCTGGCCCAAACACATGGCTTGGCCAGAATCTGGAACTGCACCAGGAAAGGATGAAATGGCAGAATGTAAACCTGAGAAAGCTAACTGTTTTCCAGATTTCAGCTGTTGGTAAATCATCACATGGTATAATATAAAAGACTGATTCTAATCTTGACTTAGTATTATAAGCATATGGAGATGTATGTGAACATTTGAGACCCTTTCTAATTACTAATATAAAGTCAAACAAACCTATGAATTCCCTATAGTTTGACAAAGAATGCGGAGTAGTGAGAAGAAAGCCAAGGAAGCAGATTCACAGAGAACATATAATCTGTGACACCAAGAAACAGTATCATGCTAAAATTGAGACATTCATATAAAAAAATAATCACAAGCAAGAAATCACAGTTCCAGCAAAAATTCTGGCAAAATTTTGAGCTAGTAGAGACAGGGACGAATTCAGCCTATTTCTGGCACTTATCTCTGGAAGGCTTAAGGAAATAAAATTTGGCCTTCCTATACCAGCCTCAACATGGGAAAACTATGCAGATCTGTTCAAAGATGGCGATGCTGAAAGAACAATAAATGGGCAAGTCCTGGCACCAGATCTTAGTTGTTTCCCAGCATGGCCTCCTATACCAGTATCTGAGATAAAAATGCTCATACAGGTGCTGAGGAATGAGGCTGAGCTGTTTAAGTCCAAGGTAGAATGGTAGGCTCCACTCATCACAGGCCTGTTTACTCAATAAACAACACAAACTTCCCAAAAGGCTGGAACATAAGCATAGTGGTACCAATATTCAAGAATGGTGACAAAGAGAATACTAAGAATTATACACCAATAAGTTTAATAGCTAAAATCTATGCTGAAAATCTTTTAAAAAGCAGAGAGTTGGGTAGAAGAGAGACCAGATTTAGGAAGGGTAGATACACCTTGAATAACTGCTATACCCTATCTCTTTTAACAACAAAATATACAAAGGAAAGTGGACAGCGTTCAACTCAATAAGTAGGTGTCATCTCTGGCAGAAATCGTATGACGCAGATATAGATTGAAACTTGTCTTAGAGTATGAACCAGTGCCACATATGCTCTTTCATATCAGATCACAATGCATTCTTACGTATGATTCTAGGAGTCTCAAAATCTACCCCATCCTGTTTAATTAGAGCAAAAACGGGCATGGGAACAATTTGGTGCTATACATGTAAGGATGGCTAGTTATTAGTGTAGAATCAACAAGATGGAGGAAAGTAGACTTCCCAAGGTCTGCTTACAGCAGGAGCTCTCAACCTTTTTAAGCTGGGGGGGCCAAGTCACACTCCCTCAGACAGCTTCGGGGGGTGGATGGCCATTTTGCCCTTCCTCCCCTGCATGGCACTTCCTGATGTGGTGGAACTAGTGGGGGCCCACATGAAATGGTGCTGTGGGCCACATCCGGCCCACAGGCCATAGGTTGAGAATCCCTGGCTTACAGGACCAAGGTATACCAACATGAATATTTCGGGTTAAAAAAATTCACTAACATACTCCCTAATTATGGTTTCTCTATACGAATATTGTATATTTTGTATTTTGGGGAGGGATGAATTGTATAAATTGATGCCATGAAGTCTCACTACCATGTATAGCGGGATGGATTTGGTCCACGGGTGCTCACATTGAAATGTGACAACTGGTGTTCAAAGTGCTACAACATTTTTGTTTTGTTTATTCTCTGATATGCTTCATTTGTGATGTCTGGCTGGACATCCTGCTACATAATGCAGTAGACTGTACAGCCAGCAACTCAACACCGAGTGTTGGGTGGTGGTAAATAACTTGACTCCCTAAAGGGGCCAATGGCTATGGGCAGATGAGCCCCTTTGGGTGGGGTGATGGCCAGTGGTGGGCTCCAAAAAATTTTACTACCACACTGGGCATGGTATGGTCGGCATGGCCAGGGGGAAAGCCCTGCGTTGCACCCAAATTAGGACTATTTTATTTCAAAACTTGGATGGGCAGGGCCAGCCAGAATTTCTGCTACTGGTTCTGGTGAACTGATGCGAACCTGCTGAAGCCCAGCACTGGTGATGGCCCCCCTCAGTGGAGGAAATGTCACTGGAAACCATCACATTCAGCCCAACAACAAAATGAGCGGAAGAAGAACCACTTCACTATTCTGATCCCCAATGGTCATGGAGATGGAAGAGGCCATGCCAGATGGACTAGCTGTGAAGGCACACCTTGTTAATATCCTCAAGGCTGCAGCAGTCCATTGTAGTCCTGGTGAAAAATCCTGCATGTTTCATTTTATATATGCCGCAGGAAATGACTCCGTGATCATAGCCCTTGGGTCACTTCATGGCAAGCTGGGATCCACCTTAAACAAATTCACACCAATGGCATTTTTCCTGTTTGTAATTATTCTGTGAAAATGATTTCCAGGGGGGAAAAAGTATACCCGGATACGAGTAGCAGCTAACGACGATGGGGAGGGGAAAAGGTCTTGCCACCTTCAGGTTTTCACAAGTTGGACTTTCATAGCTGCCAAAGACTTTTTTTTTGCAAGGACTAAGTGTGTAAATATGTTTACAGTAATACCTCGGATAACGTTTACCTCAGATAACGCTAAAATCACATAACGTTAAGTAATCGGGTGGAAAATTGGATCAAATAACGTTAAGGTCCTATGGGATGGCTTGGATAACAACCGCTAAAGCCTGTGCGGTTACAATGTATCTCTATGGAGCTTTAATGTTATCCAATCCATCCCATAGGATTTTAACATACATCGGATAGCACTAAAAATCAGATAACACCAAGACTTGTGGAACCAAGTTTTAGCGTTATCCGAGGTTTTACTGTATTGAGATATGTAATACAGTAGTACTTTTGGAAATTTTCCAAACATTTTCTATTTTAAGTAGTCAACCTCAACAGATGGTAATATGAATGTACAGTAGTAATATTTTTATCAATAAAAAAGAGCCAGCACTGTTTGTGTCTGCAGACGTTTCCGTGGACATGTGGCTAGACATGACTAGACACCAGAGTGCATGGAACGCTGTTTACCTTCCCACTGAAGTGGTACAGTTGTACCGTGCTTAAAGAGCATAATGCATCCCACAGGATTGCTCTTTAAGCGAGTTTGCTCTTTAAGCGAAACACTATTGTATGTGACCAATTGTGTGTGTGTGTGTGGGGGGGGGGGTGGATTGCAAACTCCGATTTATTTGTTAAGCGAGTTTTTGGTTGGTTTTAGTTGTTAAGCAAAGCAAACATTCAGAGAAAATTCTGCTCTTTAAGCGAGTTACTCTTTAAGCAAGGTGCTCTTTATGCGAGATTTGACTGTACCTATATTTATTTATAATTTCTTGCTTTTGACCTGCTAGGTTGGCAGGAGCTGGGACAGAGACGGGAACTCATTCCATCATGCAGCACTCCAGCCTGGAATTGCTGACTGCTGACCTTCCAGTCGTGAAGTTCAGCCTCACCAACCAGCACTTTAGGGGGCCTCTATATGTGTAGTGAAAGTGGGCTCCCTTTTGCCCCTGTGGTGCTACCAAAGCCTGCAAATTTGCAGAAGAAACTGAAATGTATTTTAAAAGTAATCCAGAAATGCAGACGTTCCTCAGAAAAAAAAGAACAAGAACACAAACATGGTGGGGGTGGGCGTGGGCGTGGGGGTGGATAAGGAGCACGCTGGCCAAGGCACTGTATAAGTGTAACTCAGAAAAACTTTATGGCCACCAGCTAGTCTGTCATAGATTGTCTTAATCCTTTGGGTCTTTGTCCTTTCTGTCACTGCCTTGAAGTCAGTCAGGTAAAGCCTGAGCACATTTTTTCTAATACTGCCTAACACAATGGCCTGGAGAGGAGCAATTTACAGCCGAGGACATTATGTACAGGCTATTTGCAGCCAGCCCTCTTCTTGTCTCAAACCTTTAAGAAGCCTCAAAACAGCCAGCCAAAGATATTTTCACAGCCACCTATAACAAAAAAATATTTCCTCCCATTACCTATTTAATATTTGCCATTGCAGCCACTCCAACAGATAGAGATTTCCAAATTAGGAGTGTTTTTAAAAACTTTATTACACTGTATGGTGGCATTGCTAAAACTCAGGCAGCTGAGAAAGAAAGGCACAGAGAAATTTGAGAAGATCACTTCAAGGCGGATGGGAGCAAAATGAAGACAGGCTTTGCTATAACAGTGATAAGCTATAGAGATCTATGGCCAGTATCTTATTGAAATGGAGAAGCACACCAGAGTAATAATGCAATAATAAGTATTGACCTTGCACTAGCTGTGTTCTCCATGAAGAATACAGTGCTTGTGCAAGCGGGATCGAATAATGTTAAGGTCCTATGGGATGGATCGGATAACAACCGCTAAAGCCTGTGCGGTTACAATGTATGGAGCTTTAATGTTATCCGATCCATCCCATAGGATTTTAACATGGATCGGATAACACCAAAAATCGGATAACACCAAGCCTTGTGGAACCAAGTTTTAGCGTTATCCGGTGTTTTACTGTACAACAGAAGAACAAAAGAATACTGGCCTATCAGATTGATACATCTAATGAGCTCCTGATGATTATTAATTACAAGAGTGCAGCAATGATCTCGTGCTGGCAGAGCAAATCAGCATTCTACAAGACAATTCTAAAAATAGAGCACTCCAAACAAAAAATTATGAATTTTAAAATTGGGTCTCAGATCAGCACCAAATCTGGCACAGTTGTAGCCGACAGTCCGTTCTTGTTCTGTGCCACATAAGATGACATTTGGGCAAACTGTTTTAAAGTTATGGCTTTTAAAATAAAGAAGTAACTTACCCCTCATTCTGACACAGGCAACCTTTTTCATACACATTCAGAAATGGCTGAAATATATTTCAGACACCTATTTTTAATCTTAACAGGATATTAATTACCTTAGGTCCTTTTAAAAATTCATCCTTTACTTTTGGAACTATTCAAAAGATAAGCCACATTTTTTAAAAAACATGACTTTTATAATGCTGAGCATGCTCAGTAGAAGTTTTCCAAAACCCACAATGGTTCACAAGCATTTGTTTGCCCTTGCTTCCTATATAGTACCTCACCAATTGAATGAGGAGGGTAACAGAGACCTGAGTTTCTTTCTTTCTTTTTTTCTTGTGATTTTCAATGGCATTTTAACATGTTTGAAACAAAACCCTAATGACTCCAGTTTATGAATTTGGGATATTATATTTCTATCTTCACAATTCAAAATGCCAGGAAATGGTCAGATATTGCTGCACAATATCATGCCACACTGAATCCACAGTAAATTTACAATTCAAAATGCCAGGTGGCCCAATATTGCTCCATGATATAGTGCAGTGGTAGGCTCACATTTTTTTTTACTACCACACTGTGGGTGTGGTAGGATGGGTGTGGCCAGGGGGAAAGCCCTGCATTGCACCCGATTTAGGCCTACTTTATTTCAAAACTTGGATGGGCAGCCAGAATTTCTCCTACTGGTTCTGGCAAACTGGGGCGAACCTGCTGATGCCCAATGTGTTTGTTGCCAGCAGGAAAAAAGATGCCAAGCTTTACATTAGTGTAGGACAGCCTGAATGTTGATGGCACCAATGGCAGCAGTCTAGATTATCTACAAAACACCCTCTTGTACTCACTACAACTCACAAAGAGACACTAAGCGGAGGAAATCCCCAGAATGTAATTCTGTTTTTAAAAATCAGTTAACCATTTCTCACCCAAACATAAAGCAACTGTCAGGGCTATTTGCCAACATTCTCTATGTATCTATTGCATGGAAAGTATGAATGTTTATCAAGTTCTGCGATGAAATCTCTACTTCCAGGAGGGGAAGACAGGGGCTTGTATATCCAGATGTCATATTCATGTGAATTTGCCTTTGAAATGATTGCACATGTGTATGGAGAAAGGTGGTTTTAACATCACATTTCAGATCTTATATTTTGCAAATCCAGAGGAAGGAGGTCTTTCGCTTCTCATCTGTATTAGGAATTTTTCTTGAAGCATAGTACCAGATGAATTTGATCTTTCCTGTTGCTCTCACTGTTAAGCCTGGATACTGTCAATATTTGAAACACAAAGTGATGGTTCATATATTCTAGTGTTAACAAAGAGGGTAAGAGAATAACTGACAATATTTGCTACTCTATTTGTCTTGCAGCAACTGAACAAATACAGAAAGTGGGGTTGTCAAACTTTACTGTATATAAATGTTCTACTCAAAATACATGGCCAATCAAGCTGTCTTAAATTAAGCCATTTCCCTTCCTTCCTAGACATTCAAATAAATCCCCAGAAATCATCTTTTCATAAAGAAGGACCCACAATGCACATCCCTGATGTAAGGATAAGGCTCACACTTATCCCACTATCATAAGACTCATTCCACCTTCCAGAAGCAGACATAAACCTTTGCGCTGCTTCAGAGTACCCTGTGGTCCTGCTTCAGGCTAGAGAAATCTATGATAAGGTTCAATCACTGACTGCAAACGAGCCAGATCAAGTAGATGTGCAGCATTAATTAACTCAATGGTAGTGTTACCAATAATGAAATACAGGAACTGGACTTTCTCCCACCAGCTTAAGCTGTATAAGAAAAAAAAAAACCAACTGCTTCTGGTTGCAATCAGATTTATTTAGAAGAAAAAATAGAAAAGTTCAAGATTAGGCACAACGAGGGAGGGGGGAGAGAACATTTTTACTTGCCACTTTTCCGGAATAAAACAAGAACAGCATATCTAGCTATATTTCTCTGGCCTAGCCTAGCCTGCTAACACATTTGACTACATTTTGCTATTGTTTACTCACAAGCACACATCATGGCAAAAGTGATCCTAAGTCATGGCCAAATCATAGCATTTCTCTCCCTCATTCCAATATAACAAAACCCATCTTTTTCCACTTATCCCTCCTGTTCCTGTGATTTAACCATTTGAAGCACAGCATACTATGCCCATCATTTTAGTTCTGTTGACACAGTTTTCAGCCTGTTATGACTATATTCAAAAGTAAACTAGCCAGCACCTGACTTGAAGGTCATTTCCCATGCTTCTCTAGCTCTGATCAGGGAATTTAGAACTCAAACTACTCATTAAAAGCAAAGGCCCCAATTTTATTTTGTTACACCTGAGAGTAATTTAAAATGAGGTACTTTTCACCAAGTAACCGTACCTTTTATTTAGCCTTGACTCAAAGTATTGAACCTAGAAAATGTGAATGTGTTCATTCTTGAGCATTAAAAAATTGGTCCTAAAATAATATAGCTGAGACGTCTGTGTGCTGGGTTGCATGAGACAGAAAAATTCCAAATTAATGTAAATTAATTGGTGATAAACCAGTTGCACAGAAATGTACTTGAGTTCACACACTTACTATAACAGACATATTTCTGTTTTGCTGATTTTGTGCCACCAAGCAATAGATGCAGAAGAACAATACTGTATCTCACATTCATAAACCAGAGGTTTATGAAAAATTGAATCATTGTGAAATAATGTGTGTGATAGATAAGTATGTTAGAAAAATGTTTTAAAATATGATCCACTGAATCATGATGAAAATAGAGGTAAATTATGGCTCAATTCAAGGGCAAACAGTGATGAAAAGGAGGTGAAAATCCACTCTTGCCAATAATCCACTATTAATGGTCATGTCAAGGTCAAATGTATGATGCTCCTCACAACCTTGACAGCCATCTCTTGCTAATAATCTTAGTTATATGCTCTCTTGAATGAACTCAATATTTCTGAAACTCTGGAAATAAGTCTTTTAAGGTTGGCCTTAATTGGCTAAATCCAGGTTATTAGATCCTTGGTCAATGAAACTACCGGTATTTTAGAGCTTCCAGTTTAGTATGGGCTAGAAAGATACTTTTAACATACTGTGTAAAGACAGAAAAAACAACACATAATAAACTGAGCAATGGTAAGATGACACTATAGTAAAAGTAGCTAAGTTTGGAGGTGTAGCCATACAACACAATTTGAAACTACTGTAGCAGTCAGCACTCCATCCTAGAGAATCATAGGATTTGACTGTTCAGTTTCAAAGACAGATGTCACTGCTGTATTTTAGGGGCATGCACTAGAGCTGTTTAGCACATAACTTTGCATAATTTCGAATTACAAATCCCAGCATTCTACAGGACGAAAACATGACAATTAAAGGGGCACCAAATTGCTATAACTGACTAACATAGAATACCGATTCAGATCAGTTTTAAATTATATCGGCCAGAATCCAAAAAGCATAAACTGCTGTGACAAGTTACTGCTGGTTAAGAAGTCAAGGCTTGAATTCCTTGTCACATGTTAATTGCCCAACTTGCATACCACAACAGCAGCAGCAACAAAATATAAGCAGGGACTTCATAACTAATAGCAGTGCACCATACACATGGCATTTGAGTTATGCCAGCATATGTAAACACCAGGATTCTGACTACAGTATATATATTTGCATATTGCTATAGGCAAACTGATCTTGCCTTGGCTAGGTAACAGGAATTTTTGTATAGGCTATATAAGCTTAGTCCAAAGCATTTGAGATCAAAAAATGGACTTCCACTGAATTGACAAGCTAATTTAGAGTGTTTCACTATCAAATTCACACAGGCCTTTGTTTTTGCATTGATAAGAACCAACACCACAAGATTAATTTTACAGCCACTATGTCCAACCAGAAGAACTCAGTGTCACTGAGGTTGCAAGGTCTGTGCAAAACTTGGTCTCTGTCAAAAATTCCCAAATATAGAGTTCTGGCTTAGGGGAAGTAAAACTAAGAGGATAATTTTCTGTGACTAGAGAGACTTAAGGAGAACTTCTATTGACTGGTAGCTCCACTACCAGTGCCACCATCTCAGGAGGAGGAGGAGGACCAGCTGTGACCTCTATTGATTTCAGTATGATGTCAATGGTTGCATTTAGAAAGATTAGGTTTTTGGACCACAACTATCAGAATTCCTTGGCCATGCTATCTGAGAGCTTTCTAACCACCAAAAAACATCTTGTACAGGCTCGGTTCAGTGGCAAATTATTCATCTCGTTCACCAAAATGTCTGGAAGTGCCATGTTGCACAACCCTTGCCCAAACTTACATGCTTAATATTTCCTTGCAGCTTAGTATAACAAGTATGAGTGTAACGAAGTGTAAGTCAATCTTTCTTAGATCCAGCCTTGAGAGAAGATGCCTGTATCAGTGCTGGGACAGGAAAAGGAAAAGCCCACAGAAGATCTGATGTGATCAACTTGCCCCCTCCTCTGGGCCCACAACAACGGCCTGAGGAAGAAGATGCCAAGGCCTAGCAGTGGCTGAGAACATCGCCGCCTCCTCTGGGCCCACAACAACGGCCTGAGGAAGAAGATGCCAAGGCCTAAAAGTGGCTGGGGACCTTGCCCACTCCTCTGGGCCCACAACAACGGCCTGACGGGAGTTAGTTTGTGTTCTGGTTTGGTTGTTTTATGTGGTTGCATTTTATAATTTTTATTGTACTGTTGTTGTTTTGACTGTAAGCCGCCCTGAGTCGCCTCGGTGATTGGGCGGAAATATAAATCTAAATAAATAAATAAATAAATAAATAAATAATACAATAAATAAATTCCCAGGAGCCTAAGTCAGAACATTGGCTGATCAGTGCTTTGGGGAATTGACCAAGGCCTCTGGGAATTGAAGTGTGAAAACCAAAGGTTTGGAAACACTGATCTAGGGAGAAATACAATAAACTGGGTGAAGAATCTCTGCAGGCTACATTTGGCTTCTGCCTTTATTCGTGTCAGAGGCGCTACAACCATATAATAACATAGAAAGCTAAAATTAACATAGCAAAAACAAACAGAAATTAGACGACATCTGCCCAATATTGGGAAACATCGACAGCATTTCCTTTTGGCAACATAAGGTCCTCCTCAGTGCACATTGAGGGCCATTGTGTGCATTGTATGATATGGGCTATAGTTTGCTCTTCTCTGCATTCACTCAGGCTGTCATCCTCACTTCCTCTGATTAGCCCTTGATCTTCTACCCCTGGATGCAGTCTATTTGGAGATTTCCACACAGGCCATGCTTGTTCTTGGCCAGGCAGTAGAGAGTCATGTGGTTCTGCCTAGTTATCTCATAGTTCCTTGCTCACCTTCCATAGTTCTAAGGTGGTCTGTGGGGGCTGGTTGTTCAGAGGGGCAGAAGTTGTGAGGAAACTGTGCCTTGATTTCAGTCTCTGGTGGTTGATGATCAAATAGCAAAAGTGTTTCCAAGGTACTTGCTTTGACCCACTCTTTCTGAGCAGCACTTTCTCGACGAAATTTTGATGGAGGGATGCCAGCTATGTAATGCAATTTTTGTATTGGGGTTGGTTTTAGGCAACCTGTGACCAATCTCGTCGTTTCATTTAGGGCCACATCCACCTGCTTTGCATGCATTGATCTGTACCACACTGGACCTTCATAGTCTCCCGCACAGTAACAACTGTAGGCACCTCTTTTGAGCAGAAATGACTACATTTGGCTCCTAGGCCAATTGTTCACTCTGTCTGGTTCTAAAACATGGTATTAACCAGTGGTGGGCCCAAAAATTTTTACTACCACACTGTGGGCGTGGTATGGTGGGCTTGGCAAGGGGGAAAGCCCTGCATTGCACCAAAACATGGATGGGCGGGGCCAGCCAGAATTTCTGCTACCGGTTCTGGTGAACTGGTGTGAACCTGCTGATGCCCACCACTGGTCTTAATTCCATGATGGACTTTGAGGTGTCACCATCAGTATGTGACCTGTGAAGTCAAACAGGAATACACTATGTACTTCTTTGCTGTTCTAGAGGGACATCAGCACGGCAGGAAGGAGCTCTTCTGCCTTTGACTCTTGTGAGAAATTCCAAAATTCCTTGAAACACAGTTTGGAAAGTACTGCCCAGCACATCATAAGCACATCTGCATCTGAAAGCATTTTCTGCATTGCAGCCAATCAACAATAAACTTTTGTTGTATTACTATGAATGGCCAGGAGAGGGCACAAAAGAATAATATATGCTCTTTCTTGAGCGCTTCAAGAAATTGTTTTTGAGACCTCAATTAAGGCCACATTTTACAGTAGACCGTTTTAATAATTGCTGATCCATTTCTTAGAGTTGGCCCTGCCTTTTCCACTGGTGTCTTGGTTTATGGTGAATAACTCTATTGGTATTTGCACATCTGTTGAAGAATATTACATTAAACTGTTAAATGCACAATTATGTTCAATTATTAAAAGAGAATCTACTTTACCTTGTGCTTATTCTCTAGGGCTTTTTGCGTTCTTAGTTACAAGAAGTTAGTACAAGGTAGCAGATGGTGGAACATAATTTCTCCCAGCTAATACATTTAAAAACTAAATATGCCATGATAATTACATACGGATATGTATATGCATGTAATCTATACGTATGCTGTGAGTGTGTCATAAAATACCTTCACTTTCCCTGTGTGAAAATTTGGATATGCATCTAAATTTGTTATAACACTCGCTGTCTTTAGGTATGGGGTCTTAGTGCAAACTTATTTATAAATAATTTAGATTTTATTGCAAACGATTTAAATCTGCAAATTCATTTAGGTCTATTTATTTCTGGCTTCCTCGGCAAGTGGAAAGTATAATGAATGTAACCTGCATGCCAAACAGATATATATACACGATGATTTTATTATAAAGCTATTAATACACCAATTCTATGTATTTCTCATAGGAAGGGATTAATATGGTGAGGTTGCCTAATGCTTTCATTTCTTTCTTCATCTTTTCTCTTCAAAATCCAAGGCAGAACACATAGTTTCCCCTTCATTCAGAAATACCCCACCAGATTGAACTAATGTTGAATCATCGCATATGTAATATAGGAATTTTATCTCTGGATTTTTCTGTTTATATTCTGTTTTGGTACCAGTATATGTGTTGTATTGTATTGTGTTTTATTTATTTAATTTAAAATTTATTATATTTATTGATAAGGTTGTAAGACTAATAAATAAATAAACAAGCAAATAAATAAATATCTATCACAAATACCTTGTGAAGTAGTGTAGATTTAGCTGTGATTTGATATCCAGGTCTCTAATGCCCATTGGCTTTAACATGTCATTATAACTGCTTAAACGGCATTGTCAGGTGACTGTCTAGCCCAGTAGCTTCCAAGGTGTGGCCCACACCTCACAGGGGGTCCTCAGTTCCCAGAAGCCTAATCCAGTACGTTGGCTGATCAGTGCTTTGTTGTTGTTTTTTGAAATATTTTTATTAGAGTTTAACAAACAATAAGAAAAAAATATTGCAGAGAAAAAGAAAAAAACCAGAAAACAATTACAAACTACATCTTTACAATACTGAAAATAAATATAAAATACAAAGCAATATAACATAATACAATAACATAATAATTCAATTATTTTCAATGCAATCAATATCTTAACCATACTGTTTATATACATATCTAGTGTATACTTTCACATTTTATATCCATTGTCCTCTTCAGCATGGTATTACAACTTTTTTAATAAAAAAAACCCCATAATACATATATCACCCAAGTGCGCTAAGGTCCTTGGGTCTGCCAGCCATCCCTTTTACAACTCAGTCATTCTGCCAAAAATACATTGTATTCGGTGCAGGTTTATCCCCTTTATTTTCCCTCAATTTATAATACAAGAAAGGTTTCCAAATGTTCCAAAATCTATTTTGTTTTATTAAGCCTCTTTTTATGTTCAGTTCCCATGTAAGTTTTTCATTAAGTGCCATATCCCAAACATCGGTATACCATTTGCTAAGTTCTAAGTTCATAGCACCTTTCCAATTTCTGGCCACTTGTTGTCTTGCCAAAGTTAAAAAAATAGATAATAACTCTTGTATATTTTCCTCTAAGTTCAGTTCCTCTAAATCTGTAAATAAAACAATTTTTTTCATTCAGCTTTAAATTGAAGTTTAAAATTTTTGCTATTTCTTGTTCCATTTTATGCCAGAATTTGGAAATAATTTTGCAATCCCACCACATATGTTTGTATGTCCCAATTTCCTGATGACATCTCCAACACTTTTTTGAGTTGCTGCTATCTATTTGATCAGTGCTTTGGGGGATTGACTTAGGCTTCTGGGAACTGAAGTCCAAAACCAAAGGTTGGGAAACCAATGTTTCCCAATCTTTGGTTTTTGGACTTCAGTTCCCAGAGGTCCAGCCAATTAATATTAGCCAACTGATCAATCCACAAGATTTGGTATCTGTTTGCTTTTTACTGCCATCATCTATTTATAGAAAAAAAATCTTGCATCTGTGCCTGGTACTAAGGTGATAAAACCTAGATACTTGGAACTTCTTATCAATACTAAAAATATCCTAGGTGGATATACTGTACCTTGGGACTATTTTCCTTTCTAAATTGATTAATTTTAACTTCATAAAAAACTGACTAACCTGTTGTGCCATCTTTAGTCTTTGTGATTGACATAACCAAACTTCCCTTGAGACAAAATTTGGCATTGGCCTGGGAAATGTCTTTCCACACAAGGCCTGTAGGCAACTCCATAAGATATTTTCCTTTGTGGGGGCCCGAATTTCTTCAAACAGTTGAGAGAAAAAGAAAGAGAACATTGAATCATCAGGTGATGTGAAAAGAAAGGAGAAGAAACAGGTGAGTAAGTAATGGTATGGGCTGAGAGAAAGACCAATGAGGGAGGGAAAAGTGGAGAAAAGAGAAAGAGGAGAAGAAGAAGAGAGAGAGAAAAGAAAGAACAGCAGAGTGAGTGTGGGGAACTGGGATTTCTAAGCCTTGTGAAGCTGGGTTTTTCTGCTAGTTAGGAATAAATCTTAAAACAGCAGAGCTGGAAGGGATATGGATAATTGAATCCAGCTACTGCCAGGGAGGCAGAGCCTTTGTAATGATTCTCAACCTGCACCCCGCAGGCCAGATGCGGCCCACAAAGCCATTTCATATGGCCCCCACCAAGCCCAGAAGTGCCATGTGGCAGAGGAAGGGCAAAATAGCTGTCCGGCCCCTGAAGCTGTCTGAGGGAGCATGACCCGGCCCCCTGCTTAAAAAGGCTGAGAACTTCTGGGTGGAAGATGTCAGCCATATCTGGTGTAATTTGTACGGGAGAATCTCATGTAATGAAAATAATTGGTTTCACAAGGCACTTTGTTATATGATTTTTTGTTGTTGTTGTATGATGCATGCATCGTACAACGAAAATATGGGGAAAATCGTACAACAATAATCTTTATGGGAAAAATTGTACAAAGAAAATATTCGGTGTACGATGCATCCCATAGAGATTTTCATTGTACAATGCAAATATTTTTTTAAAATTCTCTTCGTTGTACAATTTTTTCATTGTATGATGCATTTGTTATACGAGGTTCAACTGGTACTTTTAAGAATGTTTTGGAGATCTTTATCAGTCTGTACTTCTGTTGATGCAGTGGGGACACTGAACTAGATGACTGAAACATTGGCAGGTCAGCAGTTTGAGACCCAAGTGCTGGATGATGGAGTGAGCTCCTGTCTCTGTCCCAGCTCCTGCCAACCTAGCAGTTTGAAAGCAAGAAATTGCAAGTAGATAAATATGTACTGCTTTGGCAGGAAGGTAAACACCATTTTGTGCACTCCGGTGTCTAGTCATGCCTGCCACGTGATCACAGAAACATCTGCAGATGCAGATAGTGCTGGCTTTTTGACAGGGAGGCAGAACAAACACATTGATCTTCACTAAATGGAGATGAGCACCACACCCTAGAGTTGGATACAACTGGCTTTTGAGCAAATGTGACCTTTACCTTTACTCCTGATAAAGAGCTCATGTGTTTCAGGCAAAACACTTTAGATCAGTGATGACAAACATAAGGCCCACGTGCCAGAGGCCTCTGTGGGCACGCGTGCAGTTACCCCAGCACAGAGTTTGGCCCACCCCTCTCCCCAGCAGACCAATGGGAGTGCTTCCTTCCTCCCCAGCACAGAGTTTGCCCCACCCCTCTCCCCAGCAGCCCAATGGGAGTGCTTCCTTCCTCCCCAGCACAGAGTTTACTCGGCCCAGCAGCCCAATGGGAGCACTTCATACCTCCCCACAGCACAAAGTACACCCCGCCCCTCTGCTCAGCCACCCAATAGGGGTGCTTCCTTCTTCCCTTGTTGCTGTGTTGGCACTTTGCGATAAATAAGTGGGTCTTGGATTGCAATTTGGGCACTTGGTCTCTAAAAGGTTCACCATCAATGCTATAGATCAGTGGTGCCTAAACCTTTTGGGCCGTGGGCCAATCATGTAGTTCAGGGAGCCAGTCACTAAGGCCCGGGGGCTGGGTGCGGCCCCCAACGCCAATTCATCCAGCCTGCAAAGCCCTCGACGCTCCTGGAAGTGGAAGTAAAACACGCCCATACAGGCGCGTTTTACTTCCGCTTCTAGGAGCGATGAGGGCTTCGTGGGCTGGATGAATCGGCATCGGGGGCCGCACCTGGCCCCCGGGCCTTAGTTTGGGCACCATTGCTATAGATCCTATTTCTGGCATTGCCATTTAGTATCCAGACAATACTGGCATTGCCATATAGTATCCAGACTGTACAGAGTGAATCCATGGTCTAGAGTAGATTATTCAGAAGAAGGTGGCCATGAGGAAACTTTCTATTTTCTTATGACTCTATGAGACTGTTTGGATTCAGATGAAAACAACTTATAGCCATGGGTATAATCATGATCCTCCCTACCTCAAGCCTGAGGAAGAGTGGTGAGAAAGAAAGTAACTAGGGATGGATGGACGATGAAGACAGTGAGGCTTTGCTGTATATGATTTAGCCACATTGTGTCAATGTTGAATCTGAATCCAGTCGTAGTGTTCAGTGGGACAAAACTTGGAAGACCTACTTTTCACAACTGTAGCTCCATGAATTGCTCAGCCAGCATGATCAGTGAGTAGCAGGCAAGTGATGAGGAAGTCTTCTCTTATCTGTGCTACACTGTGACCTTTACATAGACACATACAGCATGCTTGCTAAAGTCCAAACAGTCTCCGGAACAAGAATCTCAGGCTGATAACTTAATTAAGATGCAAACAAACCATGCTAATTTATAAGAGCCCATGTAACAAATCCCAACAAAATATCATTTTTATATAATTTGGGTTATTTTGGGGAACCATTTTTGCAGGAACTGTGGCAGCTCAAGTGGTTAAGATGCTGAACTTGACGACTGGAATGTTGGCAGGTCAGCAGTTAAAGGCCCAAGTACTGCATGACAGAATGAGCTCCCATCTCTGTCCCAGCTCCTGCCAGCCTAGCAATTCAACAGCAAGAAATTGCAAGTAGATAAATAGGTGCCACTTTGGTGGGAAGGTAAACAGCATTCTATACACTCCGGTGTCTAGTCATGCCTGCCACATGTTCATGGAAACATCTGCAAATGGCTGTAAACAGAGATGAGCACTGAACCCTAGAGTCGGATACAACTGGCTTTCAAACAAGAGCGACCTTTACTGTTATTTGTGCTGTTCTGATTAAATTGTACAAAAAGACATCATTCTCATTTTCAGTCCAGAATATGCCCCATTCTCATAGTTGTGGGGAATAATTTTGTGATTCATGCTTTTGTGCAGAGACAGGTGAGGATTTATATTGCAGGCTAAGATAAACATAACTTGTGAACTGTCAGAACATGATTTCACTGAAGTGAAGTCATATCCCCACCCCCCTTCTCAATCTTCCTCTGGTCTTCTTGGTCTCAGATATAATGGCCTTCAGTATTCTGCTCTTCCATGTATAACATGAAGAAGTGTTTGAAGGAGGAGATAATGTACACTAAAATAGAGGATCAATGACACAATTTAAAAGCCATGTTCTTAATCTTATTTAGTAAAGATTTCAAGCCATGAAAGGAAGTCAGCTTTGCTTTGGACAAGGCTGGCTGAAGACATTTTGCTGCTTCAGTTGAAAGACAATGTGACACCGCCACTAATCATCTTCAGTTCTGTACATAGAAGCTGACTGAAGTAGGTCTATTGGAAAGATGGTGTCCTCTACTACAACTGAGGGCAGCAGGCCAGTTTTTGAGGCTGCAGAACAAGATGTCTGATGCTAGTACCTCTTTGCCATCCATCAGAGAAGGCTGCCTGCCAAAAGGCCAATAGAGTATTCTGCTCTAATATCTTCTGGCTGAAATACCTGTAGTTGGTTCATTCTTCCTAATGGTGCAGCCAGCCGTAACTTTAGGGGCAATAGTCCTAGCATGTTGTTGGGCTATACCAGGGGTGAACAAACTTGGCTCTCCAGATGTT
The DNA here is from genome assembly GCA_030440675.1 of Furcifer pardalis. Classification (NCBI taxonomy): domain Eukaryota; kingdom Metazoa; phylum Chordata; class Lepidosauria; order Squamata; family Chamaeleonidae; genus Furcifer; species Furcifer pardalis. Next base: position 11,202,265 of record CP126896.1, on the reverse strand, counting down.
CTTGGCCTTCAATTCCCAGAAGCCCTGATAAGCAGGTGAACTGACTTGGGCTTCTGGGAACTGAAGTTCAAGAACAGTTGGAGAGCCAAGTTTGCTGACCCCTGGACTATAGAGTGGTATCTCAAGATGCAAAATTAATTCATTCCTTGAGGTTTTTTCGTATCTCAAAAATTCATATCTTGAAATGCGGTTTCCCACAGGAATGCATTGAAAACCAAATAATCCATTCCGGAGTTCAGAAAAAAAGCCAAAAACAGTCTTTTAGCTGCTCCAAGCTCTTTCTAAAGTGGTGAAAACATGCCAAAAAATTCCAAAGTACACTTTAGAAAGAGTTTTGAACAGATAAAGTACTCTTTTTTGGGCTTTTACTGAGCTCTGGAACAGATTATTTTGATTTTCAATGCATATCTGGCACATTTCTGACAGCACCCTCTAGTGGCCAGCTCTGGTAATTGCTGGCTCAGTACCCAACAATCAGCTGTTGAGGGGGAGGGGGAATTTGTGCCACTTCCTGGTTGCGGGGAGAACTTCTGGCAATGCCAAAACACAATGAAAAATTCCAAAAACCAGAGGGCAAATGCTCCAAACACCCTCCTATTGGAAGACCCCAAAAAACTTTTCATATCTCAAAATATCCATATCTTGAAGCATTATTTTCCCCAGGATTTCCTTTTGTATCTCTAGTTTTTTGTAAGTAGTGGTGTTCGTAACTCGAGGTTTTACTGTACAGTACTTTCATGCACCCACTGGTCATTGGCTCTGACAGCTGAGAACTCTGGCAAGTGAAGTCTAACCACATGTGTTTGGCATCATTGCTTAAGAGAGCTGCAAAAGCAAACTGGGGAACATTAAGATGTTCTTTCAGTGGTCATATAAACTCTTCTATTCAAAAAAGTCCCTGGGCAAAATGGGACACAACTGCACATTGCGGTCAAGTTTTTTCTTCTAACCATTTAGAATCATGGCTGAGGTTCAGTGCAGGTTACTAAATAGCTACAATGCCCATTTATCTGAGAAGTACATTTTATTGTACAGGAAGAATGGCTTGATTAACAGGGCCTTGTGCTTGCCAGCAGGAAACCTGTCAGACTGCACAACATGATGCAGCACTCAGTGACAAGGTTTTCTTTAATGTGAAATATTTAATGAATGTGAACAAATATTAGGAATCAGGCACAGTTCCTATGGTGCAGGTAATTAGCCACAGGATTTTGCTTCAGAACTCCCCATGATTTCATATAGGAGAAGAAGGTAATTATAGGCCTACCCCTGGCTTGGGTGTGGATTGAGAGACAAAGGTTCTTTCCCCCCTGACTCTTTCATTTAAAGGATTAATCCCAGTAATTCTACAATTCAAAAGACAACTCAGGAATCAGGACTGAGACACTTGGGGGAAAACAGCTAAAATGTTTCATGTATGAATAATTGGTATTACCCAGTGATGGTATGTTCCCGGTTTGCACCGGTTTGCTCGAACCGGTAGCAACATTCCTGGGTGGTTCGCTGAATCAGTAGCAACCACCCATGATTTTTTTTGAGGTGTCCAGTTCAGACACCTCACCGGGATTTTTTTTTAAATTTGAAGCCAAAATGGCTCCCGGGTACTGCGCATGAGTCAAACCTTCATTTGACACATGCGCAGTTCTATTTTTTTACTGCGCATGCATCAAATAAAAGTTTGACGCATGTACAGTTCCCGGCAGCCATTTTGGCTGCTGGGAAAGGAAGGGCGCAGGGAGTGCCTGAAGAAGTGGTGGCAGCCTTTCCATGCAAGGCCCCACCGCCCCACCAGGATGCTGCGCAATTGCGGCAGTTTGCCGCCACGCCACCGCCTCTGCTGCTTCCAACTTAGGGTAAGTGAGGGGTTTGTGTTTGGGGTGGGTGGGTGGGTTTATTTGTGTTTGGGGTGGGTGGGTTGGTGTTTGGGTGGGTGGATGTATTTTTATTTAATTTTATTTAATTAATTAATTTTATTTACAGGTTTGTGCTGTGGTTTTTGGTTGTTTGGGTGGGTTTAGGGGTGTGTGTGTGTGTTTATTTTAATTAATTTAATTAATTTTAATTGAATTTTTAATTTTTTAAAAATAAATTGGCCCTGCCCACAACATCATGACGTCATGACATCGGGTCCACCCACAACGTCATGATGTTGGCTCCACCCACACTGTGATGATGTCACGGTGTGGTAGGAAGAATTTTGACATCCCATCACTGGTATTACCCGATATCGAGCTTCTTGAAGCTAGTGCAAATTACACTCCCTGCCACTCTGCTGCATAGACATACTCTGTGCTCCATTAGATTTCACTTATTTTGTATCCCTGAGCTTTCCCTCAACTACCTGATTTTTGGGCTTAAAAAAAAAAGTCAGGGATGCCACTCCTGGAAACCTCCAGGAAGATGCATCACTTTTCAAACAGATCATGGAGCACTCTGTATTATTTAACACCTCCCTGCTACCCTCACTGCCCTATTTACCAGTTTCAGAATAGAAACGGAAGTTTAATCACTTCCAGTCTGTTTTGGGAGGGAAAGCTTGTCCTCAGTAGAATCTGAAGGTAGAAACTCTTCCTACAAACACATCAGCATTCCCACCACTGTCCTAGCTGTATCAGTTAGCATGGGAATGGGCAAAATGCACCTCTCCAGTGATTGTTGGGCTCAGTTACCATCAGTCCCAGCCTACCCATTGTGGACAATAGCAAGGGATGGTGGAAGCCACGCTCCAGCAAATCTAGAGGGTTGCAATCTGGCCTTATAATGCAGGGATTCTCAACCTGCAGCCTGTGGGCCAAATGCATCTCACAGTGCCATTTCATATGGTCCCCCCCCCTGCCTCCACCACACCAGGAAGTACCATGTGGTGGAGGAAGGACAAAATGGCCATCCAGCCCCTGAAGCTGTCTGAGGGAGTGTGACCCGGCCCCTGGCTTTAAAAAGTTGAGAACTCCTGGTCTAATGTGAACCTTCCCAATACACAGTAAAACCCCAAATTACAAATGTCCCAAATTACATAAAATCCGACTTACATAATGATTTTGTGCTAAAACCATGTCCCTATTTACATAAATGTCCCAATTTACATAAATTTATGTAACACAATTTCCTATGGGTTTGCTTTGAGTTACATAAAACATAATTTTTCCTATGGGTTTGCTTCAAGTTACATTTTAAAAAAATGATTGAAGCAAAAGCCTACAGAATGGACTTTTTGCAAAAGTAGGGGTTTACTGTGTACTGTATCTATGTTTAATGTTTCCTTAATTAAAAGATGGTGTGGGGAGGGGAGAACGCCACTTCATTTAACCTTTGTGCACATTTTGGAAGGGTCTGCTTTTGTACTAACATACGTGCATTGACTGATTGCTGTCAGGGACTCTGACAGCATACATTCAGCTCAGTACACAGATGAACAGGTAACAGGGAAGACTGGTGGCAGAGTGGCAAAAAGGTCTAGCAGTGCTGGGGAAACCAGAAGATGGTGCTACTGCACCACAAGATGAAGGTGGTGACAGTGGGGGTTTGAGGCCTTGGGCTCCCTGCAGTAAAGGAAGTTGCATTTCAAATGAACAATGAAAAGAATTATAGATGGCTATATGAAGGCTCGGCTGGGAAGAAGAGAAAGCCATTGTGTCAGTCAGCAACTGGCTCTGTGTAGATGACCTTGGGAACCCAGAGATACAGGACAAGAACAAAGATGAGGTTGGGTGGGGAGGAGGGAGAGGCAAGAAAAATAATTTTAAAAAATACTCATTCCTGCCTACCTCTATATTGTAATAACTCTACCACACAATTCATTGACAATAATGCAGCCAGATAGCTTAGTGCATGAAAGCTCCTGGCTTAATGCACACCGAGGAGTCTGTGAAATCATCCATGCTTTTAATTGGGTTTATTATCTCTCCCCCTCTTCTCTTAACACCCAGGAGAAAACACACAGACCATTTTCTTGGGTCTTCCCTAAGAGGTTTTTAAATCCTCAGGGCAATGTGGCAATTGTACCAGGGGATTAACTAGAAAAACAAATGAAAGCAGCAGGTTTTCTTTCCTAGAGTCAGTGGGGTTTTTTTATTTTAAAAAAATACCAGTTAGTCTTTCCAGGCAGAGGAGGTGTTTTTAAGAGTTTGTGAGCCTCAACTTAATTGATTGCCTGTTAGAGTTTTCCCTCTGAGTAGGAAAACCCAATGAACAAAGAAATCTTGTACACAGAGCACAAAGTAGACATGCGTGGAATTGTTTTACAAAGGCAGCATGGATCAGCAAGTTAGTATGCTTGGCTGGGAATGGAGAGTTTTAAGTTCATATGTCCATTAGAATCACTTTCCCAGGGTAGCTGTAAGAACTAAGTGGTGAGGAGAAAAGCCGTGTTTGTTGGACTGAGCTCATTGTAGCAAGCATGGAATATAAATGTTGCAAATTAAGAACCATGATTATAATTGTGCTTAAGAATCTACTGTACAACTTGTCTTGGCAGAGCTGACCCTTCTTGGAGAGGGGAAAGTGTAGGGTTTGGGATTGTATACAATCCTTTTGCATCCTCTGCTCTGCAACTCCCCTGGTATCTCCACCCCAGAAATTCTCCCCAAACAAACATCTTGTATTTCCTTATCCGGAGGCCTCCTGGAAGTACAGTTCTTTTTTTTTTTAAATGCCACAGAGCCATCCACTTTGCTGTTTGGTCCACGCAGGAGGAAAAGAAAAATACTTCTACAATATCCTGGGGGAGAGTCTTGGCAACGGCAATTGTACCCACGCCCTGCCCAACCTGGTGTTATCTATAACAAGAGTTGGTTAGCATATCAGAGAATAAACGAAACAACAACAACGTTGTAGCACCTTGAAGACACGGAATGCTGTTTACCTTCCCACCAAAGCGGTACTATTTATCTACTTGCAATTTCTTGCTTTCTAACTGCTAGGTTGGCAAGAGCTGGGGCAGAGACAAGATGGATCTCCACAATTGGGGGTTGCTGGGGAAAGTAGGGGATGTTTTTAGGGGCTTCCCTTTTCTCTCCTGCATCTCAAGAACTCCCTCTCTTCTCCACCCCAGCCTCTAATCAGCTGAGTTCAATCGATTGAGCTGTGGAGGTGCAGGATAAAAAAAGGGGGTAAATCCTTTAAGAACATCCCCTTTTCTCCATCTCAGACCCTCATCAGCTGGTGGGATTGATTGAGCGGGGTGGGGGTGGGGGGTGATCATGTCTGGCATTTTTTTGGATTTTTATAAATTATTATTATTTTTGGTCCAGTTAGGACTGTTTTTTATTTTTCAATGCATTCCTATGGGACAAAGTGCTTTGGTTCTACCTACCAAGAAAGAGTGACAGATATCATTGACTTTACTAATCAAAGAGGCTTGTGGCTATGACCCTCTTGAGTTGTTGCTTCATTACACTACTGATCTACTTCAACTGCAATGAACTTCATTGGGCATCCAAAATTCTATCATCATCATCATCATCATCATCATCATCATCATCATCATCATCATCATCATCATCATCTTTGGATTTGTATGCCACCCACTCAACAACATGACTCCGGGCGGCTCACAAAACAATACAGCATCTAATACACATTATACATATCATATCAGGAAATATACATCATCTTCTTTCTCTTGCTGGTCCTTTGATGTCTTTCTCAACACTCAGGCCACAAACTACACCACAGAGCCTGGTTTGCCTAGAGGGTCGGAGCAAATCTAGGAGCAAGAGCTGGCAAATCTTGGAGCAAGATTACTAGAGAAACAAAGTTTTTCATTGGCCTGCTTTCTGGACACCATCTTACAGTGTTGTAAACATCCAGCACACTCTTTCCTTTCACTAAACAAACCTATTATGGGAGTTTTCTTATGCACATTCAGAGGCACACTTTTGTGTGAGCCCGTCCTTTGACCGATAATACTTTCTCTCCCTTCATCTTCTCCCAGGACATAACAGGACCATTATGGTCTATTTGAGGATGCCAGAGGAAAATTTCACCTTTCAAAACACCTTGTTCATTGCTAGTTCAAAAGGATCATTTGCTGAACTGCGTTAAATAATTCTCTCCAGTGTATGTGATGATTAGAAGGGAATTTGGTTTATATGTAGGCATAATGGCAGCATAACTTAATATTTTGTAAAATTTCAAAGGACTATTAAGCCATGTACAGACGTATACCATTACAATAACCAATTGAAAGAAATAGAGAAGGAAAAATATAAAAGAAAAAAAGGGGGGGAGAGGTTTTTTTTTTTTTTTGGAAGATCCAGGAAATCTAAGAGAAATTTAAACCTACATTGGGAGTGTTGAATGACCAACAGGTATTCACACTGTCTGAACAGGATAAAATAAGGAGGTGAAAACAATATATTGAAGACTGAAAGAAAAGAGATAACAGGATGACAGACTCTGATAAACTTGAAACATAGACTAACACGGCTACCACTTCAAAAATTCCTTTGAATAAGAATCCTATAATGAAGAACCTGATGTTTTAGAAAGTAAAATGAAAGCTGATCTCAAAGCACCTGGAAGAAATAAATAACCGGGAGTAGATGAGATACTGACAGAACTTTACAGAGACTGAATCGATGAAAATCATAACATGAATATGCCAGTGAATAAAGAAAACAAAATACTGGCCTAAGACTAGAAATATTTAATATGCATTCCAATCCTTAAGAAAGGAGTCACTGAAGAATGCAGTAACTATAGGATCAGTTCTTCAGTTTCCCGTGCAGACAAAGTAATGCTGAAACTGTTGCAACAAAGGCTTTTTACCATCTATGGAGTTATAAATGCCTGAAAAGGAAAAGACACTCTCGATCATGTTGCAAATATATGTTGGCTACTGGAATATATGAATGAATTTCAAAAGAAGATCAGGCAACGCTTTATAGCAGGGGTTCCGAACCTACAGCCTGTAGGCTGGCTCTGGCCTGTGGCACCATTCAATCTGGCCCATCACCACCACTGCCGCACCCACACATGCATAAATGCATGCATGGCCGTCATAAATGTGGAAGTGAATACATTTATGACAGCTGTAAATGTGCCCGCTTCTGCTTCTGGGCGGTATGGTCTGGCCCACTCAGCTGTTTAGGGGGCATGGTGAGGCCCATGGCACAAAAAGGTTGGCTGCCCCTGCTTTATAGGCTACAGTGAAGTCTTTATGCATCAATAACAACTATGGAGCATTCTAAAAGAAGTGGATGTACTGCAACCACAACTATACTGATGCATAATCCATATTTATTTATTTATTTATTTTTATTTATTCATATTTATATTGCCACCCACTCGCCGAGGCGACTCAGGGCAGCTTACAGTCAAAACAGCAACAGTACAGCAAAAATTATAAAATACAACCTCACAAAAAACAAAAAACAAAGCAGAACACAGACTAACTCCCCTCTGGCCATTGTTGTGGGCCCAGAGGAGGGGGTGATGTTCTCAGCCGCCTGCTAGGCCATGGTATCTTCTCCCTCAGGCCGTTGTTGTGGGCCCAGAGGAGGGGGCGATAGGAAACTACTGTTTAGACAGAATATGGAAAAACAATGGTTTCCTATAGGCACAAATGTGAGTCAGGGATGCATTTTATCTCCCTGTCTGTTCAATCTGTATGCAAAACATGTATGCAAAACAAGCTATCTTAGATTCAGGCAAAAGAAGAAAAATGGTGGAAGAGACATTGATAATGTGTAATATATGCAGATGACATCATATTATTGACAAAACATAGGAATGACTTGATTTATGATGAAGGTGAAATAAGTAAGTGCAAAAGTTAGATTTCAGCTGAATTTTAAGGAGTCAAATATCATGACAACAAAAGAACTAAGGAACTTTAGTGTGGACAATGAAGACATTGAAATTGTTAAGGATTTTGTGCACCCTGCTTGAGTCCTTAAGTCAAATGGAGACTGCAGCCAAGAAATTCAAAGAAGACTGAGACTCAAAAGGCCAGCAATAAACGATAATCAACAGTAAGGATATGCTGTTAGAGACCAACGCCAAGACAATCCATATTACTGCAGTTCCTATCACGACATACAGATGTGAACACTGGATAATAAAAAAGCCAAGAAAAAAATTAATTCACCTGAAATATGGCATTTGAAAAGAGCTTTGCAGATACAGTATGTTCAGCTACCAGAAAGGCAACTAAATGAAAACTAGATCAAATCAAGCCTGAATTCTCTCCAGAAGCAAAAATGAACAAACTGAAGCTATTACATCAACAGAAATTAAGGCTCACTGTAAAAGAAGATACAGTGGAACCTCATACAACAATCACCCTGTATAGCAATGAAATTGCATTAACAATTAGGTTTTGGGGAAATTTGGTATCCCGCATAACAATTTTCCCTATGAAAAAAAATTGCACAACAATTTTTCAACAGGAAAAACCACTTAGTGAAAAAATTATTGTACAATGTATCCCATAGGGAAAATCACTATATGAAGCATGCATCGTATAGCAATTGTTTTATACAACAAAGAGCCCCATGGAACTTATTTAAATTGTTGTATGAGGTACCACTGTAATAAAGTTAAAGGCTGCAGGAAAAAAAGACTTAATAATGAGATGGATTAACTCCATATAGGACGCCATTACCTTGAGTTTGTAGGAGCTGAGCAGGGTTGTTAATGGTAGGGCATTTTGGAGGTTAGTCGTTGTAGTGAATTAAAATAGGGGCTTTTGCTTTTAATGAGTAAAGTAGTTTCTTTGAGTTCTTAATTCCCTGGGAAGAGCTAGAGAAGTCTGGGAAATGGCCTTCAAGGCAGATGTTAGTTAGTTTACTTTTGGATGTAGTCATAACAGGCTGAAAACTGTGTGAATGGAACTAAGGTGATGGACATTGTATGCTGTGCTTTAATTGGTTAAAATCCAGGAAGAGGAGGGATGAATGAAAAAAGTTGGGTGTTGTTATATTGGAATGTGAAAGAGAAATGCCATGCTTGCCATTGTGATGTCTCTGATCACCATGATGCTGAACAAAAAATAGTGTTCTTGTGAGTAAACAATAGCAACAGGTAGTAAAATGTGTTAGCTGGCTAGGCCAGGCCAGAGAAATATAGCTAGATATGCTTTTCTTGTTTTATTTTGGGAAAGGCACTCTGGTGTCAAGGCATGCCTGCCATATGTCCATGGAAACATCTGCAGATGCAGACAGTGCTGGCTCCTTAACAGTAAACAGAGATGAGCAATGAACCCTAGAATAGTATATGACTGGCTTTCAAGCAACCCTGCTCAGCTCCTACAAACTCATTTAAACTTTTTAATTTTCCTTTTTTCTGTTTTGTACCTGATCCTAAAGGGACTGCGGTGGCTCAAGCAGTTAAGATGCTGAACCTGATGACTAGCAGATTGGCAGTTCAGGAGTTCAAGACCTGAGCACTACACGAGGGACTGAGCTCTTGTCTCTGTCCCAGCTCCTGCCAACTTACCAGTTAGAAAGCAGGAAATTGCAAGTAGATAAATAGTACCGCTTTGGTGGGAAGGTAAACAGCATTCTGTGCTTGCATGCCATATGTCCATGCCATATAGGCATGCCTGCCATATGTCCATGGAAACGTCTGCAGACACAGATAGCACCGGCAATTTGGCTATAAACAGAGATGAGAACTGACCCCTAGAGTTGGATATGACTGAATTTCGAGCAAGGGTGACTGTATCTTTTTTCCATCTAAATAAACCTGATTGGTAAAAGAAGACGAGTACTTATTCATAGAGCTTAAGCTGGTGGGAGAAATCCAGTTTCTTTATTTCTTTATTGGCAATGCTACAATTAAGCTAATTCACACTGCATATCCTACTTGATCTGGCTGGTTTGGAAGCAGAAACAATCAGTGATTGAAACCTGTCATAGATTTCTCTAGCTTGGAGCAGGACCCCTGGTACTCTGCAGCAGCACAAAGGTTTTTGTGGACTTCTGGAAGGGGTACTGGTCTCTGGATGGTGGAATTAGTCCTATGATACTGGGATAGTTGAGGTGTATTATGCTTTCATTCATTTCTTGTTAATGTGCCATCAACCTGGCTCTGTGTGATATTTGTTTTTGGTCATAGAACACACATGTGTCATGAGCTGAAGTCTAGCGGCCTAACTGCAGGAGAAGTAGAAAGTTCTAGAAAATGTGTGCACCCTACACTGTGCTACAGATATGCAGAGTTTAAAATAAAAAGGCTTCATTGTTCTTTAAGACAGTGGAGATGTGCATTGCAAATTCTTTTCCTTCCCTCCCCTACAAATTAAGGACAGATGAACCATCCTCATCATCAAAGGAGAGGAAAGGAGGATAACAATAGATTTTCTGTCTGCAAATCAAAGGTCAAAGCTGAAGGTGAAGAAAATGTTGGAAGGCTGAGGGTAAAGCTTTGAAGTGACTCCCACTGATATGAGCTACAATGCTATACAGTGAGTAGTGGCATACATCTAAATCAACACCACTCAAAACCCTGAATACAGTTGTACCTCGCTTAAAGAGCATAATGCGTTCCACAGGATTGCTCTTTAAGCGAAACACCATTGTAAATGACCAATTGTGTGTGTGGGGGGATTGTGAACTCCGATTTATTTGTTAAGCGAGTTTTTGGTTGGTTTTATTTGTTAAGCGAAGCGAACTTTCAGAGAAAATTTTGCTCTTTAAGTGAGTTACTCTTTAAGCGAGGCACTCTTTATGCGAGGTTTGACTGTATATATTTTAAAGGAATAACAACCATAGTCTGATAAACACCAGGATATATAGAAGCCAACAGGGTCATGTGCTGCATGAGGCAGCTAAACATTGCAGTAACCTTTGTGTGTGACACCTCAGACATATGTTTTTGTTTATGATATCTCAGCTGTTCACTTGCTCCCTGGTAATAATACCTTTAGGCTCTGCATGACTCCTACTTTACTTGGTCAGGATTCCACCCTAAAGGCAAAAGTCTCCCTTGCTCAAAAGCCAGTCGTGTCCAACACTAGGGGTTGGTGCTCATCTCCATTTACAGCCAAGGAGCCAGTGTTGTCCATGTCTGCAGATGTTTCTGTGGTCATGTGGCAGGAATGACTAGATGTTGGAGCACACAGAACTTTGTTATCTTTCCTGCCAAAGTGGTACCTATTTATCTACTTGCAATTTCTTGCTATAGAACTGCTAGGTTGGCAGGAACTGGGACAGATGATGGGAGCTCACTCGATCACACAACACTTGGGTATCAAACTGTTGACCTGCCAACCTTCTGGTTGTCAAGTACAGTGTCTTAACCAATATGCAACTATAGTCCCTGGATTCCACCATACTTACAAACAAATGAGAGCTATGACATTATTGTAGTGCCTGTACAGTATATCCTCACCTTCTAGCCATTTTCCAGGGTTCTTAGCAGGCATGTCTTCCTCTAGTCCTCTTTTTTAGTACTAAAAGTTGTGAAAGACTCAAAATGTCCTATTTCTTTCTCCCATTTCACTCTCCCATTGTTCAAGATCCTGACAGTGGAATAATTTTCTGATAGTCAAGAAATCAGCAATTAAGCAGGTTTTGCTCTAAATGATGTTTCTCCAGTCCTCAATATTCATTTGAGCGTATCAAAGTCCTCCTGTTGAGGACTAACCAGCATTTAATTCCCTTGGAAAATGTCCAGCATGTCAGATGTTGTTGTAATTATTGGTATGTAGCAGAGTGGCCAGGAGGACATGCAGCAGAAGGTGTGGGTTTTCTGGTCAACAAAGCAAACAGAAGCTTTGTGCAAAAAGGTTACTTTACTTAAGGTGCAAATGGAAGGCTTCAAATATATACAAGATAACAGTAACATAAACAAGATAACTCTATGTAGCACACAGTTCACTGTGGCATTCAGTAAAAGAAACACAAGGTTGTAACTTACAAGTTAAGTTGCTCAGCTAAAAAAGGCAGTCTTTGGCTGAGCAGTTGCAAAGTCCGTCAGTATGCTGGTCAAGTGATGAATCAACATACAGTCAAACCTCGCATAAAGAGCGTCTCGCTTAAAGAGTAACTCACTTAAAGAGCAGAATTTTCTCTGAATGTTCGCTTCGCTTAACAAATAAAACCAACCAAAAACTCGCTTAACAAATAAATTGGGGTTTGCAATCCCCCCCACACACAATTGGTCACTTTCAATGGTGTTTCGCTTAAAGAGCAAACTTGCTTAAAGAGCAATCGTGTGGAACGCATTGTGCTCATTAAGCAAGGTACAACTGTACACAGTTACAAAGCAGCTTCAAAGTCTTGGCAGATCAAGCAGATAGCTTTGCTCTGTTGAATTTCTTATCACACAAGCAGTTTCTTGTGGAGAAGTCCCAGAGGGCATCAAGGTAGCATTCAGAGCATAGTCCTCAGCAGGGACACAGACAGTGAACACACAAGCTCCAATGAGCACACAGGGTATGATGAGCACATTGGCTGAAGGTGTGTGAACAAATGCCTGACTTTATACACAGGACCTTGGGTTGCAAGGTGATTGGGCAACACCTGTGTTTCCCAGTCAAAAACCTTTAAAGTGACAGTACAGTATTTCAGCAAAGTACAATATGCTATACTGTACAACTTAGTTAGGGCAAATACTTACTCCCTAACAGTATTATAACTCTCGTCATTCCTAACTGGCATAGTTAATGGTGGAACATCACAGGAGTTAGAGTCCAACGAATTTAGGACAGTTAAACATTCCCCATCCCTGTAACAAATGGAATGATGCTTTGTACAAGAAATACTCATAGAGAAGGTGAAGGTGTCTAGATTAATTGTTTGAATATGGCTGAGTGTAATCTTCTTAGATCATGAACATATTATCTGTCACTAGGGAATAATCTTAATAATAACTGCAGGTCTGGCAGGAACCCTATGAATCACTACACCCAGCCTGTCAGGAGGCCCAGTGGGAAATCAAAGTCCCAACCCTCTGGCTCCATAGCCACATCCTTAAACCAATGAGCTATCCATCACTTTGCTTAATGTAACAGTTTATTTTCTTTCTGTTTTTACTACAGCTTTGTTATTTTATTTAGCTTGTAAAAGATGTTTAGCCAGATGGGCTCCCCCTCCTCTTTCATTACAAACTTGTGAAAAGCATTGGATGAAGCCACATTTGTTTTAGCTATGTGTGAAAACAAAATCTGACTGAGTTTTGTAACACAAACAAGTGTGGTCCTCACAAACACAGTCGTACAGGAGACCGACCAAACTACAGTCAAACCTCACATAAAGAGCGCTTCGCTTAAAGAGTAACTCACTTAAAGAGCAGAATTTTCTCTGAATGTTCGCTTCGCTTAACAAATAAAACCAACCAAAAACTTGCTTAACAAATAAATCGGGGTTTGCAATCCCCCCCACAATTGGTCACTTACAATGGTGTTTCGCTTAAAGAGTAAACTCACTTAAAGAGCAATCCTGTGGAACGCATTATGCTCTTTAAGCGAGGTACAACTACTTTTCAAAGCAGTGCTGTTTTTCTTTCACAGTGTGATAAAGAACAATACTACAGTTGTAGTTAAAATTCAATCAGTGCAATACTCTCTATAGCCATTGTATTAAATCTGATTAGCACTCAGCTAGGCCTGAAACCCTAGAAAGTAACAAACATGCCTTGTGGTTGGTCACTGGCTGTGGGGAAGGATAAAATGGGGTGCACATAGAGCAGGGGTGCCCAAATGTTTTGAGCCATGGGGTGGTCATGTGGTTCAGGGAGCTGGTCACTATGGCCTGGGGCCGGATCTGGCCCCTGACGCCAATTCATCTGGCCCCATATTGGCATGTTTTACTTCCACTTCCAGGATTGAGGAGGCCTTTGCAGGCTGGATGAGTTGGCACTGGGGCCGGATCCAACCACCCTGCCATAGTTTGGGCATCCCTGACATAGAGCATGTCTTGATTGGGGAATTTGGGTTGCACTGAGAAGTTTCTTATTTTTATTTATTTATAATTTAAATTTATATAGCCGCCCACTCGCCACTTCATGGAGACTCAGGGCGGCTTACAGAGTTGTGGTAATACAGTATCAAAGAAATAACCATTATTGAAGTCAATTTTATCTCCCACTAAGGATCACTGGAGTGATCTTACTGTTCTCACTGTAGATGCCCGTTTTTCTTAGCATATCTTCAGACTGCTACACCTTTGCTTCATTAAATTCCCCTTCCTGCCTCCTTCCCCCTTCTTTTTATTTATTTATAAAAATAATATAAAGTGAACATAGTAATCAATAAAAAAATAAATGAATAATAACAACAATTACATTAACGACATTATATATACATGACGGTGAATCTTTTAGAGACTGAGTGCCCAAGGAAGAGGAGAGACCATTGGGAAGACATCACTGAAGATCCGTGGAAAAATCTTTCCATGGCTTTGGGATGTACTTCGGGTATCTTTCTCACAATGGATTGAACACATGAAAGATAGAATCCTCCAACTCGCTCTGCAAGGAAAGCTCCCTGGGAAGAGAGGCCCTGGACGTAGATGGACTTCATGGCTGAAGAACCTGAGAGACTGGTGTGGAATGTCCTCAGAAGAACTGTTCCAAGGAGTTAAAAACAGGAAGGCTATTGCTATGATTTTAGCCAATATCCAGAATGAATATGGCACCTGAAGAAGATCTTTCCCCTATCCTATATATTAGAAACTTTGTCTAACCAATCTCTTAGTCTTGCTATCCCAATTCTATATAATTCCTTTATTACATCTTTCTTGAGATTATCTGGGAATCTCTCCAATTCCCTTATTTGAATTAATGGAGAGATTCCTGGACTAAAATTTTTTAAATTCTATGCCAACTTTCTAAAGTAGACTTACAAAAAGAATTTTGAATCCCTTTTATTACACTAATATCCATTTTAAAAAACCAGTCCTTATAATCACCAACCAGATCTAAAGATTCAACATCTCTCCATATTAACTCTTTCCCCATTATATTATTAATAATCATTTTGATCTGGTTGGCCATATTATAGCTTCTTAAATTTGGGATGCCCTTCCTTCTGAGATTTATACAATATTTTTAAATTTTATTCTAGCCTTTTCTTCTCCAGTACAAAATTAGTTATATTTTGCCATTTCTTTAACTCAGGAGGTCTCAACCTTTTAAAGCCAGGGGCTGGGTCATGCTCCCTCATGGCACTTCCTGGTGTGGGGGAGGCGGTGGGGAGACCACATGAAATAGTGCCATGGGACGCATCTGGCCCATGGGCCAGAGGTTGAGAACCCCTGCTTTAGCTTTTCCTCTGTTGGTTTTATTGGTAACATCCCATACAAAAAGTTTATTTTTGGTTATATCTTCATTTTACAAACTGCAGCCCTCCCAAACCAAGATAATTGTACAGTATCTTTTTATACTTCTCCACCAAACTCTTGAGCAATTCTTTCAGTTTATCCAAATGCAATATTTTTAAATCCTGTAATTATTTGTAATATATATTTCCAAATATTTAAAAGATGATTTTACTTCCATCACAAACCTCTTTTCTGTATTTGGAGGTGTTCCCCTTCCACTCTCCTTAGCACCTCTGGTGGAATTTTCCATGAGAGACCTTTTAATATGCTCAAAGCTAGATTTGTACAGTCAAACCTTGCATAAAGACCGTCTCGCTTAAAGAGTAACTCGCTTAAAGAGCAGAATTTTCTCTGAATGTTCGCTTTGCTTAACAAAAAAAAAAAAAAAAAAAAAAAAAAAAAAAAAAACCCAACCAAAAACTCACTTAACAAATAAATCAGGGTTCACAATCCCCCCCACAATTGGTCATTTACAACGGTGTTTCACTTAAAGAGCAAACTCGCTTAAAGAGCAGTCCTGTGGAACGCATTATGCTCTTTAAGCGAGGTACAACTGTATGTCTTTTTGAGAGGAAAGGTGGGGGGTGGAGATGAAGTTAAATTTCTGCTTCTGTTCATTATGTTCATGTGTTCTTCCTCTTGGGATTTTTCTCTAGCTGCAGAGTGTGTGTGTGTGTGTGTGTGTGTGTGTGTGTGTGTGTGTGTGTGTGTGTGTGTGTGTGTCAGACAGAGAGAAAAAGAGAAAGAAAAAGAATGAGAGAGAGGAAATTTATGCCTGTTGACATATAATGTGAAACAGGAGGATGTTTCTGCCACTTTTCAGCTTGCAATCCCCCCCCCCTTCGCAAGTAATGCTTGCCTGGTTTACTCCCGAGTGAGATTTAACCAGTTTACCCACCAGTAAGAAGGCAGGAGTGGTTGTCATTCAGCGGGACATGACAGCTCTCCTTTTTGTGTGTGTCAAATAAAATGTGAGAGGCTGATAAAATCTTGTGGGAGATGATGCTTCGATCTGCCACATCAAACTAGACGTGTGAAGTACAGATCAACTCAGTAACCAAGTAAGTAACCAAATAAAATAGGTGACATAGCAAAATGGCGAGGCATCTGCCTAGGATGGCACACCTAAAACTCTGCTGTGTCAGTAAAGGAACTAATTAAAATTTAGATTAAATGAAAGTATAGGCAGGGGTCTCTCCATCTTTCATTTTAACGTTGCAATGGATGGCAAACACCACAGCATTATCACCTCTGATAATGTTACACACAGCTTCAGTTGGGTGTGAGCTAGCATAGCCACATGTGCTATGCTGTGGGATGATTAGAACAATCTAATCAAGCAACAGGATTCCAAAGCGACCCAGGTTTGATCGCTCCTGGTGCTACCTCAATCTAACTATTGGTGTTATATGCTCTGTACATAAAACTGACACTGGCTCTGGGCCAGAACATGACAATAAGACTCTCTTAAAAGTTCTGTGTGATCCAGAATATGGCAATGTTACTCTTTAGGACTCTGACTCTCAGAAACTTGCAACCACCAGGATTTGCAGATTCTGCAGGTTGTGATTAAAAACCCACATGTGCATGTGCCCACACAACATTTCCTAGTTCCACTGTGAGCCTTACCTCGGATGGTGCATTCAGAAAGTGAGAAAGAACATTTATTTGCCATGAAGAGAAGAGAGTTTAGCTGCAGGTGTAGGAAAGAGGCTTAGCTAATAATCTCCCAACACAAATCTCAAAGACCAAACTCTTATGTCCCATTTACTAATGTCCCCAGAGCGACTCCAATTCCCTTTTCCAACTCCAGAGTACTCAGAATCTGTGTAGTTAGATTCCTTTGGCTAAAGATTATTTTTGTAACTTTAAAACTTGCATTTCAGTTGGACTGGAAACCAGCTATAGGGTGGGAAACTGGGTATCTGAAAGATTCCTAATACTGTCCACCTTACTTCTTACCTTTACAATATTTTTAATTTCCTATCTGCAAATCCATTGAAAATGCAAACAGAACATAATTGTGGCATTCTTACTACTCTTAGAAACATAAATATCCTTAGACTGGAATCCTCTAGTGCTGGTTTAGGATGGTGGCAGTTATTGTCTAACACACCTCATGAAGACATCAGGTTGGAGAAAGTTGAATATTTCTCCCTTCTCTTTAAATCAGTCAGTTTCTGAATGTGTAGCCCAAGGGTACCCAAACTTTTTGGGCCACGGGCAGGTTACATGGTTCAGTGGGCTGGTCACGTGGTTCCTCCCACCAGAAGGGCAGCATTTACAACAGCCACAACAGTGTTCAGTGCATGCATGGACATCAGTGGTGGGATGTCAAAAATTTTACTACCCTACTGTGACATCATCACAGTGTGGGCGGAGCTAACATCATGACATCATGATGTTGTGGGCAGGGCCAAAGAAAAAATAAAAATAAAATAAAAATAAGCATGCGCTTGCGCACACCCACCCACCCACCCATAAATTAAATAAACAAATAAATAAATTAATAAATAAAATTACATTAAAATACACCCACCCCAAACATAAATCAACCCACCCACCCCAAACACAAACCTGTTAGTATAAGTGCCTGGGCAGCACCATGTTGCAAGATGGATATGGTCATCATACCAGTTCTCTAGGATAATATGCCTTATTGTAGATGTAAAACAGCTGTACCTCCTTAAGGGTTCTCCAATTAGAACAGCAGTTGGAACAGCACAGGTGTAGCTTATTGATGAGGTAACTCCAAGACTTTGCTTAAAAACCCCAGGCCTGTGGTAGGAACTGTGGTAGTATGTCAATATAGGTAAAGGTATTAAATACACATTAAAATACATACAGACACACCACATCCAAAGGTGAGTCACTTACCCTGGGGAGCAGGCTATAGGGAGCTTCAGGCTAGCAGCTTCTCTTCCTCCTCCCCACTTCGGAGGACAGCAAGGAGGCCGTGCATACGCGCCAAGCACTGTAGGCATGCATGCACACCAAGTGCTTGGCACGCATGCGCTGTGGGGGAACCAGTGAGAAGGTAAGCCCCGAAGGTGGTTCCCCCCAAAAGCTGCTACCAGTTCTCCGGGACACTGGGAAAAGTTACTACTGGTTCTGGCGAACTGGTGCGAACCTGTTACATCCAATCACTGATGGAGATGTTTTACTTCTGCTTCCAGGAGCGGTGAGGGCAGTGTGGGCCAGATGACTTGGCATCAGGGGCCAAATCTAGCCCATGGGCCATAGTTTGGCCACCTATGGAGTAGCCAGTCAAATGGCATTGCAGCAAATTAAGGAATAATAATCAGAAGATGAACAATTAGTGGAAGAACCAAGGAAAGAGCAGCCAAAAGCCTGGCTTCTTGTTCTGAGGATGCAAGCCAAACTTTTGCAGTTTTAGCATTTCTGAAAGTCTTGAGAGATGGCATGAGCTCCTGAACTAACACCAAATATTATTGCAGATTAATAATGAGCTAATAATAAAAACATGCTGTGAAGAAAAGACAATCTCTTTAGCCCTTTTAAAATGTTTGGATTAGGAACCAAATCTACACAATATGCTGACCACACTGCTATAGGCAAAATAGATTTTGTGGGAAAGCTTTAAATTATCTGTTTCCTTTCTTTTGTTGTTGTTGAAAAAATGCCTTCCTGATTATCAAAGCACATGAATGCATATATAAGCAAGAGCAGCAAAGAAGCTCAAGGCCTGTGGTTCCCATTGTGGGGCACATGCCCCACAGGGGGCAATTTGAGAATAAATTATTACATTGAAAGGTCTTTGAGGCTTCCTCCATGTGAACAGTTCACTTTTTGAATAATAAGAATTATATATCATGGGGGTAAGGGGTGGGGTGGAATCAGGATTTAAAGATGCTTAGGTGGGGCATGGGCAAAAATGGTTGGGAACCACTGCAAGTCTAGGCCCATGACGGCGAACCTTGGCACTCCAGATGTTCTTGCACTTCAATTCCCAGAAACCCAAGCCCCCTGTGAAACCACACAAATGGGTTTACTGTAATTCATCCGGCCTGCGCTGCCCTTGTCGCTCCCGGAAGTGGAAGTAAAAAGTGCCCGTATGCTTATCTACTTGCAATTTCTTGCTTTTGAACTGCTAGGAGCTGGGACAAAAATGGGAGCTCATCCCATCCTGCAGTACTCGGGAATCAAACTGCTGACCTCCCGCCTTCCAGTCAGCGTCTTAGCCACTTGAGCCACTACAGTCACATTAAGACACAAGAAAAATAAAATAAAATAATTCTTAGTCAGTCATCTCTACTCATAGTGAACCTTCTTATCTCGTTGTTTTAGAACATAGGATATAAACATGCCAATTGAAGAGAGCAAAACATATCCTCTCTTGGCACAGTGCCAGGATGATCTGTTTGATGTCTGCAAGTGGAAGCCAAAAATGTATCTCAGTGGAGGTCAGAAATGGCCCATTGGTTGGATTAAAGCTATGAGGAAACCCCATATTTATACACTGGGTGATTATGTAAATTACCTTTGTTTAATCGCTCCTCAGCTGCTGGTCCACCGAGGCTCAGCAGAAGCTTCAGCTCTGCTGTCCTGGTTGTGTTCTGTCTCACCCATCACCTTTTTATCCAACTTCCTTTCCCCTCTAACTGCCTTGTTAAACAGTATTTTTCTAGCTTTAAATCAGGGGTGCCCAAACTAAGGTCCGGGGGCCGGGTGCGGCCCCTGACGCCAATTCATCCAGCTGACAGAGCCCTCATCGCTCCTGGAAGCGGAAGTAAAACATGGGCGCATTTTACTTCCACTTCCAGGAGCAACGAGAGCTTCGCGGGCCAAATGAATTGGCGTCGGGGGCCACACCTGGCCCCCGGGCCTTAGTGACTGGCTCCTTGAACCACATGATCGGCCCATGGCCCAAAAAGTTTGGGCACCCCTGCTTTAAATTTAAAAATGCAGCCATATAAATCACAAACAAAGCTTCATACATTGCTTTTGAAGGATAAATAATCACCTTTTATTTATTTTTTAATTTATGAAACCTGACATTGTCCAGACAAAATAACACAGCTATTTAATAAGAAATTGCTTTTTTAAACACACTCTCACTTATCACCCTTCTCAGTCATGGTGTATCTTTTAGTTACTTCCCCAATAGTAAGATTCACACAAGCTCCTTATGAATATATCGTCAATGATTTTTGTCGAAAACAGAAGGGCAGCTGAAGGGCTTAATTGGACTGCTAGACAAGCTGTTTCTCAACATCTCATATATTGCTAAAAAAAAGTTTGAAAGTGTGAACTTGGAGATGCACAAAATAGAGGTAGGATTCAGTTACAGCGCACATTCTGTATGTAAACATGGGCACCTGGAATCTTGTTTTTTGCCTTAGGCAAGAAAATGCCTTTGACCAAGCCGGGTGAGCTTATTAATAGACAAAATGAAGTTTGCCAGAGATAGGAATGTAAAGTACAAGAGGAGTACGATGGGACACAAGGAAAAACAAGACAGGTTAGTACAGAAGAGGTTCAAATGTTTCCAAACTGATTTCCCGTGTTTAACATGTTACACCTTGCTGCCTTTGCAAATTAATTTTTAAAAAGTACAAAAGCAGCCCCAAGAGTAATTTGAGTTGAGCACACTTCGTATGTAGCCAGTTTGCTGCCATTGAGGGAAATAATGTAGGTTTTTAAAATTAACATTATTTTGAGAACTTGCAATGAATGGAGAGCTGCCAAAGGAATCCCCAATTTTCTTATGGTTAATAAAAGATGCATTCTTTAGTTAGCGTTTACATTAATAATTAAGACCAATACACTAGTAAATCCCACTAGAAGCCAGACACTTCAGCAGTAGTTAGTATTATCTAGTCAGGAGCCTTCAGCTGAATCTATTTTACGCCATGGAGAAAGAACGCAAAAGGCCTTCAGCTAGCTTTACCGAGATTCATCAAGAGTCAATAATAAGAGTTTGGGCGTTCATGTTGGCTTTCAGCAAAGTCTGTCCCTTGGAGGTGAGGGAACATTCTGCAATTGGAGCTTTATTCTTCAGATCTGATGTACTTCAGCATACTTCATCAGAACAGTCAGGGAAGGGATTAGATCAGTGGTTCCCAAAGAGGGACCCATGCTTCACAGAAGGACTTCAATTCCCAGAAACCTAAGTCAGTATGTTGTCTGATCAATACTTTGGGGAATTGACTTAGACTTCTGGGAACTGAAGTCCAAAAAATCAAAGTTTGGGAACACACTGCTGTTCAGATGAAGACTGTTATCAAGGGTGGTGGGGCCTTTGGGCTCTGAAGTCCATCTAAGGCTGTGGCCTAGAATAGTGAGCTATCTTACACTGAATCAGAGCTCTCTTTCAGCACACAATAGAGTAGAGATGCACAGCTTTGGCAGTATGAAAAGCTTGGAAATGTGACTTTTGTGTGTGCTGCAGATCCCCGAATCTCCATGGCATAGTCCTGGTGAACCCTATTAAGGGTACCAAATGGACCTCAACAGCAGGCCATGTTGTCAGTTGCCATGCCATTGTGCCATTCTGAAAGTCACAATTTTAAAAAAAAGACTCTTCCAAGCTTTCAGATTGAAATCGTCCTTCTTTTGATCTTGTCTTTTAGATAAATTCCCATTGTGTCAGGAACCCTCTATAGCAGTGATGGGAAATCTTTTAAAGACTGAGTGCCAAAACTGCAACCCAAAAACCCACTCAGTGCTGGGGGGAGGGAGCAAGTGCTCCCCATTGGGCTGCTGGGCAGAGGGGCGGGGTGAACTCTGTGCTGAGGGAGGGAGGAAGCACCCCCATTGGGCTGCTGGCAGAGGGGTGAGGCAAACTCTGCTGGGTCCAACATGTAGTGACAACCCAGTTTAGCAACCAGAAATAAGAAATAATTTCCTATGATGCAGCTGGTTGTCAGCAAGGTAGCAACCTCCTCTTGCTATGTGTGCATGAAAAATAGATGGAAGTATATGGAGTCTGGTGTGGCCAGTTTGAGCTCTCAATGTCATCACTTTAGGTTTAGGGATCTTCAACCATACTATGTGCTATGCTAAAATATTTGCCTTAGGTGCCAGATCAAAGGAATAGTATGACATTTTGCTTAAGCTTCTGGAAAAAGCTATAAATAAGGTGAGTTTTGAAGTTTTGCAGAACTCTTCATATGGCAAAAATGTATAAAACTTGTGAATAAAGCAGAAAGTTTAAAAATTGGGTCAGATGTGATGGAAGTAGTAAAGGTATCGATTTACAGGCAACCCTCCTTGAAGACAAAGGTTGGGTTTGACCTCCTACAAAAAGGTCAAGGGGTAAATCTAAGCCATCAGGCCCCTGTCCTAAGTTTGCAGCAGAAAAATAAGGAGCCAGTGTCTATCTGTAAATCAGCAAATAGCACATCTCACTTGTGGCCTGCAGCTTCTTGTTCAGTGGCAAAGACAGAGTGCTTGAGGAAATGTGTGAAATACACCTCAGAAATAGAACAGGTGATGCCAAAGTTGAAAGGAACTTTGAGGTATTCTGTGCTCCTGTCCATGGTCATGATATTGATGCATTACCTACCTGAAAATCCATTGAAAATGCAAACAGAACATAATTGTGGCATTCTTACTACTCTTAGAAACAAAATATGTCAATTGAAGTCAAATCGATTGTCACACCTAGTGGTCATCAGAGATAAAATTCTCACTGGAATTCGGTTTCATGAAAAAGCCTCTTCCTATGACTGCAGGACTTTTCCTCTGTCAAGAGATACAAAAATAACTGTACATAAGGTGGCATAAACGCTGGAGTGCAGGCAGAATGTCCCTAAAATGGGGAAGATATGATGACAATACTGAATGCTGTCAGTCTGTCAGAGAGGTTAAATGGAAATTAAGATGTGCTATTTCACATGTTTAAAGTGAAAGGCTGTTGTCTCAGGTAGAGAAATGGCACGGCCCAACCTTTCCTGAACTTGATTGTCTCAGGCCAGATGCCATCCATCTTTCTCAGAGATCAGGCAGACTAAGCAGCCAGGTTGTTGGCATGAAATAAAGAACTACAATTAACCTAAACAGCCCCCCTTTCTGCGATTCTAATAGCTCTGCCATGCCCTTCCATCGAACCTAAATCTAGCACTGTAAAAAGGACTTTATCTATAATTTGATCATGGATGAGGCAGCCAAGTGGACTGGGTAGATGAATGAAAGGGGTGTTAGCTGCCTCATTCATTATTGGGGAAGATTCAAGGAATGAAGGTTTAAAGGGGGGGGGGACAAAGGCCTTTTTGATTTACAGAATTTCCTCTCTCTCTCTTTCCCTCTACGTTCCCTGTTTGTTCAAGGCATAGCTGTGTGTCTAATGGAACAGATTAAGGATCTAGCTGGTGTTCCCTCACTAACCTGTAGTCTACCTATCCTGAGATGCCAAGCATAGTTTTGGATGTGGTTTTGAGGACCTCCCTTCTCTGTCCCAGCTCCTGCCAATCTAGTAGTTTGAAAGCAAAAAATTGCAAGTAGATAAATAGGTACTGCTTTGGTGTGAAGGTAAACAGTGTTCCATGCACTCCGATGTCTAGTCATGACCAAAGAAACATCTGCAGATCCAGACAGTGCAGGCTTTTTGGTTATAAACAGAGATGAGCACTGAACCCTAGAGTTGAATATATCTGGCTTTTGAGCAAAGACGACCTTTATCTGTACCTTACCATTCCTTTCTGCTTGGGGTTCTTTGGGACTATGTAGCTTGCTCAATTAAATAAAACAAACAAATAAGCTGTCTACCTTGTGTGTGTGTGTGTGTGTGTGTGTGTGTGTGTGTGTGTGTGTGTGTGTGTGTGTGTGTGTGTGTGTGTGTGTGTGTGTGTGTGTGTGTGTGTGTGTGTGTGTGGCTCAGTGGTTAAGAAGCTCACCTTTTTAGCTGGATGGCCAGCAAGTTAGCAGTTCGAGACCTGGGTACTACATGATGGATTGAATGTCCATCTCTGTCCCAGCTCCTGCCAAACTAGCAAATCAGGAGAAAAAAAGAAATTGCAAGTACAGTAAAACTTTGCATAAAGAGCACCTTGCTTAGAGAGTAACTCACTTAAAGAGCAGAATTTTCTCTGAATGGTCGCCTTGCTTAACAACTAAAACCAACCAAAAACTTGCTTATCAACTAAATAAGGGTTCATAATCCCCACTGCCAGAAGTCACAACTGGTCACTTACAATGATGTTTCACTTAAAGAGCAAACTCACTTAAAGAGCAATTCCATGGAATGCATTATGCTCTTTAAGCGAGGTACCACTGTAGTTAAAAAGGGATCACTTTGGTGGGAAAAAATCTTGGTGATATGAAAGGAGCCTCATCTGGGTGTCCCTTGAGCAGAGTTTCTCCAGCAAAAACCCTTTCGACCCAGAATAATTTCTGACATGAAATTATTATTATTAGCTGTCTAGCTGACTTAAGTTTAGAAGTTTGAACAGGAAGGTGTTAATTGAACCAATAGTACTGCTTCTGCTTGCCTTAATAGTCCTAACAAAGGGGTGATCTTTTGTGATGAAGATTAACTAAATGGCTAAGAAACAACCGTAAGAAGGATATTTACCCTTATTGCTAATGATGATGTCATC
The DNA here is from genome assembly GCA_030440675.1 of Furcifer pardalis. Taxonomy (NCBI): domain Eukaryota; kingdom Metazoa; phylum Chordata; class Lepidosauria; order Squamata; family Chamaeleonidae; genus Furcifer; species Furcifer pardalis. The sequence goes on along the minus strand of CP126896.1, from coordinate 11,177,439 downwards.
TAAAATGATTTTTATGGGAGTGGCTTTTATTGACCTAATTGCAGTATACAGAACAGTCAATCATAGGATTCTGTTCTATAAAATAAATAATCTTACCAGAGATAACAAGCCTATTAGTGTAATTGACAGCTTCCTTCAGAACCAGAGATTCTATATGATGATGAATGGAAAGAACAGCAGTAGATAAATGGCCCCACGAAGTGTATTGTCTCCAACACTGTATAACATATATACAGTCAAACCTTGCATAAAGAGCGTTTCGCTTAAAGAGTATCTCGCTTAAAGAGCAGAATTTTCTCTGAATGTTAGCTTCGCTTAACAAATAAAACCAACCAAAAACTCACTTAACAAATAAATCGGGGTTCACAATTCTCCCCTCCCACAATTGGTCACTTACAATGGTGTATCGCTTAAAGAGCAAACTCGCTTAAAGAACAATCCTGTGGAACGCATTATGCTCTTTAAGCGAGGTACCACTGTACAAATGATCAACCAAATCCTGCCAATACAAAACTGATCATCTATGTGGATGACACAACAATGGTTGTTCAAGGATCAAGCTTTGATGAGGTAGCTGGAAAAATTACTGGAGCACTTGAAGAATTAGGACTTTATTACAACACCAACCATTTGAAGCCTAATCCAAGCAGGAATGGGTGCTTTCCACCTTCGAAATCAAGGCAATAATTGAGTTGGATGTTACATGGCAGGGGAGCCGATTAAAGCATTATACAGCACTAGAATACAGTACATCAGTGTGATGCTTGACAGGACACTCTCTTTTAAGTAGCACTGGCTGAATACCAAAGCCAAAGTTAGTACAAGGAACAATAAAATCAGGAAACTCACAAACTATAAATGGGGAACTCAACTATCCACACTGCGTACATCAGCTTTGGCCCTGAGGATCTCCACACCAGAGTATGCTACTCCATTATGGAGTGCATCCACACACACACACACAAAAGAAGCTGTCGTCGCTGTTAATGAAGCCATGCATATAGAGACAGGATGCCTCAAAAACCCTACACCACTTGAGAAAATATAAGTACAGTATGTCAGTTCAGATCTGTACACAAGAGCAAAACTAAATTAGAAGATGGAGGAAGGAGCTCACTGTACAAGGAACAACATTAAAGGAGGATATAGCTGTGGATCCCAACCTTCCCATGTCACTTGGAGGACCTTGAATAGGCTGAGGGTTGGAGTCCCTAAATGCAAGACCAATGTGCTCAAGTGGGAGCTGCTGGTGGACAACAACACGCTGTATGAATGTGGAGAGATACAGAATTTGGCTCATTTACTGGTCTGCCAATTATTGCCAGAAACATGCACCAATGAGGACTTAATTTTGGACAATGACAAAGCCAAGAAAGTGGCTTCATTTTGGCAGTCCATGGTTTGAAGAAGTTGACAAAGGCCCCTTCCAACTCAGTGATTCTATGATTTGTTGTTTAATTGCACAGTTGAATCCGACCCTTTGCGACCCCATGGACCACCACACTGCTAATCATCTATGATACCTTCTAACCAATCCTGGACTTTAATGTGGAATTTTATGGCAGGTATGTCTAGTGAATTGAAATGAGTCACAGCTGAATGTTCTAAATACTTCACAAACTACAAATCCCAGGATTCCATAGGATGGAATCAAGTGAAATCAGAATGGTGACTTATAATGTTGTTGGATTTTTGGAGGGAAAAACATGATATCGTGGTGATAATCATCATAATAAGAAGAGGCAGAGAGCTCTGTCCCTACAGCTGTTTTGTTTTGCATTTGCAAGCAGGAATCTGACCTATGTCTTTTGATGTCTGTGTTGCTTTATGTGTGTACTTAAAAATAGGAAGTTTGGTATTGACAGACCTGTATATTTTCCAGCACATCTCACTTGTGGCCTGCAGCTTCTTGTTCAGTGGCAAAGACAGAGTGCTTGAGGAAATGTGTGAAAAACACCTCAGAAATAGAACAGGTGATGCCAAAGTTGAAAGGAACTTTGAGGTATTCTGTGCTCCTGTCCATGGTCATGATATTGATGCATTATCTGTCCTTGTCCAAGTTTCCTGTACTAAAATAATATCAAACTGGGAGAGAAAGTTAAAAGTGTCTGCATCCTGAATGTGATGTCATCCCATGATGTTAAGAGAGAGAATTTTTATCCTATACTGGTCGATAAATAGTCATTAGGTAGGCTGGGAAGTATCTGCTTGGGAGGAGGCATATTCTGTTCCTTTTTCTCTTCAATTGTTCCCAGTGCCATAGCTTGGGAGATTTCAGAATTAATAGCACTGATTCCCCTTTCACTGTCTTCTTCATCTTTTCCGCCGCCGCCGCTTTCATCTTCTTTGTCATTGTCATCGTCTTCTTTGTCTTCTTTGCCTCCTCCTCCATCTTTGTCATCGTCTTCTTTTCTTCTTCTTCTTCTTCTGAAAGCTTGTCAGGCCTTGCTGCCTCTGGGGTAAAGTCTACTGTGGTTGCCTTGTCAGGCTGGGTTTTCTCCCTCCCACGTGGATCTTGATCACTTTCTTGTTCTTGTATTATATCCAGATCTACTGATGGAGGTGATGTTGAATCTCTTGGAGTCGTTAGAGTAGGAGTTTGTTGGTATGGGCTGGCTTTCAGGCATTAGGAGTGCAGTTAGCTTGTCAAAATTTGGATTTGTAGCAAAGATGGTGCCTGGTCTTAAATCTGTGGAGTTGGTTACCACTACCTTTGGAGTGAGTAGGTAAGGATATTTACTAGCAGTTTTATTTATATTATTGATGTTGTTTGTTTCCTCTTGTCTATATTCTTTTCTGGTCTTTGACTGTAATAAATTGATTGATTGATTGCATTGTCTGGAGCGGGTCCTTCTTTTCTCCTGACTTCTGTCTTAGGGTGTGATCAGATGGCTTCAAGGACACACACTTGATCCCACCAGAAAGGGTTGCTTTAATGCAGGGGCGGCCAACCTTTTTGCGTCATGGGCCTGACCACACCCCCTGGTCAGCTGAATGGGCCAGACTACGCACCCAGGAAGCAGAAGCAGGCACATTTACAGCTGTTGTAAATGCACCAACTTTCTCATTTATGTCAGTCATGGGTGAGTTTACACATGCATGGGCACGTGCCCATGCATGTGTAAATGCGTCCACTTCCACTTCCAGGTGCGGGGGAGAAGGCGATGGGTCTTATGGAATGATGTCGCGAGCCAGGTCTGGCCCACAGGCTGTAGGTTAGGCTTGGAAAGGCCCGGCTTGGAAACAGACTGGGGGTGGATTGGAGCATCATAATCTGATTGCCCGGATGCTGATCACACCAGACCATTCCATAAAATGTCAATCTTGTGTTCTATTTCTTCATGTGACAACACCCCCTTAGGTGATAAGGTAGTGATACATGTTGAAATGAAATGCCTTCAGTGACAAACCCCACACCCATTAGCCTATGAAGAGTGCAAAAATACAGGCACCTGTTTTGTGTATTTAAGGTAATCAGCCCTATTTGTTTTCTATAGGAGTGGTCTTTTTTTAAAAACCAATGGGTCTTTGTTCTACACTCAGAACCAAGCTCCCAGAGGACGCTTTGTGTTAAAACAGGAATAACTCACAGCAATCAACCATTGCTGACAATATCCACATACACAGCTACTGCAGTGATTGCAGCTAAGCTGTGAGGATATGGGCCGGGGGCTGCCGAACAACATCATAGACCCATGCAATGAGGAAGTCCCAACACTCCTATCTTCTCCTAGATATGCGAGATGTGCTTTCTGGGGTACACAGAAAGAGCCTCCTCGAAGACTGTGGTATTTTTGAACCATAGTCGGGCATGCCCTCGTAAGGGCAACCTTGTGTTGCTGGCTAATCTTTCTCACACTAGGTCAGGCAAAAGTAACTGCAGCATGAACTCACTATGTCTGACCTAGACAGGGAAGAAGTGTGCTCAGCTCGTTGTGAACCAGAAATAAACATGTTGGGCCAGTCAATGCTTTTTTGTTGTTGTTCAGTCGCACAGTCGATTCCGACCCTTTGCGACCCTATGGACCACTGTCCGCCAGGCACTTCTGTCCTCCACCATCCTCCTTAACTCGCTCAGCTTTGTGCCCATTGTGTCTACAATACCATCTAACCATCTCATTTTGAGCTGCCCCCTTCTTCTTTTGCCCTCCACCCTTCCCAGCATCAAGGCTTTCTCAAGCGAATCCTCTCTTCTCATTTTATGTCCAAAGTACTTTAGCTTCATCTTTATTATTTGACCTTCTAAGGAGCAGTCAGGGTTGATTTCTTCTAAGACTGACCTATTTGTTCTCCTTGCTGTCCAGGGGACTCTCAAAACTCTATGCTAGACTCTCAATGCTAGAGAAGGGAAAGAAATTCTTAAGAGGAGACAACAGGCAAGCCATTTATTTGTCCCTTTTTTATTTTGACAGCTTTGTGGAAGCATAAAAATGCAGCTGACATACTAGTTTAGCAAAGGAGGGGAGGGGGAAGAAAAGCAGGCAAATTAAAAGCTGTTGTAAGCCTTCTTGATACACTACTGGCAAAATGTTTCTGATGTCTGTTACAGATGACAGATCACAGACTACCGTGTCTTCACAGGGTCTCATGGAAAAAATGAAACAACCTCCCCCCTCCACCCCCAATTGACGAGCTGGTTTTCATTCCTGCACAAACAGCCCAATTAACAAGTGCAGGTGAGTTGGTGGCATTAGGTGATACTGTAATAAGGTTTCCCTTCCCTGCCTATATAGTTAAGTGTGTGCACACGAGCAAGCATGTTTGTATACCTCTCTTGGGGATATCTTTTCTTGGCTCCTGCCCAGCATTCCTCAGGAAAGAAATATTTTGTATACAACCTAATGCTTTAATGAAGCTTCTGTTAAAGACATGCTTATAGTCCTGAACAGGTGTGACATGCGCAGGTGCTGCTCTGTGGATTGCCTGCATGCTGGAGATTATGCAAATCACTCACCAGCCCAGGGACATCTTCCTCTTTAGTGTTAACTGTAGGCTTCAAACTCCACTGAGGAATGTCATGAGGGGAAAGGAAGAGTGGTGTGTTATTGCAAAGATAAATCAAATATTTTGTAAGAAACAATAGTGGCCCAGATCTGCCAATTTGATCATTGCTCTAGTTTCTTTTGAATTTCTTGATTTTGCAGCAAAAAAGTGGGACAAATTTCAGGCTTAGAAGCATAAGCAAGTCCCCCTTATATCGAAGCAGAGCAGGCAAAATGATCAACCAAACAACAATAAAATGAAACAATATTTACTTACAAAGATTGTGCTCAAAATCTTGACTTGAAGGCATATTATTGGTAGTGGTAATAATAATTTCATGTCAGAGATTACTCTGGGTTGAAAGGATTTTTGCTGGAGAAACTCCACTCAGGGGATGCCCGAATGAGGCTCCTTTCATGTCCCCAGTGCAGCTATTCGGTATGGAAACCCAAACCAGTCGTATAACCTCTTAAACTTAAAAAAAAAGTACTAGATCCCATCTTTATGCCAATACTGGACTTGTACAACCTAAAGCATAGTGAGACCTGTCCTAGTACAATGAGATCACTACTCCAGAGGGGAACACAAAACGAGCCTTCTGGAAGATTGTGGCATTTTTGAGCCAATATCGGGCATACTCAAGGCAACAGCAAACTTGTGCTGGCTAATCTTTCTCACACAGGTGAAAGGAACTATGGAATGAATTCACCCAAAGGTGGCTTCATTTTGGCAGTTTCATGTCTGGCCCAGACACAGAAGAAGAAGAGGAACAACCTCAGAGTTTGAGAAACTGACTTTCTGGAATATAGTTCCCAGAATGTCCCACCCAGTCAGGGTGTTAATTCCAGCTGAGAATTCTGGGAGTGGTTGTCCAAAAACAATCCCCTTCTCCACTACTAAGTAAAATTGATTTCAATTCACATCCTCACCTTGCTGGAGTAGACTGTGGTTCCCCAGAGCTGAGCAGCCTAATATGTATAGCATGTCAATTGTTCATTAGTTCCACAGATTTTGCTGTTTCTTTTTGCATGAAAAGGTAAAGGTCTCCCTTCAATTTTTAAATGTATGTGTGGACAACAGTGGTGCGCATCAGCAGGTTACAGAACCTGTAGCAGAAATTCTGGCTGGTCCCACCAGTAACATTGCATGGAATACAGCCGCCCGGGGCTGAAGCCAAATTTGCCACCCCTGGTGGATGCTGGTGTCCACTCCTGCTAGGGCTTCTGGAAATTGTAGTCCAAGAACACTCATACACCAAAAAGTGCCACCCGGGGCTGGTGTCCCCCTAGCCCCCCTAGCGACGCCACTAGGTCCCACCCATCCAAGTTTTGAAATAAAGTAGGTAGTCCTAATTTGGGTGCAATTCCCCCTGGCTACACCTACCATACCACACCCACAGTGTGGTAGTAACTTTTTTTAGAGCCCACCACTGTGCACAAGTAAATGGACTACAACCCTGGAATGACATTGGAAAATTTATCTAGATTGATCAGTGCATAGGGTGCTATGGGGGGAAGACTACTGACCATATACGTCACTTTCAGGACCACTTCTAATGCAGAGCTTGGCAAAGTTTCTCCCTACCCCATCCAGCTACAAATCTCAGAACCCCCCAGCAATCAGGACCATAGACTATATTTACCAAAGAAGGCACTCTGGGTTTCTAATCCAAAAATTAGAACAGTTCCAAGTTTTCCTGCAATGTGAAATATCAACCACGCTTCTGGAGAGTTGTTAGCCACTCTTGTCCAGCCATGGCTCTCTTGCCAAATTTGTAATATGAAGATACTGGGCTACATTGGCCTTGGGTGCAGACAAGACAATTTGCAAAAGAAACCAAGGGAAAATGTGCTTTCCATGTGAAATAAACCCCACATTAGAAAGAGCATCAATGGTCTCTTTGGTGGGATCTGTAGCTTTTGGATGGATATATGCAATAACAAGGATGCTAAAATCTTGGATTTCTCTTCATTTCTTCATCACTTTAGCCTCAAGAAAGACCTCCCCCTTTCTGAAATGTCAGAATTTGCTCCAGATCAGGGTAGGGTGTGTTAGTGCCATCCTAGAGCGATAGAGCAGGGGAACTGGACCGAGATTGGATGTTGTGCTCTTTCTGTTTTCAGTGTTCTGCTTATGGTTCACAGGGAATTATTTTATTCTCAGATCTAGCCATTAACCAATTCCTTCCAGTTTAAGTGCAGAACTGCAGGCACACAGGTGTACAGCAAGGTTTGTCTTTTTCATGCTGAAAACAACCTAATTAATGACAAGCCAGCCCTGACAGCATCGCTAATCAAGAAGGCACTTAAAAGCATCATTTCCTATCTCGCTGCAACATAAGTAGATGCACTTAAAATTCTTTCTCAATGCAAGGCCTACTTAAATGCAAAATTGGTTAAGAGGGTTGTTACATTCTGTTATATTCCAGTTGCAGGATCTAACAAGAAATGCCTAACTGCAAAGTTTTGTAAGGCTGAAGTGCGAAGAAAGGGTTCTTACACGTAAAGAAGGACAGATGGACAAGTAATGGAATTTTGTAATGCCACCAAGTGTCTTCCTGTCGTTCTATAGCTCTACATGCTGAACATGGCAGCATTTGCCCATTTTCCTCTACAATTATTGTTCCTTTCAGCTCAACACAGACACAAGGCGAAAGTGGCTTTAAAGTAAAGTAAAGTAAAGTGGCTTTAAAGGCAGGGAGGAAAAGAAAGAGACCCGATCGGGTCTCTTTCTTTCCCTGCCTGTCTTTAAAGCAGTTTGTCCCTGAAGTCAGGGCTTCGCTTAACAAGTAAAACCAACCAAAAACTCACTTAACAAATAAATCAGGGTTTGCAAAAAAACCCCACAATTGGTCAGTTACAATGGTGTTTTGCTTAAAGAGCAATCCTGTGGAATGCATTATGCTCTTTAAGTGAGGTACAACTGTACAGGGAAATTGTGGCTAAATATACCTTTGTTGACAAAATATTCATTGCAAATTTCTATAAAACATTTACAAAATATTCTCTACCTGTTGGCCACCTCTTTCTACACGCACACACAAAGTCTCCACCCCCACTCATCACGAACACATTCCAAGATAATTTTTGTTATGCAATTGTTCCTATGTATGGCAACTTATGAGATGCCCTATATAATATTTACCCTCCCCTTTTTAAAAAATGAAACTATAATAACAATTTGCTGCCAATCCTTTTCCATCTTCTGGCAACCATCCAAGGCTTTCAAAGTATCAGGTATTTAGAATTGGTTTACCAATCCTTCTTTCTGGTGGTGGTCTGGAACTGTGCCACTTCCCCACAGCTACACACATGGCAGGGCCTGTAACCCCATCAGCCAAACATGCTTTTTGAGATATGGCTGGCTTGCCTCTTGGAAGGCAAGAGATTCAGACACCTACTTTCTGGCTCTCCTCTTCAGCGAGGTACTGCACAAGTACCCTAGCAAAAATAGGTAAGATTGGTTCTGGTAATGCTGGAAAAAACTTACAAATTTGGATTCAGGATATTTGGAAGTCCTTACTGTTATGTAATGTCTTGTCTTATAATTCTAGGGCCTCTGATGGAGGGGGGTTAGAAGAGGAGGGGAATGAGTAAAAGAGTTCCCTCTATGCTTCCGATTCCATTCATTTACAAGTCCTTAAGGGCCAATTTGACATTCTAGTTCCCATGTGGTGAGTGTGGCATCTGTCAAAGGATAGCAGATGGGAGATAGCCATTTCCCATATGTGATCAATTAATCATGTTCACTTAGCGCATCAGCTTGCATCTTTATCTGCAGAAAGTAAACTGGTGGACAATAGGTCTATAATGCATCTGTTAACAGCTTCAAACTAAATGTGAGGATCAATCCTCATAGATTTAACAGGAGTTACTCTATTGTTTCCCTGCAATTTTAAAGCAAAGATTGTTCAGTTTGTTCTGTATATTTATGATTACATCTGGCACCTGTATTCCATGTTTGGCAAACATCTCCTCCATAGAAGATGCCTTCACCTGACTCGGAGCAGAGCTTACCCCCATTCATCAAGGATCCCTGATCTTGTGTGTTGCATTTCTAAGATGTTAATGTAGGAGATTCCTGTGGGGAGGAGACAGGCAAACTGCCCATTTCCACAAACCAAGTCAAATGAGCCTATATCAAAATCCAATAATCTAGCAATGGGATGGTCATGTGTATGACCTATAAAGCTTTCTAGGGTTCGGGTCGAGACTATCTGAAGGACCAAATCTCTCCCACATGAGTCTTCCTGGGCCTTAAGATCTTCAAAATAAGTCCTTCTTTCACTCCCATTGCCATTGTAGGCACATTTCATGGAGACACAAGAGAAGGCCTTCTCTGCGGCGTTTGGCCAACAATTGAAGACCCACCTCTTCAAGCAAATTGATAAATAAATATGACTGACTCCCTGACTGAGCCCCAGGCTCCATCGTAGACGTTGAGCGCCGGGCTCCGTCGTAGACGTTGAGCGCCGGGCTCCGTCATTGATGTTGAGCTCCGGGCTCCATCAAGCAGGAACAGCTGAGTGATGCAGTGGGACTTTAACATCCGAACCACCACTGTTGCTCCCGATGCCGTTGCTCCCCTCCTCTGGCTTTTACCTTAAATATTTTGGACGTTTTTAATTGTGATTGTAGGTTCTGTGGGAGGGAAAGAGAAACAAGTAGGTGGGGGGTGGCTTTAAAGGCAGTGAGGAAAAGAAAAAGACCCACCCCACACCCGCAGACCATTGCCTCAGATAACGCTGAGAATCATTATCCACAATCGTTATCTGATGCAAGTTTTTTCCAAAAAACTTGCATCGTTATCCGATTCTAGCGTTATCCGATGCAATCGTTATCCGGGGTATTACTGTACATGTATAACTGTACACTCCTATTTTAGCTATATTTTATTTATTTATTTATATCTGTATTGCTACTCACTCTGCAAGTGACTCTGGGCGGTTCACAGAAATCAGACATCACCCACATAAAAATTACTGACCTTAAAAACTTTAAAAACCATTAAAGATAAAGGTTTCCCTTGCTTGAAAGCCAGTCGTGTCTGACTCTGGGGTTCAGTGCTCATCTCTGTTTCAAAGGCGAAGAGTCAGCACTGTCTGCTTCTGCAGATGTTTCTGTGGTCATGTGGCAGGCATGACTAGACACCGGAGTGCTCAGAACGCTGTTACCTTCCCACTGAATTGGTCCCTATTTATCTACTCGCAATTTCTTGCTTTCAAACTGCTTGGTTGGCAGGAGCTGGGACAAAGATGGGAGCTCATTCCATCCTGCAGTACTCGGGAATCGAACTGCTGACGTTCCACCTCCCAGTCAGCGCCTTAGCTTCTTGAGCCACAGCAGTCTATTAAAAATACCCTCCCAACCCTGCTAATTAAAATTATAACTAAAAATGCCAATGGCCTTCAATGTATGAGCCTGTGAGGGGGGCTGGCTGGCTTTGCAATCCCCTCTCCCAGGCACATTGAGAAGTTGTATCTAACAGCAACTGATGAGTAACTAATCAAAATGTAAATGGTATAAATAGGAAGAGTGTGCGTTTACCACTTGATCCTCTGATATAAATCTAAATAAATAAATAAATAAATAAATAAATAAATAAATACTCTATGGACAGACAGCTTCACAATATTATTAATGAGTCTAACTGTGCTAAAGGAAGACCTTCATCTCTGTCGTACAGCCATTCCTGGGACAGATTGTAAGTGCCTTGTAGTTAACAGGCAATTACTCAGCCCCCACTCTTGTTCATTATCTTGAATGCCTGATGAATTACCAAGTGATTTAAGTGGTAAGAAATCCCATTGCTTAGGGCTTAAAACTTCCTCATGGCTTAAAAATACTGTGGAGGCCGACTCTGAAAATTGCTGCCAGTACATTAAGTGTATATTCCAGAAAGATTTATGTCACACAATTCTCATTCCTCTTGTCAAGAGTGTGACTCATTTGTAAGACACCACTATGTTCAGGTTTAAGAACAGTCATCAAGACCAGTAAAACTGTTCCAGGCCAGTGTCTACTTTAAATGTTATATTTAAGTGTGTGTGTGTGTGTGTGTGTGTGTGTGTGTGTGTGTGTGTGTGTGTGTGTGTGTGTGTGTGTGTGTGTGTGTGTGTGTGTGTGTGTGTGTGTGTGTGTGTGTGTGTGTGAAGTTCCTCTTTAAACAGAGGTGAGGAAACACTGTCATTATAGATATTTGGGACCGTAATTGCCACACTTCCTTATCACTGGTCATCACTGGGTTTTCCATCACTTGTGTGTGTGTGTGTGTGTGTGTGTGTGTGTGTGTGTGTGTGTGTGTGTGTGTGTGTGTGTGTGTGTGTGTGTGTGTGTGTGTGTGTGTGTGTGTGTGTGTGTGTGTGTGTGTGTTAAAACTAGAAATCAGATGTACTGTATGATTTGACTCTATCTGGAGAAGCAGTGTTAGGGAGAGAAGGTTAATCTTTTCCCTTCTGCATAATTTCTCCAGTGTAAACCTCTTCCCAAGGTATTGCGACATTGAATTCATAGGAGGTACACATACAGGGGGGGAAGAAGAGGAAAAAGGTTAGAATCCTACACCTCCTAAACAGGTATGTTTCAGGTAGTGCCCTTTATAGACTGAGAATAAGACTGAGCACTTCTTCAAGGCCTTAGTCAAAGTCTTCCTTTCCTGCAGCAATGCTGCTGGGGGTGGTAATTTCATTGCTGTTTATGTGTATAATTTAGGACATTTGTGTTAGATCAAGTAAACCCTAACCCTAAACTTGGAGATGTTCTCTAGCTCTTCATTTTCTTAAAAATATGTGAAAAAAAGCACTTAAGGAAACACACCTTCCAGTTTTGCAGAAAGAAAAGGAAGAAGAAAACAAATTTAGGCTTTTGGATGAGTATCAAAACAGATGTCTTTCAGTCTTGACTTGCTTTGTTAAGACTTCTGAGCAAGGATCATTACTGTACCTACTTTGTACATAGACTAGCTTTATTGCTAACAGCAGCTACTTTCCTTTTATGTAAATGAAGGCCATCTGACAATTGCTTCAAAAGAGTTATTTTGTTTATTAAACTCTTAGAAAAATACTGAAAGGGATGAACAAATTAAATACAGAACATAAAAACAATCTAAGAATGAAGTAAAACAAAATGGAGCAACAGTGATTGTCTGAAGCTCACATTAACAATCTTGGGTATGACCTAGCCAAACATAAGCACCATTAAATGACATTTATTTAATTGTCAGTGTTCTTACCAAAACAATGAGCACATCAGAAACTTTTCACTTATTGTGCTTTCTTAAATTGTATCCCTTTTCAGTAGCTTGCTGGAAAATCTCGGCGGAGAAGGAAATTTCAAAGTTTCTTAAGACACAGTCTGGGAAAATTTTCTGTAAAAATATTGACTTTTACTCACTGGTAGAGCATACATACAACAGCAGTAGCATCTGTGTCCTCAACCTCAGAAGGATTTTCTAGTGATCCTTCTACCCATGGGCTTGACAGCTAAGCTGCCTGCTAGATGAAAAGGGAGAAGGCGAGAGCCTTCAAAAGCAAAGGAAATGGAGTCACTTGCACCTCACTTCCCATTGCTGAAAGTGAGGTCATGGTGGCATCCCACCTGCGCTACAGACTGAAGACGGTAGGTGAAGTTATATTTTCCTTTGCCAGTACCTGAGACTGCTCTATTAACTCCTAGCTCTTTAGAGACAGACATTCAGGGAAGAGACAACTCCTGAAGAACTCTATAGGAATCCATAATGGCTAGCCTTGGCACTCCAGGTGTTTTTGAACTTCAATTCCCAGAAGCCCTGATCAGCAGGAGTGCTGACTTGGGCTTCTGGCAATTGAAATCCAAGAACGCCTGGAGTGCCAAGGTTAGCATATAGGTAATGATAGCTCTCTGGAGAGTTTGGGATCCCGGCCAGTGGTGAGATTGAATTTTTTTACTTCCTACTCTGGGGGCATGGCATGGTGGGTGTGGCCATGTGGCTGGCTGGGCATGGTCATGTGACTTGCTGGGTGTGGCCATGCGACTGGGTGGCCACACCACCTGGGAGGGAGACAGGTGCAGGCCTATGACCCGAGGCTCCAGTAGCTGAATGGGGGAAGCCCAGGGAGTCTGCATCACTGGTATGGGAGGTAGGCGCAGGCCTATGACCTGAGGCTCTGGCAACCGGATGGGTGGGGCTAGCCGGAATTTCTACTACTGGTACAGGTGTACCGGGGTATACTGGCTGAATCCCACCGCTGATCCTGGTATTCAGCAGAAGTGGCAAATGGGGAATAGTGTGCTTGTCTTTCCCTGCACAGTACCATTGAATTTTGGTGGCATCATGAGTTAAAAACCTGGAACTTCCCTTAAAAACAAAGAGGGTCTTTTGAAATAGGATTGTTCTTCTGGGACCACAATTCTACTTTAAAACCAGATGCATACTTCCAGTGTATCATATTTTACACAGATATTGAGGGGGCATTGCATGTTTGTTGAAGATGGTGCCAGGGCTGTACAAAAGACAGATGAGCTACACGTTTACTCATGGACTTTGTGCTCATGTACTAAATGAATGTCTGTCAGAACAAACACATTAACAGAAGATGATAGAGGAAGTTCAGTGGAGATTATCTATATTGTATATATCTCTTTTGGGCCTTCAGCAATCCCAAATAACATACTTCCCTATAAGATTTCATGGTATGGAGAGAAACCCCAACTAAATAATGGTACTTCATTCCCTGTGATTCATGAAGAAAATTCTCAATGCAATTTCCTCATAGACATCATTTTGATATTATAAACTAGAGTGGCGGTGGTGGGGAGTGAATGGCCTTATCAAAATAGCCTAGTTTGTCTTCATCGCTTTTCAACAGACAGATGTCTATAAAGAGCTAAATGTTAGTCATTTAAACTATGCAGATTGAGGCTGTAACAATGTAATGGAAAGAAATAACTCAGTACACACCAAATTAAACTGTTCTTCTGGAATAATTTAAACTTCCTGTAAATGCTTGTCACTGTGTTTGCAATTCAAGGCATGAATGATGTTCAACACACAGTTGTTTAGTGCATGAAGAATTGTAGAGCCGATCAGCTCCTTTAAGCAAGGCTTCACACGTCTTAATATCAAGTGCTCCGTTTCTGATTTGTGAAGAAGCCACCTCCAAAGTCATCATGTAACTAATATCCTGCCTGGAGAGCTGTGAATTTATGTTGGGAATCAGAGATATTGAAGAACAGAGCACATTACTCACCCTTTGTTCTGATCTCCCTCTTGCTTCATATTACGAACACCTTTATTTCCTCTTTGCTATAGACATGAAGAATACTTATAAAATTTCTCAATTTCCTTGACTTAGATTGTCTCAATGGGACTCTTTTACTAGGAATGTGGAAACCCTGTGAAAATCTTTGCCTCAACCAAGAATGAGGTAGTCTTCTTTATTAGATTCATAATTTGAACAAAACTACTGTACCATCCTTTGCCCATGTGAAGTAAATATTATGCACATGCAGATTACAGGAGGACTGATGGATTGTTAAGAAACACACAGTTCTTACAAATTCATTACAGAAAGCTTCTGTCAACCTTGGGCGCATTGCACTATTAGTGCAGGACTTTCATCAAGTTAGAACATTGAAAGCTTTAGCTGATACTTAGTTAGTTAGTTACTTGGTTAGTAAACTTGTGAAACAACATACAGTAATACTGTACCTCGGATAACGCTAAGACTTGGTTCCAGAAGTCTTGGTGTTATCCGATTTTTAGTGTTATCCGATGCATGTTAAAATCCTATGGGATGGATCGGATAACGTTAAAGCTCCATAGAGATACATTGTAACTGCACAGGCTTTAGCGGTTGTTATCCGATCCATCCCATAGGACCTTAATGTTATTCGATCCAATTCTCCACCCCAGATTACTTAACATTATGTAAACGTTATCCGAGGTATTACTGTAAATTGTTTTGGATTGCAACTTACCTTTCACATATCCATGTTTCTCCTGAGCCTTTCACGTCCAAACTGAAATGGAAAAGCTGGAGTATCAGGGATCAGTGAAGATGCTTCACCTTGTTCTAGTGTTGCACTGTCTTGTAAACTATCAGAGCCTTGCTGTTCTGCTTGGAGGAATTCTTCAGTGAGATGTCCTATGCTTGTTTGTTGCTTTCCTGCCCCTCCATCTTGCAAGATAACGAACAGGACTTATTGGTGTATCTCTTTGCAATTTCTTAGAATAGAGACTAGCTGAGCAAGTCATGTTCCTCCCTTTTAAAATCTTAAAAAGACATAAAGCCTTGATCAGTACCAGTTAAGTGTCAAGCCATTATAATGGCAATTTGTTACCTAATGAGGTAGTCAGGAATACGCAGCATTTGGGAAGTTGATTGAAATAAAAATGGATATAATGGTTGAGTTATGAATCCCAGAGCATTACTGTGCAATTGCTCAATGATGGATGGCTTTAACATGCCATCATATTTATTTTTCTTAGAAAAAACTTCTAAAATATCTCTTCTTCCAAGGCACAACTATATTACTGCGTCCTTTTCAAGCCCTATCCAGTCATTAGCCATTTAAATATGCTTACTGTGAGTAGAAGGGGAAAAACTCCAGCTGCACACTTTCTGTTTCCAGTTTTGACATTCCTTTCACACGGAATGTCCCTACAAATAGTAGAAGCTCTCCTCTACAACCCTGACACACTCCATGTATAGGGGAACAATGAATCTAGAAGCAGAGGGGTAGTGGTGTCAAATCAACTTGATTTAACAATGACTAAATGGGGCTTCAGTTTTGGAATTCACTGTATTCCAGTGGTGCAGTTGGTTTAGTATGCTGCAACACAGAATTCCTATAGCACCTAAAGGATTGGTAGATTAATTGTGGCATAAACATTTGTGGGCCAGAACCCATTTTGTCAGATGCTAACAACAGTTAGCATTAAAGTGTGCACCAACCTGAATGATGACGATTGTTGGCAGTTGGCACCAAACCACAGTCTATCAACCCTTGTCTAACCTGAGTTTCAAATGAAGTTTGGCATGATTTGTAGTTTCAGTGGTGGGATGTCAACATTTTTACTACCCCACCGTGATGTCATCACAGTGTGGACAGAGCTAACGTCATGACATCATGGGCGGGGCCAAAGAAAAATAAAATAAAATAAAAATAAGCACGCACACACACCCCTCAACCCACCCACCCACAACACAAACCCATAAATAAATAAATAAATAAATAAATAAATACAGGTTAATAAAAATTACATTAAAACACACCCATCCCAAACACAAATCAATCCACCCACCCCAAACACAAACCCGTCACATACCAGTTAGTATAAGTGCCTGGGGAGCACCATGTTGCAAGATGGATATGGTCATCGTGCCAGTTCTCTTGGCGGGCATGCACAGTGGGGGAACCAGTGAAAAGGTAAGCTCCGAAGGTGGTTCCCCCCAAAAGCTGTTACTGGTTCTCCTGGACACTGGGAAAAGTTACTACCGGTTCTAGAGAACTGGTGAGAACCTGTTACATCCCATCACTGACCCACATACTGTAGATGCTCTGAACTTTGGATTTCAGCTGTTTCCAGGTAAGGGCGTTACTCCAAGGGGCACCATCAGATTTTCAGGTATCAGTTTTGTCCTCTTACAGCAAGGTGACTAAACAAATTACAGATTTATTGTGTTGTCTGGCATCTGGCAGCTTTTGCTTTCTGATTTAGTCTGTTTCACAAAACCAAGGAAAGAATTCAGGGTCTGCTCCCATTTTCATTCTATGATTTTATGAGAGGGAACCAAATCAAAGCAACGAATCTGTCAACTTCCATACAACACAACAAACAAACAAACTGCAGGACACAACTCTGCCATTCGTTTTGCCTTTTCTGTCAAAAAGCACTGTGAACCTGAATGTGTTTCATCCATGGTAAACTTTGGTTTCTCCTAGCCATGTGGGGTACTTGAATAATTTCTAATTTTTAGTGATCTTCTTAGTCATGCCAAGATTATTCATCAAAACTTTCCTTAGCACCACCAAAGATTTCCCCAGCTTCTTGTTTTCCCTTCTTATTTTTTTACACTTGGGCAGAAGACTACCGGATCTGCACAGACAATGCCTTTTCCAACTAACCTTCTACCACTATGATACCATTTTGAGCAGGTGTCGCAAAAACTCTATGCAGATTTTTGTCTCTTGGGGGGAAAACTCTACAAAACTGTGAGAAATTAGGAGAGATTTCTTGGAAATCTCACTGTGGGAAGGAAGAAGAGCTTCCCATTTTTAACATTCAGAGCAAGAGGTTGAAAAATTCATTTCCTAATTTCTACTCTGTGAGGTAAATGGAAGTTGTGAAACAAAAAATAATTCAGCTTCCACAATTAAACAGTACCTACTGGAAATAAATTACTTAAGCACATCATTTCACTCTGATTTTACTTCTAGCTCATTCCAGGAGCATTTATGTCGCCCCTCATAATTACCATACCTACTCTGTATGTGAATGCAAATTGTATAGTGCACCTCTGAAATGGCCTCAGAAAGTTGGTGGTCACACATGATTGTAGGGGATAAAATAGGCTAGAGACTGCAGCTATGGGAAACCTTGGAGGTCTAAATTCAGATGACTTGAAAGGAGATTTGGTACTACCGGTACAACTTGCTTTGGCTTAGCTGATTTTGAGTGCCCGTAAACCAAATGTTTCACACAACCAAATATACTATGGATACATATGTACAGGGATCTGCTGTGTTACAAGATCATGTCCAATGTTTTCCCATTTTTTTGAGAATCATCACATCTCGTTTCATTTAATATAAATCAAATGTTTCTGCCTAAGCCAAAACTGTTCTTTGCTTAAGTTGTGATGAACTTTCCCCTTTTCAGTTTCAGCTTCTGTAAAACCTCATCTGTCCTACTTCCTAAGTTATGGGTTGTGTATTTACTGACAAGCTCTTCTGAAGATTCTCTTTGCCCTTTCATTTTTCCTTCCTACGTCATTCTCCGGTGGAAAAATCCTTTCTTGGCCTCTGGTAATTGTACTGTATTTGCAGCACAATCTTTGGACTGTTTACAGAGGCTAGGTACAATAATCCTTTAAAAAAATATTCCAACAACAAAAGTTACATGAATAAAAAAGACTGAACACAATAAATTAATGACACAATCAATAGACTCTTAATAATAACAAAGTCCTCCACTAAAACATGCGCGCGCGCGCACACACACACACACACACACTCTCTCTCTCTCTCTCTCTCTCACACACACACACACACATTGCATTGACTTTTCTCTTTTATTAATATAAAATCAATAAATTATCCTCAGATATCTGTAAAAATATAAACCTCACTTTATTTACTTTAAGGTTTCCCTTGCTCGAAAGCCAGTTGTATCCAACTCTAGGGTTCAGTATTCATTATTTAGTTTAATATTATGCATTAATTTATCAACTATTTATACCAGGTGTTCTCAACCTTTTCAAGCGGCGGGCAGGGTCATGTTCCCTCAGACATCTTTGGGGGCTGGATGGCCATTTTGCCTTGTCTGCCACACATGGCACTTCCAGATGAGGCGGAGGTGGTGGGGGCACATGAAATGGTGTCATGGGCCGTATCTGGCCCCTGGGCTGTAGATTGAGAACCCCTGATTTACACCATTCATTTATTTAATCGAAAACCAAGCCTTACTTTCCAATACCTAGTTACCATTAACTTTGCTACTATTAGTAACTTTGAAGTTAATTCTTTTGTATTCCAATCCCATTGCTCTTTATTAAACATTGATAAAAGCACTATTTTAGTGCATATCTTTATATTTATTTTTATTATTTTATTAATTTCAAAATAATTACATTCTCACATTACCACTATATAAGAAAACAAGTACAGTTTCTGTTTTCAAAACCCTTTCCAAAACAGTATTGATTTGCTTTAATCTCATTGGAGTTAAAAACTAATTTATATAAAAAAATCCTTCACCTTTACAGGTATAGATTTCAGAATGTTTATATCCCATATCTTATTTGCACCCCTTAGTACAAATTACTTCTCCCAAATTATGTTCCCATAATATTTTAAGCATATCTTGTTGATCTTCTACCTCTATTAATAATTTCTTCAAATTTCACACAATTTCTTCAAATTTCATAAGATCCTTACATTTATAATTTCTTTTTACCAAATCTTTTGTTCACTACTTTAAATGTATACAATTAAATCTAGATCTTCTCTCCATATTCACATTGGATTTTTAAAAAATAGTAGCCATGTTAGTCTGTGTTTCAGGCATATCAGAAAGCAAAAACAAAAACTGAAGTGTTTTTGTTTTTGCTTTCTGATATATCTCCATATTCAATAATTATTTTATTCTCCATATTTAATCTCAATCTTTTATCTGAATATCATGTTTCTTACTTAACACATCCATTAATTTCTTTTCAAATTTGATGAAATAATTATTTTCTATACTTACTCAAATTTAAAAGCATTTTAAAAGAGATTTTAATTTCCCCCCAAATGTTGTTATTAAATTGCAGAAAATATATTCTCATGGTTCCCACAAAATTCATTTAATTCCATTCTTAACCATATTAAGTTATTATGCTGAGATATAATATCAAGTAAATAACTCATTTTGTTAGCCATAAAGTATAACCTTATGTTAGGAAGAACTAAACTTCCTTGTTTTGGAGATTCATACCGTCATTTTGATCCTTGCTGTTTTATCTCAGTTAGTCAATTTATTAATCATAATATGTCAAATTTTCAATTTTTCTTCAGTTACCTTGATCAGTACTATCATAAATAAAACATTTTTGTTGTTCAGTCGCACAGTCGATTCCGACCCTTTGCGACTCCATCGACCACTGTCCGCCAGGCACTTCTGTCCTCCACCATCCTCCTCAACTCGCTCAGTTCTGTATCCATTGTCTCTACAATACCATCTAGCCATCTCATTTTTGGCTGCCCCCTTCTTCTTTTGCCCTCCACCTTTCCAAGCATCAAGGCTCTCTCAAGGGAATCCTCTGTAACAAAAAAAATCATCTAATTTGTTTTTAATCTCTTGCTTCAGTTGTTGATATTTTCCTCTTTCAAATGTCTTAAATTCTTTGAATTACTGTATACCTAAATTTAAGCTATAAGTATAAGGTCCACTGAGTTTCCAACCTCAAGAGATGATTCATCAGGCATACCTATCTTAAGTGGTCAGCTAACAGTCGTGGCTATTGACTCCAATTTTGGGGGTGCTGTGAATCTATTATTTGAAGTTATCTAGGAAGTTCCAGAATACCCTAGACCATGGGTCTGCAAACTTGGCTCTCCAGGTGTTCTGGGACTTCAGTTACCAGAAGCCTAAGTCAGTACACCTGCTGATCAGGGTTTCTGGGAATTGAAGTCCAAGAACATCTAAAGAGCCAAGTTTGCTGACCCCTGCCCTAGACCAGTGGTAGCAAACTTATGACACATAAATTAAATTATGGGACTTAGTTTGTACCTAACAAAAGCTATCCAAGTCAATGAAACATACCCCTATAGTAGATTTGACATCCTAGATAACTCGATGTGTAGACTAGTGGTTTCCAACATGGGGCCCACGCCCCACAGGGGACATCAATTCCTAGAAGCCTAAGTCAATATGTTGGCTGATCAGTGCTTTGGGGAATTCACTTAGGCTTCTTGGAACTGAAGTACAAAAACCAAAGGTTGGGAAACACTGGTGTAGACAAACGTGTGAAGCAGAATCACACCACCCCCAAAACTGTTATCAACTTGTCACTGTTGCTGGTTTCTGCACACTGCTGTTCTATGTGCTGCTTATTATAAATGATTAAGACTGCACAGATCTTCACCTGGAGAGTGACTACTGATCTTTCCTATTTATAAATAGAGGTCTACATTTCATTCACAGAGATGGGAGAAGTTAATTTTTAGATGGCAACTTGCAGCCTAGTTTTTGGTAACAATGTCTAGGGCAATTATGGCAAATCTTTTAGAGACTGAGTGGCCAAACAGAGGGGTGGGGTGAACTCTGTGCTGGGGAGAGGGAGGAAAAGCTTCCATTGGACTGCTGTGCAGAGGGGTGGGGGTGAACTCTGTGTGGGGAAGGGAGGAAGCACTCCCATTGGGCCACTGGACAGAGGGGCAGGACAAACGGTGCTGGGGTGACATGCCTACAGAGGGGTGGGCATGCCACATCTGGCACGTGGGCCATAGGTTTGCCACCACTGGTCTAGGGTATTCTGGAGCTTCCAGTCATAGAAGTAACTTTTCTCATCTCTACCAGAACCTCTTGTAATGGTCATAGTTTTTGAGTTATGCAGAGCTCCCATATTTTAATGATTTAAAGTAGGAAAGTCTGAAAGATGCTACTTAAGTACCAGCTTTCAAACTCATTATACTATAGTTCTCATGTTTTACCTCTGATTTAGGTTACAATGCAGGAATGTTTCTTGCAATCCCCATAAAGTGGTGAATCACCAAACTATGTTTCAAGTTTGCTTGCATTACCTTGAGGTATGGATTTCTCCCTTTTCTTTTTAGCTTCTTTTCTGGGTTTGTTTGCACGCATCACTGCCACAGAGAAAGCCATCAGTATTTAGAAGCCCCATAAAAAGGTGGTTCTATTCCTGAAATACACAGCAGGAGGGCTTCATAAAAACTCTTTAGCTGAACACTGTGGAAGAATCTCATACAGATTGTCTTGTAACATCTGTTCTATAGATGTGGCAGGAATGGAACGGAATACATTCCCCTTCTCTGTGCATGTATTTCTCCCTGACTTCAATTCCCCCCATTTCTTTCCATTACACATAGGCTCTTTAAAACATCCACATAACTGGCAAGTACAAGTTTAGATGCTAACCGGTAAGGAGGAAAATTGGCAAATGGTGTTTAAGGTTATTGTAGGTTTCCTGCAGGTTGTCAACAGTTTCCACAGAAATGCATGAAAAAATGTAGCAACCTGTTACGTTCACCTCAATATAACTACAGTATATCAAACAACAATTAAAAAATAAAAATAAAAATGTTGTTACACTTGAGTTGAGTTGAGCGAGTTGAGGAGGATGATGGAGGACAGAAGTGCCTGGCGGACAGTGGTCCATGGGGTCGCAAAGGGTCAGAATCGACTGTGTGACTGAACAACAACAAAATGTGAGCTTTTGTGGATCAGGTCAACTTCCTCAGACACAAGAGTGAGACTTTAAGGCAATTAATGATACATGACCCCACTGGCATAGTGGGGACTTCCTGGCAGCCAGGGCAGGGAGTCCGCCACAGGGACGGTGTCATAGAAAGTCCCATTTGAAATCTGTTTTTCTCTGATCCTTGTTTCACCATGAGGGTGTTCCTTCAAAATGGAGAATGGATATGAGTAGGAGGTTGGTACATACATTCCAATGTGACTCTGAAGTATGTAAATAAATCACTATTGGCTAATTGCTCCCACATGGGAAAAATGATACCAGGATAATAAAATTCACTGTCCAGGAGACTATCTCTTTCACCGTGGACCTACAGTGGGAGGGCCTCACACAATGTAACTGTGAGTCAGATAAAGGCCAAGGGGCCTAATGCAACCAGTTAAACTTTCTTTATTTTTGTGTACTTAGTTTGAATGATTAGTTTTGCAAATTTGATTCCTTATGCTATACTCATTACCTTTAATTTCTTAATACATCTAATTAACCTGAGACCCTTTGTGTCTTTTGAATTGGGACTGGGGTTGACTGGACCACTCAATAGCAGCCACATCTAGCTATCTAATTCAGAGACCCTGCACTCTCACTAGCCTGGCCAAGCGGAGCCAAGGGGAACTCATAAAGGAGGTTGCCCCAACAGGAAGGGCAGACGCTGCTGGTAAGAAGGTAAAATGATGAGGGGTAACAGAAGGGCATGTTAAGGTACCCACAAATAGGGTCCCTTATATGACAGATGGGCGCCGGGAGGGCGCAGACCCGACAGTGCAGTGGGGACTAGGGGGTGCTTTTTCCTCCTCCGTCACCTTCGTCCTCCTCTTCTTCAGGCTTCCTCTTCCTTATGGCCAGCTCATGGTACCGGGCGGTGCTGCGTAGGTCCTGGGGCCGCCCTTGGTCCTGGGTCAAGACCCAGAGGCTGAGGCGGTGCGGCGCAAGCCCTGCAAAGAGCTCACCGTCGGCGTCCCACGTACGCAGCTGCCCCACCTCCGAGCCCAGTGTTGGCAGCTCCACCTTCAGCGGCAACGGTGCCCAGGAGGGTGGGAAGCGAGGCCGATGGTTGTTGCGGCCCAGCACCCACAGCCAAAACAGCCACGGGTGGCTCAAACCCACCCTACCCCACTGCATGGCCCCATGACCAGTCACATGATTTGCAAGTGTATCTAAAGTACTAACCAACCACTGTATTCTATATTCCTACCTGGTCTTGGAGCCATGTCTAAATTGTTGCCATGAAGTCTCAGTCTTGTCTGATGAAGCGGACTTGATCCACACAAGCTAACATTAAAATAGAGTAGTTAGTTTTTAGGGTACCACATGGTTTCCCCCATTTTTTCCCCTTGTCAATATACTTGCATAGACTAACATAGCTACAGCATCTCAAAAACTTCAATCTATTCAGCATATCATGAGAAAGTACATAAAAATTAGGCTGGTCTCTGTTTTGTGACTTACTTAAATGCTACACAATGAGGCATTTAGGCTCCAACTTTACACTCATTTTTTACTCACCAGAGCTTATGTTTCCATTTGTACTTACTGTATTTCTTTAACATATAATCAAACTATCTCCTACATATTTTTTTAAGCAATTGGACAATAAAATATAAAAGTACTACTAATTTTTTTCACTGTGATCATGAACTATACAAATCACCTCTCATTTTTTGGGGGGAGGGAGGGGGACTAAGCCCTAATGGAAAAAGCAATTATTTGTTTTTTGTTTTAAGGGATAATTACAGGGATTAGAATCCTTGTGATTTGTACTGACAGAGAATAATGATTCTGTAGGTGATGACTGCATGATAGTTATGTAAGCCAGTGATTGCCCTCTTGACAGCAATTATTTTCTCCTGTTTGCTCAGTGGGGTCATGAATTCCTCCTTGTGTAAATTCTGGAAAGCAGATAACCCTGTGCAAAATGTTTTTTTTTCATTCCCTCTGAGCCTAGCTGCAATTCTTGTAACAACTTGGGAAAAAATAGATTTAGGCTAATATTTTAAATTGTCTTTTCTTTTCTTGAATGAATTTTGATCTCAATGGATAATAAACACCCATTAGCTTTACAAAACAGCTGCTCCTGCTGCAGAGGAAAAGTTCTACAGTGGGTTGTTAATATTAACCAAGACAGCATCTTGCACATTTGGATTTGCTTTGAGAACTGCCAGGATGATTGCTTGTAACTGAACATTTTCCACATCACTCTCAAGAATAAAACACGGTGGAGAGTAGAATTATTAAAAGAATGACATCAGCGACACAATCAGACAACCTTACTAGCCTGAATTAGGATGGAAGACTGAGTCCTTTTTTGTAAAGTAAAGGTTTCCCTTGCTTGAAAGCCAGTTGTATCTGACTCTAGGGTTCAGTGCTCAACTCTGTTCATAGCCAAAGAGCCAGAGCTGTCTGAATCTGCAGATGTTTCCGTGGATATGTGGCAGGCATGCCTCAACACTAGAGTGCACAAAATGCTGTTTACCTTCCCACGAAAGTGGTCCCTAAGTATCTACTTGCAATTTCTTTCTTTCGAACTGCTAGGCTGGCAGGAGCTGGGACAGAGACAGGAGCTCACTCCATCATGCTGAATCTGGGAATTGAACTCTGACCTTCCAGTCAGCGAGATCAGCATCTTAACCACTTGATCCACCGCAGCCCTTTTTTGTACTGGGATCCAAAATGGGGCTTCTGCTACTCCATCCTGCTGAATGCTTGACTTAGAAATTTAGGAAGAAATCTTGTATTAGGCTCATTGTCTGTGCAGCCCAAAATTGTCCAGGGGTTTAGGAAGAGATGGATCTTTCATGTTATTTAATCCGAACTGGAGGTGCCAGCAATTGAACCTGGAAGGCAGGATCCATTGCATTTCAAACAGGGGCGTAGCTACTGCCGTATCTGCCGTATCAATTATACGGGGGCCCCGGGCCACGGGGGCCCCCAACGTGCGTAAGCAAAAGGCAAGGAGAGTGTATATTTAATTTGAATTGTTTGTAAAAATTTTGGAAAAAGTGACAGATAGATAATTATGGTGAATAAATATTTCTTTTAATTTTATGCAATTTTTTTTTCTTTTGTGAGAAATCTTTACCCTTCCTAAGGGCCCCCAAACAAATTTTTATACGGGGCCCCGCCAAGGCACGCTACGCTTCTGATTTCAAACAAGATATCTATCCTTTCAATGAGGTTGTGCTGTGCCATGGTGAAGCAGTCACAGCTAACAGAGGGGCAGGTCAGAGATTTTCAAAAGAGCTTTGCAACTTATCTACTAAACTGGGAAAGGGGTGTGAGTGTG
Organism: Furcifer pardalis; assembly: GCA_030440675.1. NCBI lineage: Eukaryota > Metazoa > Chordata > Lepidosauria > Squamata > Chamaeleonidae > Furcifer > Furcifer pardalis. The sequence continues at coordinate 11,151,994 of CP126896.1, read as the reverse complement.
TCACATCTTTTCTGAGGCTTTATCTTATATACTGAAAGCAGCCGTAATGTCACCTCTGGAGTTATTCCCAACTCCCGCAGTCTGTACACCAGCTTGCTTTGTTTTGTGATGGTCCTGAATGTAACTGGATATGCTGGAATCTTAAAATGATTTCAGTTGGGATAATGCGTTCTCTGTAATAGTTAATTTGGCCGCTGTTCTTAGCGGTGATTGAACTCTTTGCACGGAATGAACCTCAACATGGGACTGCTAAGAGAAAAAGGGAACTGGCTTAATGTGTCCAATGACCTCTAAAAATATTAATTAAATAGTACTACTAGGGACTAAATCTGCTAGTGCTGGCATATAACATATGTAGTCTATCACCAAGTTATAGGTCCTCCTTTCAATGCACAAATGTCCGTCCTGTGAAATACAGCCTTATCATCTGACCAAAAGATAGCTACTATACTCTGCTATCAGTTCTGTCGTTTTGCTCTTTCCGATCACTGTTAAATTGGATTAGCTAATGAAACGTGAATGCCTCACCCGCTTCTGGTTTCTCATATTCACAAAGCAAGAATTTAGACTAGTAATTTTGTGTTCAAAACAGTCGCTGTGTGATTAGCCCCAATTGTTCGCATTTAAGGCCTCTTACTTTCCGCTTCTGATGAAATCACTCTGGCACTTTTGCAGAGCAAACAAACAAACAAACAAACAAACAAAAGAAACCCCACACCTTACAATTTTGCCTCAGTAAATTGCTTTCACTTGCTTCTAATTATGATAGCTTATGGGTTGTATTAGTGCACTTAATGTAATAAACAACTTTCTAAATCCCCATCCCCCAAACAGTAACCTCAGGAACATCCATTTAAGCATGGAAATAATTCTCCTCTCCTGAGCAACAATAAAACCCATCACTAATAAAGGGAACAGCCGGTATAGATTGCCTTCATAGGTTGTGCTAAATAGCCAGGCGTTATCATTTTACATTAAAAATATGGAAGGGTGGGGGAACAATATAGCTACAGGGCAAGAAGGACAAAGTAAGGGGGAAAACAGACAATTGATCCCATTGATCTTGCTTCACAAGCAATTAGCTGATGAGATGCAACCCTGATGAAGACACTGCCGTGCTGTGAAATGCCAATTCCATTTTCTTGTAACCAGGGGAAGAATATCAGAAAACAAAACCAAAAAAGTGATAAACCAAAATAATATGATATGCCTGAACATGGCTACTATTAAAAAAAATTCAGGGGAAGAATGTTTATTTTGGTTTTGCCAGCAAGGAAGGACCCTTGGGTGATGTCCGATATTGCAACTTAGGACATGTTTCCATGGGAACATCTGATGTTTCTGATGAAATGCCAAGAGCAACAGGGAGGGAATTGGAAAGGGGATGGAGGAAGAGCAATTTTTTTTCTTACAGGCATATCAGAAAACAAAACAAAACAAAAAAAACAAAACAAAATAAAAAACACTGTAGCACTTTAAAGACTAACTGCTATATAGCTGAAACGTAGTAGTAAGTTGCAATTAGAACAGGCCCATTGAATCAATGGAACTTACATAGGTGCTGAATCACCAAATCCCCACTGAGTAATTGAGCCTACTCTATGTTTTGTACAACAGGATTTCAGACACTGCATGGAGTACAGGACTTCCTTTTTTGTGCTCTTCAGCTTCAGTTGATGGTTCCAGGATCTGGTTTTATGGTAAAGAGAAAAAAGATTTCCCCCTCATTTGTTTTTGCCACATGGTACGTAATTTTATGCAAACATATGATTCTCTTTGCTTACCTGTTCCCCAAACTAAACAACCTCAGATAGTGTAACCATTGTTTATAGATTACTAGTCCCCATTTACCCTGTTCGTCATTTTTTCTCCTCACAGGATTTTGAGATTTTGGACATCTTTTCCAGATCAACAAAATCCTTTGTCAGGTGTGGTAACCAGCTCCCCATCAATACAACTTGGGTCTTGTGAATCCAGGTCTAATTGAAGGCAACTACATTGTATGCAGGGGCATAAGACAAGATTTGAGCCTCCTGCCTGAGATGTATAGAGAACCTGCACTGACAAGTAGTTGAACATTACATCAAAGCTGAAAATAGGACAGCTTCCACCATCCCATTGCACCGGAGGACAGCACTGTTGATCCACAAAACCTCACATTAAAACATAGCAGCATTTCATGTTTTGGTCCTTTTTGGTTTGCTTTGGTTGGTTTTGTTTCTTGTCTGATTTGGGACGAAAGCAGCCTTAGAACGTACAATCCTTCATCTTAATATGCAAGACTCTTTAATGCAGGGATTCTCAACCTGTGGCCTGCAGGCTGGATGTGGCCCACGACACCATTTCATGTGCCCCCCCACTTCCTCCACCATACCCAGAAGTGCCATGTAGTGGAGGAAGGCCAAAACGGCCATCTGACCTTTGAAGCTGTTTGAGGGAGTGTGACCCAGCCCCTGGCTTGAAAAGGTCAAGAACTGCTTTAATGCATCTTCCTCCTATAACTAATTCCATTCCATATTATGTTTTCTTTTGTCCCTCGGTTTCATATACAGTACTTGTTATGTTTTCCTTATCCCTACCAATTTTCTCAATTAAATACTTCTAAAAATATTAATATCCAATTTCCATCTTTATTTTTTTTAATTATTATTATTATTTAGACTTGTATGCCACTCTACTCAGTAAAGACTGACTCAGAGCGGCTCACAGCATTCACAAATAACAATATTACAGTGCAAACCAAAATACACTAGCATATAACAAAACAATTAAATACAGTAAATACTATACAAATCAATACACCTACAATATTATAGTGTAATCAAAATACAATAAATAAATATTATCACAGCACAGTCCTCAATATACAATAAACAATTCAACAGTGTACAATATACAATACAGGAAAGAGAAAACAAAAAGTAAACATCATTTGGAGGACCCTGAATAGACTGAAGGTTGCAGTCCCTAAATGAAAGACCAACATGCTCAAGAAGACTGCTGGCAGACAACACACTGTGTGAATGTGGAGAAATACAGAATCCAGCTAATTTACTGGTCTGCTGCTTACTGGTCTTTTTTGCTTCTTTATAATCACATTTTACTTTTATCTCCATAACCATCATTGCATGGTCTGTAATCTTTATGATATCAATACAGTCAAACCTCGCATAAAGAGCGTCTCGCTTAAAGAGTAACTTGCTTAAAGAAAAGAATTTTCTCTGAATGTTCACTTTGCTTAACAACTAAAACCAACCAAAAACTCGCTTAACAAATAAATCGAGGTTCGCAATCCCCCCCACCAGAAGTCACAATGGGTTACTTGCAATGGTGTTTCGCTTAAAGAGCAAACTTGCTTAAAGAGCAGTCCTGTGGAACACATTATGCTCTTTAAGCGAGGTACAACTGTATCGGTATTAACAACTAGCATTGAACTATTAGTGCAAAGCTTCATCTTCACATCTAATTACTTGTCAAAAATGTCATGGGTTAAGCCTTATTCTCACAGAGGAGGCAGCCATGTGACTGAGCTGTACTTCAGACCGCAGGCAGAGAAAACTAGCAGAGTTTTCTGCAGAGAAAACTAGCATTCCAGGGATCTGCCACTTACTGGTGGATCCCAGGTTGATGCTGGGAATGGGGAGCATACATTTGTGAGATCTATGTACAGCAGGCTAAAGTGGTACAGTCCAAAAGGCGTTTGCCACCTTCCTGAACACCATGTAAGCCCTGCACAACACTCCATTAAAAAAAGCCAGGAACAAGGCCGCGTGACTTTCTGTTCTGAGACAGAAATGGCTTGTTATTCCTACATAAATGATGACCTTGTCAATTCCACCTCATCTTCCTTTTTTAAAAAATTCTGACTCCCTCTGGAAAGCAAAGCTGCAGATCCCCTGGCCAATTTCCCACTGACAGTCTGTGCCTCACTTTTCCAATCGCTCCTCTCAAACTCCATCTATTCCCTCCGTTGGCTTGAACTTCGCTGCAGCAATTTGCATTTTTATCGTTCATGTTGTGTCTGTACATTGCTGTTTCTCGAACTGTGTGTTCCATATATTAAGAAGATCCATTAAAATTCAGAGCCTGCATACAGCACAGCCTCCTTATTAAATAATGAGTGTGCTACATGAAGAGCTCTCACATACAGGCTTCTGTGTTTGTCAGAGTGAGTCATGGGGAGTGTTAGTAAATTTAATAAAATTGTGATTACATGTTTTTCAACCAACCTCCCACATCAATTTCTTTCTTTCCTTCTTTCCTTCCTTCCTTCCTTCCTTCCTTCCTTTCTAGAAAGGAGATGTGAAGATCATTTCTGCTGTAAGTGCATAACTAGGCTGGAAAAGAAAGTTTAGGAATTCCAAAAACCCTCACCTTTAAGATATTGTTGACTTTAAAATAGGGGACTGCGGTGGCTTAGAGGTTAAGATGTGGAACTTGATGACTGGAAGGCCAGTAGGTCAGCAGTTCGAGACCCAAGTCCTGCACAATGGAGTGAGCTTCTGTCTCTACCCCAGCTCCTGCTAACAGTTGGAAAGCAAGAAATTGCAACTAGATAAATAGGTACCACTCAGGTGGGAAGGTAAACATTGTTCCATGCTCTCTTGTCTTAAGTCATGCCAACCACATGTCCACGGAAACATTTGCAGAAGCAGACAGCACTGGCTCTTCGGTTTTAAACAGGGATGAGCACTGAACATCAGAGTTGGATATGATTGAGCAAGGGCAACCTGACTTTTAAACATCTTCTATTTTAGTAGGTGAGCACCAGTGATGGGATGTAACCGGTTCGCCAGAACCGGTAGTAACTTTCCCCAGTGTCCCGGAGAACCAGTAGCAGCTTTTGGGGGAAAACCACCTTCGGGGGTTACTTTTTCACTGGTACATGCACACTGGTGCATGCGCACCAAGCACATGGTGTGCATGCACACCTACAGTGCTTGGTGCGTATGCACGGCCTCCTTGCTGCCCTCCCAAGCGGGGAGGAGGAAGAGAAGCTGCTAGCCTGAAGCTCCCTATAGCCTGCTCCCCAGGGTAAGTGACTCACCTTTGGATGTGATGTGTCTGTGTGTATTTTAATGTGTATTTAATACATTTATCTATATTGACGTACTACCACAGTTCCTAAAAAGGCCTGGCGGCTGGCAGGCGTGGCAGCTTGGCTTGGGGTTTTTAAGCAAAGTCTTGGAGTTACCTCATCAATAAGTGACACCTGTGCTGTTCCAATTGCTGTTCCAATTGAAGACCCCTTAAGGAGGTACAGCTGTTTTACATTTACATTAAGGCATATTATCATAGAGAACAGGTTAGGCAAAGACTTAGTACCTAACTTCTTTAACTGTTGAAAAGTGCCAAAATGAAGCTATCTTGTGGTGAGTTCATTCTGCAGTTTCTTCCATCTGACCTAGTGTGAGAAAGATTAGCCAGAATAAGCTTTAAGCTCTGGTTTAAAAGCCCTGGTTGATTTGTGTTTGGGGTGGGTGGGTGGGTGTATTTTAATGTATTTTTATTTATTTATTTATTTATTTATTTATTTACGGGTTTGTGTTCTGTGTGTGTGTGTGTGTGTGTGTGTGTGTGTGTATGCTTATTTTTATTTTATTTTTAATTTTTTCTTTGGTCCTGCCCACAACATCATGACATCATGATGTTAGCTCCACCCACACTGTGACGACATCATGGTGGGGTAGTAAATTTTTGACATCTCACCACTGGTGAGCACACCTAGTTAGTTAGCACACAAGTATGTGCTATGTATGATTCACAACAGCAAAAGTTTTCAGGGTCTGTTTCTATGATGGCTCCAAAGTAAAAAAAGTAAGGTACCTTTTAAAAAAGAGAAAAACTAGCTATTGATAGATCCCTGGGTAACTATAGTCTATCTCTAAGGATTTCTGACTTCCAAATTATTTAGGATTAGCAGCAATGAAGCCCCTCTCCATTCTCGATTGAACTTTTGCAGTATTTATTTATTACATTTATATACCACCCATCTGGGATATTTTCCCACTCTGGGTGGTGTACAACAATTAAAAACCAACATAACAACAGATAACAGCAGATAAACAGCAACTAATCAGTAAAGAAAGCTTGAAATAACCAGAAAAAGCCTTTTGTATAATGAAAGCTTGTGTATTTTTGTATTCAAACCTTCTCCGTGGGCTCAGATGCCTAAATCCTATTTTGACTAATTACTAGAAGAGATCCAAGGGTCTGTGGTGGGTCAGTGGTTAAGTTGCAGAACTTGATGACTGGAAGGTTGGCAGGTCAGCAGTTCGAGAAATGAGTGCTGCACAACAGAGTGAGCCATAGTCTGTCCCAGCTCCCACCAACCTAGCAGTTCGAAAGCAAGAAATTGCAAAAAGATAAATCAATACCACTTTGGTTTGAAGGAAAACAACATTCTGTGCACTCTGGTGTCTAGTCATGCTTCCCACATGCAGTGATGGGCAGCCAAAAATTTTACTACCACACTGTGGGTGGAGCTGGAGTCGTGAGCGGAGCAAACGTCATGATGTCATGGGCGTAGCCAACAATGTGGGCGGAGCCAAAGTTAAAAAAAATAGATGAAATGCATTACACATAAAAATGCAAATTAAATACACATAAAATACAAATTAAATACAAATTAAATACAAATTAAATACACATAAAATACACATTAAAATACACATTAAATAGACATAAAAACACATAAATGCACATTAAATACAAATTAAATAGACATAAAAACACAAAATACAATTTAATACAAATTAAATAGACATAAAAAACACACAAAAGCACACACCAAATACATAATCATCACACCCTAAACACCCTAAACCTAAACACGTGTCACTTACCCTGGGGAGCAGAGCAGGTGGCAACGGTGGTGGTGTGGCGCGGCCTAGCCCAGCCAGCCCAGCAGTATGGCCTGGGTCGTTGGTAGCGCAGCCTGGCCCAGCCCGGCCTGGTGGTGCACCACAGCCTGGCCTAATGGTGAGCATCAGGCATCAGCATTGTTGAGCAGCAGTGAGCGGCGTTGGCGTTGAGCAGTGTTGAGTGGCGTCGGCGGGTGCGGCGCCTTGAGCAAGGGCCGCCGCCACTGCCCGCAACTCCAAGGAGGCTGCTGAGGGCCTCCTTGGCTGCCTGACTCTGCAGCCCAAAATGACTGCTGGTGAGTGCACATGCATGAAACTACCAATTGACGCATGCACACTGAGTACTGGAGGTACACATGCGTCAATTGGTAGTTTCACGCATGCACACTCACCAGCAATCCTTTTGGGCTGAAGAGTGTGGCAGCCAGTGAGGCGACTGAACCCCCAGGAGACCATCTGGGATTCTTACCACCGGTTCTATAGAACCGGGGCGAACTGGCCTATGCCCACCACTGGTTCCCAACCTTTTCAAGCCAGGTGCGGGGTCATGCTCTCTCAGTTAGTTTCGAAGGCTGGATGGCCATTTTGCCCTGCCTGCATGACGGGGTTGCCATTTTGTCCCAACAGCTTTAAAGGGGATGGTCATTTTGTTTCTTGAATGCTCTTGGAGGGGTTGGGTGGCCCACATGAAATGGTATCATGGGCCAGACCCAGCATATGGGCCTTAGGTTGGGAACCCCTGCTTTAGTCCAATGATTACCTCAATGCTCTCTGTTCTCTTTCCCTTATTTTTGCGCAGATCTTTCTGACCATTTACCTTGGAACACATTTGCTTATATTAAAATTGTTTCTCCTCTTTCTCATTTTCCTTCTCATTTGTCTTCTTTTGACTTCAGCCAAGTATTTATTCAATCTTTTCTCCAAATTCTCCTTCCCTACTTAACCAGGTACAAGGAGTTTCTCTCTCACAAAGAGTAATTTATTCTTCTTCAAAACGTGGCAGTTGTTTTTGTATATTATGCAAATTATTTTATCACTGTGGAAATCATGTAGTGGGTTGTGAAAGGGTTGACCATCAAGGTTCAGACATACTGCTAATTTCCTGATCAGAAGCACTCTTTTCAAGTTTGTTTTGTTGCTTGGAAACAGAAGCTGGGTTTTACTTAGACATGTTTATGTAATGCAGGGACACACAACTTGTAACCCACAGTGTCTTGTGAAGCCTCATGCTCCCTTTTCTTTAATATTTTTCTTCTCACAGAGTTATGCAAGACAGAGCTTTGAGGGGTATAGATATATATATATATTTTCCAGATATGAAATTTCTGCTCTATTCTGGATTCCATGTATGTTCTTATCCAATCTGCAAAAGGGGAATAATCACATTGACCCAACACTGGTTAGGCTTGATGTTAAGATCCCCTAACTTAGGGGCGACCACATTTTTATGCCGCTGGACTGACTATGCCCCCCCCCGAACAGCTGAGTGGGCCTGACCACCTCCCAGAAGTGGGCATGTTTGCACACGCGTGTCAAGAACCACTCTGGGAAGTAGTTCTGGACGTGTCTGTGCATGTGAAAATGGGGCCGTGCCACTCCTGGAAGTGGTTTCGGCACTCCCGGAAATTGTTCTGGATGTATATGCACATTGGCGGGCGCATCCTCCATCTACTTCTGGGACTGGCGAGGGCATTGGAGGCCTGATACGGCCCACGGGCCACAGTTTGGGCACCCCTGCTCTAACTAATACATTCTAAAACATTTCAAAACACTACTAATTGGTATTAATGATGATAATACAAAATCATAGCAAAGGCAGAATTTCAAAAATTCTCCCAAAAGTATTTTTTCTCTGTGAAAAGTATGGGCTTTTGTTTTTAAGAATGTCTCTAAGGATCAATTGTTTCAGAAAATGTGTAGAAGACTTCCCATCTTTGGTATAAAGCTACCTTTTTCTTTAAAAACCAATAAACACTCTGAAGTAAGTACTTTCAAGAAAGTATTTATTTATTTATTTATTCAAACTTATTTATCGCCCTCCTCACCGGAGTGGCCCAGGACAATTTCACAGCCACACTTCAATGAAGTCAAGACTTCATTGAAGTCAATGGGATTTGTTCTTAAATAAGAAGATATAGGATTACACTTTGAAAGGAAACTTCTACCCTGGCTCATCAATTCTTTCCCATATTCTCTGCTACAAACCCTCCCTCTTTATTCCCAACAACTCGAGCAAAATGCAAAAGTTAGCTACTTCCTCTAAAACTCCCCCAAGTCTCCATCATTATTTATGTTAGCTGATGGGAAGTGACCACTAAAAATATATGGATGGCCTCAGTTGCCCATCACTGCTCTAACACATGTTTGGGCTGCTCTCAACAACAATATAATTTAGTATGGCAACAAACATTGACTAAACTTCTATTGGGACAGCTTCATGGTCTTTTATCACTAATTAAAATTTCACAACACCAACCATCTTAGGGATGGGTCTCGTTCATCCTGGAGAAGACTTTGGAGGGTGAGATTCCAATATCCAAAAGTTGCACCAGTGATCCTTTCACTCTCTGTCCTCCAAAAATTTAAGGGCTCAGGAATTCTCATGGAAGATAAGAAAGGCCACTCACTCATTTATGTGACATGGTAAGCCTCATTTACTTAAGGTGAAAATTGGCACTGATCATCTGGTTGGGGAAGATGTCAAATTTCAAGTAGATTCAAAATTTCAAATATGTAAGATCTATAGCAAGCTAAACAGCATTGGAAATTGAGAGGTTGGCCCCTTCCCCTCCAATTTTTGAATAGATTTATAATCCTCTAGGTTTTTTTCCCCCTGGGACTGCAGTGGCTAAGATGCTGACTGGAATACCCAAATAGTCCTGAACGAAATGAGCTCCTGTTTTTGTCCCAGCTTATGCCAACCTAGCAATTTGAAAGCAAGAAATTGCAAGGAGATAAATAGGGACCACTTTGGTGGGAAGGTAACAGTGTTCCGTGCACTCAAGTATCTAGTCATGCCTGCCACATGACCACAGAAATGTCTGCAGAAGCAGACAGTACTGGGTCTTCGACTATGAAATAGAGATGAATACTGAACCCTAGAGTCAGGTACAACTGGCTTTTGAGCAAGGGTGGCCTTTACCTTAGTTTTCCCCTCCACTTTTGGTAAGAGAAAATATCATCAACACAACCTTCTTGGAAGGGCCATGTTTGCTAATTAACTTGTGAACTGCCTAGAGAGATCACTAGGCCCTATGGGGTGGTATATAAGTGTGATTGCGTTGCTTTTTTCCTTTTACCTTAAAGAATAATGTGGAGTATTTAGGACCATTAAAGAGCAATGGCTTTGAAGGTGACCTTCTTTACTCCCACTGAAAAAATGTATTATTTGACTGACACTGAAAGGTGCTAGCAGATAATGAATAAGGTAATACAACAATAAATCCATCTATTTCATGGACACCAAGCCCATGCTAAAAATCAAAGAAATGTTTTTTTGAACACCTCTCAAGCTCTAATTAGTAAGACAGAAGAGGCTAGAGTGAAGCAAAAACAACACACCTTGCTGAATGGATGAATGCTGAAGAGTGGCTCCCATCAGACAAGATTCTGGCTGGACCATCTGGAAGTCCCTTAATAGACTTCAAAGTGAAATCGGAAGATCATTTGGTCATTTGAATTTAATTGCTATCTGTAAATTAAAATTACTGTAAGATAGGCACACTGTCTTGGTCCCCTTAAGCACCCATGCCAAGTTTCACATCTTGAAGCTAATATGGAAACATACTCACAAATATACTTCCCAAACTTTTTTGAGCCACAACCTCATTTTATAATAGCCAAAAAACTTGTGACACCCACTTTCACATTTCCATGAAAATACATTTTAATAGGGTAAAGAAAATGCATTTACTGTAACATAGGCATTATAATTTCGACCTAATATTTTATTTGTATGTCAAAATTCACAGCATCCCTCCACTTCTCTGGCCTGTTTGCTGCTTTCCAACCTCTAGCCAATCTGCTCACTCATCTTTGTGTAGAATGCTTTGGTCATGGAGAGGCTGTGGCGAGATGTGGGCTTCTGTCTCTATAATTTTGAGGGAACAATGAGGGTGGTGTGATTATGACTCCCAGGTCATTGCTGCTGATGCTACTGCCCCCATGGTCCCAGAAACCTCCCCTCTAGAATCACTACTGCCACTGTGGTCAATAAAGACTCTGGGCTCTCCTTAGTCTAGGAGTTCTCAACCTTTTTAAGTCGTGGGCCGGGTCATGCTCTCTCAGACAGTTTCGGGGGCCGGGTAGCCATTTTGCCCTTCTTCCACATGGCACTTCCTGGTGTGGTGGAGGCAGTGGGGGGCACATGAAATGGTGCCATGGGCCATATCTGGCCTGTGGGCCACAGGTTGAGAACCCCTGCCTTATTCAAAGGCTGAGAGCCTCAGAAATCCTGCCAATTTCCAGCAGTGTCTGGTTGCTGGAAGACTGCTGTCACAGCTGCCATTGTTAACAGTAAGAGACAGGCTATCAGGGCATGGCCTAGACCTCCCCCTCCACCTTTAGAAAACATCAGTAACAGACAACAGGTGCTTTCTTGTCTCTGGGAGGTTTTAGATGTGGCAAGTCCCAGAAAACACTTGATTGACCCCTTGGAGTGTGTGTGTTTATAATCCACCGGCTGGTAACCTGTGCTTTAGGGCCTGCCATGCTGCAAAATGCAACACTGCTGATTCTTTGTACAGTATGGCAGAGGCAAAATGTTAATCAGATGAGCCAAGCTCATTAAAAAGCATGCATACAGCTCAAAGAATACCCTCAGTAGTTTAATGGACCTACTTGCTGTCAAAATCGGATTCCGGAAGTGACATCATCGCCATGTGCTTTTGTTTACCCGTTTACCCACATGGTCAGAAGTGACATCACGGCCACGTGCACCAGAAATGATGTAGTAGCAATGTGCCCTGATTACCCACATGAATGGAAATGATGTTCATTGGTAGCCTCCATGACCGGAAAGCGGTACAGCGAATGCCATAGGGTAAGAAAGGACACCCTGAAGCAGAAATGGCCACCCTCAGGCATACCCCAGACCAGGAACGTGTGGCTTGCCGCCCCGGGAATGAGGGCAGGACAACCCTAGCACAGATTGGCTGTGTAGGGACATGTGATACCCTCTATAACCTATATGACCTCCCCAGAGAAAGCCCTTTTGAAACAGGTTTCGCCTTTTGCATGCCTGGACAAGTTCTGAGGAGCAGACGTAAAGATGATAAGCAGGCCACCGAAGACCACGAACCTTTCTTTACCGCATAAAATGCCAAAAATACATCGGAGGAAGAAGACTTGGGCAAAACATGTAAGCACCACATTACCTGAATCACATGTGGGGTGCCCTACCCCATGCACCCTTGAATAAAAAACCCCAAAAGATGAAAAAGTCTAACCTGCAGCCTAGGGGTTTTTCGTTTCCACCCTTGCGTCTGAAAACCAACTCATCAGACTTGGATTTTTCTACAGCTTCTCAGAAGGGAAGAAAGAAACTTCTTCCTGCAGCAGAGAGCTTTTTCTGCGGCAGAGAGCTTACCATATTTGCAGCTTGTCAAGACTCGGATCCTGAAAGCACCACTCCGACAAAAAGCTGTTTGGAATGTAGTGAGCAGTGGAGCTACTGTAGCCGTGAGTACAATCTAAAAGGACTGTTCCAAAAACTGCAGACCATAAGATCTTCAACTGTTGAGGGTTTTCGAAAACCTATAGATGTTGTGGATGGTGGGAATACTTTTCAAAGCCGGCAAACCAAGTGGTGAGAAAACAAGGCAGGAAGAATTTGGACCTACCTGGTCTCCATCCTCATTATTCTTTGATGGCCTTTTGAAAGAGGAAGAAAAGATGAAGAGAAGGCAGCTTTTAATGAAACCCTGGAAACTGAAGTGGGCAAAGAAGCCATGCCGGTAAGAATTCTATTTCTCAGTGTGTTTTTTTCTTGAGAAAGCGTGTGTGCGTGCATGAGAGAGAGATGGGTGGGGGAGGCGGAGAGAGATGGAAAAGTTTACTAAAGTGTTCTATTTCATTTTTTATACAGGAATATGTCCTTCACAGGGATCTTGCTGAAAATCTGCACATCAGTGATTCAAAGACATATTCCCTTTCCTGCATTTCTTGCACATCCAGCAGTCCTGAGTACTAAGCCTCCCCCTGCTTTTATTTTTACCAATAAAATAATTTACCCTACACCAGTATATTCATGTTTTAGCTGACAAAATGGGAGAACATGAAAAAAATCTTAAATAATATATATTATACACCTGGGGAGGTTGGGAGCTTTGGGGGTGTTAACCCTCTTTTTCAAGAGGCCAAAAAACAGAGCAAAGGCCTGAAGAGAGGAGAGGTTGCCAAATGGTTTTCGGACCAAGATGCTTACATGCTACATAGACCAACCCAGATCCATTTCAAAAGAAACAAGACTATTGTTTCTGGAGTAGATGCCCAGTGGCAGGCTGATTTAGTAGATTTGCAGCATTTTTCCAAGTAGAACAAGCGTTACAAGTATATTTTAGCAGTGATAGACATTCTGTCTAAACATGCCTGGGCTTTACCTCTAAAAGACAACACAGGCAGAGAAGTGTCCCAAGCGTTCAATGCTATTTTCAGGCATGACGATAGGAAGCCTGGAAAATTGCAAACAGACCGTGGTTGTGGTTTCTTAAACCAGTCTGTAAAGAAATTGCTAAAACTACACAGTGTCCATCACTTTGTCACCAATAATGAAGTCAAAGAAGGGGTGGTGGAAAGATTTAATAAAACTATGAAACTAAAATGTGGAGGTATGTCACGGCTAATAATACCTTTACCTATATTGACCTACTACCACAGTTCCTAAAAAGCTATAATCCAGTACAACTGGAACTAGATGTAGATGTACATGGAGCAAGAGCTAGAGCTAGAACAAGGACATTACCTGAATTTCAGACTCCATGCCTCAGAGCTACAAGCATCCAAGCTAAGGAGTGAGAGTGCCTGGTGTTTGGGGTGCAGCAGTCTTTTATCCTTCTCTGGGCAAGTTGAGCCTGGAGTTAGGTGGCCTGGAGCTTCCTCCACCACCAAAACTGCCACAGCTGGGCCCGGTCCTCTTCCCTCAGTAGGTGAAGGCACAAGGGTATGCTGACAGGAAAGTCCTCCTGGTCACAGGCTGCAGCAGTCTTTTATCCTTCTCCAGTATGAAACTTTTCTCCCTCAGAACAACCAGCAGAAGTCTTGAACACACAGACAGTATGATGAGCATAGAATCTATTGTATGCATAAGCTAAAGAAGTGCAAACTGAGACCTTGCTTTATGTAAAGTCTTGGACTTACCTAACCAATAAGCTACACCTGTGCAGTTACAATTGCAGAGCCCTTAAGGAGGTACAGCTGTTTTACATTAAGGCATACTCTCCTAGACAACTGGTTAGTCAAACACTTAGCACCTAACATCTTCAACTGTTGAAAAGTTGCAGAGTATTTTAGTGAGATATATGAGGTTATTATCAAATGTGTTAGGTTTTTTTTTTTTAAAAAACCAAATCTTAAAGCTTATTCTGGCTAATCTTTCTCATACTAGGTCAGATGGAAGGGACTACAGAATGAACTCACCACAAGGTGGATTCATTTTGGCAGTTTAGAGTCTGACATAGACACAAAAGAAGAAGATTGATCATAGGCTGAATTGAAATGCTCTTTCTCCATTTTCTTCCTGTTCTGGGATGTTTGGTTATGGGTTGACATACTGGCAGTTGGGATGGGTCATGGAAAGTGGTTGAAGGATTGGTCCAGTTCTTGTTCTTGTTACCTTATATTTTCAAATTCACCCTTTAGTTTGAGTCATACGGCATGAGGGAGTACTTTAACAGATTTTGAGATTTATTACTGAATCAAGATACAGAGTTCTTTAACTTGTTCTCTCTTTGCATTTTTGGCAGCCTAAAATTCATCTCTTTTTCAAAGTACTGTATGCAGAAACTTGTCAGCTGGTTAAGATTAGTCATTAAGGACTAAAATACTCTGCAACTTTTCAACAGTTAAAGATGTTAGGTACTAAGTATTTGCCTAAGCAGTAGTCTAGGATAGTATGCCTTAATGTAAAACAGCTGTACCTTGTTAAGGGCTCTGCAATTGTAACAGCACAGGTGTAGCTTATTGATTAAGTAACTCCAAAATTTTGCTTAAAGCCAGGCTGCCATTTTCAACCATGTGGGTAAACAAACATGGCGGTGATAATGTCATTTCTGATGGCGTGGGTAATCAGGGCGCATTGCTACTACGTCATTTCTGGCGCACATGGCTGTGACATCACTTCTGACCATGTGGGGAAACAAACATGGCAGCAATTGCATTACTTCCGGTTATGAGGGTAAACAAAAGCACATGGCGATGACGGCACTTCCAGAATCCGATTTTGATAGCAAGTAGGTCAATTAAACTACTACCCTCTTCAATAGCATAAAACCTTCTTGATTTTGAATTCATGCCACAGTAGATCACAAAAGGAACAATAACAACAGTCTTTTCCTCACTGCCCTGTATCCATCCTTTACCAAGGACTGAAAGAGAAGGTAGGGTTGTCTGAAGGGGATATGGCTGTTAAAAACAAGGAGCTTTTCCTGGAAATGTTCAGTGGTTGCATCTGGCAAACAATCACGAGATGTGACTCCTTGGAGCTCAGGGGGGAAAAACATCTCATGGCTGATTATTCCCAACCTTTTTAGTACTGTATCTACTGCTTCATTAAAAAAAATATGGATGAATTTAGAATGAGAAACAATTGGCAATGACAGCATAATTCACAGGACCCAAAGGTAATTTGTTTACAGTGTTCTCAAGCATAATGAGCTAGGCTGAGAATGGTAGATATGAAGAAGGAATAGTGGGATAATAGCAGGACGGGAAAGGATGACTGGGAGGTGTAGAGAAATCACTGAGGTGCAGGTGTTGAGAAAAGAGGATGTTTGGTCCTCTCTCTCTCTTTCTCTCTCCTTAACTAACAAAAACATCTGATTGTCACAGCATGAGTTCCTTCCCCCCTTCTATAGTTTGCAATTTACCTTGCTAAGTTTGTAAGACTGGTCTTCAGGACTTAGATATGAGAGTCCTCTGAAATCTGATTTAAAACCCCCAAAGGCTGCTTTAGTCATGTCTCTCCAACACTAATGTGCTTTCAGCTCTAATTACGGGCTATCTATGTTTTTTCTGCATTATCTCCTCCCTCCCCCATATGATCTCCCTCTCCCTCTCAATCTTTCTCTCTCTGATTCTCCTCTCAAAACCAGCCAGCCTGCCCGCAAACTCTGCCACTTCTTTGTATATTAGGGAATAGACACACACAGTTCAAGTAAAGGTAAAGGCAGTGGTGTAGCATGGGGACCACCACCCTGAGTGGCACTTTTTTGGGGTGGCAAAATTTCACAATAAATTGGACTTCGCCACTGCCCCTGGACTTCCTAGTGGCCGGGGCAAAGACAGCTGCTGGGATCCTCCACCATCGCTGGCATCCTGGGCCCCACCCAGGGGGCGGCAAATCTGGCCTACAACCCGGGCGGCTGAAGCCCATGCTACGCCACTGGGTAAAGGTCACTCTTGCTAAAAAGCCAGTTGCATCCAATTCTAGGGTTCAGGAGACGATGGAAAAAACCAAATAAACCAAAAGAAAACAACTCGCTTAAACAAACATTCTGGGCCTGCCAAACATTTTCCCCAATCAAATCCTCACAGGATAGACAAGTGAGAAAGTCCTTTTTCATCACAGTGTAGCATTACAGTGGTCAAAAGGGGACACAATCTGCTCATTTGTTTGCTTGTTTCATCAGGTGATAGCTGAACGTATACTCCCCCCCTGAGACATGTGGCAGCCCATGGCTGTTAGACAATAGATGCAGTCCCTAACCAAACTGAAAACTGAGATACCGTTCTGCCAATATGTGAGATGGGGAAAGAGAACTAGTTTTCAACTGATTGGGGCTTCCAAATGTATGTAATCTGATTGGGAGGGGTGAACTAATGACACTATGTATTCTAACCCCTTTTTTCCTCTCCACTCTGCAAAGTTCAGATGGATGCTGCAAAATGCCATGACTCTGCTTTATTTCCTTCTTTGGGCTAGCTCTAGACTTTTTGCTGTCCAAGGATATTCCCATTCCAGATCTAGAAATTACAGACTAGTAGTTAAATTTTATTTTAGTCATGATAACCGCTGTGAGGGGAAATTCTTCTGTGGCACATTAGGGCAGCTTGGGAGGTAGGGTAGACCCAGCCTATGACTTGTGTAGCTATCTCCTCCAAAAGTTAGCTGCAGATTCATACACTCGAACAGCTTTCCTTTCAGGTAGCTTCTACCATCTGCCAAATGGAAGGGCCAGCCTGACCCCCAGTAAGGACAGTAAATGGAATGAAGGGTCCCCACTGAGAAATATTACCATTTGACAAAGTGAAAAACCATTACTGGTCAGCAGACATGGATGGCTACGGCCTTCCAAGCTACATGTGGCATCCCTCTTTGCAACTAGGGATCCTGAAAAATCAGGGCTGTCATGAGGAAGCCCTAGAGACATGGTTCCCAATGTGGGGCACACTCTCCACAAGGGGGCAATTTGATTTTTAAGGGGGAAATTCCAGAATGAGTTATTGGCAGTGAATGGCCTTTTAGACTTCCTCCATGTGAATAGGAGTTCATTTTTTTGAATAATAAGAATTATATGTCACCCGGTCGGAGGCACGCTTTAGGATTTTATAGATGCTTAGGTGGGGCACGGCCAATAAAAGGTTTGGAACCACTGCCCTGGAGAGTAGAGCAGTGGTGGGCATCAACAGGTTTGCACCAGTTTGCCAGAACTGGTAGCAGAAATTCTGGCTGGACCTGTCCATCCAAGTTTTGAAATAAAGTACAGTACTGTAGTCCTAATTCGGGTGGAATGCAAGGCTTCCCCCCTGGCCATGCTCACCATACCACACCCACAGTGTGGTAGTAATTTTTTTTTAGCCCACCACTGGAGTAGGGGTAGAACTCTCTCAGTGTTCATATTTTCAAATCAGGCCATTTTGAGTACTTTTTTTGAACAAGGATGTTAAAATGATGTTGCATTACAGCCAGCTAAAGGTGAGGGGAAATGGGCTTTGTAGTCCAATAATAATAATAATAATAATAATAATAATAATAATAATAATAATAATAATAATAATAATAATAATAATAATAATAATAATAATAATAATAATAATAATAATAATAATAATAATAATAATAGCATACCATCAAGTCAACTCTGAATTATGATGACCAGTTCTGGGTTTTTCTATGTATAGAATCCTCAGAAATGGTTCACCATTTTCTTCTTTTTGAGGGCATCTTAGAAGGCATTCCCAGAAGAAGGGAATGGCAAAACCAGTTCTGAGTGTTAGGAAACTCTGAGAGCGGTTGAAGGCATGGAATTATTAATTCTCATAGAAATGCATGAAGTCATACAAGTATTCTCCAAACATGAATCTCAGCTGGCAACAAGCTGAATGTAGGCAACTTATCATCAAGCTTCATGCCATTTCTAAGTTCTTGACAAACTATTTTCCGACCCAATCTCTTGAGCCAGTTCAAGACAGGAAAACCTCTGAACATGGCAAAGATCCACTTTGTGAAATGGGGCATGCCATTACACTATCATTGTGTAGGGCAGTTCAGCAGAAAGATTACATTAACACTGCATGCCGTGTTGTAAAAATAATAGCAACAAAAAGCACAGCAGGGGAGACCAGTCTTGTCACTATTTACCATGCAGATATTTAATTGGAAATCTAAATAATGTATCATGCTCTCAGTTTTGGAGTCTGTTGCAGATGCTCTGCTGATCTCTTTCTGGATCAGTGAAGAGTGAGATGAATTTCCAGAGACAAACTCAACAATTGCTTTGCTCTTAACGCAAAGGCAAACATTGTTAACATTTCACTTGTTTGTTAGTACAACAGAGCCAGGGCTTAACTTTTGGGCCCTGCATCCAAATGCATTCATGTTCAACCAAAAAATAAAATAAAATACCATAGGAAAAAACAACAAATGTACTATCTGTTGGGTACCAACCAAAGGATTATGAAACTTTTGGGATGGAGATGGGGAGATGGGAAGACTCACTGTGATCCCAATGGGATTA
This sequence comes from Furcifer pardalis, assembly GCA_030440675.1. Lineage (NCBI taxonomy): Eukaryota > Metazoa > Chordata > Lepidosauria > Squamata > Chamaeleonidae > Furcifer > Furcifer pardalis. The sequence goes on along the minus strand of CP126896.1, from coordinate 11,132,958 downwards.
GCACAAAAATAAAGGAAGGAGGGAGGACAGAAAGAAAGGAGAGAATGAGATTTCCATCTCAAGTGGCAAATTCACGATATTATAAAAGAGCAGAAGATGTTTAGTTATTCTTATTCACCAGAATACTGTTGCTAATGGTCTGTGCATAGAACGATCTGTTCTGTAGTCAATCTGTCTTTCCTCACCATTTGTGCAAGGGAAAGTCCACTAACCTCTTTGAGCAAAGAGAAATCACCAGTCTGGTTGCTGGACCAAACATGGAGTGCTCTGGTGATAGGTACTTCAACTTATATTCGAGACGACTTATAGTTGAGTATATATGGTAACTTCCCCACTTCAATGTTTTACAAATACTTCTATTGTTTTTTACATGTCACAACAACAACAACAACAAAATGGTTTGCCAGCACTAAGAAGAGAACATTTATCCTGATCAAGCACAGTGGACCCTCGCTTAACACAAAATTTGCATAACAAAAGGAAATCCATAGAAAATAGTGGCTTGGTTAACAATTCCCCCCCCCCCAAAATGGATTAATTGGATTTCAATGCATTCCTATGGGGAAACGAGTTTTGGTTAGCAAATTTTGGTTTTCAATGCACTCCTATGGGGAATTACATTCAATGCATCCCTATGGGAAATTTGCTGTACAATTTTTTCATAGTACAAAAGATCCTGGAGAACGCATTACATTTGTTAAGCAAGGGTCCACTGTACAGTTCTTTTCACTTTCTCAAGTAAAAACAGCATCCTAACTATAGGAATATAGTAAGATTTACTGCTGCTGACATGAGGTTAAACATAGTTACCCAGATAGAAGCTCCAATTTGTTGTAGAAAAGGAAACATTGTTAACTTTGGATATTTTTAAAGGAAAATCAAGAAAAACTGTTAAAAGTAGAGTTTATTAAGTGAATATTTATAACCATCAGGCATGTGCATAGGGAAAACTTCTGGGTTTGAATCACTTCCAATTTTTCAATTGGTTCCTCATTGGTTTTTGTGTCTTCTGTTTACAACCCCTTTCATTTAACATGGAAAGGATTATCTCTTTCGTGGTCTTTGAGTTCATTTTTCTTGTTGTGTTTTCTCACTTACTGTAGTCTTGTTCCATCCCCTTCCCTGCCTTTCATGGTTGCTTCTCTATATGCTGCAAAATCAAGTCCTCTGATGCCTGCTTACTTGCCATGAAAGCCACCACTGTGTAGACTGCCCAGACTGCTTGCCAGCTTCCCCAGAGCTTTTGCTAGAATGAGCTGTGGCTGTCACAGCCATAGTAACAAATAACAGAAATAATTGATCCCGGCCCAGCCACCTTGCCATGGCTTCCTCTTTTCTTGCTTTGTGACAAGCCCCTCCAAGCAAGAAGCACTCATGTTGCTCAATGGGCTGCTGTGTCTCTCAAGCCAAATATTGTTACCAGCCACAGGTGTGAAGTAAATCTCATTGTCTTTCCCTCAGCAAGATTCTGGTCACAACATAATATGTGGGCTCATTCTCTGGCAGCAACGCCACAGTGGCAGTTAGGTACCAGGATGTGGCAAAAAGGTGACCATCTTCAGAGAATAGCCAGGTGCCAACCAATACAGAGCCTTTTATTGATTCATAGTTTGCCCCCATACCTCCTTGACCTTAATATTCTGGCTGGATGCCAACAGCAGCCTTTGCAACACTATGGACTGAATTCCACCCTCACCCCCCTGGAGGATTTGAGTCTAGCCAGATTATCCTGCTATGGTAATAGAGTAGACCATACTGCCAGTGACTCAACACCAAGTGTCAGGCGGTGGTTAACTAGTTGGACAACCTTGAGGACTAACAGCCTTGGGTGGCCAAGTCCACAGGGAAGGGGGATGGTCCCCAAGTGGATTAAATCCCACTTGAATCCATCTTGATGGAGGGCAGCAGCTTCATCAATACTGGCCTGGGGCCGATGAGGGCTTTGCGTGCCAAAAGGGCTTGAGACCAGAAAGTGACTGGATCAGTGGTATGGGTGTCACACTGCAATGCAGAAGGCAGGTGAAAGGCCACTGCATTATATTCTCAGGACAGTCTTCATGACTGATCACCATGACGATCGCCAATATTCAGATTCAGATATGGCAGAAGAAGAAGGATGATTTGACAGACAAAGTTTGGTGGGAAGGTTTAACAGAAGAGAGGACACAAAAAGCCACAGAATTTTCATGAACCCCTTTTTCGTTAACAAGGATGATACAGTACATGTTTTGAGACTGTTTTGGAAATCAACGTAGGATCTGAAAATGAAAAGAGCCACTTCTGTGCTTTTTCTTGTGCGTGTGTGTTTTTAAGTCCCATCTCCAATAACCATGCCTACACTTAGTTCATCATGGCCAATCTGCTGAAACATTGAAGGAGGAAGAGAAAACAAAATTAGGGGTAGCAGCATGACCTCTGAAAATACTTATTTATTACACTTAAAGTCTCCCTTTCCACTAAAAGAAAGCTCTCGAGGTAGCTTAGGTAAAGGTTGCCCTTGCTCAAAAGCCAGTTGTATCCAACTCTAGGGTTCGGTGCTCATCTCTGTTTATAGCCAAAGAGTCAGCACTGTCTGCATCTGCAGACGTCTCCATGGGCATGTGGTAGGCATGACTAAACACTGGAGTACATGGAATGCTGTTACCTTCCCACCAAAATGGTACTTATTTATCTACTTTCAATTTATTGCTTTTGAACTGCTGGGCTGGCAGGAGCTGGGACAGAGACAGGAGCTCACTCTGTTGTGGAGCACTCAGGTCTCAAACTACTGACCTGCCAACCTTCCACTCATCCAATTCAGCATCTTAGCCACTAAGCCGCAGTCTCCAAGGTAGTTTACAAGTTTCTTATAAGAGTCTTGGTGAGAATAGGCACATGCCTGCCACTGTCACCATTCACTCTCAACATGGCCACCTAGAGAATCATGGATGTCAGCCACATATCCACTCCTCATTTCAGTAGTGCCCTCAAGGAAACTAGATTGCTCATATTTGTCATGTCTGCCTTTCTATTTTTGATTTAACCATTTCTCAGAGCTTACTTTCTTGTAAATCTCATTCTCAACTTTCCTCTTCACTTTTGCCTTCCTTATACCGGCTCTCTCACTTACGACCTTGCCTTGGATACCTTTTAGGCGTTATCTGGTGAGGAGGTCCCTGCATGAGTAGACATCTCCATGATGACATTCTGCATAAACTCCATCCACAATGATCTGTCCCTGGCAGTTCTTCTCCATCTTAGGACACAACAGGAGACTTTCTATTTATTTTTCCAATTTATGGAAATAGAATGACAATGGGTAAACATGTGAAGAAAGGTTGGAAACCGATGGTATATAAGATACACACACCAGAATAATAATTTTATCAGCCTTTATTTTTATAGGAAAGTATTTATTTTTGCGTCTCAACAGATGAAATTTATAACCTTGTTTTCTGGTAAGACAATTCAAACATACAAATCAGTTACAACAATGTGCTTTTCAGCTTTTTTCTTTTTGTCATTTAAATAACCAACAGTTTTGAAGGACACAGACAATAGGGCTTTAGCAGAACGATGGTACAATTAAAACGGCTTTCAGTGAAAAGCAGATGTTAGTGTTTACCAAAGGGGAAATGCAGAAGAGATTTCTAATATGGTTGTTGGTTTTTTTTATCACCAAAGACAAGTTTAGAAAATTATTAATGTCAGGGTAGGAAAGGGCAGTAGGAATTCTTTCCTGCAGGAGACCCGGAAAGCATTCTTCACACTGAAACAACACAGAGAATGGCAGAGCTAGAAGGCAGAAAAGAACAAATCTCTCACAATAAAGTATGTCATTCAGTCTTCATGCTCACTTTTTCTCCACAGCACGTTAAAAGACAAATTTTAAAGTCTCCTGTTTCCTTATGAGCAGCTTGCAGTTATCATAATGTATCTATAATATCATGTGTAAATTCATTTCTTCATCAGTATTTTTTAAAAAGTACTTCCCTCTTTGAGAAAAGAAAAAAGAAAAAGTTACATTTCACACAATGGACACCTGAGATTGTTTCACCTGTTTCAGTCCTTAAGAGCTGCATCCAGGCATCTCATATCTTTAACTGATCATTATCTTCACAATAGAATACCCAGCGTAGTTTAGTGGTTAGAGGGATGCACTAGGACAGTGATGGCAAACATTGGCACTCCAAATGTTCTTGAACTTCAATTCCCAGAAGCCCTGATCAGCAGGAGTGCTGACTTGGCCTTCTGGAAATTGAAATCCAAGAACAGCTGGAGTGTCAAGGTAAAACTAGACCTTAAAACATCTCAGTTGCCTTGAAAGCCTCATTAAGATGCCTATAAGTCCGTCCTGATTTGACAGCATATAACAACAGAAAATCTTCAAAATATCTTTGTCAATGGGCAGCATGGCATATCCATTTTATTCATAAAAGACAGAATACTGTTTGGCCCATAGTGAGATTTGTATAACATTTGATGAACTGGTACAAGGAGGTGTCCTTGCATAATCGAAATCCCCATTAGTGTCAATGGGTGATCTCGACTTGTACAAGAGAGATGATGTGCAGCTGTGCCTATGAAGCACTGCACTTGATTCACAACCAAGTGAATTCTTGATTTCTTTCACACACTCTCTCTTCCACGCTTTCAACAAAACCCAATTTTGAAATTTACTACAGTATTTCTATTAGCCCAGGCAGCCTCCAGCTTTGGAGCTCCACATATAACACACAGCACTGGATAGTTTGGCCCCTTTTATCTTCTCAATATTAGCCTTCAGTGATGAACTTCCATGGCAGAAAAGAAGATGTAACACTGGTACAAACTGCAAGCAAACTAATGCCATAAAATTACTTGCCAGTGAATTAAGGGGTCATTGCCATTTGGGATGCTAAGGCTCCATGCTGTAGGAACAAAGTTCATATTTAGATTTCATATGAATGAATATGCTTGGTTTGTATTAATGCCCAGTGGGATGACTGCACTTCTCCAGGATCTACTAATTCTGGCCACAAGAGGGGCTTTTCAGTGGTAGCATCATAGAAGAATACAGTAGAGTGTTGGAGGAGAGTTTTGAGAGTCCCCTGGACAGCAAGGAGAACAAATAGGTCCATCTTAGAAGAAATTAACCCTGACTGCTCCTTAGAAGGGCAAGTAGTAAAGATGAAGCTAAAGTACTTTGGACATCAAATGAGAAGAGTGGATTTACTTGAGAAAGCCTTGATGTTGGGAAAGGTGGAGGGCAAAAAAAAGAAGGGGATGGCCAAATATTAGATGGATAGATAGTAGTGTAGACACAATGGGCACAGGAGCTGGGTGGGTTGAAGAGGATTGTGGTGGACAGAGGTGCCTCGAGGACAATGGTCCATAGGGTCGCAAAGGGTTGGAATCGACTGTGCGAATGAACAGCAAAATCACAACAAGAGAATCCCCCATTCAAGTGAGGTCCATCAAACCTCCTCTGTATCAGATATTTATAACTGCACAATGCTTCCTTGAATTGATTTTCACCATTGCTTTTAAACCATTGTCTCTTAATGAGATAGTTATGCAGGTAACTTTCCCTTCTAAATCTGGCTGAAAGTGTGTCAGTTCTCCATGGTCCTAGAGGGTGCCTAAGTGTATCAGAGTGATCTGCCAATGAGGAGGGAAGAGCATCGCTTCCCTTCTGGAAGGGAAGGGAAAAGAAGGAGGTTTGCCGTTCTGCGTGCAGAAGACAGACTACTGGTCTACCCTGCCAAGTCTTACCAATGACTGGCAATAACTCTCCTGGGACCTTCTGTATGGAAAAGATGTTCTCTACCATTCAATTATAGTCTTTCCCCATGTATCAATGATAGTAACGTAAGGTGTATCCACAATTTGGGAAAATAAAAGGGAAACTGATAACACTGAAGATCACACAAGAAGAACTTTTTGGGGTCCCTCTTGGAAGAAAAGCACGATATATAAATTAAGTAAATCAATCAAATTAAGTAAATCAATCAAAACATTCCATCAAGTCACTCAGATGGAAGTGCTTCTTTCCTTTCAACTCTACAGGCATTTGGCTAATTTCAAAACTGAGTTCGTGGTTCAAGCTATCCATCCATTCAAGTAATGGCTGCTTAACCCGGGGATTCCCAACCTAAAACCTGTAGGCTGGATCCGGCCCATGGCACCATTTCATGTGCCCCCCACACTTCCAAGGACATTTGAGAAACAAAATGGCCACCCATGTGAAGCTGTTGGGACAAAATGGCCACCTCCATTGTGCAGACAGGACAAAATGTCCATCCAGCCCTCAAAGCTGAGTAAGAGAGTGTGACCTGGCCACTGGCTTCAAAAGGTTGGAGATCCCTGGCTTAAATGGATGGAAAGAGTGTGAGACTTTATCTATGAACATTCTTCCTATTGACAAGAGATGCAAATCCTAGCAGTTCATGGCCTTTCACGTAGATAATTTCATAGCTCAGTGCTTTAGAGGTAGGATGTTCTACTCCCCACAGTCCCTCCTGCAAGCAGAGTCAGACTGTGTAGCCTTGGGCAACATGTACAGACCCAGGAAATCCTCAGAAAAAGGGAATAGTAAACCACTTCTGAGGGTTCCCTTCCCTGGAAAATCCTGGAAAGAATCAGCATAAGTTAGAAGTACTGGATGGCACAGGATTATTATTTTAGCTAACTCATTCTACTTTATAAAATGAAAGAAATTAAAATCATGTTCTAAATGTACTGGCAAGTAGCATTGATTTCCACGAAAAGAAAACCTTGTGGGTTTAGACAGAATAGTAAAGGTAAAGGTTTCCCTTGCTCAAAAGCCAGTCGTATCGACTCTAGGGTTCAGTGCTCATCTCTGTTTCAAAGCCGAAGAGCCAGCGCTGTCTGCTTCTGAGGAGGTTTCCGTGGTCATGTGGCAGGCATGGCTAGACGCCAGAGCACACGGAACACTGTTACCTTCCCATGAAAGTGGTCCCTATTTATCTACTTGCAATTTCTTGCTTTTGAACTGCTAGGTTGGCAGAAGGTAGGACAAAGACAGGAGCTCATTCCATCCTGCAGTACTCGGGAATCAAACTGCTGACCTTCTGCCTCCCAGTCAGCATCCTAGCCACTTGAGCCACTGCAGTCATAAGTGTCATGAAAACATAGGATAATACCATTTTTGATCTGTAGAGGACCTCAGTGAACCAGGACTACTTTTTATAGCAAGGGGGCAACTTCCTGATGTTGACAGCTCAATGGACAATCTTCCCACACCCACTGGAAGCCATATTGTTATAGCTGACATTTGGGGGCAACCAATGAGAGTGAAATTTAGGGGTTACAGGATGATAATGCCAGGGCATCCAACATAGAGCCTGGGATAGCACAGTGTCTCTTCTACTGGAAAGGAAGGCTGAGAAGGTAAGGGTCTCCCTTGCTTGAAAGCTAGTCATGTCTGACTCTAAGATTCAGTGCTCATCTCCATTTACAGCCAAACAGCCAGCACTGTCTGTGTCTGCAGAAGATTCCATGGACATGTGGCAGGCATGTCTAGATACCAGAGTGCATGGAATGCTGTTACCTTTCCTGTCAAAGTGGTACCTATTTATCTACTTGCAATTTCTTGCTTTTGTACTGCTAGGTTGGTGGGAGCTGTGACAGATGACGGGAGCTCCCTCCGTCGTGCAGCGCTTGGTTCTCGAACTGCTAACTTGCCAACCTTCCAGTCCTCAAGTTCAGTGTCTTAACCACTTAACCAGTTCTGAGAAGAAATGGGGTGCAGGATTTTGTTTTTGTCTTTTGTTTTTGTAATGCTGACGAATTTGGGTGGTACAGTTTTGTTGGCAGAAGTAGTACCATTGCCCACTTTGATGGTGGCAAATGGGAAGTATATACAGTATAGTTACTAAATGTTATGCCTCTGTTACAAAATAGAATCCATTTGGTATGAATGGATAGAAATCAGTTTTAAGTATAATTGATTTCTAGTAGAGTTGCCATATTTCTCTCTCACTAATCTGAAACAGAAGTACAGTAATACCTCGGAGAACGTTTACCTCGGATAACGCTAAAATCGCATAATGTTAAGTAATCTGGGGAGGAGAATTAGATCGAATAACGTTAAGGTCCTATGGGATGGATCGGATAACAACCGCTAAAGCCTGTCCGGTTACAATGTATCTCTATGGAGCTTTAACGTTATCCGATCCATCCCATAGGATTTTAACATTTAACACTGAAAATCGGATAACACCAAGACTTGTGGAACCAAGTTTTAGCGTTATCCAAAGTTTTATTGTATACTTTTTTTTAATGTGCTGTTTGTTAACCGCCCAGAGTGGGGAAGACTTCCCAGATGGGCAGGGTACAAGTACAAATAAATAAATAAATAAAAACCAGCGGGTTAGCTGCAAAACAGCCTTCACCCTAATAATCCCAGCTGCTGCTGTGCCACTGGCGAGAGCCAAGCTCAGTCTAACCACGCATACACACACTCTCCTCCAGGCACGCACTCACTGGAAGCAAGGTGCAGGCACTTCCCACCATCTCTCCCTCCGTGTGTCTGAGTGAGTGAACGAGCGAAAGCTCAAAATAGGGAGGGACTAAGAGGGAGGCACTTCCCACCTTCTCTCCCTTTGTGTGTGGTGCGTTGTAACAAGGCTCTGGGTGTTATAATATACAAATCAGTAAGTTTTTTAAAATCCAGGATTTTAACATTATTTTTACTGAACCAGACAGGACATTTTTTTTTATCTTTTATCCGGGACAATCCCAGTTTTCCGTGACGAATGGCATCCCTAATTCCTAACTTATTACAGTACTAAAGATTCCAAGTACTCCTCAAATGTATCAGTAAAACAACATCAGTAAAACAACATGTATCAGTAAAACAACATGTATCAGTAAAACAACATGTATAAGTAAAATAACAACAACATCAGTAAACATATTCAGATTACGTGGAAAAGACCAAAATATTTTCAGCTTCTGTCTCATGTCATTTGAAGCATTCTGGGGAGAAATGAATGAATGAATAAATAGATATCAGAAAAAATCTTGACACCAATGGTATATAAACCAATTATAATCCATGTTATTTGAGTTTCTTGAACATTCTTGGGGCTTTTAAAGTATTTTCTTCAAAGAATAACCACTCTGTAGTAGTCATCTATGGTTTAGGTGCTTTGGAAAAAGAAATCCCTTGTGGGAAGAAAGAAATTAAGATTTATTCAAGCCAGTGAAGAGCAGGCCAGTTAAAACAAATCAATCAAATCAAACATCTGAAAAACTATTAGGACATTGCTTAGATCATGACAGAAGGTGAGACAATTCTAAAAACCAAAAATTAGGAAGTGACTTGGAAGGAGGGAATCTGGAGAGAAATAATTTGCATACAGGACTTAAATTTACTTTTGCAACTGTCATGATAGCCAGAGAACTTGGAATTTCATGCCTCATGGAGAAAGTTGGAGATGTTTAATCAGCTTTGTACATAACAAGATATAGGTCAGTACCTTGAAAATCAGTCAGTCAGTCAGTGTGTCATCATTACTGTCTTATTGCTAGCTGCATATTTTCATAGCCAGAAGCTGCTAGCTTCTTAACAGAATGGTGAAAAACCAATGGCTACCCAATGGAATTGTATCACTCTGTTCTTCTTGAATCTACTTGTTGGCCTCAGGCAGCAAGAAGAGACCTTTCCCCTCTCATGGTTGGCATGGAAACCAGGAAGCCTGGTGGAGAATGAATGGGGGCAAGATGGTACATATCAATGCACCATGGTGGAAGGTGGCAGCAGGCGAGAGAGGACACAGTTGCTATATCTCTCATAGTTATGTAGAAGAAGGCAGTGATGGGATGTTACTGGTTCGGACCAGTTTGCCTGAACTGGTAGCACCCCATCAGGAGGGGTCACCGGGGGTGGCGGTGGTAAAACCCCGGGTGACCGGTTCGGTCCCCTCTCTAGCTCCCTCCAAAAATAGCAGTTTGATGCATGCGCACTAAAAAAAAGAACTGTGCATGCGTTAAACGGAGGTTTGACGCATGCACAGACATGTTTATTTTTTAATTATTTTTTGTTCCACCCACAATGTTGGCTACGCCCATGACACTGATGACGTCACGGTGGGGTAGCAAAGATTTTAACAACCCACCACTGGAAGAGGGTGTTTCAGCAAGTGCAGTTTTTAAATGCAAGCAACACCTGCTGAAATGTCTTCCTCCATACAACTATTAAAAGCGCAGGAATCCTATCTTTTCCTTGCCCCCCCTCAAATCTGTTCATCCTACCACAGCAGCTTATAATTTTCTGCCTCCCCACCACACTCCTGGGATTCCTTATCCATAGCAATTCTGAAGAAAGCATAATCCACTCATCAAGCAGTTATGGTCTGAATGGGGAATAGGATGCAAAGGGCAAAGATATTTGGGAATTGTGTCATGGCTTTTCAGCATAGTGCCGTTAAAGAAGAGCAAAGTAGTTTCATCTGAATTCTTTCGCAGCACTTTAAAAGCACAAATGTTTCCTTCAAAACCAGGCAATCAATAAAATGCACATAAAACATTTGCTCTTGTAAATCAAAAGGCTATTTCCATTGCTGTAAATTTTTTGCTTGCTGTTGCTTGTTCTCACGAGGGCATTAAACAAGATGCACCGCACAGATTTCTGTAAAACATGGCCATCTTTTAAAAAACAAAATGCGGTCCTTTTCTTAGCAATAGCCAGACTTTGCATAATGCATGTAATCTGTTTAGTCTTTTTGTGCTCTGCTAATAATGGGTAACAAAAGCAATAGGTTACACTTGCTAGCATTTCTGCCCTGGTATCTATAGTATTATTATGGATAAAAGCTTGCAGGACTTTTCAGTCCTACTGAAAATAGGACTTGTGTTTCTGTAATCAACGTGAACAGCAAAGTTCCTGTAAAACAGCTTAGAAAAATATAAGTTGCCTCCTTTCAAAGAGATGAATTAAATAAGACCTTCCAGTTAATGATTACAATTCTAGCTAAATGAATCCCTCAGGTATCAATTACTGTTCCTGTTCTTGCAATTCAAATATGGGCCCTCAGGTACTCAGGCGAGGTGTTAAGTAGCCTGCATCACATCTACTTTTGCAGAAGATTTGTTTTCCTTTCCTCATTGTTATCCAGCTTGAGTTGGTACTACAGTAATACCTCGGATAACATTTACCTTGGATAACGCTATAATCGCATAACGTTAAGTAATCTGGGGAGGAGTATTTGATCGAATAACGTTAAGGTCCTATGGGATGGATCGGATAACAACCACTAAAGCCTGTGCGGTTACAATGTATCTCTATGGAGCTTTAACGTTATCCGATCCATCCCATAGGATTTTAACATGCATCGGATAACACTAAAAATCGGATAACACCAAGACTTTTGGAACCAAGTCTTAGCGTTATCCGAGGTATTGCTGTATCTTGTTACTCTCTTGCACTTTTCCCTTAATTACTTGGATAGAAATTCTCTGTTGCTAACATAGTCATGCACGGAGGAGAAAGAAGAAAGATTATACCTTATGGTTGTGGTGAGAAAGAAGGCTCAGTCATTGAAACAGATGAGGTAGCTTGTCTAACATAAATGCATTAACAGGATTGTACATGCAGATGTACAATAGAGGAGTGGATGTGTGTGAATGCATGTGGTCTCTCTCTCTCTCTCTCTCTCTCACACACACACAATTAAACAGATGAAGAAGGAGATAGTAGTCAGGATACGCATGCTAAAATCAATCTGTTCATTAAAAAGGTGCTATAATAATCTTTCTTTTCTGCCTGTTTGAACAGGCATGCAAAAAGAACCAACTCAAATGAATACAATTCATCATGAAGGAAGCAGAAGGTTACTGGGTTTCACATCTGTACTACATCGCAAAAGCCACATCTTGATAACATGCTTTTTCAGGAAAGTTGTTGTTCAGTCGCACAGTCTTGCTTCCAGTGTCTCTCCTTCCCCCATTTAATTTTAAACAACAAGCTACTTAAGCAGTGGTGGGCAGCAGCCAGTTCAGACCGGTTCTACCAAACGTAGTAAAAATCCTGGGTGGTCTCCCAGGGGAGGGGTGTAGTATCCCTCCCAGGAGACCACCTGGAATGGTTACTTTTTTTGGAGGTGACTGGTGCGGTCACCTCTCCGACTACCCTTTCTTGCAGCCCAAAATGGCTGCTCATAAGTGTGCATGTGTCAAAACACCATTTGACACATGCGTGCTGAATACTGGAGGTGTGCATACGTCAAATGGTATTTTGACACATGCGCACTTACGAGCAGCCATTTTAGGCTGCAAGGAAGGGTGCAGCGGCTGGCTGTTGAGGCCCTCAGCAGCCTCTCTGGAGGAGCGGCAGTGGCGGCCTTCCCTCGACCCCCGACACTGTTCCCTTGCTGCTGCCAGGCCAGGCCACGGCACACCGCCATGCCATGCCAACATCTGTAACATCTGTAGCACAGTTATCAGTGACCCCATCTCTAGCACAGATAATAATAATAATGGCATCACTGACCATTATTGCCTATGACTAGTTTCTACTTGGGCACATCTTCACCTTCTTGGCCATGCTCATACTAATGATTCAGCACCAGGTTGTCTGACTGTGTGGTCTAACTCATTCTTGAATTGCCCCCCTGAAAAATCAAACTGCCCCCAATGGGACGTGTGCCCCTGTTGGAAACTTTGGGTTTAGATGAAGATTTAATACAAGCCTGCATAACTGTGTGTGTCTATATGTTATAGAGGCCAATGAAAGTCTTCAGACAGAAACACGTAATTACATGGACAGTAAATCTTATGAAAGCAAACAATTGGAAAGAAAACAAAAATGAGATTGAGAAAAAAGCACAATTCTATTTCCTGGTGTTAAAAACACACACAGAATGTCTCATTCATCTTGAAATTAATGGGTTGATGATATCCAAATTGCCAAGGTGATTTTGAAATATCCTTCAGTAATCAGCTATATAATTAATTCTGCTATCCCTAACATGTGCCATTCCAAACAGTTTTTATCCAGTCTTTAACCTTGCTACACAATCAATCACAATTTGTATAATTTCTGTCTTGCTTAAACTGGTATATTTCTATCACAGGCAGTGGTTAAATTAAGTTTGTGACAGCAAGTGTATGATTAGGGTAGATCAATGCTAGCCTAGGAGGAGTATACAAAATAAATGAGAAAAGGACTATATGATTGCTGTAACTCCTAGTAAGTTGTTCATGTTTAGCAGCACTCTAATCTAGATGGTCTTGTAGACACAATGGGCACAGAGCTGAGCGAGTTGAGGAGGACAGTGGAGGACAGAGGTGCCTGGCGGACAGTGGTCCATGGGGTTGCAGAAGGTCGGAATCGACTGTGCGACTGAACAACAACAAAAATTAAGTCTTCCTTAACAGATACAGTGCATGATCCAAAAGACATGATATAGTTCCTGATCTTTAAAAGGAAACTCTCTTTTAAAAATCTCTAATTTTAGCTGATTTTTCTCCTGCAATTGTATATCCCCGATAATATGAAATTTCATAATTGGTTTTGTGAACATCAAGTGTTTAATTTTATTTATTTAATCTACATCTGTATATGAGTTTTGTGTAAATGCTGCTTTTAATTTCTTGAAAGGAGAGGAACTAAACTGTCATCCTAAACCAATGCTAAATTGCTCCTGCAGTGTCAAATTAGTAGTAAAGACAGCTTCCAGTAATTATAGTAATAACTACATAAACTGTGGTTTTGTGCTTCATAAGAGTATTCATTATTGGGGCATTTATGTCTAAGTGACAGAGTAACACAGTTTGTGTAACTAAAATCTCAAACACATTAACACTGAAATAAAACACTCACTCAGTCAATCAATCTTAAATTACAGAAGTGTTAAGTTAATGAGGTTTGAGAGGACCTTGTAAATTTCAGATGTCTATCTCCCTAGTGTAATGAGTGTTCACAGCATCTATATTTTTAATGTACACACACATATATGGAATCACTTGAAAATAACAGTGCTTTAGATTGTTATATGTGTTCCAATGGTAGATGTGAAGTTTGGAGGTTCTGTTAGCTAGCTCTGCAGACTTGCATTTAGCTTTCAATCTGAAAGGTTTTGTGTGTCCGCCATCCCCATTGTCGTCGCCTTCTTCTTCTTCTTCTTCTTCTTCTTCTTCTTCTTCTTCTTCTTCTTCTTCTTCTTCTTCTTCTTCTTCTTCTAAATCCATAGCTTTTGAGAAGTCAGCCCTTAGCTATGGGAGGAACGTGTCTTTTCATTTTTAAAAAAGCATATCAGCAGCAGAAATGCAGGACCATTTCTTGATTACTGTGCAGTTATTATTCATGCACTGAGCGTAATCTTGGATCTTCCAGTTTTCTGCACATTTATTTATTTCACACTGATTAGAATGAAGAGACAAGCTACTTCTGAGATAGAAACTGTTGCTTGCTTTGTCTTCTCTGAGCTGTTTTGCATATCATGAATAAAGCTTCCTTGAGATAATCATAAAACAGTGGAACATATTTTCTTGACTCTGCCAAGGGCTGTTTATTTATTTTCTTTGGAACTCCCCCCTCAAAAAAAAGTGGTGGGTGGGTAAGCAAGCAAAAGAGATTCTTATTATAAACTGGAATTTTTCCAAAGTACCACTCAATCCATAACCATTATAAGTTGCCAAAGGATTGGTGTTGGTTATGTGATTCTTTCAAAAGCAAGGAAGGACACGCACAATTCAACTGGTTTCTTTTTTTAGGGAAGCCTCAACAAACATGCTGTTTACATCAACATTTTGAAGGCAATGTGTTTAGGTTAGTTTTGCTTCCTCCAAAAGAGCTCATTTTCTTCTCATTGATTATTTGTATCACATCCTTACATTTCCCTGTTCACCACCTATTATGTAGCCCATGTGGAAGTGCACAGTTAGTGCCATTTTACAGGCTTTCTGTTGGAGTGGCCAGGATCCACAGCTTATATCTATAGGGCTTGTCTTTCATAAAAGGAGAATATGCAACTCTATGTGCATGATTTCTTCACATTGTACATTTCTTTTTAGCAGGCAATGTTAAAATCACAAGCAAAAAGGAACATCAAACCCAAGCTAATAATAATTTCATGTCAGAAATTATTCTGGGTTGAAAGGATTTTTGCTGGAGAATATCCAGTCAGGGGACGGCCAAATGAGGCTCCTTTCATGTCCCCAAGCTCTTTTCCCACTGAAGTGCTCCCTATTTATCTACTTGCAATTACTTGCTTTCGATCTGCTAGGTTGATAGGAGCTGGGACAGAGATGGGCACTCAGATTGAGTATCATGTAGTATCCGGGCCTCAAACTGCTGACTTGCCGACCTTCCAGCTAACAAGTCGAGCTTCTTAACCACTGAGCCACTGCAGCCCGTTACAAACCCAAACTGATGGACTGTAACAAAAGAGTTTGTGACTAATCACATTGCTGTGCCATGATCCTTCTATCCCATCTCAGGGACCAGACTAAAATAAATTCAGATTATTCAGTTGGCTTTTTCATACTGTGGAGGTGCCTTGCTCTTCCTGTGCTGTATGCTTCTGCACATAATTCACAATCCATCTGATCCTCTTGATCCACCAGGTGCATGTGTTGTGCTGAAAATTGCTACTGAGGTGGCTACCTCTTCAAGTGCTGCTGAAGGTATGAAATACTATATATCCTGCACCACAGAACTGAACCACAGATTGGGAGACCAGAGTGTCATACAAAAGGGGAAAGTAAGAGGGAAAGACCCTATTTTTGCATCAATGGTGAATTGCAGTAGGGTCACAGGTCATCAACCAGCAATACTATCCAATATATCAACCTTGTCTCTCTCCTACATAAAGTCCCATTACTGATCCAGTAATTCATGGAAGGGCAATTTAGTCGATAGCCACATATTTTGCTTGTAGTCATTTCATTCTTGGCTCCTCCAGGAATACAAAGGAATTTGTTAAATAAGCAATGCTAGTCCTCTCACTTCTTCAGTTGAATCTTCAAGTTGGAATGTTTTAATCTGGTATTTTCCCAGATGGTGAATCCTATTGGTCTTTGCTTAAGGTTTACTTAACAAGACATAGCTAACTGTGGCTAACTGACAAGGTGTGAGGGCTTCTCTTGGTCATGAACCTGGCCATGTGCCCAGTTGGACAAATGAGATGAGAGGGCAGGTTAATCAGGAAAATTAGCAGTGCGTGTTGAGAGAACTAAGCAAGAAAATGTCCCTTGACATCCTCTGAATGGATATGTGCCTCAATTCCGCCAACTCAGATCCAGGAAAAGCTTTATTGCAAGAAAAAACATTCTTAAGGGTACAAAAGAGCAAAATCAAATTAGAATATGGAGGAAGAAGTTCACTGGACAAGGAATATTGCTGGTGGACAATAACACACTGTGCAAAAGTGGGGAGATACAGAATCCGGCTCATTTGTGGGTCTGCTGATTACTACCGAAATATGTATGATGAGGATTTGGATGTGGATGATGTTATGTGGCCTTTTATATTGTTAAGTAAAAGTTTCAGAGTCCCCCCCCCCACAAAGTCTTAATGGCCCCCAAAGACTTCCCCAGGACAAAAGGGATCCTTAGGAAATCACAAAATTATAGTGTGGGGAGAGTCAGAAACTTTTGTTTAGTGATAAAAAGCTTCAGCTGATGAAATGATGATGCACTTGTGGAGCTGCATTGACAGGTTTTAAGCTTTAAAGTCGATGCAGATAAAACTGTTTATTGTACTTATGGAGGTCCTAACTGCTAGCAAGTGGAAATACATACAAGGTATTGAGAATGCATTTAATGCTTCAAGTGTTTGGGTGGGATAAGCTTACCCGTGTCATTGCATGGCTATTCTAAATTCTTGATATTTTCCATTTGAAAGGAACCGAGAGGAACAGGATTAGATTTCTGAACAAACAAAAATTAAACAAGGAATAAAAATGGATACCTAGGAGAGCTACAAAATACATTGCAGCAGTCAAAGAGTAAAATATTACCCACCTAGAAAAAGGAAGCAATCACGATGTATAATTTTTGGCAGACTGATGGTTACATTTCATTTTATGTAGCAACACAAATCAGATAACCATACAGCAGAGATTGACATTACTAATTTCACATAGGTTTGCTAGGTTCAGCAATCAATAATTAAGCTTCAAAGCAAGGTGTGACATTAACTTTTTGCTTACACAATAGAAAAATGTTTTTTCAATCTCAAACTGAGTAAGACTGAGTCAAAATTCTGGTAGAAATGGTATTAAACAAAAACACTAGCTCCCCTAGTGGCTTAATGGTTATGTCACTAGGCTTGGTGACGGGAAAGACGGGTTCGATTCCCAAGAGCTGTATGATGGGGGACATAAAAGGAACCTCATTCGGGTGTCCCCTGCAAAAAATCCTTTTTCAACCCAGAGTAATCTCTGACACAAAAATAAATGAACCTTCCTCAAGTTTATGGTACCAATAAATTAAAGGCATGATTATTATTTTTAAATGGATTGTTATTGGTTAATGGCAATTATGAGGGAGAAGTAAATGAAAATGTCTTTAAATAGCCATTCTACTGTCACCAACCTTTATCTGATTTAATTCTTTTACCTATACAAAGGTAAAAGAATTGATTTTTTAAACAGAGTTAAAAAAAAGTGTATGTGTTTTTTGGAAATAACCCGTTAGTTTTAGAGAGTAAACAAAACCACAACAAAAAAGACAAAATGTTGTGGTAGCTTAAAGACTAACTCCTAAATGTTGAGGTGCCACATCAGTTTTTGCCTTTTGATGTTATTTCGTTTGCTTTCTGATATGCTTGCACAGACTAACAGGCCTGTCACTTCAAAAATTTCAACTGTTGTTTTTTAGTTTCTTTGGTTTTGCTCTGAACCATCTAGCATTATGGAAAGTCCAAAACATCTCACTTGTGTAACAAAATTAAAGATTACTAGGGAGAAAAAAATGCTCAAAAAGCAAATTCTAAAATCTTCTATAGACTCTTTGAAACATGTACATAAAGAGATGTATCAGTATAGATAATTCAAAATCCAGTGTTTGTCCAAATTACTGTAGGCTGTACAAAATTAATTGACTTACTTGCAACTAACATTCCTTTCAACATGTCTAGCCTAGGTGAGATTAACAGTGGATTTAATCATACAGATAAACAAAACCTTGACCTTGGTCTGTTGTTCTGATCATTTCTGTTCCCCCACTTATGTGATTCAGAGGGGGGGGGGGCATTATTGAAAAATCAGAGCTTAAAAGAGAAATGGCTAATGTTCCACAAAACATGTAGGAGTTTCTGGCTCACATAGCTAAACAACTGGGTTGGGTATATTTTCTTTGATCTAAATATTTGGATAGGACTCACCTCAGGCAACAACAAGGGTGAAGGTAGAGATTTCTTCCCAAGCTTGCTAGAATTGCAAATCATACCACTCTACAAGCCTCTGGCAAAGAACCTGCCTCTCAAACATATTTTCATGGCTAGTTTTAGACTTTAACAATTTTCTTCTATAAGGCCTGTTAAAAACTTATTTACTTCTGGTTTATAAATAAAGTCTTTAAAGGCTTACAACTGTGTTTGAGGGGCCAAGTTATGCTTAAGGGGCCACTCATCCTCAAAAGATGATAGGGCAGAGATGCTGAACCTTTTAGAGGCCGAGTGCCCAAACAGAGGGGCAGGGTGAACTTTGTGCTTGGGGAGGGAAGAAGTGCTCCCGTTGGGTTGCTGGGCAGAGGGGCAGCCAAACTCTGTGCTGGGGTGATGGCGCATGTGCCAACAGATAGGTCCGGAAGTGCCATGTCTGGCATACATGCTGTAGCTTCACCATCACTGTGATAGGGAATCCTAGTTTCAATCTATTTTGTCAGGTCAGATGGACAGGGGGTGACACCGAGGGTGCGGGATGACAGGTCCAGGTGGCTTGTATTTGACCTCTTTTCTTCTGAGGCCCATTATGTGGTTCTTTCCCCTTCCTTCCTCCTTCCCACTAACTGAAGAAATGTCCTCCTTCCTTCCCACTAATTGAAGAGATGTGCAAAAAATCATGAAATTGGCTCCATGCATGTAGTGATGTTATCCAGATTATTTCAATGCCAGGTGAAAAGAAGCTGCAGAGAGACAGCTTCATAGCTGCCATTATAAGTGTGAATTTGACTTAATTACACTTATTTCTCATGGTGTTTTGGCATGGTATGAACAGTGTGGCTGTGTGAGAAGAGCCAGCAGTTCAGCTACCCTCTACATCCAAAGATACTCATCCTATGATTTTTCTGTTCTAGTATTACTAAAGTGGAGCACAGATGCATGTCAATAACATCATAAGATTGCATCACTAGACATGGTATACCTTTTAGATGGGATGTATGAAAAGCTATGTGGCAACAACTATGCTGAACATAACATTATGCTGACTGTTTAAGCATATGCACACTGATTCAAAAAATGAAAATCTAACAACTTTTTTTTTGCTATCAATAAAATTTTACCTCAATGTCCTGATACTGATTTGGAAACAAAAGTGTAAATA
The DNA here is from genome assembly GCA_030440675.1 of Furcifer pardalis. Classification (NCBI taxonomy): domain Eukaryota; kingdom Metazoa; phylum Chordata; class Lepidosauria; order Squamata; family Chamaeleonidae; genus Furcifer; species Furcifer pardalis. The sequence goes on along the minus strand of CP126896.1, from coordinate 11,113,483 downwards.
TCACAGGGCATATTATATTTTGCATCCATTGCATTCTAAATCATATGAGTAATTGGGGGGGAGGGAGAGAGGAAGTCAACTATGGAGCTGAATGACAAATGCATTAAAAGCTGTCAAAACTGCTTTGAAATCTCAACCATAAGCAACATGATTTTCACGTTTCTTACGCTGACTGAAAGATCAAATATAGAATTTGGATACATGCCTCTACAGAAGTGTCTTAAATTCCATTCATGTCTTTCAGATAAGTCATAATTAATTATAAATATCTAACACACACTTACCCTTAAAACATCCAAAACAAAACAAACTGCTTACTCACTGCTTATCATTCTTCACAGTTTCAGCAGATCACATAGGTTTTTGCCAAATTCTAAAGAAACAGATCTAGGTAATGGCACCTAGAGTGTTGGGATGTTTAAGCACAAGCTGAAGATATTGCCTCGATTTTAGTCATTCTAATATTATGCTATATTGCCCCTGGAGTCTAAATCTCAAGCACCTTGCCACATGATCTTGAGGAGAAAAACAATACATAGCACAATACATAAATAAGCAAGCAAGCAAGAAAACAAATCAATTGATCGCTCAATCAGTCAATCAGTTCTGTCACATACTGTACATCATTCCCAGTCTTCCTGTCCTCAGTGTACGTATTTGCTTTTATATACTCGGAAAAGTACTTTAGGCAGTGGAAGTAGTAAAATGACAACAAAACAATTAAAGCTGTCATGGATTTGTAACCATTATTAAGCCATGATTTAAGTTTAGATTTTACCTTTCTAGGAGTCAGTTGAACCCCCCCCCCCTTCCCGGCCTAATTGCTGTTTTCTTTGGATAATCAACATATCTCTTTCTCAGCCTGTGGTTTGGGGGAGATAATATCATGCTGTTAGGGGACATTTGTCTGCTGATTCCAAAATAGATTTTTTTTAGACTGCCATTTTTTCTGCTTAAACTAGGGGTGCCCAAACTACAGCCCATGGGCCAGATCCGACCCCCAACGCCAATTCATCTGGCCCACGAAATGCATCCGTACGGGCACGTTTTACTTCCACTTCCAGGAGCGACCAGGGTTTCATTGGCCAGATGAATTGCCATTGGGGGCTGGATCCAACTCATGGGCTGTAGTTTGGGCACCCCTAGTTTAAGCAGAAAAAATGGCAGTCTAAAAAAAAAAATCTATTTCATCCTGTTGCAAAACATCCTTCTGGAGGGAAGAACCATGTGACTGGCCCGCTAAACCACATGACCAGCCCGCTAAACCACATGACTAGCTCACGGCCTGAAAAGTTTGGGCACCCCTGCCTTAGAGAGACGCTGTGATTGCAGAATCTCCTGGGATGTATACCCACAAAATATCACCAGTTGATGCAGTTCCCTTCTCTCCCTGGTGCGTCATTCCAAGATAGTGTCTTCAGCACTCTTCCTCAAATTCATTTCTAAAACCAAATATGAGTATTTTTAGGAGTATCCATCTTGCAGTGTTTTTTGTACAACTGTTTATAAACAACGAGCTTGGACTACAAACTAGATATTTATGCCAAAGGCCTAAACTCTTTTCTTTCAAAAGGTGCTTTTTTGTCCTGGATTGTCCGTGTATTATCCATTTGTTATAGGGTGTAACTAAAACATCAGTGACAAATGATTTAAAATATATAGGGTCAATAGTTGTTTCGTGTGTGTGTGTGTATGCATACACACACATACAGCCAGAATCATATTGGTACCAACACTGTATAAATACCATGGTATTTATACAGTGCAACCAAATGCCACTAGTTAAAGAGTTGCTACTTGCATTACTTAGAGCACAAAGAATAATATAAGATGCAATTTGCTAAGCAGTAGTTTGCACTTGCATCACTGTAAACAACCAATAGGATTTCTGCCTCTTTAATACACAGAGACACACAACCCCCCTGTTCAAGAATAAGCTTTTGCTAACTCTTATTATTTCACAACGATGAGCTCTTTGTTCTCCTATATTATTGGAATCTGATATGATACCGCTAGGCCGGTTCTCCACAGGCTCATTTGCCAGGGATTGTTTATGAGGGAAAATGAACAATAAAGGAATCTGTAGGCCAGGGGTGGTCAACCTTGGTGCCCCAGATGTTCTCGGACTTCAATTCCCAGAAGGCCTGATCAGCAGGTGTGCTTACTTGGGCTTCTGGTAATTAAAGTCCAAGAACACCAGGGGCATCAAGGTTGGCTATCCCTGCTGTAGGCTTATCAGTTTACAGGGCCTATGGACACAAAACTGACACTGGCTTGTAGCGTGGTAGTACTTTGGCTTTTTAGAAGCTATCAAGTGGGGAAAGTTCTGCTGAGTGGCATCTCCTTTCATAATGCCTGGCTACTCTGGTTTATTGGCATCTGGGCAGAGTCTACTCCTTTTTGTACATTCTCATTTGCTTCTATAAATACAATGCCGATAGCATTTCACTAGGGATATGGCCAGAGTTTATTTTTCTGGTTCGTTATCCCTTGCACATTTTAACAATGGGTTAGAAATTTTAAAAAAAGACGACATGGGAGAGAACGAGAGGCTGTCATTCAAATGTAAGCTGCCAGCTGCCAAATGTAAGCTGTCAACAAAGATGAAAAAGCTGAACCAGGAACTCTTTTACAATAAACTGGTCTACAGGGTGGCCCATAAGTCCCTACCCGGCAACAAAGAGAGTAGGGCTCTGCTGAGGGAGGGAGGAAGTGCTCCCATTGGGCTGATAGGCAGATGAGTGGGGTGAAATCTGTGCTGGGAGGAGGGAGGAAGCTCTCCCATTGGACTGCTGGGAAGATGGGTGGGGTGAGTGCCCACAGAGAGGCTGGGTAGGGACATAGGGGCGGGGTAGGGACTCATGGGCCACCCTGTAGTGTGATCTCACAGATATTTTTAATGAAAAATTCCATACTCTATCAAAATTAGGCACATACCATTTCTTCACAGGAAGAAAATTGCAACAAGACATGGGGTAATTCTGCCTACCTTAACAGTTATTCTCTGGTCTTTCATATAAGATTGATAACAGGCAATATTGTTCATTGGTGACTACAGAGGTCTAAATTTTAGGAATTTGGCTGTTACTTATGGGAAGAATCACATTACACTAGGGTCAGTTACTGTGGAAGGAACAAAACATCTCATTTGTATTGCTTTAAAATGCACACAGTAAATATGTATATTAAAAAAAAACCACGATTAACATACTAAACCTTGTGATGCCGAACCAACTAGAAGGTATGTAGGATGCACGGCTGTAGCAAATGGGAGCTATAGATACAAATTTCATTGCAGTGTATGTTGTAGACAAATGTCTCTCTGTAAATATGAAATCCTACACTGTAGGGATTTTTCTTTTTTGTAGTGATAGAAAATGTTTTGAACAATCCTCTGTGAGCATGAGCCGACAGTTCGTTACTGAGATCCCCAGAATGCCAAAAAATTTGCAATGCAAACAATTAATACTGTATGCCAATTCTGCAAAAAGCCCTAATACACACACACAGCTTCAATCCCATGAGGCTCAGAGATGCAACCTCAGAGAGTAGTCTTTCCCGATTTCTGTGTACCATTTGGACACCGTGACAGCCTACGCGATGCTGCCCTCCGCTTGGCAATTCCTATGTGCCAAGCTTGTTGAATTGGTTAGAAATGCCACAGGAGGGAGGGGGGAGGGGGAGAGAAAAATAATTAATGCTAGCAGCACAACCATCAGATCATTTTCATATTGAACCTGCGTGGTCCTGGGACTTCCCCTTCTACCACCGCACCATTGTTTTTCCGAGGGATGTACTCTAGGTCAATGCTGGCTTTATGCTTCCCTTTCCCTCGGCTCCAGACAAAAAGTAGTAAGAAACAAAATAAAACCACCCCCAGGAAGGTGAAGCAGCCCATGGCTGTCGACACCAGTATTGTCTTAAGGTCCAGGGAGAATGTATTCACATTGGTCCCATTGGAACTGGTGTCATTGGAATCTGTCATGTACATGGGAGTCCTGTTAGCATAAAGGAAACGATCTGATGCAAAACCTTTGACGGTGAGGGTGGCAGACATGGTGTCATTCCCAGCAGCATTGCTGGCAACACAAACATACAGCCCGCTGTCTTGATCTTGGGCAAACCGGATCTCCAACGTGCCATCCCCCAGCACAGTCGCTCTTCCATTGGATTTTGCGGTGACTAGTCTTCGTCGTGGTGTCAGCCAGGCGATGGTTGGCTGAGGATCTCCATCTGCGTTGCACAGCAATTGTACCGTTTGCCCTTCATCAACCATCAGGTATTGTAGCTTCTTGTCTCGTATCCGTGGCTTCTTACAAGTGAAGAAGAAAGAAAGGGCAGTGCTGTGGAAGTCTTTGAATGGCCTTTCTTTGACGCTGTCTGGTCCAGCACACATGGGCTGCTGGCCACCAAACTGCAGCATTGGCTGCCTTTGTAATATCCAAAGCAAGCGGCAGTCACAAGCCAACGGGTTGTGGCTAATGCAAAGGACTTCCAAGGCTTTGGTAGAATAGAATGCATTCTCCTCAAGGGTCTCCAACAGGTTTTGGGAGACATTTAGCACACGAAGGAATCGAAGTCCTTGAAAAGCGTGGGGCTCAATAGTACGCAACTGAGCCCCAACCATGTGAAGCTCCTGCAGGCGCAGCACATCTGCCAGCATGCCTGACTCAATGGTGCTGATGGGATTGTAAGAGAGGTTAAGGTGGGTCAGGTACACTAGGTGCTTCAGAGCAGAATAAGGGATGACAGACATGTTGGTATTGGTGATTGAGAGAGAAGTGAGGTTCAAGCCGTATAGGCTGTTAGCAGGAATCATGTCTAGCATAGGCCAGTAGTCAATTTCTAGGTTCTTCAGGTGAAACAATCTCTTAAAGGCATAGGCAGGTAAAAGGTTAATGTTGAGATGTCTCAGGTGCAGGCTGATGAGGCTATGAAGGTGGGAAAGGGCTTCTGTTGGTACAGCTGTTAAGTTGCATTTTTCTAGAGTGAGCTGCTCCAAGCTAAGCAGTCCGCTGAAGGCCCTGTGGGATATGTAAACCAGATCATTATCTCCAACCTCCAGGGACTTGAGGTTGTGCAGATCCTGGAACATGTAGTCCAGCAGAATGACAATCTTGTTCTCACTGATATCCAGCTTTGTTAAGTTTGACAATCCAGTGAAGACCCCTAAAGGGACCAACTTCAGACGGTTGCCTTTCATTCGCAAGGAGCGCAGGTTAAACAGATTGTTAAATGCTCCGGCCTCCACATTGGTCACAATATTGTCACTGAGATCGATCTCCTCAAGCTGTGGGAACGCGGTGAACTCCTCTGGGTTGACACTTTTCAGCCTGTTTTTGCTCAGATCTAGAATCTTTGTCTCAATGGGAATGCCCTCAGGGATGGCAATCAGGCGCCTCCGGTGACAGCTGACAGACTTGTTCTGTGCTGAGCACTCACAGCGGGCTGGGCAGCCAATGGTGGAGCCCATGAAAATTAGCAGCACAGCCAGACCTATAAATGGCTGCCAGCATGATATGGCTGTGTGAAGCATGACTCCACTGATGTTGTCTAATCCTCCGTCACAGACCTGCCAAGAGAGAGGGAGGAGAAACAAAAATAGAAGAGTTAAAGTCTCATTCTCAGATTAGGTCCCATTCATTTTCACTTAAAACAACAGTAAAAATAAGCACATTCTATCCCTAAAATTCAGGGATATGTTTACACCAGGGGTGCAGTTTTACTTCTGCTTCTGGGAGCGACGAGGGCAGTGCTGGCCAGATAAATTGGTGTCAGGGTCAGATCTGGCCCATGGGCCATAGTTTGGGCACCCCTGGTTTAAGCAGAGAAAATGGCAGCCTAAAATCTCATACTGTTGCAAAACATATCTGTTTCAAAAGAGATTGCAAAGTGTGTTTTACTTCCACTTCCGGTGGGAAGAACCACATGACTGGCTCACTGAACCATATGACCAGCCCATGGTCCAAAATGTTTGGGCACCCCTGATTTACATTCTGGCCTCTTCTCACTTCCCCCATTTCCTTCCCAACAAATTTTGTGCAGATCATCATCATCATCATCAATAATAATAATAATAATAATAATAATAATAATAATAATAATAATAATAATAATAATAATAATAATAATAATAATAATAATAATAATAATAATAATAATAATAATAATATGGGCTGGTATGCCGCCCACTCACAGATGCGACTCAGGAAGGCTAACAACAACATCACATCCAATACAATATAAAACAAGATAGAGTTAGCATACACTAGAGGAACAAGATACAATTAGCAGAATACAATTGGCATACAATAATAAAAGTCACCTAAGTAGAAACATTCCAAAACAAGAATATGACCAGTGGTGGGCAGCAACAGGTTTGCACCCCCTCGGAGGAGGGGTAGCAAAATTGGGTGGCCTCTGGGTGGGGGGTGGTGAAATTGGGTGGCCTTTGGGTGGGAGGGGGATGAAGCAAAATTGGGTGGGCACACCCACCTCCCTATCCTGCCCCATCAGGTTTTGTCCCTGCAAGTGGTTCAAGGTCTCCCTTGCTCAAAAGCCAGTCATATCCAACTCTAGGGTGCAGTGCTCATCTCCATTTACAGCCAAAGAGCCAGTGCTGTCTATGTTTGCAGATGTATACATGGCCACATGGCAGGCATGACTAGATCGCCCACAACATAGGCCCCGCCCACAACATAGGCTCTGCCCATGGAATAGGCTCTGCCCATGGTGTAGGCTCCGCCCATAGCATAGGCTCCACCCATTTTTTGCTGCCCACCACTGAATTCGACCTCAAGACCTTGAAGTCCAAAGTCTAGGCTGGGGGCGATGTCCAGAGGTTGGCCAGAGGTTTAGCAACTGCTTCTTTAATAACAGAATTTTAGACCTTACTCATCTGTATTTCTAATATAAACACACTTATACATATCATATATTAATGCTAGCCTTTTAAAAATACAAATCATATATGCTATCTATTTTAATCCTTACAGCATCTCTATAAGGTAGATCAGTATTAACATTATCTTCATACTGCAGTTAGGGAAAAGGGACCCAGGTCCTCACTTGAAAAAGCACTGGCTAAAATCCTGTTGCTATAATATATGCTATGGGCTCCACTCGCCCGGAGAAGGATAAAAGACTGCCACAGCATTAGGAGGATGCTTTGTATTGTTTTGTGTACTGCTTTTGAGCTTGTAATACTATGTAAATTGTATCATTTTGTATATTATGTGAAGACATGTTGTAAGGGGCCCAGAGTCGCACTTTGCGAGTGGGGAGGCATATAAGTCAAACATAATAATAATAAAATAATAATATGCTCTGTTACACTAAGGATGTTGTGGGGTTTTTTTTAAAAAAGAAAAGAAAGATTTCTGACTTTTTTCCATAAATCTTGCTCAATGCAACAATCCAAAATTAAAGCAAATTTTATAAATGGCTGTCCAATTTTCTCTTGAATGCTTCCAATGATACAGCACTCTCCCCCTCCTGGGGCTATTGGCTGCACTGTTGTACTGCTCAAACTGTTAAGACATTTTCCTGATACTGTATTCAACTTATATATGGCTTCCTTTAATTTCACCTGTTATTACATGTCACCTACTCGGAAGTCATCCACATTAGGATTGCATCAGACTTGTGTATAAATAAATTCCACTGCGAATTCTGACAATATATTTGTTTTGAACACCAGGAAACCATTAACTTATTGTTCTTTCTACACATTTGTCACGATTCCTCTGTCACTTCTTTATTGTTGTCCCTGAAGCAGCAGGAAAAAAATGGCTTCTTTTTATGGCTCTGTTCTAGCTTGTGAATGTAAAAAATCTCACTAAATTCTGAAAACGAACAGTTGTATATTGTTACCCCAACTCTGTCTCATTCTGAAGTCACTGCTCTGAAAGCTCAGTGCAAAACTTAGTAAAGATAAAGATAAAGGCCTGCCTTGCTCATCTCCATTTACAGCCAAAGAGCCAGCATTGTCTGCATCTGTAGACATCTCCATGGTCATGTAGCAGGCATAGTGTATGGAATGCTGTTACCTTTCCTCCCGAAGTGGTACCTATTTATCTACTTGCAATTTCTTTTTTTGAACTGCTAAGTTGGCAGGAGCTGGGAGAGACGACAGGAGCTCACCCCATTGCACAGCACTTGGTTCACAAACTGCTGACCTGCCAATCTTTTGGATGTCAAGCTCAGCTTTTTAACCGCTAAGCCACCATGGCCCCTAGTGCAAAACTGAGAAAGGTAAGAAGTCTTAGGCCCCCATTTAAGAGATAAATGTTGTAGAAGGGCAGTAAGCTGTTTTAAGATTTTTCTTCCTTCCTAGGTAATGTTCGGGTCACATTGTTGGATCCTTTGAAATCATTATGCACATTCTGCAACCCCAATCTCTGATGTTTGAGGCACATGGCTCTCTTTCCCTGGTGGCAGCGACAATTCTACATAAGATCCACTGTCACAGTCCTGGATCCTGTGAAGTCTTTTTCAGGTTTAAACACTGTGTGTATCCACAGTCTGCACAGCCTAAGTTCAGAACCCAGACGTACATTCCATGAATAAAGCTCAGAGCCAGTTCACACTTTGCTGCGAACATTGCGATATCCAGCAACCCCCAGAGATGAGACAACACAAGAATGGGTCCACTATTCCTTTGAATCCTGGTAGTTAGAAGAAAGAGGATATTTTTTCACTTGATAGCCCTTTAGAATTCTCAGTGGAACACTTTATACAGTATACAATACACTGAATAGGTTATATGCGTGAGCTTTCACTGGGCACTGCATGCTAAAGACAATTTTTCCAGGCCCTGCGTGTTTCTTATGGTACCAGAAGGGAATCCTTTTCACGTTCCCCTTTCCTTCAAAAGTTCACTCAAAGAGGAAAGACTATAGGCGCCTCTTACTCTTGTGAAGTGGACGTAACAGCCAGCAGAGGTATTGTGTGAAGAAGTGGCACAATGCACACAAAGACACACCCCTGCTTCTCACAACTGCGTAAACAACCCTTGATCTTGACTGCACGGCCTTTCAATTTTGCTGCTGGGCATCTTTTCTGCTGAGCCTGATGGCTTGTGGCAGGCGATGCCACTCCACTCCACTCTCACCCGAAACCATAAATGAAGGCCTCTTGATGTTAGATGACCTTAAGAGGAGATTGCTACACTGCCTGGGATGGAGAGGCTGCTGAGATTCATTTACGCCTCTTCCCTTTTCCCCCCACTGAAGCCGGGCAAGGAAAAGAATTGCTTGCGATGTCCAGCTGTGTCAAACTCACCAAGCTAAACTTTGCTTCATTAGGAATTAAGTTACAAGTGAAAACCCATCAGGCCCTGTGATTTGAGCCATTCCTGCAAATTCTGATCAAAGGAGCTTTCAGCCACTGTGATCATTAGTGCCTGACTGCAGCCTGGAAGGACAGCACTGCTGCTACTTCTGCTGTGCAGGGAATTCATTTCATATCTTCGCCATCTAATAGATGAAGCTGAAAGTAAACAGGCTCAGAGGTAGGCCAGCATCCACCTGTGCTTGTTTTCCTTCCAGAAATGTGAAAAGCTTAACTTCAGACATCCATGATATGTGATAACAATAAATAATAATCATAATAATAAAAAACCTCTTGAGCAGTGCGGGTTTGATCATCAGATAATAGACAAAAGATTTCTATAAAACCACAAGAATGGGGCTATGGCAGAGGTGGTGAACCTATGGCATGCATGACAGAGGTGGAACTCAGAGCCCTCTCTGTGGGCACCTCTGCAGTCACCCCAGCACAGAGTTCACCCTACTCCTCTGCCCAGCAGCCCAATGGGAGCACTTCTTCCCCCAGCACAGAGTTCACCCCGCCCCTCTGCCCAGAAGCCCAATGGGAGCACTTCCTCCCCCAGCACAGAATTCACCCCGCCCCTCTGCCCAGCAGCCCAATGGGAGCGTTCCCTTCCTCCCCTATTGGTGTGTCGGCACTTTGCAATAAATAAGTGGGTTTTGGGTTGCAGTTTGGGCACTCATTCTCTAAAAGGTTCGCCATCACTGCCCTATGAGGTGTGGGCTGCATGTTGGGAAATACTGCTATAGTCAAAGATTATCTAGACAGCCTTTCCCCCATTAGATCAGGGGATGAATAAGTATTATTAATTAGGCCCAAGTATGGATCATTATACTGTACTTAAGACATTAAAGGGTCTGCGCTGACTTAGTAGTTAAGACACTGAGCTTGACTAAGGTTGGCATGTCGATACCCGAGTGCTGCATGGCTGAGTGAGCTCCTGTTTCTGTCCCAGCACCTGCCAACCTAGAAGTTCAAAAAGAAGAAATCCCAAGTAGTGTAGATAAATAGGTACTGTTTTGGTGGGAAGGTATCATTGCGCTCCGATGTCTAGTCACGTCTGCCACATGACCATGGAAATTTCTGCAGATGCAGACAGCGCTGGCTCTTTGGCTGTCAACAGAGATGAACACGGTACCCTAGAGTCAGATATGACTGGCTTTCGAGCAAGGGAGAGCTTTACCTTTAGAACATTAACAGGTGTTATGTTTTTCTTTAAAAGTAAAATTATTGGAAACATCGTAATTCTAGATGTAATGTACTACATGTGGTGGGCGATGCTTGCAGTATGGTACAGTAAAACCTCACATAAAGAGCGCTTCGCTTAGAGAGTAACTCACTGAAAGAGCAGAATTTTCTCTGAATGGTTGCTTCGCTTAACAACAAAAACCTACCAAAAACTTGCTTAAAAACTAAATCGGGGTTTGCAATCTCCCCTAATTGGTCACGTAAAATGGTATTTGCTTAAAGAGCAAACTCGCTTAAAGAGCAATCCTGTGGAACACATTATGCTCTTTAAGCGATGTACAACTGTACTTCAAAACTGAGAGGAGAGGTTGGCTGCTTTGGTCTTTGTTTAGATCATGGGCTATTATTGGTAAGCTCCTAAATCTATCCTTTGAAAGCTCAATAAACACATCTGTTCTTTATAAGGTTGCTTTACTTACATTTGCATGGGCTACTGTTTTGGAAATCACTCTTAGAAAGGCTCTGTTTCTTATGCTGAGAAATATATACTGTCAGGTATATTATTCCAAAGAGAGAAGCCCACTTTTATCATTCTTGTTCATCACCCTTTGTTCTACTTATATAGTGTTTTCATTCACTGATACAAATCAGACTTTGTATATCTTTGAACACAAGACTGAACATGGGGTTACTGCACTGGTGAGCAATGAATAAAGCTGTTTTAAATTATTAGTTAACAGCTCTGTTTGATTTTCCCATCAGCACTCAGCATTTGTTCTTGGATCCTTTGAAATTCAGTGGTGTCGCTAGGGGGGGAGGCTAGGGGGGCAAGCGGCCCTTTTTAGGCTATGTGTGTTCTTCGACTACAATTCCCAGAAGCCCTAGCAGGAGCGGGCACCAGCATCCACCAGGGTGTGGCAAATTTGGCTTCAACACCGGGAGGTTGAATTCCACTTGACGTAACTGTTGAAATGTAAACCTGATTGAAAGAGAACTCAGTAGTTATGAATCTGAATTTGGACTACATTATGTCAGACGGTTTGGATGCAAGCAGTGGGGCTATTTTTGTTACAATAGAGAAAACCCCACAGTATGTCTCATAATGATGTAGGAGAAATGGCTTCAACACAGAAGCAGGTCACTCCCATCAAATCTTTTATCAGCACCTGTTCATTAGATTTTAGGTGTTGAATGTCAACGGGATTTTAGGTGTTGAACAATTTTAGGAGTCGAATGTCAATGGGAAAAGAAAAAAGGGAGAATGGTGATGTGAAATAGAATGGTGTATTCTGGAAGAGTTTGACTGGCATTTTGAACAGTAGGACTTTTGTCAGAAGATGATAGTCTAATGGAAGATTTTACTGTAGCTTTTATTTGAAGTCTGTCTGTCTGTCTAAGCATTATATGATTTTACCTGTCAATGGTATATTATACTTATCTTGGTAGATTGTAGTGGGGAGGGGGATCTTCAGCCCCTCCCAGCATGGCCAATGACAAGAGATAATGGGAGCTGAAGTTCAGATCTGTGGGGTGGGGGTGAGGGGTGGGCAAAGTTTTCAATCCCTTTGTTACAGGATGGGCCTAAGAAAGGGATTTGTGTGGATAAATCTATGTGTTCTCAAATTGCTGAATTTTCTATTTGCAGAAATGGCTTTCTTTTCTCTCTATAATACATCTTCAGGGGAACATAGGTCCATTAAGAGGTTTCTTCTATCAGTTCACTTGTGTCACAAGCTAGTAGGAAGAGTGAACTTTCAAGTTTATAGATGTTATGTTTTGCAAAACTGCTAAAAAATAAATGCTAAATTTGGCCACAGAGGGCAATTTTAGTTGAGGGCACAGGAAGTCAAAGCTAATTAAAAGCAATATATTATTTTTACAACTAAGGTCAGCTTTTGAGCACTAAAGAGTATTATTCTACTCATGAATAATTAGTAAGACTATTGTAAGCGGTCCTTCTAGAAAAATATATAGAGAAATGCAACATACAGAAACACAGATGGATTTGGATGGAGATTTTTTTTAAAAATAGTTATTTGTAAGAAGATGCTTTATTTTTGACACTCTAGAGTCACAAGGTCAAACTAGAAGTTGAGCAAACTGCATTCTCTGTAATTAACATGAGACTCCCTAATGATAAGATTTCTTCAGAGGCATGTGTATCAGTAATCAGACGTGCAGTGTAAACTTATGTTGACTTTCTGATAACCAATCACAAAATCAAACATAGTTAAATGCAAGATACTAAGGTAAAGGAAAGCTTTAACAAAGACTTTACCCCCAGCTCCATAAACATTACTATCAAATTGTAAGCTCTACTGTCATGTTACAATTAACATTATTAATATTTATTAAGAAATATTAATAAAATTAACATAACATGGCACAGTCAAAAACATCAGCCATCTACCCTAACTCATTTTTGCTCAAGGGAATGTTGGCCTTCATTTAATTTCAAAAGCAGGGTCCTATACGTTAATAATAATTTCAATCATTTCTAGTCTTAGGGAACAGTTTCTTCTTGAACTTGCTTTCTGAGAAAAATCTACATGTCTTCTATAGGATTTCTGTGGATGATCTAGGAAGCAGAGGTGGGCAGGATGGTGTCTTGTCTAAAAGGAGGCTGCTACACCTCAAGCAAATCAGGTTCAGGCACTTCCTTGCTTAGAACACTGGGGTGTCAGTGAAGGTAGGCAATGGCGAATCTGATTTAACTGCTAGCATTTTGCATGATATGCAATAGATGCAAAGGATTTCCTTGCGTAGTGTGTAGTTCATCATAAAAGTATGGCAAATAGGGAACCCTAAGCCATTTTCTTCGCCCCTGAGTCACCATTTTGTCTCTGACTCTACCTGGTAGATCTCATAGCTTTATTAAAAGAACTAAGTAACGGAGTCCAGAACTTTAGGCTTGATTTTTCATCTGTTAGTTAGACGAAGTGGTTAAACTGCAGTGCCACAGCAAAAACTGGTGATGTTGTGAGTTTGATCCTGACCAGGTTGACTCAGCCTTCCATCCATCCTTCTGAGGTCAGTAAAATGAGGATCCAACATGTTGGGGGCAAAATGCTAATTACCTTGTGAACCGCTCAGAGAGTGCATTAAGCGCTATGGGGTGGTATATAAGAGCACAGTAATACCTCGGTTAGGGTTTACATCGCATAATGCTAACATTGGATAATGTCGGGGAATTTGAGGCAAACATTTGTATCGCACAACGTTAACATAATGTTGTGCGATGCAAATGTTTGCCTCGAATTCCCTGACGTTGATCTCTGCCCCAAAGCCCGCAGGGCTGAAGACCAACTCTGCAGGCTTTGGGGCAGAGATCTCCAGTTTGGTTGGGGTGGAGGGCACGCACGCCTGTTCTCTCCCCAACCATACAGGCAATCTGATCACATGCTGGGATTTCCGGGGTGTTGGGGGAGAAACAGTACACATGCATGATCTTTCCTCCAACACCCCAGCTGTCCTAGGTGATCGCTGGGACTGCTGGGGTTTTGGGGGAGAAACCATGCATGCGCATGATCTCTCCCCCAACACCCCAGCCTTCCCTAGGTGATAGCTGGGACTGCTGGGTTGTTGGGGGAGAGATCCCCCCCTGGCTTGCTAAGGGGCTTAGCTATCCAGGCAGGGTAGGGGTGGGTTCTTAAGAGAGGCTGGGAAAAGGGTCCCAAGCCTCTCTGAAGAAGCCTTCCCCCCCCCGATTGCTAAGCCCCTTATTGAACCAGATGGAGGTTTCTGAAAAGAAATTAGGAAAAGTTTTCCTAGCATCTTTTCAGAAACACCCCACCCCCGCCTGGCTTGCTAAGGGGCTTAGCTATTCAGTTTGGGGTGGGGGCTTCTTAAGAGAGGCTGGGAAAAGGGTCCCTAGCCTCTCTTAAGAAGCCCCCCCGGCCTGGCTTGCTAAGCAAACCAGATTGCCCCCCTGTTCCCTTTCCTCATGGCTTTTTTTTAAAAACGTTGTGCGATCAATGCATCACACAACGTTAAAAACCAGGTAACCTTATGACTTGTGGAACCAAGTCATAATGTTATCCGAGGTACTATTGTAATTGTTAATTAGTTTTAAACATTAGAAAATGGAAGATTGACTTACTATTGTTAATGCTAGGAGATTAAATTGTTCAATTTGTTCAGTTAGCACTAATTAATATGTTAATTAAATCATTTGTTGTGGGATTTACAGGAAGCGGTGTGATTGTCACAATTAATCCCTAGAGACATTTTTATTGGCTCTTTCAAAAAGGTTCTGTTTTGTTCTTTTAGAATTTGTTTTCCTCAATCTGGCACTCTTTCTAGGTTGGATCCAGATTCCCTAACACAGTTACTGGCTGAAAAGGGTGGGGCCCAACATATGTGCCCTGACAACTGCTTCTGCCCTTGGTTTTCTATTTTAAACAAATAATAAAAGATGAAGAACTGTTAAGCACACTGGCAGACCACAACATGGGGTTGTGGCTGAGGTTGCAGTCTAGTTTCTTGGAAATCAAAGGTTGGGGAAGTCTGTCTGTCCTAAAGCACTGAATCTCACTGTACATGCTATTCAGTTACCTTTCCTCTATGATCTGCATCATTTTTCTTTCCATTGCCTACCTGCACCAATCAGATGTATCAATTTGTCCCATAATTATTCATATATTGCAAGCAGCTTCCCCCAGTGCCTTAGTGGTTAAGGTGCTGAGCTGGAGACTGGAAGGTCAGGTTTCAGTACCTTGGGGATATGAAAGGAGCCTCACTGGGTGACCGTGCTTTGTGACTTTTTGAATTTTGGTTCTCAATCCCATCACTAGCATGGATTTTTCCATTACTTTTTCTACCTGGACAAGAATATTGGCAGCTGTTCTAGAAAAATAAATAAATAAAATATCTGTATTACTCCCACCAGGCAGAGCAAAACATGTGTTCTGTGGGGCAATTGTGTTTTGAACTGCCAAACTCCTGTGGATTTTAGAGAAGAAAGTGGCTGACTGGACCCTGCTGCTGTCAACCATATTGCATCAAAAAAGGATGGAGAGCATGAGGCACTGGCATCAGATTTAATTTTGGGATTCAGGCATGAGGAACCAAAGTGCTGTCCTTCACTGAAAAAGCCCTCTTCGGTTGCAGAGAGAATGAAATGGGCACAACAGGTTTTTCTGAAAATTGCTGTTGAAGCTTGGAAGCTGAACAATACAAAGACCAAATTTCCTGCCCCCCCCCCCAGATAATAAACAAATTGCAAGGAGACTTGAGCCATAGGGTTGAGTACACTGCTTAACTTAAACTTGTGTAAACTGTGGCTCACCAAAGTTAGTGTGGAGATGAGGCGTTAACAGGTACCCCAAAAATAATTTCTCCACACAAGGCCCAGTTGTTGACTTGGGCTCCAGGAAAAAGGCAGAACAGAAATGAAACAGATCAATAAATATAGTGCACACTCACCCCAGATACTGTCCTAACAACTGATTCACTTTGGTATCTATTTACTCCTCCTCTCAAAAATAACAAAATATGATTTGCAAATTAAAGTTGAACATCTATGTAAGAAGAAATCTGTTGTTGTACCCATAGTGATTAAAGCCTTTGGGACTCCCTAGATATTTGGAAATTTTGAACCTATTGGACTTGAACATCCTAACTATAAAACAAAACAAAACACAATTCTACTAGGAACAGTTCAAGCTCTAACCAAGGACCTAAGAACTGTTATATCTAAGTATATATAACTTAGGTCAGTGATGGGATGACACGGACTTTGTGGGTATGGCCAACATCATGATGTCATGATGTCATGGGTGGAGCCGACATCATGATGTTGTGGGCGGGGTCAAAATTTCCAACAACCTTTGTTTCCATTGTGTTTCTTACTTTTGCATTCCAGTCACCTAACTTTAAAAGCATGTCTTGATTTGGAGTGTGACAATTTCTTTCTGGATGTCTGCATAAAAGTTTTCAATTTCCACTTCTTCAGCATCAGTAGCTGGAGCATAGACTTGAACAATTGCTTTATGCTATAAGTTTTCCACAGATTCTGACTGATATTATTTGGTCAGATCTTTCATAAGAGCACCTAACTACCTGTGCGACATCTTGCCTTAGTATTAGAACCACTTCATTTCTACTGAATCTGTCATTTCCAGTATAGAATCCTTTGTAGTTGTCAGATTGAAAGTATCTTGATCCAGCCCATTTTAGTTCACTGATATCAAACACTATAATGCGTATACGTTCCATTTCTTGTTTTAAAGCTTTAGGTCTGCCTCGATTCATTCTTCTCACATTCCATGGTTCAATCATATCTGTTGTGCAGCATTGTACTTTTCTTTCACTTTCTTTCAGTTTTCATGGTACATGGTTTCATTCTTGTACAGCACTGGATGCTAGAACCTGATTTTGAACTGCTCAGTGCTCAGGTGCATACTGGAGCTGCTCTCCAATTTTGTGAGCCAATCTGATAGCCCACTGAGATGCAGCTCTAGCTACCTGACTGGTTGATACGTGCTTATTTCCCGAATGGCTGCCCTATTGTGGCAACTTTTGTCATGCTTTTATGAGCAAGATTTATGATCTTGTTTCCTGAGATGAAAGTCTCTGGCACGAAGCCTCATTACCTGGAGTATAGTTCCCACACCACACTATTTATCATTTGTCTCCACAGGGTACTGCAGTGGTTCAGTGGTTAAGAAGCTCACCTTGTTAGCTGGAAGGTCAGCAAGTCGGCAGTTCGAGACCCGGGTGCTACATGACAATTTGAGCACCCATCTCTGTCCCAGCTCCTGCCAACCTAGCAGTGTGAAAGCAAGAAATTGCAAGTAGATGAATAGGGACCACTTTGGTGGGAAAAGATCATGGGGACATGAAAGGAGCCTCATTCGGGTGTCCCCTAAGCGGAGTTCCTCCAGCAAAAATCCTTTCAATCCAGAATAATTTTTGACACTAAATTATTATTATTATTTGTCTCCAAAGCCACTTGCATAAAACATAGCCTAGTTAGAAACTTCACACAGACCTAAAAGCATATCTACCAACAGGTATAAATATGGTGAGTTAGTCCTGGAATCAGTAACTATTTATTGCAGTGATACTGAGTGTGGATGATTATAATTACGTAGTAATTGACATTTTCTCTGGAGGCCATGTCTCCACTTAGCCCTAATTATTATGATTCTTCTTGCTGCTTCCTCCCAAAGGGGGAAAAAAAAGCTAGTACAGGAAACATGGCGTGCAGTGCAGTTTCAGACCCAATTTTCCACAACGTTTGGGTACATTCGAAAAATATAGTCTTCCACATAACATCTATTTATTTTCAATGGTACATCTTCTAGGACACTACTTTTAGAAGATAGGCCATAATTTTAAAGATAAGCTAAAAACTATTTTGAAAGCCAAAGCTCTGGCAAAAATAACAGTTTTTACTGGCTATTGAAAATAGGGAAAGGGCCAACCTCTCCACAGTTGCCATGGCCTGGCATCTCATCTCATGTACCCAACAAACCCTTCTCAGTGGTGTCTCGGCATGCAACAGAGCATAGAATAAAAATGTCAACTTCCAAGCTCAAATAGGAGGAGATAATCATTGAGGAAGCACGATACTAATCCATTTAGGGCTTCATTGGTCAAATCCAGGACTCTGAATAAAACTCAGAAAGACATGGAAAGCCAGCACAGTTGACTGAATAGACAACATTGTGTCTAGTAAGATTAGATTATAAGAAGGATGTGTTCATGACCCCTGTTCTGGCATTTTACATAAGGGTTACTGAAATATGTCAGCAGGGGAGCACTACAGCCCAGCTCCTTCCATTTTATTTACACAAAAAGCACTTAACCTGAAGAGAACAGCCTAGCGGAACCAGGATCTTGATTTTCTAAAGTGGAGAGGCATCGTGCACACAGAAAGTCCTCCATTTCATGCCTATCACTTTTCCCATGAGAAAAGTGATGGCAGAAGGATGGAACTGCACCAGTCTACTTGCCTCATGTATTTGGTTAGCCCTTATGTAAAAACATGGAGGTCGTGGTAACTTAGTAGTTAAGAAGCTGAGCTTGACAACTGGAAGTAGTTTGAGACTTGAGTGTTGTGCAATGGAGTGGGCACCCATTGTCTAGCCCAGCTCCTGCCAATCTAGCAGTTTGACAGCAAGAAATTGCGAGGAGGTGAATAGGTACTGCGGGAAAGGTAACAGTGTTCCGCCATCTCGTTGTGCCTGCCACATGATCATGGAAAAGACCATGGGCTCTTTGGCTGAAAACAGATATGAGCACTGTCCCCTAGAGTCAGACACAACTCACGTTCTGGCAAGGGAGACATTTTTACCTATACAATAAGAACACTTCAGTGGAATTTAGGAGAAACACTAAACTTGCTATCTAGTAATGACTTAAATACTTAAGGCTGTTCTTTTAACATAGGAGGCTACAGTGAACATAGGGCTGCCCCATGTACAAGAGCGAATACTGTAGTGTGATTCATCACATTTGCAGTTTTCAAGCTGACAGACCAACAACCTGCTCTTTGATAAAGAGCAGGTTACATATAAAAGATAAAGTGGTACAGTATCTGACTAAGGAGTACTTAATTTTCAGACAGAACTCTCTCTCTCTCTTACACACACACACACACACACACACACACACACACACACACACACACACACACACACACACACACACACACACATAGTGAAGGAGTCAGTGAGGGCTTTCCTTTTCACCAATGAATTATCTCCACTCACCACACAGTGTAGAATGTATGGCCTTTGGACTAACTCATGCTCTATGTTAATGGAAAACCAAGAACCTCTGAACGGTCTGAGCTAGGTGGGGAAGGGGAGATCTAAATGTGCACCTGAGGCTCTCACAAAGCTTTCAGTTGTGAATGGCAAGCGGTAATTGATGTACTGTTGCTTACAAAATAAGATCAATCAAAGCTATCACATTCGTTCTGTTCCTCACAGCAAGCAGTACTGCCAAATCAGCATTTGTGCCTGAGAAATCGAAGGGCCATGAATGTACAGAGGAAGAAAAGAGTGGTGTGGATTTCTCTTCTTCTCAATAAGGTAGCACAATGCTTGTGGTGGGATCGATCCTTGATCCAGGTCAGGATACCAGGCTCAGACCAAGCACTAAACATTTCACTGCTTGATCTGCAACAGCTGATGGCATCACTCCAGGCATCAAGCGATCTAGTGCTCCAAGCCTGCTAAGTTCTTTTGTGATACCCACAACAGAAAATCCCAGAAGACTTTCCCCAAGACTGGGGCAGAGCAACCTCAGTCTGTCCAAATTTAAAGGGTGCTGAAACTTAAAGGTGAATCTATTGGTGAGTGACACCAAATATTTGCTGCTGAGGGTTATGGTCCATCCAGGCACATTCCTCCATAAAGTCCATTGCTAAAATAGTTGAATTTGTGCGTGTTAACCAGCCATACAACAATGCTATCTCCCCACTTCCTCTGCCTTCTCCTCAAACTCCATTGTTCATTTCAGCTTATCCATAGCACATAAAAATGTGCTGTAATGCCACTCAGTGGAGAATTTGCTAGCATTTGAAGTAGAAGAAGGAGGGAAGGGGGGAAGAAAGAAAAGAAAATTAAAGAAATCTTGTGAAGTGCCAAGAAGAACTCATCTCATTACTGAAAGCAGCTGGTGTGGGAATAGAAAGAGTGAGAATCAAACACCTGAAGGGCTATCAAGATTTCGTCTCTCACTAATTACTGTCAAAGGGAAGGGTTCCATGTGGCAGAAGATGTGGGGGGCGCACATTTCGCTCGCTTACTTTCTATCTCAAAAGCGGAAATACAAGAAGCTCTTGTTTTCCTCCACATCTATGTTATCTACCACTAGCAAGGATTTTTCCACCAGCTCTGTCACCCAAAAAAGCAGTGTAGCTAAAGCCATTTATACAATTCCAGTGCACAAAACAACAACAACAACAACAACAACAACAACAACAAACCAAAAAACCAGTGTCCTCTTTGACATTTGTTCAGTTCTATTCCAATGTATGGCAATGTATGGCAATGTATGGTTGTGAGAGCTGGACCATTAGGAAAGTTGAGTGCAGAAGAATAGATGCCTTTGAGATGTGATGTTGGAGGAGAGTTTTGAGAGTCCTCTGGACAGCGAGGAGAACAAATAGGTCAATCTTAGAAGAAATCAACCCTGACTGCTCCTTAGAAGGTCAAATAGTAAAGATGAAGTTAAAATACTTTGGACATCAAATGAGAAGAGAGGATTTGCTTGAGAAAGCCTTGATGCTGGGAAAGGTGGAGGGCAAAAGAAGAAGGGGGCAGCCAAAAATGAAATGGCTAGATGGTATTGTAGACACAATGGGCACAGAGCTGAGCGAGTTGAGGAGGATGGTGGAGGACAGAAGTGCCTGGCGGACAGTGGGCCATGGGGTCGCAGAGGGTCGGAATCGACTGTGCGAATGAACAACAACAATTCCAACTACAATAATACAAAAACAGACAGACAGACAGACAGACATAGAGAAGGGCATGTTTTAGGTTCCTATTAAAAACTTACACGTTAACTCCATCTTTCTGACTGTGAAGCATTGTCCAAAGCTTAGACTGTATGCACTTTTTGTGACCCCCCCGGGGGCTTTTTATTATTTCAAGTGTTTTATCTGTTGACTAATATTGTATCTGATCTTTATTTTATTGTTTGTATTTTATTGATTATATATATTGCCTCTTTTCATTGATCTCCCCCTTTTGTGTACAAATTCAAAGTACTGTACTAATTTACATATAGTAAGTGGTGAAATGAAAGAAAGCCCAGTAGGTGAAAGAAGAAAGTGCCAAAGCAGGACTGCAGTTGACATTATGAAGACAAAAATCACGACTACAGAAAAACTATACCAGTTTAATATTGACAAGGAAGAAACTGAAATAGTGAAAGCTTTTGTATACAGACAGAAACCCTGGATTTCATTATTGACAAACGCTCCCTTGTGTGGACTGGATGGTTAATATGAAATATGGTTCATGGCTTAGAATTCTTTTATACTCTTAGTACATTAAGTTATTCTAGAAATGTCAACACTGTTATGCTAACATATACCCAGAAACCAAAAAATACTTGTAAAAGCAATGTACATGTTTGTGAAAGTTATTTCAAGAAGAAGAAGAAAATGAATTGGGAAGAACAGCAGTCTGTGGCAGTGAAATTACATACAACAAAAAGGGTCCCCCCCATTTATGCTTGAAGAATTTGTTTACTCGCGAAATGATGATGAGAGAGAACATCTTAGTTTAAAACTAGAAGACCTTAGGACAGTGGTGGTGAACCTATGGCACACATGCCAGGGAGGGGACTCAAAGCCCTAGCTGTTGGGATGCATGCCATCACTTTCTCCCTCCTCTCACCACAAAGGTCACCCCACCCCTCTGCCCAGCAGCCCAATGGGAACACTTCCTCCCTCCCCAGCAGAGAGTTCACCCCACCCCTACCCAGCAGCCCAATGGGAACACTTCCTCCCTACCCAGCAGAGAGTTCACCCCACCCCCTACCCAGCAGCCCAATGGGAGCATTCCCTTGTTTCCCCCAGCACAGAGTTCAACCCCCCCTTGTTTGGGCACTTGGTCTATAAAAGGTTCACCATCACTGCCTTGGGACAACACTTGAGTAGTAAATTGTATACAATACAGTAAATTGTATTAGAGTAGGCCCATTAAGTCAATGAAGATTTGGTAAGTCCATTCCTCTGTAAGTACCACTGTGTCGAATGGCCCTAGTCTTAAGGTGACATCCTATGCTAAGGAACAGGAGTTTGGCTACAGTATAACCATAATTGAAATTTCCAAAATAACTAAATGTAATAATAATATAAATAATTGCAAGACACGAGTCATATTCCCTGTTATCCAGTTTCCAGCTCACACTAGTATAGGGGGTTTTAGTGAAGAAATCCAAGGTTTCTATCTGGCAGAAGTCCCCCCCCCTCCCAAAAAGTTCATCCTTCAAGAAGTAATTACTCCTGATTTGAAGCCAGACTTGGCAGGTGGCAATCTATCTCTTTTGGAAACGGGAGTATCATTTGTAAAGGAGCCATTGTCCAGGAAGGAGAAACGTTCTTCTTCCCAAATGATAACAACTGCAAGGAGGAATGCTGCTGGTTTAGTGATAGGACTTTCAGCCAAAAATGGCAGTCTGCACTTTGCATCCAATTCCACTCAGAAATGAGTTCTTGAACATTAATTTGATTGAATGGTCTAATTTGGGACTTAGCTCCAATTCTATTGGAAAAAACACATGGACAGGTGAGTAGAGACAGATTGACCATACAAGTGTCTGATGCCCTTCCAACTGCCTCATCTGTTTCTGCTACATACAGCTTGGCATGAAGATTGGGGAAAGACCTAAGTTGTATCTTGAGCTGCCTGGAACAGCTTTCCAGCAATCTTTCTGCTTCACAGATTCTGCATCTCGTTTAATAATCTCAGCAATTTCCTTCTTTGTTTATGGCTTTTCCTCTGTATTTTCTGTAATGGCTTTAGTTTGTTCGGAAAGGCAGTGGGAATACCAATTGAATGACAGAGGTCTCACTGCCTTAGCCACAAGGCAAATTCAAACAATCTCTTGACAGTGTAGTTATTACTGCCATTTATGGGGGAAAGAACCTGTATAATGCTACTAGTTCCCAAGGCAAGATATTATCTTGGGACACTCTTTTACATGTGTTTCCTCACACCTCTCATCACACCTGAGACTGGCATGGGCACAAGTCAATAACTGGATGGTCTAAATGTGGCTTTGCTGTCTTGCTGTAGAAGGATTTGTATTCATCTTGTGCTTTTGTGTTTGAAATGAAATGGAAATTTATTCACAAAGCTGTGTCCAGGAGACAACAAATTCTATGTGTATGATACAAACAGATATTAGGTACAAATGGTTACCCCATCTTTAGAAATGCTAGAGAGCAAACCAGTTCTCCATAATCCACAATGAGATCACATATACTCACAAAGGAGTCTACATTCAGTGGTGGGCTTCAAAAATGTTTACTACCACACTGTGGGTGTGGCCAACTCTGTGGGCATGGCCAGGTGACTGGGTGGGCGTGGTTAAACTGCTGTATTTTAATGTGCGCTTTTGTGGATTGAGTCCACTTCGTCAGACCATTAGTTAGCAATTATATACTTTGATGCTCTAATTTTCCTTTAAAGAGTAACTGCAGCAGAGTATTTTATTTATTTATTATTTATTTAAATTTGTTTATCGCCCTCCTCCCGAAAGGGACACAGGGCGATTTACAACAATTATAAAATCATTTTAAAAAATTAAAAACTCTAAAAACTTTAAAAAAATTAGTATTAAAAGCCAAAAATTGCAACACAGGCATACTGGGGTCAAACCAACCAATTGGCTGGGGAAATTGAACCATCCACTCCCCAGACCAAACCTGCCAGCTGCTGGCTCAGCCTCACCCCACCCAGCAGCAAGGATGTTGGGGTCGTGTCTGGAGTGGGGTGAGAGGAGGAGGAGGAAGTGGGCGGGGCAGGGCAGTGGGTGGGGCCAGCCAGTTTTGCTACCAGTTCTCCCGAACATGTCCGAACCTGCTGGAGCCCACCACTGTCTACATTGGATGGGCGTTTCAAAAGGGCAAAACATTAGAGGCACAATCACAAACAATTCCTATGAAAAAGAAAAGGAGGTGACACCTAAAGGCACTGAGGTGGCTGTACAAGGAGCTTTCCAGATAAGTAAAATTTAAAGGAGTCATATCTACAAAATGGAAGGAGGAGAAAGTTATCAAGGGAGCACACAGAAGATTGGCCAGTAATTGTGGAGAGAAGAGATGAGAGAGCTGCTTTAACCTTATCAAGACCTGTCATGATACTGTATTCTGGACCAGATGCACTGTTAAAGGAACTTCCAGATAGAATCTCAGAACTTCTGTCTTTCTGTATTTGTGGTGAGAGAGCTAAAAGTTCAAAATGAGCTCAGACTTGAAAGAGAGATGTGTTGTTGGACGCCTTCAAGTCAGAACTGATTTATAGTGACCCAACTAGGGCTTTCAAGGTAAGTGAGATATTTAAGGAGCGGCTTTTACCAACTCTGCACTCGTGAGATTACAGATAACAAAAAGAGACCCCCCCCCCAAATATGCTTGAAATAAGAGGAATAACAGGAAATGGTCAGTCTGCTGAGAGGAGGGGGACAGAGAAAGTAATAACTCAGGGAATGGGGCAGAGAAAAAGTCCAACTGCTGAACTTCAAAAGGGAAACATGCTTAACCTGCTTGCATTAGAATAAAAGAAGAAGGGGACTGCTCCTAAAGAGAAGTACAGAGAGACTATAGATGCTTTAAATGGATACAAGTCTCTTGGACCAGACAAACTGCATCCCAGTGTATTAAAGGATATAAGCTCATAGTCAGTGGTGGGCCGCAATTTTTTTTGCTACCACACCGTGGGTGGAGCCTACATCATGGGCGGAGCCTACATCATGTGCGATCTAGTCATGCCTGCCATATGGCCATGCATACATCTACAAACAGGCAGCACTGGCTCTTTGACTGTAAATGGAGATGAGCACTGCACCCTAGAGTCGAATATGACTGACTTTTAAGCAAGGAAAATATTGAACCACTTGCAGGGACAAAACCTGATGGGGCAGGGTAGGGAGGTGGGCGTGGTCACCCATTTTTGCTACCCCCCTGCCTGAGGGCCACTCAATTTTGCCACTCCCCCTGCCCAGAGGCCATCCAATTTTGCTACCCCCCCCCCTTCCTGGGTGGGTGGGAACCTGTTGCTGCCCACCATTGCTCAGAGTTCTGTATTTAATGTTTGGGATTTCTTGAAGAACAGCTGAGGTCTCTGAAAACTGGAGGTGAGCAAATGTCATTCACATCTTCAAATAGCTGAGAATAGAAGATCCAGGCAATTATTAGCTAAACACGTTGACTTCAATACCAGGAATGGTTCTGATTGTATTATTGAACAGTTGATCTGGGAACACTTAGAAAAGAAGACTATTAAGATTTCAAAGATCCAGAATGCATTCCACCCCCCCAACAAACCATGCTAGACTAATCTAATTTTTTTTTTTACAGAGACACAAACTTGGGAAATGAGGGAGATCTTGCGACTAGAATGTATCTTAAAAACCTTGTCAAGACCTGTCATGATACTGTATTCTGGCAGGCAGGTTGATGGAAAGTGGGCTAGATGCAGTGGTGGGATGTCAAATTTTTTTACTACCCCACCGTGATGTCATCAGTGTGGGCGGAGCCAACATCATGACATCATGACATTGTGGGTGGAGCCAAAGAAAAAATAAATAATAATAATAAAATAAAATAAAAATAAGCACACACACACACACACACCTCTCAACCCACCCACCCACCCAACCACAACACAAGGACAGCAAGGAGTACAGCAAGGAGGACAGTAAGGAGGCCGTGCATATGCGCCAAGCACTGTAGACATGCATGCACACCAAGTGCTTGGCGCACATGCACGGGGGGGGGGGAGAACCAGTGAAAAGGTAAGCCCCGAAGGTGGTTCCCCCCAAAAGCTGCTACCGGTTCTCTGGGACACTGGGAAAAGTTATTACTGGTTCTGACGAGCTGGTGAGAACCTGTTACATCCCATCATTGGCTAGATGATAGAATCATAGAATAGAATAATAGAATCACTGGGTTCGAAGGGGCTTTTTAGGCTACTGCTTAAGGCAGGAATCCAAATCAAAGAAAATCTGACAGACACTTATCCAATTCTCTCTTGAATTGGAGTTGGAGCACTCACCACCCCTCAAGGTAGTTGGTTCCACTGTTGTACTGTTCTGTTAGGAAGTTTTTCCTCATATTCAGCCTATATCTGGCTTCCTTTAGTTTGAGCCCATTATTACACATCCTGTACTTTGTGATGATCAAGAACAGATCCTTCCCTTTCTCTTTATGACCATCATTCTGGTATTTGAAGAGTGCTACCATCATATTCCTTCTCAGTAAAAAGCTACAATGTTGATTTTCTGTTAGGCTGGCCAACCATTGTGTGCCTCTGAACCTGATGTGTATAAATCGATGCCATGAGGTCTCACTTATGTCTGACGAAGTGGGCTTGATCCACAAAAGCTCACATTTAAATACAGGATTTAGTCTTTAAGGTGCCACAAAGTTTTTTTTTTGTCTTTCTTCTTGTTTTGTTTTGTTTACGCTTTGATATATTTGAATATAGAGGACTGGAAGCCAGATTTTTGCAAGTTCAGCATGCAAAGCATTCTTCCTGGATGGAACGCCATCCATTTTTTTTCAGACCACAAGCATCCAATTTCACATATACTGTATACTGAAATCTGAGGGATTTTAATGTTTTATATTTTTTTAAAAAAACATGAAATTTTTCTTTTGCCCTCCACCTTTCCCAGCATCAAGGCCTTCTCAAGTGAATCCTCTCATGGATGCAGTGGGAACAGAGCTGGGTGGGCTGAGGAGGATGGTGGAGGACAGAGGTGCCTGGTGGGCGGTGGTCCATGGGGTCGCGGAGGGTCGGAATCGACTGTGCGACTGAACAACAACAACAATCCCTATCCCTGAGTGCTATCAGTGTAGTCATTGTGTGTACCTGCCTCCAATATTTGCCAATCCTTCACTTAATCAGCAAATCATGTCTTCGCTCTGTCATCTGTTGTACATCTATGCATCCAGTTAAGAGGTAGTGATATAGCACCCTTTGGGTCAATTTTTATTGTGCAGAGGAACTCTAGGCAAAGTGGCTGAAGCCATTCTTTGAACAAAGTGAACCAAAAAAATATATAAAGCTGTCCAGCTAAGAATATGCTGTTAACATTTGATGTTGGAAAGTTTAATCAATAAGCCTAAGAGCATTGCAAACAAAACCCTCAAGAGACACCTTTGCATGCTGCCAGCAGGCTTGAGCGATGTGAAGTGCGGCTCTTTGTTCTGCAAGCTTGCTGAAACTCTTTCAAGTGGAAAGACTTTCCTTTTCTCTTGTCCCAGGTTCTTTTTTTGTTGTTGGAAAATGACTGCCCCATGAAATCATGAGATGTGCAGCCAGTTTTCCTTGGCAATCGTGTTGCCGAAGTGGAGGGTTCTGTAACTGAGAATGAATTTCTAATTAAAGTTTCTGTCAGGGCCAGTGTTGTCCAGATCAACACCTTGAACCAGAAAACATGTTTAGAAATGTTGCTGAGTTGTTTATTAAAAATCAGAATGTTTTTTCCCTCTCGGGTGTTTTTGCCCGATCAAACTTTCCTGGAAAGGTACATTTGAAGATTGATTAGTTGATTATGCATATGAAAAATGATAGAAAATATTCCACTATCTGACTTTATTTGTGATCAACTGATTCCTCCAGCCTGTGGTGTGAGCAGGTGGGATGTCTCAACTCACATTGGAAAGGTAAACCTAAGCCTCCACTCAGACAATGAATCAATTAAGTTTCTTCTCTTTTGATCCTCATATTCAATCTATGGCAAAATCGGTCAACTTCTTCTCTGTCCAACAGTACTCCTGGCACCAGAAACTCTAGTTAATCTGTGAATCTTTTCTACTTATCAACAAAAGCTGTTTTATTCCTATCCAAACCTTCCTTGAAGAAATGATGTTTCATATACCAAGATCTTATTTACAGGTTAAATCAGAGGTGAAATACATTTGGCCTTCTATTTCTTCCAGCTATAACTTTTACAGCCACTTTCTGTTGGCTAAGGCTTTGATGGATAAACCCTCCTCTCTATGTGGACTATTGCTAGTAAGGATGCTTCCCACACCTACAATTAATGAAAGTAAAAAAATAAAATAAAAGAGGTCTGATTATGTGACATGCCAAATTTGCAATTAGAAACAGCTCTTCCATGAAGAGCAAAAGATACTCAATTATCCTAGCATTGGAAAGGTGCAAATTAGCTTGCTTTTGTTGGTGATTGGCCATTGAGAGGTAGTTAAGCAGACACAGGAGATCTGAAGGAGTGTATCCCTGAAGGGAAGATATTTATTACATTCTAACTCTGAAGCTGACATCTCATATAGTCCAGAACTAACTGATTCACAATGAATGTAATGTTTGGCTTTAACTAGGGTGGTGGAGGAGAAACTTTGGTCCTCTCCATGTTCTGAACTCCAAATCCAACCTGTTCCTTAAGCATATCCAGTTGTAAGGGATCACGAGAGCTGAAGACCAAAACATCTGGAGGGGAAGGATTCCCCAACCATGTCCAACATATTCTTATTCAGAATTCTTAGAGAACTTGTACATTATCATCATGGTCCTTATCATATCACAACAGCCTTCTGGCCTCCTCGTGTCACATGTATGAAGACGAAATATCTATGGAATCATTCAGAACTTGAACTTCCCTTGACTGAATAGGCTGGAAACAAACAATAACCCATTTCCCTCAGATTAATTGAGGTCTACGGACAAATCAGGGTAAAAGATGATAACAATTGTGAGGATGGTGGTGATGACATAGGAGAATGGCTGGATTCATTGACAGCTATATATCAGTGTTGAATTGCAAAGTTTTAAGGCCTTAACCTGGGTAAGGTTAATATGGCGACTGTTTCTGGGACTTTCCAGATAGAGTAAATCCCATTAAAATTAATAGAAAAATCTGGTTGTGGCAGCATGCTTTCAAAGGGACATCTGTAATTTTAGTTTACTGTGCTTTAGTGTTTTGTCAGCTGAAAAGTTTTTTAAAAGCTGTTGAGTTCTTCCTTCTTTCCATACATACAAAAACCCACAGAAACCCACACACTACCACTTTATATTTTATACACATTCTATGCTTAACAGAATCCATAGCTCTATTCTTATAGAACCTTGAAATATTATTTTTCACAGACTATGATGGCATGAGGATCTGGTGAGTTGTAGTCCAAAAACAAAACAACAGCAACACCATCCTTTCAAGCTCTGAAGTTCAGTATACAGCTGCATAAGGGAAATCTGTGGATTAAGCAGCTGCGTTATATGCGTCTAGTTATTTCCAAGCTCTATCATGCTCAATATGTTTAAATTCCAAGCAATTGAGATTATGTATATATTTTTCTATCTGTACCTGTAGCTGAGGGTCAGTGTGAGGACTTTGGAACACAAACTGCATCTGTCCTGCAAGTGTGGATTGAGAGAATGGGTTTGAGTCTTGAATAGAAACAAACCCCAATTTCTGAATAGCCAAAGAAGGTGACCAGGTGATAAGTGATAAAGGAATTGAAAATTATATTCCATTTCTATTACATTTGGGTAGTCTAGATGAGTTGGTTGCTTGGGCAGCTCAGCAGTTAGGGCAGAGCCAGAGGTTGGGAGTTTGATTCACCACTGTGCTTCCTGAGAGAACAACCAGACTGTGTAGTGTTAAGCAAACTGCACAGTCCCAGTGCACCCCCAGAAGAAGGGAATGGCAAACAATTTCTTTGTATTCTCTAGATAGAAAACCCTGAAAAGGGTATCTATATGTTGGAATCAACTTGACAGCACACAAAATTATTGTTAGGGTACGTGGGATACCTACCGAACATTGCTTCAGTAATTTTCAAGCAGAAAAATACTCTTTACAACTTTTGGATCTAGATGGGCCAGTGAAAATCCTTTTGCCACCCAATCCCCCCAAGGAGCAAGTGTGCAACCATTTCTTGGGTGAAAAACACGGGCCACCTTATTAATTAACATAATAATACAATATTAACACGACCTGCAATGGGGCATCATAGTGGGTAAATGGACTTTACTTTATGGGTACACCTACCCATGTATCAATTATTCATTATGACCCTGTATGGAGTGAAGACGTCTCACTCCATACCTCTTAGGTCACAATTTTACATCAGGCTAGCCAGCCCGTTCCCTTTGTAATTGAGGGTTCCTTTACCAGACAGTAGATACCTCCAGTGCCTATGCCATTCTGTTGTACGAAGGAACCCCCATTACCTAAAATCAATTGAGCATAATTTTGATCACCATTTACCACACTACTGCTCTCATTCAGGTTTGCACATGATACCTCTAACTCCCCTCGTAAGTATGGAGAGGGCGAAAAACATTACCACAAGTGGCCACTTGTGGTAATGAAAAAATTCCCTCTCGGTACCGAAGCGACCACAATAGTCATAGGAAAAAGGGCAGGAGGGCGGGGTGCTTTTGTGTGCTTGTGCATAAGAAGAAGAGTTGGTCACACCAAGTAGGGCGGTATAGAAATCCAATAAATAAATAAATAAATAAATAAAGAGAGAGGGTGAGGCAGGAAGGAGCCACACCTTTGAAGTGCCCTGGCTCCTCCCCATGACACCAGTGGCCCCTGGGATGGTTGACTGCCTAGGGAGGATGGGTGGCAAAACGCCTGCATCTGTTGAATCACGTGACATGGCCATACTCACATTTTGAACTACACAACAAGAGTACAAAAGTATTAATCAAAAATGAGATGCTTTCCTTATCTCTGACAGAACTGATACATGAAAAGACTTCCGGTTCTGTGGATGTTGAAATCCTGGGAGAGACTTTTGGTTGTTGAATGATTTTAGCTTCAAGAAAGTGGAGACTGAAGGGCAGCAATCAGTCACATGTCTCCTCAAAACCTGGCTGCATAAACTGAAGTGGTACATTAAAGGTAAAAGGTAAAGGTTTCCGTTGCTCGAAAGCCAGTCGTATCTGACTCTAGGGTTCAGTGCTCATCTCTGTTTCAAAGCCGAAGAGCCAGCGTTGTCTGCTTCTGCAGACGTTTCCGTGGTCATGTGGCAGGGATGACTAGACACCAGAGGCACGAAACACTATTTACCTTCCCACCCAAGTGGTCCCTATTTATCTACTTGCAACTTCTTTCTTTCGAACTGCTAGGTTGCCAGGCACATTAGCTGCACATTAAGAAACGTTGTTGAAATACAGTACTTTTTAAAAAAGATATATTATTAGTCATTGGGTTACTAACAATTAAAAAAACTAAGCTGATTCTTTAAGTATCTGAGAAGTGTGTTTGAAATTCAGAAAGAATAGCAAACAAAACCATAAAAAGGAGGAATTATACTCTTTTTGTAATTACACTCTACTGCATCTGCGTACAGCACGGGGGCAGTGCTAGTTTATCGGCAGGAGACTGCAGGTATTTTTTTAAACAGATACTCTTCTGTTCCTTCATATGATACTAATGTAACTGCTGCTTGTGGTGTGCAATCAGGGAAGTGAAAGAGGCTTGATGATGCCCAGTACACCACAGACGTTCACTGGAGAATTTAAGTGTGCATTTATAAGGTCATAGAAGCCACAGTCATGCATTTCCTAGCTCAGCATTTTTCAGACAGCAGGAGCATTCTCAAACTGAGGGAGAAATATCTTTTTCTGCTTCACATGAGGCATCTATAGTGACAGCCTTTTACTGATCAGAAGCCTTCAATAAACACCAGTTAAATAGAATATGGATTATAAAATTCTAATTTAAAATTGTTGTGTTACTCCCCCTCTCCCTTGCTGTTTTATCTAGTTCTTCAAAGGCTGGAATTGTATGGGTGTTCATGTAAAGTTTGTCCAATTTGTCGTGGCTCACTGTTGCTGATTGGCAATGTGGTGTAGTCAGGTGTGTGGTCAGGCATGTGATTTAAGATGTGCCCTGGCACCTTGTCAAATAGTCACAATTAGCCACACAGCAAGTTACACAAAGCATACCTAAACCCGAGTAGGGTTCAGGAGAAGCATAAATAGGCATGTATGTGCCCTCTAGGAAATCCTTATGGATTCTGCTTTATGCTTTGAAATAGTTGGGAGATATAACATTCCTTGCAGTGACACACAGCAAATGTTTGTTTATTCAAAAAAGCTGCAGAGTACCTTTCTAGATGTGTCTTATCTTGGAGCCTTTTATCTTGCAAAGAAGAAAAGGCTGTAGCATGTCTAGAAGCATCCTTTCAAAACCCAAGAATGATCATCTAGTATCACATTTTTCATCTTGGTTTAGTGCATTCTTCTCTGTTTTTCACCTCAAGTCTGTCAAGAGAAAGCCTTCTTTCTTTTTTTTCAGAATAGAGAATAAAAACACAGCACTCCCCCCCAGCCCCCAGCCCCCCAAAAAGGCATTATCAAACAGACAACAGTGTCAAGGGCACAACATTCCACTGTCACTTACTTTGTGCTGAGATTATTGGAAATTGATTTACCTAACCAAATTGTTTGTTGGACCTTGCAGGAAGGAAAGGGTGGGGCTCAGGAACCAGCTACCTCAGGACCCCAAGGAAACATCTGGTTGTGTTGATAAGTCATTATCACCAAAGTAAAAGGAGATTAGATAAGGTCCAGGTCTGTCCGAGGGCAAGGAGAGTAAGATTTACTTTCGGAGTTATCAGGGTTTTATTACTGAAGCTTCTCTGGATCCAACAGTGAGAGCTGGAGTTTCTTGGAATTAATTGTCGATCAAAGCAAAGAGCTCAGATTCAAACTGAAAAAGCCTTTTGCCAAGAAGTAAAACTGAGCCTGCCCTCCATTCATGCTACAAACAAGCAGAGCAATGTTTTAGAGAAAGGTGGGGCAGTGTTTGGTATGATTGTCTCTTTCTTGGGCTGGAATGGTTATAAAAATAAAAATAAAAGTTAGAAAGGAAGGGAAATTCAAGTGAGATGGAAGAGAGGCCATAACACACAGGCACACAAGAAAGGAAAATGGGCAGAAATATCCAAGCAATAGCAAAGGCACTTTTTCAAACCATTACAGATCAAATTATCTTCTACAAGCCATTTTTCTGACCACAGGCATAAGCTGGTTCTTTTATACAGCTGAGGGAAAATGGGTTGGAGTATATCAAAACCATATGAGTTGGTACAAAAGATCAATTCAGGAAACTCAGCAAGGTATTTTGGTGGCAGAGAGATAAAACGGGGGTTAGGGAAAATGCATTTTAATTATAGAGAAAATTATGCAGGCACATGCTAATTCCACCTTTGTTTTTAAGGCAACACTTTAAAAAGGAAAGGTAGAAGTACTGAGATGCTAGCTAGAAATATACTTCCTCTTGCTTTTGTGCATTGAGTTGACATGTGCAGTTTCACTCCCATGCTACCTATGTTGCTATTCATAGGCTTGCTTCACTCCACTTATGCTCCATACTGTTGTTATCTTTACCCAGTTGTGATTGTGTAATGGGAACAGGTGGGTAAAATACCAGCTCCGCTCAAGCAACTTGTAGTTGTGGTTAATTTATAACAGTGATAGGAACAAAAGCAAGAACTTTCATAAATGAATTTGAAAATCTCCTTTGGTCTAGGCTAATTTCTTTCCAAGTTTGACATATTCACACCCCCCCCCCCGTTCTTTCTGTCTCATTTGCAAAAACACTTGGAGGTTCAGGTGTGTTCTTTTTTTTATTTTATGGAATGACATTCTCACCTATCTAGACCAGTCAAATTTGATATTTAAAGCTGACTCCAGCATGTGGAAAGGAACTTCTTTTTCTGCTTCTTAAAAAGGTCACAAATTTAAGTCAGCCCCATAAATGTGACAAACTGACTACACAAAGCTTCCAAACTAATCTCCTTAGACCTGGGGTTCTCAACCTTTTTAAGCTGGGGGCCAGATCACGCCCCCTCAGACTGTTGGTGGGCCGGGCTGGTGTTCCCCCTTGCCACTGCCACCACCAAAACTCTCCACACACCACCAGTCCAGCCCACAAACACTCCTCCCCACAATGCTGACATTGCTTCCCTGCTTACTGGCCTGCCCTGGGAAAGACACAGGCAGCCATGGGCATCTGCTGTTGCTATCCTTTGCCCCTCCACCTGGCTTGACAACATGTCCCTAATGCTGCTCCATAGCAGGGTGAATGTTGTAAGCTTCTTGCACAAGCCAGGCGGAGGGGGAAAGGATGGCGGTGACAGCGGGAGCAAGGGCTGGATGGAATGGCAACATGGGCATGGGAAGGAATAGCACCATGGGCCAGATCTGGCCTGTGGTCCAGAAGTTGAAAATCCTTGCCTTAGACCTTACACTCACAGCATCATATCTGAATGGGCAGATCTATCAATTTTATTTTATCCTGCTTTCAGTTTCTTTAAATGTTCTGTTCTTTCTGTCCCGCTGCTGAAGAAATTTACAAACATGCTAAGTATCAAAACCAAATCAGATCAGACTCTCTCTTGCTTTAGTAAGCGATGAAATTTTTTTTGAACATTCCTATGAATTTGTTATTTTCTGCTTTTATCTCAATAAATCAGAGATGGGAAATATGAAGAAATTTAAAACCTGGGGAAATTTTGTAATCAAACAGGCTCTCATTCAATGTCTGACAATTTTGTGTGCTAAGAAAAGAAACCTTTGTATACTGGCAAAGTTTTCTAGGAAACCTGAGCTCTGCTTCATAAATGGGACAGATTTTGGATGAAATAGCAATTCTGATAAACAGACTGACAAGATTTTGTGTGCACACAGGGCTCCAAAGTTAGCAAGGATTTGCATGGAACATGGTCACTGGTTTGTGAGTTGGCAAAATTCTGAATTAAATCACAAGGTCTTTGTGTACAGACTGGCCTAACTTGCCAGGAAGAAGTTGTCACAGTGGCAATGAGCATGGTTTTGCATGCAGCCATAATTCTGGGTTCTGGACCATTTTTGGTTTCATTAAAAAGTACTGAACCATGTAACCATGAGTGAAAATTTCACTAACTATGTGCTGTCAAGCTCTAGGGCCATGCACCTGTCCAAGGCTTCATCATTGCAAGCACATTTATTCTACAACCCATAATTACTGCAGGTGACCTTGGACATCTCTCTGAACTCCCACTTCTTCAGCTGGGCATTTCAACCCACTTAGCTATGTGGTTAGTAGAGATGAAGCAGGAGGTTTTTTAAAACCTAAGTAACAACAAAATGACTGCAGCGGCTTTAGTGGTTAAGATGCTGAACTTGACGACTGAAAAGCTGACAGGTTGGCAGTTCAAGACCGGAGTGCTGCATGACAGAGTGAGCTCATGTCTCTATCCCAGCTCCTGCCAGCCTAGCAGCTTGAAAACAAGAAATTGCAAGTAAATAAATAGGAACCGCTTCAGTGGGAAGGTAAACAGCATTCAGTGCACTCCGGTGTATAGTCATGCCTGCCATATGTCCATGGAAATGTCTACAGACACAGACAGCGCTGGCTCTTTGGCTATAAATGGAGATGAGCACAGAAACCTAGAGTCGGTTACGACTGGCTTTCGAGCAAGGGAGACCTAACAACAAAACAAAACTAACTTTTAAAAGCTAACTTCAGACATTTTGCTCTGTCTCAGGTAGTAAAAGATCTTGATCTGAACACAACGAAGATTCTGTCTGTTCTAGCAGAACCAACAGGCACCAGCGGGCCAGAATCCTTCTCTCTTGATCAGGTTCCAGTACGTATCATCAGTTTCTGTGCTCTAGGCTGCTGCCACAAGATCAAAGAATGCATTTAATTGCCAAGGGAATCCAATTATGCATTTACCATTATTTCAAGCTTATCTGTCTTGCAGTGCTATTCTATGCAAATCTATTCAGAAAAAAAAAACACCTTAGTATGTTAACTGCACTAAAATCAGATAACTATATATAAGATTGTAGATGGAAAGTCTGGATGTGGAACAGAATCTTTATGTGTCTGTCTGTCCATCTATTTTGATGAGTGGGCAGTGCTGTCGCCACTACCGTGAATCCATAGTGATCCACACTGGGTTAGGGACAGTTCCAAGTGAGGTGACATACAAATGGCAGGGCTGAAATGTTCACTCTGCACATTGCATGCTCTTTTTGACTCTATGTTCACATATTTACACAAGTATGTACTAGAGACAGGAATCTTCCATTTCTTGCACAAAGCTTTAATTTATACAGAGCTTGAATTGAGAAGAAAGTCATAAAGACTGACAACAGCTTGAGCAAATTACAAAGAAGGAATCTTCAGTGAACAAGAATAGAGACAACCCCTATCTATGTCCTAGCCAGGGAAAGTGTTTCACAAAGGGTGGTCACTATGCAATATGAAGTACACCAGGGCATATGCAAATGTATTATCAACACACCAAGTTTTCACTTTGTTCTCTAATCACTAATGCCACTAAGAATACAGTGAAACCTTGCATAAAGAGTGCCTCGCTTAGAGAGTGACTCGCTTAAAGAGCAGAATTTTCTCTGAATGGTCGCCTTGCTTAACAAATAAAACCAACCAAAAACTCGCTTAACAAAAAAATCGGGTTTCACAATCCCCCCCACCTGAAGTCACAATTGGCCACTTACAATGGTGTTTCGCTTAAAGAGCAAACTCGCTTGAAGAGCAATCCTGTGGAACACATTATGCTCTTTAAGCGAGGTACCACTATCTGCGTAACATTTAACGATGTGCTGTTAAGTTGATTCTGATTTATGATGACTCTCCCATGGTTTCCTATAATAAAATACCCAGAATTGATCTACCAGTCCTTCCTTCTGATGGAGGTGTGTGATTCTGTAGCTTGGCCAGGGCTGTACAGGTAAAGGGGAACAATATTCCATCAGTCACATATGTTCTGTGTGATCTTGGGTGGCACCTCTCCCTGGAGGCACACTGAATATTTGAACTCTTGTCTGCTGGCTCTGCAGCCAAATGCTTCAGACCACTGATTTATACATGTGTACAGAAGTCCACATATATATGTATTATTTCCCAGACATAATATATTGACCTTGCGATATGGATTTGGTAAGAAGGCAGGAGGTATGATTTATAATGGTACAGGATGGAACCAAGAGGATGAACAGGATCATTCTTCTCCATGCTTGCCTTCCACCTAGTTGGACTGGCAGCTGAAACATACTTCAGCTCTGATGATGGAACACTTCTAGGTCACCTGAGGACAGTATAGTGCAGCTCAAGATGTCCGGGGTTGGTTATCTACATTACACCACTCTGTCCTCCAACGAATAGTGTCGTCGACAGCTGCTGTGTCTTCTACATCATGTACCATCTTGCTCTCTAAGGCAACCATTTTGTTCAGCCTAATGGTATAGCTAGCTCTGCAAAGATGAGTAAGCATGTTGCTATATGTACAATGCAGCATCCTATTTTTATGGATAGCCATTAAGGCATGCTCTAATTCAGGAGTTCTCAACCTTTTTAAGGAGGTTGGACAGCCATTTCCCCCTTCCTCCACCCCATGGAATTTCCTGGTGTGGTGTAGGCAGTGGGGGAGGGGCACATGAAATGGTGCCGTGGACCGCATTTGGCCCAGGGGCTGCAGGTTGAGAATCCCTGCTCTAATTCTCCCTGAAATAAAAATGAAGAGGAGGAATCCATACCTTTTAATATGACAGTTAGCTGAGGGTGAATCTCAGAAAACTCTGGCTGGTTTTTCAGAGGAAAGTTTCCCCACACCACTAGCTGCATTAATTCGGTTATGAAAACCTCCTGAGACCCATTGCCAAGGGAGCACATTAAAACTTAAGTGGAGTTGAGGAATTGGCTTTCTCTTCTAGTTAATGAGCATCCAGCAAGCTGAACTAGAATTCTGAGAAAAGGTTCAAGGAAGACTGGAAAAAGGGCATTAAAGTGGCCCATTTGTCCCCGAACTTGCCGATGTAGCTGTAGCGTATGTTATCTTGCAACTGCTGCCCTCTAGTTTGTTGGGGCCAGTAGATTTTCAAGGCCGTTTTAAGCTAATGGAATTTATTAAGCGTTCAAGTCTCAGAACATGGAGCGATTGCAGTCTGCTAATCACACAACGCAGAAACAGGAGAGTAAGAGCGGCAATGAAAGTGGTTAACAATACAAAGAGGGACATCTAAGGACAGAACCGCTAAACCATTAAGAAGTAGACTACCTGGGGCCCACAGCATTGCAGGAGATTTCAATAGAGGTGAATAAAAAAGGGGAGAGGATCCACATATCTGCAAGGGAAAAACTGAAGGACAAAATAAATGATGTTTTCTCCATCCAATTTGCAGGGCTCTCCCTGCAGCATAGCCAGTGCCATACAGACATGTCTCCTAACCCTCTTCTCAGTACTGATAGATGCAACAATGACAAGGGGCTACTGAGGCTGTACGATATGGCATGGGTCCCCAACTACTGGGCCGTGGAACAGTGCTGGGCTGTGGGCTGTTCTTAACTGGGCTGCAGGGGTGGGTGGGTGGCGCTGGGAGTCTTAGTGGCAGCCTTCTACCCTCAGCATGCCCCGTCGGGTCTGCCTGGCGGGTGGGGGCAGGTGCACAGGCTTCAGACACAATGTGTGGCCTGGTGGCTGGGCCCCTCCTCCATGTTGCTTAACTGCGGCGGGGCTCTGCCCTCACCTGTGTGCAGTGTTATGCCTCGCTGCCCGAGTTGGGCAGTGTGGCTGGTGGGCCCCTCCTCCTTGTTTTTGGGCTGCAGCAGGGCTCTTTGCCCTGCCTGTACGCAGTATGCACTTTGTCATATTATGTTGTGAGCTTGCACTGTCTGGTCCCACTGCCCCCACTTGCTGGTCTGTGGAAAGGTTGTTTGGCATGAACCCATCCGTGGTGCAGGAAAGGCTGAAGACCCCTGCTCTATGGGACCAAAATTTAGAAGGCACAGAAATCTAAAGGAGTCTACTTATGAATGTTGGCCTGGTTCATGTTTCCTCCCTGCTCTCTTGTGTGGTGGTGGGTGGGTGGCATCACATAATCGCTCAGCAGCCCTATTCTGGGTGACTAGGTCACTGCTTGGTAGGGGAGGAATCTGGCCCTGGATGGCAGGGGTCCACTGAGGAGTTTGCTGATTATCTGGAGGATAAAATCATTCAGATTTGCTTAGGGTTTAAGTCTGGGTTTAACATCATGTCACGGGAGTTGGCCAGGAGCCAGTCTTGCCAGGTTATCTGGGATCAGTTTGGTCTGATTGACCCTGATGAAGTGGGCAGGATCCTGCGGAGTGTACGCGCCACTGTCTGTGAGTTGGACCCGTGTCCGGCCTGGCTTGTGAA
Organism: Furcifer pardalis; assembly: GCA_030440675.1. Lineage (NCBI taxonomy): Eukaryota > Metazoa > Chordata > Lepidosauria > Squamata > Chamaeleonidae > Furcifer > Furcifer pardalis. The sequence continues at coordinate 11,074,104 of CP126896.1, read as the reverse complement.
AGCGGGGAGGACTATGACGGATGGTTGGATTCGAGCAGTGGTCAATGCTTCACTGAGTGAGGGGGTGTTCGCACTGCAACTCAAACATGGGCTGGTGCGCCCCCTCCTAAAAAATCCATAGCTCAATCCGAATATACGATCCAATTTCTCCCCTGTCTTGAACCTCCCCTTTTTGGGGAAGGTTGTCGAGAAAGCGGTGGTACAGCAGCTCCAGGGGGTCCTGGAGGAAGCGGATTATCTGGACCCTTTCCAGCCAGGCTTCAGGCCAGGTCATGGTACGTAGACTGCATGGGTCACGCTGTTTGATGATCTCTGGTGAGAGCAAGATGGAGGGCACCCCTCCATTCTGCTCTTTTTGACTCTCAATGGCTTTGGATATCATTGACCACGGTATCCTTCTGGAAAGGCTCAGAGGACTGAGGATCCAGGGCACTGTGTTGTCCTGATTTTCCTCATTTCTGAGGGGCTGGACCCAGTCGGTGTGGTTGGAGGCTGAGGTGTCCAGCCCTTGGCCCCTACAATATGGGGTGCTTCAGGGCTCGGTTCTCTTGCCTCTCCTATTTAACATCTACATGAAACAGCTGGGTGAGATCATCCGTTCCCAGGGGGTGAAGTATCATCACTGTGCAGATGATACTCAGCTGTATATCTTGGCCCGTGGAGATCCAAGTGATGCAGTAGAAGTCCTATCCAGGTGCCTGAAGGCTGTTAGGATCTGGATGGGGGACAACGGCTGTGGCTGTGGGTCAGGGGTCCTGCGCTATCTTGGGAGCTACCATCTTTGGTTCTGGATGGGGCAGTTTTGCCCCAAACAGACCCGGTGCATAACCTGGGGGTCCTCCTGGACTCATGACTCCTGCTCAAAGAGCAGGTGGCAGTTGTGGCCAGGAGGGCTTTTGCACAACTTTGTACGATATGCCAGTTATGCCCACTCCTGGATTGGGACTCCTTGCTCATGATCACACACGCTTTGTTCACCTCCAGACTTGGCTATTGTAATGAGCTCTACATTAGGCTGCCCTTAGTGACCATTCGGAGGCTGCAACTGGTCCAGAATAAGGCTGCTCGGGTCGTGATTGGATGCGGGTGTTATGATCGTGCCTCACCACTGCTTCGAGAGCTGCACTGGTTACCAATTTGCCTCTTGGTGCATTTCAAGGTGCTGGTTATTACCTTTAAATCCCTACCTGGTAGTGGGCCAGGATACTTAAGTGACCGCCTCACCCCAAGAACATCTGCCCGTCCCACCAGAGCGGACCGTAGAGGCTCCCTAGTTGTTCCATCGGCCAGGGAGGCACATCTCTCTGGCACCAGAAGGAGGGCCTTCTCTGTGTCTGCTCCTGCCAACGGAGCTACGTCTCCAGACGGAATTGCTACCCTTTAGGAAGAATCTAAAAACATGGCTGGCGGGGCAGGTAATGTGTATGAGTTGCACAATGACTCCAGCACACTGGCTTGTCTCTCCCTCAACTTTTTTAAAAAAACTTTTTAAATCTGTAGGTTGTAGTGCTTTTAATTTTTTTGAGATTTTAATTTTTAATCCATTGTGTTTAAATTTGAAGTTTTGGGGATTGTTTTTATGTTTTTGTCGCTGCTCTTTGTTGCAAACTGGCCTGAGTCACCTCGGTGAGGAGGGCGGTGGATAAATATGAATAAATAAATAAATAAATAAATATTGCTACGATTTAGAAAATAATTGAATATGTTATTGGCAAAATGGGTCTGGGGGCTGGGATTGTCAACAAGCTCCCCTATTTGGCATGCCTGAGGCTCCCCCCTCTTGTAAGTAATTTTTTAATGTTAAGGTTTTGTAGATTTTATATTTGTTTTTAGATAGTAAATGGCACAGCGGTGGTGGGGGAGTGGGATAAAATTGCTATGTTTTTAAGGATTTTTTAATTGTTTTATATTGGTTTTAACTTGTGTACACTGCCCAGAGCCCATTGCATAGGGTGGTATATAAATCTATTAAATTAAATTAAATTAATCACATTCTCCTCCTCCTTTTCCTTTGGAGACTTCACAGTGATGTGTTAGGGCCACATGAGCAGAAAACAATGCTGATTGCTCTGAGTGCCACAACTGTTAGGTAAATTTACTTCTGTCAGACTTAAATCTGGATTCCACTCAATATGTGTTCTCTGTTTCAGTATAAGAATGATGGGACAATGGCAGAAAAGACAATAGTGAGTAGGCGAAGAATGCTTACTCTTAAGTGATACCTGAATAAGCCATATTTCTTAAATAAACAGTAAGAATAGAGTAAAACCATAAAGGTTTCCATTAACCTCATGTTTTAATTCTGATAAAATTGTATCTCTTGTAAGGAAAATTTAGAAATAAGTATTTTATTCATGTTAATCAGTTTTAGCCATTTAGGAAAGATGTGAATATTAACCTTCCAGAATGGCTTAGCTGCTTACGAAAAGTGTAGAGAATTATCTCTTTAAACTGGCCTTTTAAATTGTTTTACTGACTACTGTGATGATTTTAATTGCTTTCATTATTGTGGTTTTATTGTTTAATCTCTTCTTAAGTTGTTTTTAATTTGTTTTTAACATGTTTTAATTATGCTTGTTAGCCACCTTGAACACTATATTTTTTGATGGAACAGTGGGCTACAAATGAGATAGACAGACAGACAGACAGACAGACAGACAGACAGATAGATAGAACAATTTCTACTTATCACATTTAGGATTTTACTAGAAAGGATGTCTGATACAGTCTTCAAATCAATGGACCTATTTTTGTATCAGGCTTCAGTTTTCTATACTCTTAAGCTCACAATAAAGAAATCTGAGAAGTGCCCTATTACATTTCCCCAAAAACAATAACAGCAAATTTATTTCATAGAAATTCCTAAGTCCAGAAAGAATTTCCATTTATTTTTAGCGTGCTTTATTTTCACATAACGAAACTTCACTCAATGTACAGCTGGTACCTTGGTGATTTTGTTACAATGCATTCATGCCAGTAAACAGATCCCAGAATAGTTGTGCTTAATGGACGAGCTTTTGGTGAATTGCTAAGAGAATTGGTGGGAGCACAGAATGTAAATGTGAAAACAGCATGCCAAAAATAGTGGCTCCCCTCCAAATCCCAGAGAGATTCTTCTGACATTAAGACAGTTTCTTGTTTAACTTGATGCACCCAGCAGTTTTAACCTATTTGAAATTTCACAGTCATCTTTAACACAGCTCCAGGAGGGCCTGCAATGGGTTCTAGTTCCTGTTTCATGGTTGGTAAACACTATTAAAAGTATTACTTGTTTCTACAGAGTTGATTTAGTAAAGTCACAGCTTGAAAAGACATCACAAACTTTTGAGTAAGCAGAATTCTATGATTTAAAATTCAGGAGTAGACACTGCTCTGTAATGTTTGTGACAATATGGGTGGGGATGCAACCTTAATTACATAGGTCAAACTGAGCAAAAATTCAGAGGTTACAATCTTTCCCATTAAGGCAGGGTGTATTTTTTTCAGTCTAAATTATAATAATTTTGAAAATTGCATCTAAACCATATAAACTAGCAAAACCAATTCTATCTTTTATGTCCTCTTTCTTTTGGTGATGCATTTCTTCTTCCTTCCTTCCTCCTCCTCCTCCTTCAATATGTACATGACTACTCTAGCATCAGACTTTCTCCCAAAAGACCCCCCCCCCCCCAATTAGGCATTGTAACTAGAATCCTATGCTCACAAAAATACCAGGTGGGAAGTATGTTCCAGTAAACCCCCTTCCCCATTCTTGGGTCTGTTTGGGGTTTCAAAGATAGAGAACAAGTGTCTAGTGTGGCTTAGGCATGGGAGCACTGTTCTAATCAGGGCCCAGTTTGACTTTGACAGGAATCCTTTATGTGACTATCCATTCCTCCAAAATCCCTTGTCTATCTCCAAAATTAGCTGGCCCAGAAACAATTCTGGCTTCTTTTGAAGCTCGCGTGCCACATCTCTGGCATCACAAGGAAACATCCCTTGGTCCAAAGATTTAGGGAACCTTATTCCATCTCACGGAATGGGATTTTGAGATGTTTTCCTGTGATGACCAGGTTTGAATATTGCTAAAACAGCATTTTATGCTGATCTTCAAACCCATTCATTTATCCCAGGCTGCAATCTGATACCTATATACTATGGAGCAAACTGTATTTAATTTTATTGTTAAAAACAATGAGACTTACTGCTGAGTAGATATGTATAGGGTTGTACTGCAAGTGGGGAAAAAAAACGTGTGGATGTCAGGCAACCATTTGGTCCTGCAGTTATTTTGATCTATAATTCCATCAGCCACATCCAGCCTGGCCAGTGATGCATAATCAGGGCCGTAGCTAGGTTTCTAGATGCGGGTGGGCAAATATTTTTCAGGGTGGGCAACAAAGTCTCTTTTCGATGCATTCCTATGGGAAACCATGCCTTGTCAAGGGTGGGCAAACTGCTAACTCAGGGTGGGCCAAGACCCCCTGCTCCCCTCTGGCTATGGCCCTCTCCATAATTATGGCAGTTGTAGCCCAAAACATCTGGATGGCCAAAGGTATCTCATCCCTGGGGTACCTCTGCACCTTCTCATTTGTCTATATTCTCTTTTTACCTTTACTGAAATATATAATACTCCAACTCTCAAGATAAGGGAATCACTGTCCTTTATGTTTATCTTCTTTACAAACTAAAAAAAAAAAGTCAAAATTGCATGGGAGATGCCACAGTTCCCCTCCCACTCTTTTTGACTTTTTCTCTTTTGCAAATTGTCAAAGGGCATGTGAGAATTCTTGCTTAAAATAGCAGGATGTGAAACACTGAATTTCTTTCAAAACACAAGATATTAATATTAACAATTGTTGGTAAAATAACAGATGCCATTTTTTAGCCATCACTAGTCCCGTCATTGGCATGCATGATGTCACATATCCTAGGCAGTAGTTGAGTTTAGGTATTTTTCTATATGTTGTGGCTGTTGTTCAGTTGGGACTGTGGTGGCTCAGTGGTTAAGAAGCTCACCTTGTTAGCTGGAAGGTCAACAAGTTGGCAGTTTGAGACCCAAGTACTGCATGATGGATTGAGAACCTGTCCCTGTCCCAGCTCCTGCCAACCTAGCACTTCGAAAGCAAGAAATTGCAAGTAGATAAATAGGGACCACTTCAGTGGGAATAGATCTTGGGGACATGAAAGGAGCCTCATTTGGGCGTCCCCTGAGTGGAGTTTACTCCAGCAAAACCCCCTTCAACCCAGAAAGCACCTCTGTGTGCTTCTTATATGATAAAAAAAGTCACATAATCGAATCCGACCCTTTGTGACCCCATGGACCACAGCATGCCAAGCTCTTTTGCCATCCTCCATCCTTAGAATCTGCCTGGTCCACGTTCACTGCATCAATGATGCTGCCTAACATCTCATCCTCTGCAGACCCCTTCTCCTCTCCCTTCAATCTTTCCCGACATCAAGGCCTTCTCTAGTGATTCCTCTCTTCTCATTTGGTGGCCAAAGTATTTGAGCTTTAGCTTCAGTATCTGTCCTAAGAAGCAATCAAGGTTGATATCCTTTAGGATTGACTGTCTTGATCTCCTTGCAGTCCATGGAACTCTCAAAAGTCTTCTCCAGGACCACAGTTTGAAGGCATCTATTTTTCTGCACTTAGCCTCTCTCACATCCATACATTACTACTGGGAAGACTATCGCTTTAAAAATGTGGACTATTGTCAGCAGGGTGATGTCTCTACTTTTTATTTTTCTGTATAAACAAATACATCCCAACTACTTATAATTTAAAAATCATTTCCACTCTTTATTGAGCAGAAATTCTCTAACTTTGCTGTCTTTCCAGCCAGGGGCTGGAGCAGGAACCATTGAAAATATATAGTGTGATGGCATACAGCTATTGACTGTTGACATTTTGAATAGCCTTTCCTTAGAGGTGTCCTGTTACAGCTGGAGTTTGCTTCATTTTATATAGTAAAGCAGATCGCTCCCAGAGATTTCACTGTACATGTCGAAAATAGGTGACAGTTTGGTGTAGTCATGTAAACTCGTCTCAGATAAAGGTGGTGACATAAAACATCTTCCAGAAACCTGTTATATCCAGACACATTCCAATTTAATTGTCAGTCTTTTCTGCTGTACTGACATTTTTCTGTGATGTGAAAATTACCGCAGGATATGGCTTATAACTCTTGAACCTTTACCTTTGTTATTCCTTCTAAACCTGAGAACTGCAAGGCACAATGCAACTGAACAGCTTTCTTTATAGGGCCTGTCATATTTGGACAGTGTAAAAATAACAGCAGACAAAACATTGCTAAAAAAAGCTTTAAAATAATAGTTTTGAAGGCACTTGATGATAGGACACTACAGCATCATTACAGGTCTTTTGTCACCAAAACATTGTAAAGTCTGTTTTTTCCTTTTAAAAATTGATCCCAGTTTCTCAAAGGTAATTCTACACCTTGAGCTGGATTTTTAATAAAAGCCTGTGCCTACCTTTCATAATGAACACCATAGCATCAATCCAAGGGGAAAACAAGAGGTAGGGAGAAAATCTAAAAGGCATTGTATAATACTGATCTTTGATTTAGAAACTGGCCAATATCAGACATCATAGCTTTCTAGGCCATGGACAGAAAACCTGTGGCCGCTGTCTTCAGCTCATGTGGCCCTCAGTCTAATAGTAAAATCCGTTTTGAATTGGGCAATTTATACAGGCCTGTCTACAGTGGTGGGCTGCCAAAAATTTTTACTACCACACTGTAGGCGGAGCTGACTTCTATTTTTCAGTGTGCATGCGTCAAATGGTGTTTTGACACATGCGCACTTCCGAGCAGCCATTTTGGACTGCCCAGAAAAGAAATCCAGAGGGCGGCCAGAGAGACGATCGAACCAGTCGCCTGGGGGTTTACTACCCCCGTGGTGAATCCCTCCGGATTTCTGCTACTGGTTCAGCCAAACCGGTCCGAACTGGCAGCAGCCCACCACTGTCTGTCTACCATTGATCTACTTCTTCCCAGCCTCCTTAAAGATTGTGGTATTTTTGAATCACAATCTGGCATACTCTGAGTAACAGCCACCTTGTGCTGACTAAAGTACTTTGGACATCAAATGAGAAGAGAGGATTCGCTTGAGAAAGCCTTGATGCTGGGAAGGGTGGAGGACAAAAGAAGAAGAGAGCAGCCAAAAATGAGATGGCTAGATGGTATTGTAGACACAATGGGCACAAAGCTGAGCGAGTTGAGGAGGATGGTGGAGGACAGAAGTGCCTGGAGGACAGTGGTCCAGGGGGTCGCAAAGGGTCGGAATCGACTGTGCGACTGAACAACAACAGCAAAAGGTCAGATGAAAGAAACTGCAAAATGAATTCACCAAAAGGTGGCTTCATTTTGTCAGTTTCACATCCAGCTTAGACATGGAAGAAGAAGCTTCCCTTGAATAGCACAGAGAGGGGAGTGCCACAGAAAAAGAAAAAGCAAACTGCATTCTTTGGTCCCAATCACTGTTGGATCAGCTTGATTTGCTAGAGGCATCTGCCCAAGACAAATATTTCCATGATGCTGCTGACCCATCTTCTATTTGCTCCATTTCCTATCCTGCCTTTGAGGTCTCAGGCCGGCAGCAAAATTATAAGGTGTGTTGAGTTCCTGCCAACATTGTGTTATCCTGAGTTTGGGTTGAAGGGTTGTAGTTGGGTGTTTGGTCACTTTCCATAGGCTACATGTCTCCAGCTGAATGAGTGGTGGTGGTGGTACTCTTCATAGAGCTTGGGTCTAAGAATTGATGAGTTAGAATTAAATGTTATTATGGATGTTGAAAAAGTGTAATAGTTTAATGCATTGAAGACATTAATAGAAAGGAACATTGTTCAATCCCCTTTTTTACCGAAGGATCATATAATTTGGCACTCCCCTTTCCAAAAGGAAAAGAGGCCCATACCTTTCTTCCAAAACTTAATTTATATTAGATATTAGAAGTGCATTACAGTATTTATTTATTGAATTTTTATACTGCCCATCTGGGATATTATAGAACTATAATACAGTGGTACCTCGCTTAAAGAGCATAATGCGTTCCACGGGATTGCTTTTTAAGCGAGTTTGCTCTTTAAGTGAAACACCATTGTAAGTGACCAATTGTGACTTCTGGTGGGGGGGGGATTGTGAACCCCGATTTAGTTGTTAAGCGAGTTTTTGTTAGTTTTAGTTGTTAAGTGAGGCAACCATTCAGAGAAAATTCTGCTCTTTAAGCAAGTTAGTCTCTAAGCGAGGCACTCTTTATGTGAGATTTTACTGTACTCAGAAACATTAGTTACAAATTGTTAAGCACCTATCCCATTTCTCAGGGCTGGGTTATGCTTTTGTTCCAAATTATGTTACTACCTATGGGATACAAACCCCAGTATGTCTTAATGGTTGTGGACTGTGCTTTCGAATTGAAGTTTGTGTCCAATAGGAATTGGTCACCACCATCTCAGAAGCCTTCTTAGAGGGGGGTAGCTAGATCTCTGAGATCAATTTTGTTTAGGCATATTCTTTCAGTTCAACTTTCTTACAGCTAGGCTAGAGAAGAGTAACGTCAAGTGTCCAATTTGCTCTTTATAGAGCAAAGGTTTTCAATCTAGAGTTTTAAAATCACTTTTGATTATGGTCAAAATCCTGTTGTGTAATTATGTCTGCATGAGGCAAATCATGTAACTTGCAGTGACTTCTCATAGCAGTGAATGATTTTCTGCTTGGATTTTCACATGTGCAACAATACCCCAAACTAGTGTGTACCCCAAAATCCAAATAGGGACTTGTTCATTTGTAGTGAGAAATTGCAGCAAGTTTCACCAGCTGTTTTCTGCAGGAGGAACTAAGCCATAGGATTTTAGCCTACAAATCCAAGAAGTCCTGATAAACGCCAAAAGGTTTTAGCAGTTGTAGCTAAAACATCTGTATACTGTAGGCCAAATGCATTTGAAGTACCAAGGTTGGGCTACAGTATAATTTTAATTTTGGGAGGTAAGTCTAGAGCTCTTTTCTTTTTGCAAATGAAATGTTACATTTTCCTGCTGGATAAGGGAATGCCTCAAAATAATGGTTTTAATGAGCAAAACTCTCAACAATACTTTTGAAATGTTATTTTCAGAACATTGAATTTTAAGAGCCTTTTTCTCGCTTTGGTCTAATAAAAGTTTTAAAAAGTCAATGTTCTCACATGTTATTTCAAAGCTTTGGTCCTCCTCAGCATGCACAGGTGTTGTTATGCCTTGCAGTAATATGATATGACTAAAATCCTTATCAGGCATTAAAAATAGGTTTAACTGAAAGCAGGAACAGGGAGAGCGTTGATAAGAGCCTTATCCTTTTGTCTATTAATATCTCCACGGGGAGAAAAACAGTCTGTAGAGGAAATCTTCTGGGTTCTGAATTGTGTAAAGATAAGTCTAGAATAGTCTTCCTTCTCATATCTTCAAATTAATGCTTTTTAAAATGCATATTTCAACATACCTCACAATTTTGATTTCACTGTTTTATCTTTTCTCTGAACATCACCCATATTTTTTTTCTATCACTGTTTCAGATTGTGACAACACTTCGTTTTCTCCTCCCACGTTGAAATGTGTGTACAGTTTTAACCAATTCCCCCCTTAATGTGTTCATTTTTGACATTATTTTATCTCATGTATACACTCTGTTCCTGCCATACTAGCTTTAGTACAGTTCTGTGTATTTTGTTTAATTATGCACATTTTAATTGTCCACATTTTAAAATATGTGCATTCATTTGTGTGTGCTTAACTTCTCTGAAATGCCCCAGAAGTCTCATAAATGTTAAAGTTCTCAAGTTGGAGGTCCCCCCCCTTCAGCCAGTCTCCCGAGCTATGAAAAGGCAAATTTCTTTGAGAGTGTTGAATCCAATGAAATCCTTTTTCATCTCTAGGCATGACAAACTGACCTTGTAGCTGGAGATGCAGGGGAGAAGTGCAAAGATCATAGGGCTCTGTGATTCAAAAATGGCATTTTGCCAAGTGTGGTTGAAAAAGGCAAGTGAGAAAAGCTATGCTGGCTGTAAAATTAGAGGTCCCTGTTCTCCTTTGTACCCAGTTGTCCCAGTCCATGCCATTCTTACTATGTGGGTGCACAGAATGAAAAGATTACATATGCTTCTTTAGATTTATAACCTGCTTGGCTCTAAGAAGCACAGGGCCATAGCCAGGATTCCAGATTTGGGGGTGGTGGTGTTAAGGTGGGGAAAATTTTTTTCAGGAGGGGCAACAATGTCACACTCACATATATAACATTGACATCACAGGTGGGTTGAGGGGGCTGTTAGCTCAGGAGGGGTTTCACCCCCCTGCACTCCTCTGGCTCTGGCCCTGCAGAAGCATCATGCCAAAATACTGGGCAGAGGTAGGTGGGTTGGTGGAAGCGGCAGGCCAAAAGCATTTCAGAGATGAACATCACTAAGTTTCTGCTACCTGTCATGTTCTGAGAAACCAGACTGAGAAATCAGACAAGCTGCTATGAGTCACATTGGGACCAGCAGTTGTGCTGAGCATCCTGTATCTACATCTGTTTAGGGCTTCATCTGGCACTCATTAGAATCTCAACAGTCTTCACATTGTGCATGTTGCACACAAATGCTTCATATAATGGAGGTGGAGTGGGGGAAGAAAACCGAAACATGGTGTATAGTCAGCTTTCATGTCTTGTTGGATAAACTTTAGCAAAGCCCTCGGAGGCTGTCTCCCTTCTGTGCAACAAAGTGCTCTTTGTTTTCCTTGTTAATTCACATAGGACAGGTAATGCCTGGTTTCTCCTATTTCATCCTTAGGTAAAGGTCACCCTTGCTCGAAAGCCAGCTGTATCTGACTCTAGGGTTCAGTGCTCATCTCTGTTTATAGCCAAAGAGCCAGCGCTGTCTGCATCTGCAGATGTTTCCGTGGACATGTGGCAGTGCACGGAATGCTGTTTACCTTCCCAATGAAGTGGTCCCTATTTATCTACTTGCAATTTCTTGCTTCTGAACTGCTAGGTTGGCAGGAGCTGGGACAAAGACAGGAACTCACTCCATCCTGTAGTACCTTAGGTAGATACAAAAGCAAAGACTGTACACCAGCTTACAAAGGCATATAACTCCTCTCTCCTCAGCTGCTCATCACAGATCTGGTAACTGTTACAAGCTCATTCACATGGATTCAACTTTCTCCTGGAGTGAAGTTCTAACAGAGTGAAAGCATCCCCTAATTTATGGTCAGAGTATCTGCTTGAAAAGGGATGTATACTGAGAAGGCCTGATTTTTCAAAATTATGGAACCATAAGCCTTCATCATAGGATACTGGAAGTCAAAAGCTAACTGGAATAACGACCCAGTTTGGCCTTGGAATAGAAAATTAAGCAGAGCAAAGGCTAACAGAGTTTTGTCAGGAAAACACGCAGGTCATAGCAAACACCTCCTTCCAACAACCTAAGAGGCAACTCTACATGTGGTCATCCCCACTGAAATTAGATTGATTATGTACTTTGTGGCCAAAGATGGAGAAGCTCTATACAGTCAGTAAAATAAGATCTGGAGCTGACTGTAGCTCAGATCATGAGCTCCTTATAGCAAAATTCAGGCTTAGAATGAAGAAAGTAGAGAAAACCATTAGGCCATTCAGGTGTGACTCAGATCACATTCCTCTCACATGCTAGCAAGGTCATGCTCAAGACAATACAAGTCAGGTTTCAGCAGTATGTGGATTGAGCACTACCACAGCTTCAGAAGAGGCAGGGGAACTAAAGAGCAAATGGTCAACATTTTCTGGATCATAGAGAAAGCAAGGGAACACCAGAAAAACCTTTCCTTCTGTTTCATTGTCAATGCTAAAGCCGTTGATTATGTGGATCAAAACAAACTGTAAGTTTTTAGAGCAGAGTTTCCCAAACTTTGGCTTTTGGACTTCAATTTCCAGGAGCCTAAGTCAGTTCCCCAAAGCATTGATCAACAAATGGACCAGCTTCTGGAAATTTAAGTCCCCCTGTGGAGTGTTGGGAACCACTGCCTTGGAGAGATGGGAATACCAGACCACCTCATATTGTCTTCTGAGAAACCGGCATGCAGGTGAAGAAGCAACAGTTAGGAACAGATATGGAACAATTGGATATTTCTGTTCAAAAGCTGCAAAATTCCTTCTCTTTGGACATTTCCAGCCCATCTATTTGTTTTGACTGTGCCAACAGAAGCTGTTGCATTTCTTAATTGACAAACTATTCACAACATCACAATACCTGGTCAACATTAATAGTCAAGTACAATTAAATTCTATGAAGAAAATATTAGGTGTATTCATTTCTCTGAATAGCTCTTCATTATCTCAAATTTTGAGCTAGTGAAGTACGCAGAGCATAGCCACCCCTTTTGGAAAACAAGATAACCTCTCTTGTCTAGTACTAATGTGTGTTTCAGTAATAATTGCTATAATGGTCCCAGGCACAAGTACTAATTTTTGGCTAATGTCTGCCCTCGATCCATTAGATACCCCATTTTTCAAGCTGCAGCTAGCGTGCTTGCAGACAAACGAACTGTTCTATAATTGTGCTGCAAGAACATGGGATTCATGTGCTCTGCAGAGAAAATTTGGCGGTATGCTCAGCTAACTACCTATTAGGCAAGCCATCTACATTGGAGCATAAGAGTGCTAATTAAACAGACTGCACCACTGACACCACAGTTAGTCTTACAATCCTTTTAGAAAGTGAAGCAAAAGGTAGGCGTGTGACACAGAAAAAGAACAATTCTGTTCCACTGTGTGACTCCCCCCCCCCACATTTGATTGAGATGATCACCTTGAAATTGCAACATCTGGCCAGCACGAGCCTGGAATTCAGAAGCAATGCTTCTCCCCTGCAGAGTTACCAGGGAGGAATAGTAGGTACAGGGGAGTTTACGTCTCCAGGCCGAGGCAGAAATACTGTACTGTATATGTATTTACTAAAGAAGGGAAGGTTTAGTGCAGGGGTGCCCAAACTTTTTGGGCTGTGGGCTGGTCACGTGGTTCAGGGGAGCTGGTCACTATGGCCCGGGGGTTGGATGCGCCCCCCGATACCTATTCACGCAGCCTGCGAAGCCCTTGTCGCTCCTGGAAACGGAAGTAAAACACGCCACTTCCAGGAGAGATGAGGGCTTCGTGGGCTGGATGAACTGGTATCGGGGGCTTTATCCGGGCCCTGGGGCTTAGTTTGGGCATCCCTGGGTTAGTGGGTGTAGCTGAGATCTATGGCTGGAAGAGTTGCAGAGAGTACACAGCAACTATCTTTCCCTTCCCTAGTGTACATTATATGGAAGGCTAGAATAACATGTAACAGTAGTAGTAGTTCCTTCTCATGCTGTCTGTTGGGTACATGAAACATTAAAGTAAAGGTCACCCTTGCTCAAAAGCCAGTTGTATCTGACTCTAGGGTTCAGTGCTAATCTCTGTTTCATAGCCGAAGAGCCAGCGTTGTCTGCTTCTGCAGACATTTCCGTAGTCATGTGGCAGGCATGACTAGACGCTGGAGCGCACGGAATGCTGTTTACCTTTCCACCGAAGTGGTCCCTATTTATCTACTTGCAATGTCTTGCTTTTGAACTGCTAGGTTGGCAGGAGCTGGGACAAAGATGGGAGCTCATTCCATCCTGCAGTATTTGGGTATCTAACTGCTGACCTGCCACCTTTCAGTCAGTGTCTTAGCCAATTGAGCCACTGTAGTCACCACATGTAATAGTAAATCAGGATAATTCTGGCTTATTGTTGTGTCCAAACATATTCCTGCAAACAAACCATGAGTTAGCTTTTTCTCTAGTTGCTTAACCTGGATCTTAAGCTGTCAAGCTGACAAAAGGAATAAGAAGCACACAGTCCAGAAATGGAAAAGATGGACTTTATATGTACTGTATATTCTTATGAATGTTTACATGCATGCATGGGTAGATTATCCAAGTCAATCTTTCCTGGTAAGAAATGGGTATACATTTTTATGCCCCTTCTTAAAATGCAGTCCTTTCTCCTAATAGAGCAACAGTCCTGAATTTTGGACTAATACCTATAATTGTCTGCAGGAGTAAATAAACATATGAACTGCTCTTTAAAGTCACTCATTAAAGTTATTAAACAAAAGCATGCTACTGGTAAATGAGGCATGTGTCAGAGCCATTGCTGGGATTCTAGTTGAGACCAACCATCGTGGCTTTGGAACACAACATTCTGGGGGAGACAATGGGCGCTCACTCCATCATGCAGCACTCTGGTCTTGAACTGCTGACTTGCCAACCTTCTGTTCATCAAACCTAACCACTAAGCCACTGTAGCCCTTTGTGAAGCCATCCATCCATAAAACAGCAAGGAAGTCAGAACAGGCTGATTGGTTACAAAGCCACAAAGAAGCCTGTCAGTGCATCTCTACCCCTCAGCAGCCAGCCTGGTTTACAATCCCACAATTACGTTATTTACTGGAGGGTTACATGGGTTGCTAATGATCCTGAGCATGTTCTAATGCTTAGCACCATCTCAATGAGAACATCATTGTTTATCATTGCTCAAAGGCAGTAATCATATTTCATAATGTGTAGATTTTATTCACTCAATTACTCTCATGCTTTAGGCCGATGAGAATGTATAATCATACAAAAATTACTTGTGCCTCTGTAGATGATGCTGGGAACACAGCAGGTCAATTTTATTTTAAAAAATTATACTTTTGTGCACTTTTGCTTTACATTTTTAAAATTAAAGCTCAGGGAATCCAGCTTATTAACCAGTACTGTTTCTCCTCCCAAATGTCTGGGTTGAACTAAAATGTGTGAGGCCCTTTGCCCCCAATACAGCGGAATGAGGAATCGCACACATTTGTTTGGTTGAAAAACTGGGCCACTTTATTAACTCAACCACACTGAACTCTTTTAACGCACAACACTTTAGCAGGCCCGCACCGGGCCGAAGTAGCACTGGTAAGTGATGAATCAGGGTTGAACCTAATTTGCATTGTTAATTTCTTAAACTACCAATTTATGATCCCTTGTCCGAGTGCTCCGTAGGCCCTCGGACCTCTAAATCAGGCGAACAATTTTGTTGGGAATGCAGTCTGTCAAAACTGGCATTGCCTTGTTCCCGGACGCCTCTCATCGGCCAGTCCTGCCGTTCTATCTATGCTTCACCCCAAGCTGACTGATGAGGTGCGTCCCAACCAGATTAACAGGGATCGGCTCAGTATCTTACCAGTGCTACCCGCATAAGTGACCGTAAATGCCCCTCTAGCTCCTCAGCTTGCGAGCAGTGTGGGATGGGCGAAAACGCCAAGAGACCAAGTGCCAATCAGGTCTCAAGCAAAAATTCCCATCCGGCCCCGAAGCGACCAACTTAATCACACTGCAGCTATAGGGAGGGAGGGTGGGGAACTTGCGGCGCTTTGCTGCCGCTCCGTAATTCGAAAATGGCGCTGCTCCGTGCACGAGCGCCCCTTATATGGGCCGCTCGTCCCCGCCCACGGAGCGCGCCCTCGCTGCTTCCTCCTCTTCCGCCCGATGTGGGCAAAGCGCGCGCCGACAGGAAGCTCCTGCCGGCGCGCGGTCATTGCCCCCAATACAGCGGAATGAGGAATCGCACACATTTGTTTGGTTGAAAAACTGGGCCACTTTATTAACTCAACCACACTGAACTCTTTTAACGCACAACACTTTAGCAGGCCCGCACCGGGCCGAAGTAGCACTGGTAAGTGATGAATCAGGGTTGAACCTAATTTGCATTGTTAATTTCTTAAACTACCAATTTATGATCCCTTGTCCGAGTGCTCCGTAGGCCCTCGGACCTCTAAATCAGGCGAACAATTTTGTTGGGAATGCAGTCTGTCAAAACTGGCATTGCCTTGTTCCCGGACGCCTCTCATCGGCCAGTCCTGCCGTTCTATCTATGCTTCACCCCAAGCTGACTGATGAGGTGCGTCCCAACCAGATTAACAGGGATCGGCTCAGTATCTTACCAGTGCTACCCGCCACACGGGGGGGAGTGCGAACTACGCCCCGCCCCACCCCTCAAAGGGGCGACAACTCGGCCCGCAGGCCCAGGTGCAGGGCCTCCAGAAACGCCGCCAGGCCTTCCACCGAGAGGTGCACCCCATCTCGGCGGTACCAACGCGGGTCCTCGACCCTTATACGCGGATGATCCACAACGGTGCCCAAGGCTTCGCTCCGGAAGAAGCGGGCCACGACTCGATTGACGCCCCGCCGGGCGCGGTCGACGCGCCGCGGGTCACCGGCGCCCCGGTAGACCAGGCGTGGTATCATAGCCGACCAGACGAGCCTGGTGGCCGGCCACTTGGCACGGATGTAAGCAAGGTCGTGGCAGATTGTTCTCGATAAATCGACACCCGTGCGCTTTGCCAGGTCATTGCCGCCTAGGTGAATGACCAGGACATCGGGAGGTGGGGTGCAGCCGGGGGCCTCCACCAGACGCAGCAAATCGCTCCATTCCATGCCCCTGATTCCCCGCCACGTAAGGTCAGCAAGGTTCCGAAAACCCAGATGGGTCCCGCACTCAGAGGAAGCCGCGTGGCGGGCGGCCCAAAAGACGTAGCTGTGTCCCACGATCCAAACCCGCGCGGGCACCGGCAAGGGTGGTTGGTCTGGGGAGGGAAAAGACACTGTGCCAGCTAAATGGTTAATGCAGAAGTGGCCGCACGTAGGTCCGAAACCTACCGGACCCCCACCTCCCCACGCGCATGATGTCCTCGTCTGCGTAGCCCATAGCCGCTGCCGTAGAGGCGGCGCCGATACGGAAGGAGTGGGACCCGTAGCGCACCCCTGGGAGTCCGACCGTGGAGAGGGCCATTCCCGTCACCTTCCAGAATTGGAATCGGGTGAGTGGGGAGGAGTCGGAGTGGATAAAGAAGGGGCCCGCTCGGGCCGGGCGCACCGCCAGGTAGCGGGACACCGCCCCAACTGGGCAGATGTCCGTGAGGCTACAGGTTCGCAGTAGCAGGGTCGCACCCCTTCCCTGTTGGTCCGTCTTAGAGAAACGGATGATGAGCTGGACCGTGTCCCCTGTCAAGGTGACGTCAGAGAAGTCAAGGGCCCTCCCTGACCTGTCGGCTTTGGAGGCCACCACCATCTCGCTGACTCGGAGGGCGGCAAAAAAGGCCACGGAGGCCGCTGCGTGGAAAAGGCAGGCCTCGTAGGGGTCCTTACATATTTGTTGCCAGGTTGCTGCCAAGCGCCGCAATACCTGTGGTGAGATGGGGTGGCGGGAGTCCGGCCTGCGCCCCCTCTCCCTGCCCCACCCTTCCAATACGCGGCGGATACGGAAATCGCCCAACGTATCGGGGTAACCGTTGGCCTTGGCCGCAAACGAGAGTGCGGATAGTCGCCCCCCAATGGTACGTGGTGCCAGGCCACTATCGTGCAGGTAGACCATGTACCGTAATACGTGGTCAACCGGCAGGGGCCATAAATCCGGGAGCCGCGCGCGGGTCCTGAATTCAGCGAAGGATTGGTGAGCCTGCTCGTAGGCCCGGCGGGTTCGTGCAGAAAGGGAGAGGCCGACGGCTCTGATCACCTCAGCTCTCCAAGGTTCCACAGCGCGTCCGGGAGTCGAAGGGGATGTGGGTGGGCCCCGGGTGCCAGCGCCCTGAACCGTGAGATCTGTAAGCGGGACAGGGCATCAGCAATGGAGTTGTCCACGCCTGGTATGTGGCGGGCCCGGAAAACGATGTTATAGCGGAGGGCCGACAGCACGAACTGGCGCACCAGTGCCATGACCCTGGGGGAGCGTGAGGTTTGCGTGTTGACGATCTGAACCACGGCTGCATTGTCGCACCAAAAGGTGACGACCGAATTAGCCCACAAGCTGCCCCACAGGGTGATGGCGCCCAGTATCGGAAAGAACTCTAGGAACGTGAGGTCCCGCAGGATATCAGTGCCCTGCCAGTGTGAAGGCCACTCACCGCAACACCACTGACCATCGAAAAAGATGCCGTACCCAAAGGACCCCGCTGCATCCGAGTGCACCTGGAACCTCGACTTCAACGGCAACTCGGCGCGCCAGAAGGAGACCCCGTTGAAATCACGCAGGAAGTCAAGCCAGACCCTGAGGTCGGCCCGCATACCCTGCGTGACCCTGGTGCGGTGCCGGGGTTTAGTTAGGCCAACTGTGGCGTCACAAATGCGTCGCGCAAACGCACGGCCTGGGGCCACCACCCTGCAAGCGAAATTGAGGTGGCCGTGCAGCTCCTGCAATTCTTTAAGCGTCACCTTACGCCTGCCAAGGAGCTGCCGTATTAATGAGGCCACCTTCTCCACCTTCTCCGGCGGTAGCCGGGAGGTTTGGGCAACAGTGTCTAGTTCTATGCCCAGGAACGTGAGGGTGGTGGCCGGGCCCTCGGTCTTCTCTGGGGCCAGCGGTAAAGCCAGTTCGGCTGCCAGATCCTGGAACGAGCGCAGCAGATGCGCGCAACTGCTGGCTCGTGCAGGCCCTGCCAGCAGGAAATCATCAAGGTAGTGTGCCACCTTATCTGACTGCGCCCTGCGGCCCAGTGCCCACTGGAGAAAGGTGCTAAAGCGCTCGAACGCAGCACATGATATGGAGCAGCCAAATGGCATGGCCCGGTCAACGAAGTACTGGCCTTCAAAACGGAAGCCCAGTAGTTCGAAGTCGTCCGGATGAACCGGGAGGAGCCGAAACGCGGACTTGATGTCGCATTTGGCCAACAATGCCCCCGGCCCACAGGAACGGACCATGGTAACGGCCTCGTCAAACGAGGTATACCGGACTGAGCAGAGTGCGTCCGGTATAGCGTCGTTAACTGACGACCCCTCGGGGTAGGAGAGGTGATGGATCAAGCGATACTCACCAGGGGCCTTCTTGGGGACCAGCCCCAAGGGGGACACTTTAAGGTTGGGGTATGGCGGTTGGTCAAACGGACCCGCTACCCTACCCAAGCGCACTTCCTTAAAAATCTGCTCTCTGGCCACCTGTTCAAGGCCGACCAGTGAGCGCAAGTTACGCGCATCCTGGGGTGACCGAGGGCCGGAAAATGGGATCCTGAAGCCGTAGGCAAACCCGTCCGCCAGGTAGGCCGCGTCCGCCCGTTTAGGGTAGTCCCGCAGCCACCTGTTGAGGACCTCAAGCCGAATTGGGCTGGGACCCTTTTGAAGCGGCCGACTCTACTGTGGGGCGCTTGCTTCCGGACTGGTCACGGCCCCGTCCCCGTGCCGTGCCCGCTTTGTAGCAGGACGAGGCAGGGTGTGAGCCAGCGCAGACAGCGCACTCATGCCGGAAGCGGCATTGCTTTCGGTTGCACCGCCCCGTGGATGAAAAATCCCAGCACAGCAGGCGGGTTTGAACCCCCTGCCCCGCCGATTGGCGGGGAGACTGTGTCGGGCCGGGGCGCTGCACCAAATGCCCGCAATCATAGCGGTCACCGAGGGCAGGGCGAGATGGGGTCATGAGCTGCAGCCAGAGGGCTGAGTGCAGCTCGTCCCAGCGCATGGTGGGCCGGATGGCGGCGCGCATCCTAAATGTCTCATCATAAACCCTCCATGCCTGGCCCGGGAAGTCAACGTACGCCCGGTAAATAATGTCCAGGTACTGGAATAGAGGGATGGCCATTTCAGGGTACGCCTTGGTAAGGACCGACGCGTAGATAATGAAACCGGGAAGCCAGTTGTCCCACGTGCGTGGCGGCTTCTTGCGCCGCAGCAGTTCCTTGTCATGATCGTCCTCCCTCTCCCGCTCCTCTTTAGTAGAGTCACGGTTTAATAAACTAAAGATGTCCACATACTCCCGGCGCCATATCTTGTCTCTGGTCGCCGGGAGCAAATGGTCACCGAGGGGTAAGGACTGATCGCCGAACGGCAGGGCCGCCCTGGGGACCGAATTGTACCCGGTGTTGCCCACCGAGCCGTATGGCCAACCCGGGGGTGGCAGCGTCGGATGGCCAAAGGTGGCCTCCGTTGGAGGAGGAGGATATGGTGCAACCCACGGGGCGGTCTGCTGCCCCGCCGGTGAGGGCCACGTGGCCCCCGCAGGCGAGGCAGTTGGTGCGGGGTGGGCGGTGCTCCCTGGCCACAGCAGAGGCTGTTGTGCCGGCCCAACGGCGGCCTGCAGGCCGGGGGTTGCAGGCCAACCGGAGGGCGCTGGCGGGGGCGCGACGCCGGCCGCCGCCATGGGCGGGGGCCACATGGGGTTAGGCGGTTGTTGAGTCCACGGCCACTGGGTCGTTGGACCGGTGGTCGGGGCAGGGGGGACCGGGACGCTAGGTGGCGCCGTACACTCACCCGGGCTCAGCGCCGCGGCCACATGGACCTCCGCTGGTGGATCTTCTACCGCTATCGCCACCTCTGCCGGTCCGGGTTCGCCGTCCGGCTGTTCCTCAGTCGGGGTCGGGCCGGAAGGTTGCGCAGGCTGTTGGGCCGCCTCTAGGCGGTCGATGCGTTGCAGTAGGGTCACGAGGAGGGTCCTCAGGTCCGGCTCGCTGGCCTCTGGTGCCGCAGGCGCCGCCTGGCGGGCCGGATGGCACGCTGCCGGATCCGGTGCCTGGCCCACGGCCCCCTCTAGGGCCGCGACCCGCTCGGCCAGGCCGTCCGCGTTGGGCAGTGTCCCCGCTGCAGTGAAGCGCGGGCCGGCGGAGTGTAGGCCTGCGGCCAGCTGGCTCCTCCGCGTGGTCCTGCGGCTGCTCGGCGTGGCTGCCCTCTTGGTCGGAGGCCTCCGGGGGGCCATGCTGCGCGCCTCCAGCAAGCGCTGTGCCCTGCTCCGGACGTGGAATAAAACAACACCTGGCTGCGGTAGAGACGAACCCACGCCTTCAGTAGAGCCTGGAGCCGTCAGGAGCGGGAAGCCGGAGAGTCGCTTTTTAAATTTCCCGCCGAAAGCGAGCGGCGGGGAGAACTTGCGGCGCTTTGCTGCCGCTCCGTAATTCGAAAATGGCGCTGCTCCGTGCACGAGCGCCCCTTATATGGGCCGCTCGTCCCCGCCCACGGAGCGCGCCCTCGCTGCTTCCTCCTCTTCCGCCCGATGTGGGCAAAGCGCGCGCCGACAGGAAGCTCCTGCCGGCGCGCGGTCATTAGCAGTATCACCATACCTCAAAGAAGTTGGGTTTAGCAGCAGTGGAGAAAGAGGAGATTCTAAAAGATGGGTCAAACAAAAAGCTGTGTGTGCATATGCTCAGTGGTGGGTTGTCAAAATTGCCGCTACCCCACCGTGACATCATGGATGTCGTGGGCGTAGCTGACATCATGACGTCATGATGTCGTGGGCAGAGCAAAAAATAATAATAATAAAATTAAAAATGTCTACGCATGCGTCAAACCTCCATCTGACACATGCATATTTTCTTTATATTATTCTCAACTTGTATGCTCCCTTGTGTGTCATTACCAACATTAATTTTAATTCTTAACCTATTAAAAGTAAAATTACACAACAATAAACAAAGTGCATATACAAATACTCCAGTCCCTCTGGAACATTTTGTAAGATGGAAAAGTAATGCATCAAACTTTCAAAACATACAAAGTTGCAATTTTTGCAGATGTTACTGAAAAGTAAACAATTCCCATTATTTAAAAAAAAAACCGCCACTGGACTAATCATAGAATCACAGAATAATTGAGTTGGGAGAAGCCTATGAGTCCACAGAGTCCTGTTCTATGCAGGAATCCAAATCAAAACAGATCTGGCAGGTGGTTGTCCAATTTTATCTTGAATGCTTTCGTTGTTGCAGCGCTCACTATTCCCCGAGATAAATTGTCCCATTCTTGTACTGCTCTAACAGTTAAGATAAAATAATGAAACAGAAAGGTATATAACAAAGGTTGACCCACTGCCCACCCATTAGGCAACTGTGCATCGTGGCAGAAGTAACAAATTTCTGCACTTTTCCCCTACCCTACTGCTCCTCTTCCACCTCTTCTGAGGAGAGCCACTTTGACACTTCCCTGGATCCTTGCCATGTTTCACTGCTTCTTGTGCCTCTTAGTGTTGTTCTTTGTTCTCTGAGAGCCCTTGTGGCATGATGGTCAAAGTGCAGTTCTGCAGCTAAAACTCAGCTCGTCATCAGAGTTCAATCCCAATGAGCATAAGGTTGACTCAGCCTTTCATCCTTCCAAGGTCAGTTAAACGAGAATCTATTGGCTAACTAGTTTGCATAATTAACCTTGAAAACTGCCCAGAATGGAATTAATATCAGCAGCAGCAGCAACAATAATATACTCTGTGTGCAGTTTTACACAGAGGTTACAGCACATTGGGAAGTGTGTGAGGAGCAGAGAGGAATAAAAGAGGAAGGTCAGGAGGGACGGAAGAAAGGTGGACATTTTCAGATGGTCCTGCTGACTTCAGGAAATATCAGCAGCTGTGAAACAAGACTTACAAGCGGAACAGCAACTTTATACTTTTGAAATTCAACCTTTTGAAGGTGATACCTAAAAAGTGACACACCTAGCAGAGTTTTAACTTCTCGTCTCTGCCAACATTCACAGATGTTGCTGTTATACCTTGCATGGCAAAAAGCTGAGGAACAGCTGCTGTTCCAAAGGGACCACAGTTTTGTTCACTGCACACTGAGTGTTCAAGAAACCAACCCTCCCCCCCTACACACTTTAGCTAATGGACCTCTCTACACATAGTACAGAGATCTCCTCCCTTCTCCAAAACCAATCCTTAGAAATCTGCAACAGAATTAAAGGCAATACTTTTCCTTCCCCTCCTGTTATCTCAGGCCTTTTTTCATTCCTTCCAGTGTTTTCAATCTGGCATGAAGCATTCAGCACACCAGTGAATTCTCCGTAAAACACTCTGGCACCCTGCCAGTACAGAGCTTAGTAAACAGAAGGTATGGAAAAGTCATAGGCACCCAATGGGACTCTGCTGTGATGTGTAGCAGAGAGGCTCTTCAGCCAATCTTTATGATGAAAGGGTATCTAGCTGCTTTATTCATACAAAGTCAGAGAAAAATTTAGTAGTCATAGAAGGAGAATGTCTATTCCCCTGACCTGTGGAAGAGCCCACCTTCCTTTCTGCATTGGAAAAGAATGTCTTAGGAATATTTTAAATATATCCTACCCCCCAATCCGCCCCCCAGAAATATTCCCTTATTCTAAATGAGACTCTCTCAGGAGAGGTTCCTATGTTTGCTTATGAGTAGACCAGTAGAAAGATGTAATATTGATTTTGTTACTTGGCTATGCCAGGAAATATAGATAGATATACTGTACTTTTCTTATTTTTATCCAGGGAAAAGGGAAATGTAAAAATGTTACTTGTCTAATTTTGTGATCCTGAACTTTGATCTATTTCCCCTTCAAATAAAACCTGATAGGAGCACTGGTGGCACAGTGGTTAAACTGCTGTACTGCAACCAAAAGGTTGTGAGTTCGATCCTGGTCAGGGCTCAAGGCTATTTTGAATAAAACTGTGAAGATGGTATTAAAGAAATATTGCTGGCTGTCATTCATCTGAAATCCACCCTCCTTTAGAAGTGGGTTAGCTAATTACATGGGTCAGTAGCTTAGAGGGAAGAAGGGGAAGAAATGGGTATGGCTATTTTTTTCATAAGGAAGCATTAGCATGTGTGTATCTGCACAGGCACGTGCACACATGAAACCCTCTGGTGAAATTTTTAGCAATGGGCATATGGCTCTATCTTTCAGGATACATCTTGGCTTTAACATACTGCTTCAACAGATGAGACCTGGAGCAATTTACAGCAAACTCTTCTTCCCCTTTTGTTTCTGAGTGGTTGACACAAGGACTGGCTCATCTCTTCTTCATAATTGCTCAGGACCAGTTTAGACCTATGACTCACTTCAAGTAATACAGTGGACTGTCTAAGAATATACAGACAGCCCTGCCTGTTGGTTCCAGCATCATGGCAGCCTGGTATGATGCTCACAATAAGGACAAGAGCTTTCTTCCACTGGAGCTCTTATTAACTGATACAGTAGCTTCCAGAGTCCATATTTACTGGTTTGTTCCATTAACATCATAGCATTCTGCCAAGTGGTTTAGAGTAACATCCATGGTTTCCTATTCCCAATTTTATATTCACAACTACCCTGTTGTGAGTTTGAGTGATGATGTAACAGATTTTATAATTTGTTGGGGTGAGAGTTGTCAACAGGAAAGTAGTCTCCTTGTCCCAACCTGACCAAAAATAAGCCAACCATCTCCTGGTGTCCCACAGTGAGGGGAATTTTTGTTTAATTCACCTCAGGAATGAATTCTTCTTCTTTCATGTCTAAAGGTTTCCCTTGCTTGAAAGCCAGTCGTATCCGACTCTAGGGGTTAGTGCTCATCTCTGTTTCTAAGCCGAAGAGCCAGCGCTGTCTGCTTCAGCAGACGTTTCCATGGTCAAGTGGCAGGCATGACTAGACACTGGAGCGCATGTCTAGGTCAGTCTTTAAACTGGCAGTAATGGAAAATCCCCAGTTGTTATTCAACCCTGCTCTGAAGCTTGCCCCTGTTGAGTTGCAAATGGTTGCGGAACAAGCAAACAAAATGTTTGCACAGAACTAACATGGCTACCACTTCAAAAATTCTAGCTATGATGTTTCTCTTCATTGGCATGACTAATCAAGAGGATTTTAGCAATTTAAAAAAAATCTTAAGAGCTTTTATCTGACATGGGCTCAAAAATCTAACTTATTTTAATGGGGCCAGTCAAACAGTATAATTACTGTAGCAAGCTTCTTCTTCTTCTGTGTCCTGATCAAACGCTGGATTGCCAAAACAAAGCCGTTTTCTTAGCTTTGTTATTGGCCAATCTTAAATCTTCATCAGTGCCTTTTTCTGGCAGTAACTGGCCAGATTCTGTACCTATCCACATGCACACAGTGTGTTCTTGTCCACCCCCAGCTCCCCACTTGAGCATGTTGGTCTTACATTTAGGGACTCCGACCCTCAGTCTATTCAGGGCCCTCTAAATGACATAGGGGAGGTTGAGTTCCTCAGGAATGAATGAAAACACAAAATTGGTTCAAGTAAGGATTCAGATCACAAACCACAAGAATGCATTCATTTTATATGTAAGACTCGGGTTTTAGCAGACCATATCCAAATGCAGAACATCTTTGTGTGATGGACAGAATTTTAGGAAGGAAAAGAGAGACGATTGTTTCCAATAAAGAAGGGAAGTCCAAACATTCTCCCTCTCTTGTAAATAATTCAGTTCCTACCTCTGAATAACTAGTTTTGAGAGAAAGGGGGACAAATCCACTGAAAGTTTATTCTTATCAAGACTATTCATTGTATTCACTGGCAACCATACAGTAGTGAAGGATGTACAGAAACCGTATAGTTTTTTTTACTATAATTATAATTTATAAGCACAACCTAAAATAAATGAGAAGTTTATGTGAAAACCTGGGTTGTTATTGTTGTGGTTTGCTCATTGACAGCAATAGGAAATGGGTTGGGGGATAGGGAATGAGAATTTAGCCAGATATTCATATGGCTGCTGATTAATCTGCTTTGTTTCTCATGTGATACTTCAGAAACCTGAAATTTAGAAGTATCTTTATTATCTAACAACAGAAATGTTAATTTTCAGTGAGAGACAGATTCCTATTGATTCTTCCCCTCCTATCTTTGGACAGCTTTCCTCCAGCTTTGGACAATCAACTGCCAACTACTGTATAGTTTAATCAGTGAAGTTCAATGAATTACTCTATAGAGCAGTTTGGCATTAGTGGAGATGCCTGGAAGAAACCAGGACCTTTGGTTTTTTCTGTAGCTACCATGAATTGAAATGATCATAATAAGAATCTTTAGATCTGTTGGATAATCTTTGCAAAGTGGTGTATCTAGTGCAGGGGTCGCCAACCTTTTAAAGCCAGGGACTAGGTCATGTTCCCTCAGATGGTTGAGGAGGCCAGAGTGGTGGTCCCTCCAAAGTTTACGGCTCTCATAAATGTGTCTACAGCTGTTGTAAACATGTTTATGATTGCACCAAATGAGTCCACAGCTGATTCTAGTGGTGGTGGCAGGAGGGAGGGTGGGGGCTGAATTATTTGGTGCCATGGGCCAGATCCAGCCCATGGGCTCTAAGTTGCCCACCCCTGATCTTGTGTGTATACTTTGAAATGCAAGTCCTTCTCAGTTCCCGTTTCTCTCTCTTAGTCTAATCATTGAACAAATACTCAAGTACAGCTTTAACAGAAGGAAAGAAAATGTTTACTTAAAGGCTAGTGTTCAAATAAAGTTGTCATGTAGATGGCAAAAATATAATACAGCAGTTCACTTTATCTTAGTTGCAAACAAAAAAGAAAGAAAAACATTTTAAGCAAACAATGATTTTGCAAGAGAGTACTGGTCATTAACTTTCTGAGACTAACACATTTTTAATAAAAAAGAGACTGAAGTACACTGAACAACTGAACCACTCAGAGAGAATAGACAGAAAGACTGAACTATAACTCCATCCACATAGAGAGCTCAGCATATATACAGAGCAGAAAGCAGTTACTTCTGGAGGGAAGAAACATTTAGCCTGCTGACTGGCTGTTTAGATTCAAAACAGCTAATGACTAGATTTGTTAAATGCTGGTCCTTCCCTTCTATATGCTAATATGCAAAAGAAACACAAAGCATGATAATATCCGTGAGTAAACAAAACAAAAAGACAAAAAACATTGTGGCACTTTAAAGACTAACACGGCTAGCATTTCAAAAATTTCAACAAAGCATGATGAGATTGCCTGCTGTAAGGTCAGCAAGATCAGTTGTGGGGAAGCTTGTGCTCCAAATTTTGTTGGATGATTTTCCCTTGCCAGCATAAACCAATGGAGAAGGCTAATGGGAGTTGCAGTCCACAAAATCTGGGTAATGCACGTTCCCTATCCTATTCCAAAGTCACACATAAATCACAAAAATCCGAGTGATAGTGTTGCACCTTCTCTCACATTTATACAAATTCTCTCTCTCTCTCAAAGGTTGGAGAGGTGGATATATAGATATACCTGTATTTTGAAATTCATTTTAGAATTAAATGTTATGGGTTTCAGAACCTTTATACCAGGAGTCCACAAGCTACGGTCTACAGGCTGGGTCCTGCCTACAGTACCATTTCATGTGGCCTGCCCCCCTTGCCACTGCCACTGCTGCTGGAAGCGGTGGAAGTGGTGAAAACAGCAAAAAACACACCACCCTCACTCCCACTGGCACTGTTGGGAGCAGTGGAAGCAGCCAAAACAGCCAAAAACGTGCTGTAAATACACCCATGGCTGTCATAAATGCATTTACGACAGCCGTAGATGCATTTTATGGCAGTGTTTACAGTGGGGGAAACACGTGTCCAGCTCGCTCACCTGTCTGAGAGGTCATAGTCAGGCCCACGGTGGGAAAACATTGAGAACCCCTGCTTTACACTGTGATGACAGTAACCTTAAGGTCAGAAAGCTCCAGATATTTTTCAAATGTAAACCACAGTGGCTTTTAGTATGTGTTTGAGGGAACTCTTTGATTCTTTGTAAACCTACCTGGATTTACTTATTGAGAAAAATCATAGTAGAGTTACTTAACAAGAGGATCAGTGGTGATGGAATAAACCTCTTAAATGGCAATTTACTAATCACTAGTTGTCTTCTGCAATATGCAGGTACAGTAAAACCTCATATAACACTAAAACCTGGTTCCACAAGTCTTGGTGTTATATGATTTTTAGTGTTATCTGATCCTCTATGGGATCCATAGAGATACATTGTAACCACACAGGCTTTTGCGGTTGTTATCTGAAGCATCCCATAGGATCTTAATGTTATTTGATGCAATTCTTTCCCCCAGATTCCTTAATGTTATGCGATTTTAGTGTTATTCGATACTAATGTTATATGAGGTATTACTGTATAGAGATATGTTAAGTATGTGTTTAGGGCAGGGGTCCTCAATTTTTTAAGCTGGGGGCTGGGTCATGCTCCCTCAGACTGTTGAGGCTGGACTGGTCATCCTCCCACCTTCACTACTGCCACTGGTGTCAGTGGCAACCACCCTGAGCTCATCACACACCCCAAAAGCCCCATACCCCACTGCTCTCCTGCCACTTCCACCGCTGTCTCAGTCCTTGTCTCCTCCATTTGGCTTGGCGTGTCCCTAAGAGCGGAGGCGGCAAGGACTGAGGTGGTGGCAGCAGCGCTTGTGGTGGCAGCAGCTGGAGCAAGGACATGGGCCAGATGATTTGGTGCCATGGGCCAGATCCATGGTGGAATTCAAAAATTTTTTACTACCTACTCTGTGGGTGTCATATGGTGGGTGTGGCCAGGGGGAAAGCCCTGCATTATTTAAAAACATGGATGGGTGGGTTAAGCCAGAATTTCTGCTACCAGTTCTGGAAAACTGGGGCAAGCCTGCTGAATCCCACCACTGGCCAGACCTGGTCCATAGGCCGTAGGTTGAGGATCCCTGGTTTAGGGGATATTTTGCATTCAAATGAGACAATGGCTAAACTAGTATCCTGATCAGTCCTAGGAAAAGCCAGTTGTGTGTTGGCGATGACTGATTATTGTCCAGTTTCTGAAAGGAACATACTCCCCAACTTTGCTCTAAACAGCTTACAAATCCAAACCCTAGTGTTCAACTGGAATGAAGTATGTACACACCAACAGAAAATGTAGAAAAATGGCACAGAAAAACAAGCTAAGTCACATGTTCTTGAGACTGGGGAAAGTGGTAGCTAAGAACAGGTCCAGATGGGCATTTAGGGACTCCTGGGGGTTGGTCTACTTTTGCAGACAGTGGAGTACTGCAACCTCTCCAAGAGGAGTCTACTTTTATACAACTATCCCCTATACCCAGGGAACAGCATATATGGGGGTGTTGCAGCCATTGAAGGCTGCTTTTGGGGTAAACATCCAATATGCTGAAGGGGATAATGAGCACCTTTAATATATTAGATGTTTGAATTAAACACTTCCCTTCCTCCTCTGCAGAGGTGAAGAGAAAGTGTAATTATTTTTTGCCCTCCTAGCTGCCCTCCTACATTTTTCCCTTTTATTGCCAATTGAAACTGTAGTTACAAGCAATTTTTCAATTGGTAATAAAAGAGAAAAACTGAGAAATGTTCTTTACCCTTCTACAACAATAGGTGAGGTTTAAGAGCACCGTAATTCACAAGTAGCCCTGATGTAGTTGAAATTAACTAAGGAGAACAAAGGACTCACAGCAAATCCCAGACAGCTTGCATAAAAGTCCTTGCATTTTGTATATAAGAGGAAAACAAAATTATACACTGTTTAAAGTTTTCAGGATACAGTCATTAAATCCAGAAACTGTGAACATTAATATGCAGGTTAATTGGAACAATCTGACATCCAGTCCCTTAGGTCTTGAGTGCTAAAGAGTATAGAAAAACTAACTAAGTGCACAAGGAAGAAGTTGTTCCATCAAGATAAAAAGAAGGACATTCCATTTCTGAGTTCCATTTTCCCTGTCAGCTTTGATCTACTATGATCTTCCTTATTTGTTCCTTTCAGAAGTAATGCTGCTTTGTTGGACGTGAGTCTGCTCTAAGCCTTAAGATACTATGTGTCTCACCCATGCTCCCTTGAAGGCCAAACAGTATGCTGTATAATTGAAATATGAGTTTTCCCCACAGGGTTGGACTAACATTTGATTTAGTTCTTGATTTAAGTAAAAAGAAATCGAACACAGCACATCCCTGAGGGGAAATATAAATTTTAATTAAGGAGTATTCCCACTAGAATTGCTCTCAACCTTGCTGGGCTTGACTTTTTTTTTGAACATGGGTTTGCCAGAACTTTTGATAATATTTTCAAAATACAAAAGCACATGGTTTTATTCCAGCTCTTGAAAAGGTTCCTTTTGTGAACTACAATGCCTTAAATCCCCTAAAAACACTATAATTAGCCATCATGCCCAAGGGGAGCAGAGAGGCTGTGAGTTGTACTACAAAAAACAACATTTTTATTCTACTGTCTGGATGCTTTACTTTGATAATTTAAGGAAGAGGGAGAAATAACAACACTGAACATAACCCAAAATCATCAACTAATCATAATCTTTTCCCCAAGGATCATTGCCTTGGATGGTGAGGGGGCTTGTGTGGTTCAATGGGGGGTATGGGCTATGCAATGTAGGACCAACCAAGATGGACAGAGCATAGCACAGATTTTATACTAAACATGATCCACTGGAGAAGGAACTGGAAACCCACTCCTTGCCAAGAAAACCCCATAGACGGTATCAAAAGGCTAAACAATATGACATCGAAAGATGAGACCCTCAGGTTGGAAGGTGTCCAATATGCTACTGGGGAAGATGGGAGGGCAAGTACAAGTAGCCCCAGAAAGAGTGAAGTGACTGGGCCAAAGTAGAAAGGATGTTCAGCTGTGGATGTGTCTGACTGAAAAGAAAGTCAGATGCTGTAAAGAACAATATTGCATAGGAACCTGGAATGTAATATCTATGAATCAAGGTAAACTGGATGTGGTTAAACATGAGATGAAAAGACTGAACATCAACATCTTGGGAATCAGTGAACTAAAGTTGAAGGGAACTGGGGAACTAAAGTGGAAGGCCTTGGACTGGGGAGAGCAGGAACACCTGCACAGGGTCTGGCGGCATTAAGAAGGACCACCCCCACCCCCCTGGACTCTGCGCTGCTCTCTTCCGGCCTCGGATCAAGGAGAGCAGGAACACCTGCGCCGGGGCTGGCAGCATTAAGAAGGGCTGCCTCCCCCCCCCCCGGACTCTGTGCTGCTCTTGCCTGGCCTAGGACTGGGGAGAGCAGGATCACCTGCGCCAGGGCTGGAAGCATTAAGAAGGGCCACTGCTGCCGCCCCACCGGACTCTGCACTGCTCTCGCCCAGCCTTAGACCAGGGAGAGCAGAAGCACCTGTGCCGGGGCTGGCGGCATTTAGAAACGCTGCCACCCCACAAGACTCTGCGCTGCTCTCACCCGGCCTCAGACTGGGTAGAGCGGGAACAACAGTGTGGGTCTTCTTCCTGGACGCTTGCCCAGCCAGCTTGGCTGAGGGCAAAAGAAGTAGCAGGGAATTGGACTTAATGAGTGGGGTAGAGTTGCGATTTTTGTGAACTGTTTGAAGTGTTTTTGAAGTGTTTCTGAAATGTATTTATGATGTCTTAATTGTGTAATTGTGCTGGGGGATTTCTTGAAATGTATGTAATATATGATACTTTGATATGTTATTGATGTATGAGACTTTGATATGTGATATTTTATGATTTATGCTGTTAGCTGCTGAGTCGCTTTGGCGAATAGAATGGCATACAAATACAAAGGGAACACACAAATTTAACTCAGGGGACCATTTTATCTACCATTGTGAGCAAGAATCCCTTGGAACACGAGTTCCCAACCTTTTCAAACCAGGGGCCGGGTTATTCTCTCTCAGGCAGCTTTGAGGATGGGATGACCATTTTGCCCTACCTGCATGATGGGGTGGCCATTTTGTCTCAACAGCTTCAAAAGTATGGCCATTTTGTTTCTCAAATGCCCTTGGAGGCATGAAATGGCAATAGGGTCCAGATCTGGCACACGGGCCTTAGGTTAGAAACCCCTGCCTCAGAAGAAATGGAGTGGCCCTCATAGTCAATAAAAGAGTGAAGAAAACAGTAATAGGATACAATCTCAAAAACGACATAATGATCTCAGTCTGAATCCAAGGCAAACCATTCAACATCACAATGAACCAAGTTTATGGCCCTACCACTGATGCAGACGAGGATGAGGTCAACCAGTTCTACAAATATCTACAACAATATCTAAAGCTGATATCAAAAGGAGATGTCCTTATCATTATAGTAGACTGGAATGTCAAAGTAGGAAGTCAAAAGATAACTGGAATAACAGGCAAGTTTGGCCTTGGAGTACATAATGAAGCAGGGCAAAGGCTTTAGAGGTTTTTGTCGAGAGAATGCACTGGCCATGGCAAGCACCTCCTTCCAACAACCTAAGAGGCAACTCTACACATAGACTATTCCGAAATCAGATTGATTATGTACTCTGCAGTCAAAGATGGAGAAGTTCTATACCAGGAGTTCTCAACCTTTTAAAGACAAGGGTTGGGACATGCTCCCTCAGATAGCTTTGGGGGTCAGTTGGCCATTTTGCCCTTCCATCCACCACATGGCACTTCCTGGTGTGGTGGAGGCAGTGGGAGGTCACATGAAATGGCACCGTGGGCCGCATTGGGCCCATGGCCCACAGATTGAGAATCCTTGCTCTATAAAGTCAGTAAAAACAAGACCTGAAGTTTACTATGGCTCAGATAATGAGCTACTTATTGCAATATTCAGGCTTAGAATGAATAAAGTAGTAAAAAAACCATTAGGCCATTTAGGTATTATCTAGGTCACATCCCTAATGAATATACAGTGGAGGTGAGGAATAGATTTAATGGATTAGACCTGACAGACAGAGTGCCTGAAGAACTATGGACAGAGGTTCATAACAATGTATAGGAGGCAGCAATTGGAACCATTCCAAAGAAAAAGATATGCAGGAAAACAAAGTGGTTGTCAGATTAGGCTTTACAAATAGCTGAAGAAAGAAGGAAAGTGAAAGGCAACAGTGAAAGCGATTCACCCAACTGAATGCAGATTTCCAGAGAACAGCAAGGAGAGCTAAGGAGGCTTTCTTAAATGAACAGAACAAAGTAATAGAGAAAAACAACAGAAGGGGAAAGACTAGAAATCTCTTCAAGAAAACTGGAGAAATTAAGGGAACATTTCGAGCAAAAATGGCCATGATAAAGGACAAAAACAGTAGTGATGTAACAGATGCAGAAGAGATTAGGAAAAGGTGGCAAGAATACACAGAACTATACAAGAAAGACCTTAATGTCCTTGACAACCACAATGGTGTGATCACTGACCTCAAGCCAAACATGCTGGAGTGAGAAGTCAAGTGGGGCTTAGAAAGCATTACTAACAGCAAAGCCAGTGGAGATGATGGTATTCCAGTTGAGCTATTTAAAGCCGTAAAACAGGGGTTTGCAATGTTTTCCCACCAGGAGCCAGTTCCTGCCACCATGCTCAGCTGTGTGGGCTGGAGGCATGTTGGTGCCCACTACTTATATTTTTGGCAGCATGTGCCGCCACCACCAATCATGCCATTTTTGTGGCTTTTTCCACAGCCACCACTGCTTCCCAGGGTATCTGGAGGCTTTTCGGAGCATGTTCGCTCCATTTTGAGAATTTTCTGTTGCTTTTCTGCTGTGTCTCAGCAGCTAATCCATGCTGCTTGGAGATTTCCTGGTTCTGTGCTGGCAACCCAGGCACTGATGTAAGCTTTGCCTGGCATTGGAAGTTGCAAACCGCTGCAGTTAAGGTGTCAAAACGCAATGGAGAAGTGCTGAAAAATCCCCAAAATGGAGCAAACATGCTCCAAAAAAAGCCTCCAGATGTCCTGGGAAGCAGTGTAGGCTGTGGAAAAAGCTGCAAAAGTGGAGTGATCGTTGTCACCATGGTAAGTGACATTTTTGGACTTCTGGTGGTGGGCAGTCCTAGTGGTGCCAAGGTTGTCATCACAGGCTGGGTTAATTTAGATGCATGGGCCGGATTTGGCCCATAGGCTATGAATGCCTAAAATATGATGCTGTTAATGTGCTGCACTCAATATGCCAGCAAATTTGGAAAATGCAACAGTGGCCAAAGGATTGGAAAAGGTCAGTTTATATTCCAGTTCCCAAGAAGGGCAATACCAAAGATGTAGATGCAGAGCCAATACAATTCTGCATTGTTAAAGTGATGGTTTTCCCAGTAGTAATTTATGACTGTGAGAGCTGGAAGGCATAAGGAAGGCTGAGTGCAGAAGAATAGATGCCTTTGAACTGTGGTGCTGGAGAAGACTCTTGAGAGTTCCCTGCACTACAAGGATATCAAAACAGTCAATCCTAAAGAAAATTAACCCTGACTGCTTCTAAGAAGGACAGATACTGAAGCTCTAACACTTTGGTCACAAAATGAAAAGAGAGGACTCGTTAGAGAAGGCCCTGATGTTAGGAAAGATAGAAGGCAAAAGAAGGGTTCTGCAGAGGATGAGATGGTTAGACAGCATTGTTGAATGCTGTGGGAGTGGATCTGGGCAGACTCTGGAAGATGGTGGATGAAAGAAGAACCTGGTTGCTGTGGTCCATGGGGTCACAAAGATTCGGACTTGATTGTGTGATTGAACAACAACAACAATTACGATCATCAGTTAAAATAGTAATGAGGGTTAGGATTAATCTCCAAATTTAATTGAAGTATTCCTGGAGGAGGAAATTACTGAAGCCAAAGGTTAAGAAGCTATGATTATCTACATATTGTTGTATGACCAGCATTATCTCAAACTACTGGCCATGTTGTCTAGGTCTAACAAGCACCAAGTGACTAAAAACATCTGCGGAGCATCAGGTTTCCCAGGTACATTTTCCTGGTTTAAACTGCCTCTTGAAGTATCTGCTAGCCCAGTGATGGTGAACCTTTTAGAAACTGAGTGCCCAAACTGCAACCCAAAACTCACTTATTTATCACAAAGTGCCAACATGGCAACAGAGAAGAGAGGAAACACTCCCATTGGGCTGCTAGGCAGAGGAGCGGGGCAAGCTCTGTGTTGGGTGTAGGGAGGAAGCACTCCCATTGGGCTGCTAGGCAGAGGGGCGGGGCAAACTCTGTGCTAGGGCAACCACATGGGTGCCCTCAGAGAGAGCCCCAAGTGCCACCTCTGGCATTCATGCCATAGGTTTGCCACTACTATGCTAGCCCAGGTAGTGTAGCATGGGGGGGGGAGGGGGTGGTGGCCTGCCTCGGCCAGCACTTTTTGGGCGTATGGGTGTTCTTGGACTACAATTCCCAGAAGCCCTAGAGGAAGTGGGCATCAACATCCTAGGCCCCTGCCAGGGGGCAGCAAATTTAGCTTACGTCCCAGGCGGCTGAATCCCATGCTATGCTACTGGCTAGCCCTATAAGAGTGGGGAAAATTATCTCTCTTTCATGGTCCCTGTATTTATGGATTAAATTTGGAAGTACAATCCAACCCTCATTTCTGCAAAAAGCATACTAGTGGAAGAATTACCTTTCTGACGGCATCCCTCGTCATCTGACCAGACAAAGCCAAACTGATGTGACCATTGCTAGACAATCTACTTAGCACAAATTAAAGGAGGTTTAAAACCAGACATCTTTCCCTCAAGCTGTAGAAGATATCTGCCATAGCATATAATTCTTCTTAAATTCATACTTTGCATTTTGTATGTTTGCTGACTGGTCACAAGGAAATCCCATTATTGGAGGGAGAAGGATTTAATCAGAGGAACTTTACATTCCACATGCTTTCTGTTTTAACCCTTAGAGAGGCAGCAGACAATCCCTTTCACTTTTAATTTAAGGATATACAGATTAAACTGAATGTTTTGAAATGGTAGCCCTGTTAGTCAGTGTTTCAAGCATATCAGAGTGTAAACAAAACAAAATAAAATGACAACCCCCCCATTGTAGCACATTAAAGACTAACTGCTGTATGTAATGCATATCAGAAAACAAAATAAAAAACACTGTAGCTCTTTAAAGACTAACTGTATATGCTAAACATTTTATATATTCTATTTTGGTGTATTACAACCTTCCTGCCAATTCTCTTTAGCAAAACAGGAAGTAACCAAGTACAGTGTTTTTGTTTGTTTTCTGACATGTAAGTAAGAGGTTAATCAGAAACCAGAATGGGAGACATTTAAATCTAATATGAATAATCTATTGTTACTGATAGCTGTAGGAAACTGTATTGTTATGCTTGCTTGTCTGTCATTCTGCTTGAGCAAACCCTTCTCCCTTTAACCCCTGAATTTGTTGTATATAAACCATGCCTATAAGTTTTACTCCTTGTCTGAAGAAGGGGACTTGATCCAGAAAAGCTAACAATAAAAATATAGCAGTTAGTCTTTAAAGTGCTGCAGTGTTTTTTATTTTGTTTTCTGATATGCCTGAACCACAGACTAACACGGCTACTATTCCAAAAAATGCTGTATTTAATGTTAGCTTTCCTGGATCAAGTCCACTTTGTCCTTGTTTCATGAAAGCTAACATTAAAATACAGCTTTAACTATTCATCATGCAGATTTTTTTTTTGCAGTACACTTGTCCTCCTCTTATGGTACTCTAGTATTTCCAGTATACAGTCAGTCATGGTCAAAAGTACAAAACACACCAAAGAACCAGTGTCGTATATACAGTATTATGCAAAAGTCATAGGCGACCACCAGCTAGTTTGGGGGGAAAATCAGTGAATGATTTGGGAGGACCATAACATGGACACACTAATGCCAAACTTCACCAACCCTGGATAGAAACTGAGCACAGGACTTCCTCTAATTTTAGTGTGTCTAGGTGAATTTTCCACAAACCAATTGGTGGTAGCCTAAGATTTTGCACAGTACTGTATGTTTATACTTCTGCAGTTTAACTTGGGTGTAACTTTCTGTCCCCCCCTCAACCTGAGGGAAGCTAGAAGTCACCCAGCAATGAAATCAAGTTGTTGCTGATAATTTTTCAAGTATTACCAGTGATGGGATGTTCCCAGTTTGCACCGGTTCTCCCGAACTGGCAGCAAGATTCCCGGGTAGTTCACCGAACCGGTAGCAACCACCCGGGAATTTATTTTTTGAGGTGTCTGGTTCGGATGCCTCACCTGGAATTTTTTAAAAAAAAAATAGAGCCAAAATGGCTCCCGGGAACTGCGCATGGGTCAAACCTTCATTTGATGCATGCGCCGTGCCATTGCGGTGGTTTGCTGCTGCAGCAGTTTGCTGCTGCACCGCCGCACCAGTTTCCCGCTGTGCCACTGTGCCACTGCTTCCAAGGGTAAGTGAGGGGTTTGTGTTTGGGGTGGGTGGATTTATTTGTGTTTGGGGTGGGTGGGTGTTTGGGTTGGTGGGTGTATTTTTATTTAATTTCTTTATTTAATTTATTTATGGGTTTGTGTTGTGGTTGTTTGGTTGGGTGGGTGGGTTGAGGGGTGTGTGTGTGTGTTTATTTTAATTTAATGTTATTTATTTTAATTTATTTTAATTTGATTTTTTAAAATTTTTGGCCCTGCCCACAACGTCATGATGTCATGACATCGGGTCCGCCCATATGTTATGATGTTGGCTGTGCCCACACTGTGATGACATCATGGTGTGGTATCAGAAATTTTGACATCCCATCACTGAGTATTACCCCTCACTATGGTACAGAGAGAGGCTATACCAATGATGGCGAACCTTTTAGAGACTGAGTGCTCAAACTGCAACTCAAATCCCACTTATTTATCACAATGCCAACATGGAAATTGAACCTGTTTAGAAAAAACAACTCACCTTTGCCACAGACTCAACAGGCCACATCCCACACTGCATGTGAGCCAACTGCCTTATCCCAGACAGGGAAAGGAGGAAGTGCTCCCATTGGACTGCTGGGCAGAGGGACGGGGCGAACTCTGTGCTGGGGGGAGGGAGGAAGCGCTCCCACTGGGCTGCTGGGTAGAGGGGTGGGGCGAATTCTGTGCTGGGGCAATGGCGAGCTTGCCCACAGAGAAGGCTCTGAGTGCCCCCTCTGGCACTCTGATTTACATTGGACTTGGATGTGGCATAGATTTCCTGACCTGGGCAGTACTGATTACTGAGCTAGCATTCCTACTTCCTGGTTGTGATAAGTAGCTTAGGACATCAAAGACACTTTGGGTGAAGACCTTTACATGAGGAGCCTGTCTATGACTTCTAACAAGCAGAGCTGCAGGTGCTTTTTGCATAGGAAAAGACCCCTTGAAATATTGCCTATTAAATCTCTCTTGCCTATGAATAATGTAAAGTGGAATGCAATTAATGGAAGAAAAATGGCTGACATGACAGAGAGCTCTGTAAATCTCTCCCCACCATAATCCATACATAGTTTTACTCTTTCTCGTTGACAATGAAGAACCTTAGAACAGAACAGTCTTTAGCCTTCACTCTCTCCGTTTTCAGTCTGGTGCATTTCCTTAAATTATTATGGACCTCATTTTTAGTGACTGGGCGATGTGGCAAAGATGATTAATCACTTTGTAAACATTCAGGAAATAGCATTTTAGACATTAAACAAGTGCACACTTCAATGCATATTTAAGTGAGAAGTGTTCCATTTACTGGCACAATTTATTGCTGCTTCACAGTCAATATATACTTGGAGCTAAGTTTTGGAAATGTTATGCTGATTGCTTGCCCACTGTAGGGTATCTTTTCTGAACATTTTATTGGCAGTTACTCAGCAGGTATTATTTTTTTTACATGCCACTGCATAGGGCTGAGGTGGTAGTTTTTTCTGTGGATTCTATAAAATAAAGACTAGATAGTGATACTTGGTTTGTATCAGGGTTTTTTTTTTAAGGGAGGAAGGGTTGGTTTTGTTTTAGAGACAGCTGTGATTACGTGGGCTCTGTCTGACATATATGCTGATTATACATCTACCATATTCAGTATAGAAGCCACAGGAGTTCACTGTGCTGGTTTTGGATTCATCTGCAGTGCTGAAGGGAATGTGTAGAAAACACATCATTACCCCCCTCTCCTTGGTCTTCTGTGGTTTGAATTAATGAGAGTAGATGTATGGTGAAGGGAGGGGGATGGTAACTAAGTACATACCATTTCTTTTGACTCATTTTCTCCAGCACGTCTGCGTAATGCCTTGCTTTATGATTTTTTTCAGAACAGATTAATTGGTTTTCAATGCATTCCAATGGGAACCACGTTTTGCTTTATGAATTTTTTGGAATGATTTTCAATGCATTCCTATAGAAAACCGCATTTCAATTTATTAATTTTTCATAATATGAAACATCCTGTGGAATGCATTGGATTTGTTAAGCGATGTACCACTGTAATTTATCTCTGGGAGTCTGCCACTACCTTGGCTTTCTGTGCTAAAGTTAAGTCCCAGGGGAAGACCTTGCAAGATAAATTTTCCCATACAGACTTTCCCTATCAGAGCCTGCAGTGTAATGAAGAATCAAGAAACCAACTCACTCTAAACATACAGACCCTTGAGCCAACTGGCTATGTTAAGGTAAATTTGTAAATGACATGCATAGGATAACTTCCATGCATGTTTTGTAATTTTGTACAAATATGCATATTTTGTGCAAAATGCAAGTTTTGATGCAATGTGTTCATGAAAAATGACATGTTTTTTTTAAAGTTTCCTCCCCAGTCAGGCTGTTGCTGATGAAAACAGTGTGGGTACTCTTGTTCAGGAGTGAGACATCTTGTGGGAACTGACAGTTTTTAGACATCCCCCCCTTTTTTTTTGCTGAAAGGATCATTTGAGAAATTTGTCATATGTTTATTTGCTAATCCTGCCAGGCCTTGAGCTGCCTTGGCACATCAGCAAGTGTGACCTGTAAAAGAGAAGATGAATGGAGCTACTTGCTCAGGAAGTCTTAAGTACCGAAATGTTTAGTCCTTGAAAAGGTATCATTCTCAGGGAAGGATCCTCTTGGTGTTTTAAGTGAATGCTGAAGGTATTGTGCAAGTTGATGTGGCTCATTGCAGATAATAAATGACAAGTCAGGCTGGTACTGACTGAACAAGCGAACAACCAAAGGTGTGATCAATGTGAGATAAGCTCTTCATGCCTTAGTAGTTACAGTTTCTGTGATTCTTCCTGTATGTTCATAATAACCTAATAATATTCAGCTCTCAGTCATGAATATGCATTTGCTTATTCTTAGTCACGTTCCTTCTCTTCATGTCTCTGTCATAGGTGTGCTTTCCTTTTTAAATCACCAACAACACCAATGGGTATATCTGGTAAGAAGGTCTGGGCATTACCTCATCTTTTTAATTAAGCACTGGGGGAGTTCAAGATATATCTTCTCTTATTACAAACTAATAGCTCCATCAGGTGCAATTACTATCCAAATGAAACACCACAGCTTGCTGGAAAAACAAACAGTTCTTACTTCTGAATGGGGGCTCCCTTTCTAATTAACCGTCAGAGAACAAGATGATTAGACTTTCATCCCTAGCTATTTCTTTGTACAGACATTGCTTTTCATCCACCTGGCCATCTGAATCGTAAACATCAATTGGCAATTTTGTATAAGCTTTCTGTAGGGGACAGAGTTCCAAACCCCTGCCTCAAGCTCCCTTAGGATCTACTATTCAGTTTTGGTTATGGCACATTATTCAAGGCATCATGGGAGCATGATGTCATGGTTTCAAGTACTGGTGGCGAAAGTGTATTCCAGTAAATATTGCTATAGGGAAAGTTGCAATTCCAAGAACTCTCACTGAGGACTCAACAGATATTATGTGCATTATCAGTTTGGGGGCAGGTAATACCAGTGAGCAAAGCATAAGATCTCTTCTGTTTCAGAGTGCTTTAGGTTCTGCACTTCTGAGGAAGGAAAGTGAATGAGCAGAACTCAGTTTAAATCTCTGATATATAAAAAACTATAAAAATGTCCTATGCTTTTTGTGAATTTTATTCAATGTTAAAGTATACACAAATCCACACGGAAACAACTGCTTTCCATCTTTCCATCCTCTCTCTGGACTCACCTAGCCCTTAACCCATCTTCCTTTCCCATCCTCAGAATTCTTTGTTAACACAAAAGTCTTGTTCAACTCAATCTTGGCTTCTCTAAGAAGCTTCATTTCCATGATCAGCTTTACAGGACTGGTCAGCTCACTCACTTGTACCTCCAAGATTAACTCAAACCTCTGGCTCAATCATTTGGATCACCTCTGGAATCTTTCCTTTGTTCAGGCTCCCAGAATCATTGCCTACACATGAACCATTGTCTCCCCGTAATGCTCTGCCTTGGGGTTACCCCTTACTTTTTGTCATGTGGTTTCACAGAATTTAAGAATTAGGTGAGGGCAGTGGTGGGATTCAGTTTGTTTTACTACCTATTCTGTGGGCGTGGTATGATGGGCATGGCCAGAGGAAAGCCCTGCGTTATTTCAAAACTTGGATGGGTTGGGCCAGTCAGAATTTCTGATACCGGTTCTGGTGAACTGGGGGAAACCTGCTGAATCCCACCACTGGGTGAGGGTTTGTTTGCACATGGCTACTCACAGGATAAGCTCTGTTTTTGCACACAAGAAGCTCATTTTCTATATGGCTCAACACATCCTGGTACAGTCAAACCTCACATAAAGAGTGCCTCACTTAAAGAGTAACTCGTTTAAAGAGCAGAATTTTCTCTGAATGTTTGCTTCGCTTAACAAATAAAACCAACCAAAAACTCGCTTAACAAATAAATCGGGGTTCGCACTCCCCCCCCCACACAGTTGGTCACTTACAATGGTGTTTCGCTTAAAGAGCAAACTCGCTTAAAAAGCAATCCTGTGGAACGCATTATGCTCTTTGAGCGAGGTACAACTGTATGTTCATGTATTTCCATGTGACATCTTAGCTGTATAAAAGTACAGTAAAACCCCGGGTTACAACCACGTTGGTTTAAGTTTGCTCCGGTTTACAACAGCAAATCCTATGGAAATGCCATCCCTGTTTACAAATTTTTAATGTGTTTGTTTCGGTTTACAATGATCAATTAAGGACCATTTTAAAAAAAATTCAATGCATCCCTATGGATGTTTTGGGTTACATTTTTTGGGGGGTTACAACGGAGGCTGTTGGAACAGACCTCCGGCGTAACCCAGGGTTTTATTGTACTGCCTTTCCCTTGCACAGGGCCTTTTTTGCTTTAGAATTGGCCCTTGTGTAGAGCCCATTTATTGTCTGGAAGCTGTTAGGGTCTGGATGGGGGACAACGGCCTACAACTGAATCCTGGCGAGACTGAGTGGCTGTGGGTTGGGAGCCCTGTGTTATCTCAGGAGCTACCATCTTTGGTTCTGGATGGGGCTATTTTACCAGTACCCCAAATAGATCTGGTGCGTAATCTGGTGGTCCTCCTGGACTCACAATTCTTGCTCAAAGAGCACGTAGCAGTTGTGGCCAAGAGGCCTTTTGCACAACTTCATGTGATACATCAGTTACGCCCGCTCCTGGATCAGGACTCCTTGCTCATGATCACACATGCTCTGGTCAGCCCCAGATTTGATTATTGTAATGCGCTCTATGTTAGGCTGCCCTTGGTGACCATTCAGAGGTTGCAACTGGTCCAGAATGCAGCTGCTCGGGTCGTGATGGGATGTGGGTGTTATGCTCATGCCTCACCACTGCTTTGAGAGCTGCACTGGTTACCAGTTTGCCTCCGGGTGCGATTCAAGGTTCTGATAATTACCTTTAAAGTCCTACATGGTAGTGGGCCAGGATACTTAAGAGACTGCATCACCCCAAAAACATCTGTCCATCTTACCAGAGCAGACCGGAGAGGCTCTCTAATTGTTCCATCTGCTAGAGAGGCGCGTCTCTCTAGCACCAGGAAGAGGGCCTTCTCAGTGTCCGCTCCGGCCCTATAGAACCTCCTGCCAATGGAGCTACATCTCCACACAGAGTTGCTGACCTTCAGAAAAGGATTAAAGACTTGGCTGGCAGGGCAGGTATGGGGTACCATTAATGTGGTAGCCCCAGCCTGTTGGCTGATTCGGTAATATTCTTTCTCTCTTTTAACCTTTTAACCTTTTAATCTCAAATGTTTTAATCTTGTAATTCTGTAACCTTTTGATCTTTGACCTCTTTTTTATGTTTGAGATTGTAGACTGATTTATGTTTTACTGTGAGCTGCCCAGAGTCTTCGGAGTGGGGCGGCGATAGACATTTAAATAAATAAATAAATAAATAAATAAATAAATAAATAAATAGTCAGGTACCAATAATAAATGACCTCTTTCTTATCCAGCTATGTGACATTCTGTCTGGTCTTTCTCTGCCAAGAGAACCTAGAAAATGGGATATTTTTAAACTCTTATTTTTAGGAACATTAAAATTCAATTGTACCCCAGTAATTTCAGGTGCTCAGGTGACATCTCCAAAACATAGGCCCTATTCCAGATTCTTACAGGACTTAATGTCTGTCTTGACAGGCCCTGAGACTGAGAGAGTGATAACACCGGACTTGCCAGCATATGAGTATCAAAGGCATGTAGTGTAATTGGGAAACATTTCTAAGAAGTAGAATGTAGTTGCTTTCTACGCAGGTTGCAGGCTTCATAGTCAAGAAGTGAAATGCCAGCCTATTCCTCAGGATTAAGGATATTAAGTCAGGGCAATGTGTGGAAGCAGTCAAAGATTTGTGTCGTGCTCTCTGACTTTTCCTTCTCATCCCATATTGATACTCAGCTTTATTATAGGAGATGAAGGAATATAATGTAGTCACTGTACTGATAAGGAAGATAGTGTGGGTCTATTAAGGAATACATTGTCATGAGATGGTGATGGCCTCATGCAGGGTTCCAGCATAAATGCAGATAGGGAACTGTAGAACAAAGAGATCAATAGCTATCCTGGCAGGTAACAAGCAGGCAAATGGAGTAATCATGTTATCTTCTGTACACCACATGTTTCTCCATTTCACTTCATTTTAACTACTGTATGACAGTTTCATTATTGTCACATTTTCTCAGTGACACACCAGCATTCTTGTTTTATCCCACTTCCATACTGGGTTGCAAGACACCCCCACCCCAATGTATACATGTACACATTTTAAAACACACACACATCACATTTTATAGAATTGTGCCATCGGTTGCCATTGTGTGCTAAATAAATAGTGAAAAAGCTTTTAAAAAAGGATCAGTTAACAAGCTGTATCAGTTAACAAGCTGAGGCATGAACCAGCTGTCTACATTTGTATGAAACACTTCTATCTCCTTTTGTGAAAAGTACAGTACAAATAAACCAGGAAAACTTTAAACATGCTTTGCCATTGAGTCCCCTAGTTTGATATAATAGCTTCTTCCACAGCTCCTAACCATAGTCTCCCAGGTCAGATGAAATATGAAACATTAGTTAATGGAGGTTTTCATGTTTTTATGTGCCACCAGAGGTGAAGAACAAAGAGGATGAATGGAAGAGATACAAAATTACACTGCTTAGCATTGCAGAAGAACTGGGGGGTGGGGGGAATAAAAGTGGAAAAAATTGGTATAGGACCAAGCACACTGAAGAAGTTAAGTAGTAAAGCTGAAAAAAGAGTTATATAAATGTTGGATAAAATTAAGAGAAGAAAACTATATACACTATAGATTGCAACACAGAGATAACAACAAGCTGAGTATGAATCCTGCGAATGCTTCAGGAAATCATTAGCAGATAATGAGAGAACAGCCTCATAATGTTTTTCAAGTTTTTCAAAGTACTGTAGTCAAATGTATGGAAAAGAGAGGAGATTTATAACCCCACCAAAATAATTAATGACAAGAATGGAAGACCACTAATAGATCCATCAGAAATTATAAAAGGTGGAGAGAATACTTTAAAAAACTCTTAAACTCCCTAGGAGAGTATCACAATGAAACAATGCAAGACTACAAAACGATTGTAGTAGAACCGGACATATCAATTGAAGAAGTAGCAAGAGTCATTAAACAACCATCTAAACCAGGAGTTCTCAACCTTTTAAAGTCAGGGTCCAGGTCACACTCCCTCAGACAGCTTTGGGGGCCGGATGGCCATCTTGCCCTTCCTCCACCACATGGCACTTCCTGGTGTGGTGGAAGCAGTGCCCCCACCCCTGAAATGGTGCCACAGGCCACATCCGGCCTGTGGGGTGCAGGTTGAGAATCCCTGATCTAAACACAAGGAACCAGTAATGGATGGATTTTCAACAGAAATAATCCAAGCTGCAGGGGAAAGCAGGATCCGATGGCTATATAGAACCTTCAGTATAGCATGGACACAACAAACTGGATTTTCCTCTCATTTTGGAAAATAAAAAGGAACATTTCACCACCCCAACTCCCACTGCAAGATCTTGCATCAGGTAGGGTAAAAAATACTTCAATTGCAAAATGTAGTTGATTTGTTTGGATAACACTGGGGAACAGTGATTTTGGTGCCTCA
Organism: Furcifer pardalis; assembly: GCA_030440675.1. Classification (NCBI taxonomy): domain Eukaryota; kingdom Metazoa; phylum Chordata; class Lepidosauria; order Squamata; family Chamaeleonidae; genus Furcifer; species Furcifer pardalis. The sequence goes on along the minus strand of CP126896.1, from coordinate 11,029,188 downwards.
CAATTTTCACCTATTTCTGGCTGTATGTGGGTCACTGATTCCAAAAATGCTTTCAGTTATGCCCTATCAGCTCTAGTTTTTTAGATATGGCTTATTCACATTAGCCCAATCTAACAATACTGGTTGCATATATAACCAGAGGTGTAGCAAGGATGTAATCCACCCGGCCCGGAGTGAAATTGTGCCGCCCCCCAAAAATATTTCCGCCCACCCAATCTTTTTTACCCACTGAAATATTTTCCCACCCCCAAAAGATTTTTCCACCACCCCTCCTGCCTCCGGGAGCCTTCGATGCGCGCCTGGAGGCAATTTTTTTTTTGTTTGAAAAAAAAATTGGGGAATTTTTTTTTTGGGGGGGGGCTTCAAAATGCTTCCCCCCTGGAGCATGCCGCCCGGGGCATTTGCCCCTCCTGCCCCCTTCCTAATACAAGTGTAGGCAAATACAAGTGTAGTCATAAGAGCAATGTATAATGCCATCATCGCTATCTCATGAACTAGAGCTGCTAGAACAAAATGGATGGCATTTTTGGAATCAGCCGCCCCAAAATGCCCAAAATCAGTTAAAAAAATTTAGGCACCAAGAAATTTTTTTTTTTTGTTCCCCAGTTTAATTTTTGTACCAGCTATTTTCTCCTTTTTCTCTAAAATGTCCCCCATACATGGCTGAATCTCTTGGACACTGCTTACAACTCTTCAGTGACGATGTATTTAATTACCTACATTATAGACCTAATTATGTGGAGGTTCTGGCAACAAAGTACAAGACAGGTGGGCTAAAACAGAATTAAATATGAAATAGAATTAAAATATGTCACAAGTATTCTGTGGCAAAAAAGCCTTTTGTCTCCTGAATGCCTTGAATGCATTTTCAAATGATCGTCTTTAGCCCCAGTATCAGAAAGCCATTCAAAGCATTTCTCAAGTCATATGTCACCATATCTTTCAGTCATCATGCCATTGATTTAGTGTGTGCGATAATGTTTTATTCATATCTTCCCTGAGTTCATCAATGTCTCAGCTTGTTATTCTCACAATTTTCCAGAATAATAAGGCTTAGTGAGGCAATTTATCCTCAACTTATACCAGTCTATGTAGGTAATAGAGTCTATTCAAGAATGTTAGGAAATGGGGGCAGGGAGGACCACCCATATTTAATCACCTCAATTCCTTCAAGGTTTTGGATGCAAAGAAACTCACTGCACTTCTCCTGATTTTTAAAATATAACCTTCCAGTGGAAATCTCTTGGAACCCAGTAGATTCTGAACTAAAGCTTTTCCGTCTAAAGCTGTGGCTCCCAGATGCCCCACAGGGGGACAATTTGATTTTTAAGGGGGACAATCCGATAATGAGTTAGTTAATTGCCTTTTTGGCTTCCTCCTTGTGACTAGTTCAATTTTTGAATAATAAGAATTATATGTCGGGGGGATCAGGATTTTAGAGATGCTTAGATTAGGCATGGACCAAAAAAGTTTGGGAGCCACTGCTCTAAAGCCTAATTTAGGGCTTGTTTATACTGGACCTTCCAGGCCACTGTAGAATGGCTTTTTACAAGACGCTTGATGCATGGAGAAAGAACAATATGTGGTTTCTTCCAATCCCTGCATCCAGACAGCATTCTGTGCCTCCAAAGTACCTTCTTGGGCCCTCCCCTGATCATCTAAGAAGGTCTTTTATTTGCTTTATTTCATCCCATCACAAGAGTGCATATTTTTGCTAGGTATGGGAAAAACACAGAGGAGCAATTCAGTTGAACCTGTGAGAGGGTCTCAAAGTGGCGCAAATGGAAGGCAGGTTGGTGCAGATTGGTTTGCTATGCATGTGAAAAGACCACCCCACCCCACCCACCTCAAAGAGTGGGCTATATACTTGAGTAGACAGTCTGTTAATCATGGATCTATTGACTACCTTTGGGCAAGACATTCTTCTTTTATTCATACAAATGTAGACAAACCTCATTTTGCTCCATTATAAAATTTGGAGAAGCACAAAATTTGAAAAAAGAAAGAAAGAAAGAAAAGATTCCATTCAAACCAGCAAGTTAAACTGAGAGGTGAGGGTTCAGGTCAATGCTTTTGAAATGTGGGTGAATTAAGTGCTTTAGCATCCCAGACAACATGTCCTAGCAAACAATCCAATGAGTGGTTTTATCCTCGAATTTTTAAACATAGTCTGTGTGTTGATGCAAAATCTTATCAATAGATTCAATAGGATGTATTCAGTGGGGAAAAAGAGAGACTTCCTAGCTTGATAACCTGATTGACAATTCTATCATCGTAGTACAACTTTTGTTGTAAATGTCATTTTTTTTTTTACAATAGCAGATCTTGGAAAGTTACTTTGAAAAAAGAAAATATAGCCAGAGTTCACAGTACCCTCTTATTATTATTTCCCATCATAGTTACAAATGTAAAAACCCAACTCTTGATTTTCCTTGTTTCCCAAAAATATCTGTAATAGTTAATAACATCAAAGAAGTAGTGAAGCATGAGAGACTAACAAGTTTTAATAAGCACAAAGTTTTGTGCACTGACTCCAGTTCATGTCATTCCATACAATTACCTGATCAATGTTTTAAAAAAGTTATTCTTTAGTTACTTTATTTTCTTTTAAATGAACACTGTAAGATGCTGGCTGGTACAAAAGCTGGTACAAAGCTCTCTGCCCTCCCACATACCTCAACACCCCAAAATAGTAAAAGAGACAACACATGAGGCACAGCATAATCTAGCAGTTGGATCATTTGATATTCCTCCACCACACACATGTGAGATCACACATCCCAAGCATAAAAGTCACCAAAAGGTTACAATTGCACTGCAAAAGGAATGATACTATGGTTGGTTAAGTAACAGTTGTAATGCAATATAGTTATACCTTCAAAATCCGTATAATTAATTACCAGTTTGATTGCCTGCTGTGCATGCTAGGAGAACAACTAGCCTATGTAGGCTTGGGCAAGTTGCACAATCACTGGGCAACCTTAGAAGAAGGGAATGGTAAAGCAGATTTACCGTAAGTACTATATACCTAGGAAACCCTGGGTTGCTATAAGTCAGAATTGACTTGACGGCACATAATTATTACTGGTCAATTAATTGTATATAACCAGTTACTTCAAACTAGTTACAATTAGTTACTTTCAAGCAAAACCATGTATTACGGCTTCTCTCTATATTGACACAGCACAGGTAATAGCGAACATACATCTATTGTTTGAACAGTTAAGAAGTGGACAGAAGACATCTCACAATACTTGAAATGAGAAAGCAAAACACAGAATAGTGAACAAAGACAGCCATAATGTAGAATTACAGGGTTCAGCCACACAGCCTCTTTCTCTAGCTCAGAAACACTGCATTTCCTACAATCACACAAAAGGGTTGTAGAGCATCCCAGGTGTACTTTAAGTCTTTCAGTTTTTGTGGAGCATGATAGAACATGCTCATTTAAAGGAGGAAGATGATGGAGGGTTTAGGGTTTCCTCTGTATAATACATCCACTCCTCCTCAGTACTGGTATATAAAAAGCATTTTGTCTAGAAGAAGAGATCTTCCACAAATGAGCACAGAGATACAAAGGAACAGAGTTTACGGAGAGAGGGAAAATATACAAAATAAATCTTGGCAATTTGGGAATCAGGGGATAAAGCCGACAAAAGGAGTGAACCTGGATTCTGTGTGGTACAGAGCTAAGCAATCTCATCTCCATCTTTCCACTCTTCCTCCGTTTTCCACTCCGTATCACAGTCTGACTGAGGTACCAGGACCAGAATGAACAGAGCATGTTAGGGTTTTCAGTTTTTTTCTTTCTAGCCTGAACATGAAGGATACAGCACATGCACAGACCATGTGGTTTGCATTAACATAGCTAGTATTTCAAGATTTACCTTAAGCTTCTGCCTGTGGTAACAATACATCGAAGTAAGAAACAGGGATTGCTGGTCACCCTTCATTTGCCAGGCTTTTCCAACCATCCAAAGCAGCCGGTCTCAGGGACGGCACCAAAGGCAAAAGTAATGCTTGCTAAAGAAAATAAAAATCCTATTTAATTGTTGTCAAGATGATTGTGGCCAAACTGCAACCTCCAGAAAGCCTCAGTGCATCCTTCATGAGGAAAAGAAGAGGGCTGTGTGCTTATGCTCGATACATAATCATACCTCAACATCAGAAGAAATGTAATTTATCCATGTGAGATCATCACTCGTGGGACACTATGCTAACGGTTCCAGACACAAAGACCTTGAGGAATTATTTGAGTGATCATCTTTTTAAAAAAGGCCTTATTTATTCTGCTAAAAAGCCACCAGACTACGTAGGGCTCCTGATTTATACATTGATTTATTAATAGATCTATTAATATACAGATGTGATTTACCTTGAACTCTGCCTGTACTGTGCTACGTTAATGAAGCTACCTTGATTTTGATACCTTTTAAGAAAAGGAAGCTTATTCTAGCTTTGAAAAATATGCCACTAAGCTTAAGATTCTGTTTCAAATATATAGCACCTGAGATATAGTTCATGTTGTTCTATTTAGTGAGATTAAAGTAATATGTCTGTCCATGAGAAAAATAATAGTCCTCTTTAAGCTTAAATTTATACATAAAATTGCCATGAAATCATGAATGTGGAGAAGTACACACAATGTGAGCTGGCTTCTGAAAGGTTTGGTTTGATTCGTTGGGTTCATTCTACGGAGAAAAAGGTCAGGCCAGAAGTTGAAATGTGACTTTTGGGAAAAAGCAATTTGTTATAGTTCCAAGTTCAAAAATACAGAGTCACTATGATAGTTATACAGTGGTACCTCGAGTTACAAATTTAATGCGTTCCAAGGCATTTTCATGTTATGAAAAATGTGAAACTCAAATTTCCCATAGGAATGCATTGAAAACCAAAATTCATAACTTGAAACATGGTTTCCCATAGGAATGCATTGAAAACCAATTAATCTGTTCTGGAAAAGTTCGTAACTCAAGCCATTATTTTAATTGATTTTTCATTCGTATTGTGAAAATTTTGCAACTTGAACCATTTGTAACTCGAGGTACCACTGTAATCTGAAAAAGAAATCTTTACTTTCACCTATTTTTAGTGTAAAATAAATATACGACTGAATGCTACAAATTATTGGTCTGTGCTACAAAGCACACAGATGGCTGAATAGCTTTGGGAGTTCAGTTCCCTATTGTGCCTCCCAATTGGAGAGCTAAAACAAACACCTTCTTTGTCACCCCAGCATGCACAATGGAACATGTGGAGGCACCATGAACCACAACATGAACCAGCCTTTGAATATGTGGTACTCTTCCTTCATTTTATTTATTTATTTAATTGAATTTATGTTCCGCCCTACTCGCACAGGTGACTCAGGGCAGATTACAACCAATCAACAAACATACAACACACAGTTAAAACTCTAAAAACAATTTAAAACCATTTAAAACAACATCTCATTCCTTTAAGTAAAGGAATAAAAGGAGTAGAAGAGTAAAAGAGCAAAAGAGAGGGAGGGTAAGTATAAGATGATAAATAAGGTGTTAAATAAGGCAGTGGGGAGGGGTCAATAAGCCATCATTACCCCACACCATTCCCGCCAGCCAAGTTTTCACACCTTTCCTGAAAGCCAATAGCTTTCAGGAAAACTGCAAATTATAAAGTAACTAAACACAGTTATAGAGTTAAATATATCTTCACACCTATAGTTACAGGCAAAAGGATCAAAGCTGTCCTTCATTATGCTACATGCATATTGCAGTGTAGTTACATTTTCGATAAGGTGGGGAGAGGAATTAATTAAGCTCTGGTTCACCCATCTGAAACATGTTCTAAAAGTATATCAGAGAGTAAACAAAACGAAAAAAAAAAAACATTGTGACACCTCACAGACTAATGTGTATATTTTAATGTTAGCTTTCGTGGATCAGGTCCAATTTGTCAGACATAAGACTGAGTCTGTGTGACATTAATTTATACATATGAGGTGCAGAGGTACACAAGGGTTGGCTAGTATAACATATAAGTTTGCAAATCAGTGTGGATTTCTACAACTGGTAATATCAGAAGATCCCTGATAGGAAATTTATCCCAATGACGCATCACTCTTATGTCTGGTGAAACGGACTTTATTCATGAAAGCTAACATTAAAATACAGGAGTTAGTCTTTAAGGTGTCACAATAACTTAACGGAGCCAAACTTCATGATAATCAAATTAACCCCTATCAGGAATCTTCTGTTATTACTGTTGTAAATAACCACACCAAACTGTTTGTATGTTATTACTGGTTCTAAATCTGTTGTTGTTCAGTCATACAGTTGACCCTTTGCGACCCCATGGACCATTGCCCACCAGGTACCTCTGTCTTCCATCCTGCTCCTCAACCTGCCCAGTTCTATGCCCATTGTGTCTACAATACCATCTAGCCATCTCATTCTTGGCCACACTGATTTGCAGACCTATCTGTTAAACCAATATCAGGCCTCTGTACCTGATATGTTTAAAGGGATACCATGAAAATTCACTCTTATGATTGATGAAGTGGACTTGATCCAAGAAAGCTAACATTAAAATACAGCAGTCTTTAAGATGCCACAAAGGGTTTTTTTTGTCTTTTGTTGTTGTTTACTCTCTGATATGCTTGAACATACTAACATGGCTTCCACTTCAAAAATGACCTAAAAGTGCCAACCATCTTATGAACCTCCTTGAAGATTATGGTATTTTTGAACACCAATCAGGCGTACTCTGGGCTATGTCAACCTTGTTGTGCAAGCTTATCTTTCTCACACTAGGTCAGCAAAAGGAACTGTGGAACGAATTCAGCCAAAAGTGGCTTCATTTTTGCAGTTTCATGTCTGGCCTAGACACAGAAGAATAAGAACAAGACTCTAGATCAGGGGTTATCAACCATTCCAGCTATGGGCTGGACCACACCCCTCAGACAGCTGAGCGGGCTGGGCACGTGGTTCCCCCTGCTGTAAATGCTGCTGCAAGATGCATTCACAGCTGTAGTAAACATGTTTATGTCAGCCATGGGTGCATTTACAGTACATTTTTGGCTGTTTTCTCCATTTCCACTGCTTCTGGTGGTGGCGGCAGCAGCAGTGGGAGCAAGGGTGGTGTGTTTTCAGTTGTTTTTGCCACTTTCACCCCTTCTGGTGGTGGTGGGATTGAGGGTGGTGGGCCATGTGAAATGGCACCACAGGCTGGGTCTGGCCCACGGACCATAGGTTGCGAACCCCTGCTCTAGATTCTTTCCCCTGTAATGGCAACCTTGTGTTGTTGGCTAATTTTTCTCACATTAGGTCAGGTGAAGGGAACTATGAAATGAAATCAACAAAAGGTGTACTCATTTTGGCAGTTTCATGTCTGGCCTAGACATGGAAGAAGCAGCAGCTTAGCCTGCTGCAAGCTACCTAAGGAAATGCTCGCCTTGCATTGAGTTTTTCTTCCCATTCTCTTCAGATAACAACATTGGTATGCTTCTAGCTACCCTCGCTTTCCCACAAAACACAAAGGAGACATGACACTACAAGCACTCAAGTTATCTTTGACAGTATGCTTACAGCTAGAATTGTGAGCACACAACTACATTAGGATCCAGCAAAGGGTGCTATTACTGTTGTTATTTTCAATTAAGTACTCTTATTTTCAATATTTATAATTGAAAAGTAAAATTCCAACCCTTTGAAAATCAGAACATAAACAATGATCCCATCTTTAGAAAAGATTAACACTTGAGACAGTAGCAATGCATTATAAAATTTATCTGGTCTTGGAATGTCATTTTACACTTGCAATGAGCTAGAATCTTTAACTCCTCTACCCACTATAAAGGATGTTAAATGTTCTTATTAAAAAATTAGGGGCATGAATGTAGATAAACAAATCTGAAAGTAACCAAAGCCACAGTTAACCCAATGGACCATTTAATGGGTTTTCTTCTTTCAAACAGTAGTAACTTTATCCTCTAAAAGGTAACAGGTTTCCCAGTCCATGAAAAGCAAGACTACTAACTATCCTCATGGTGATCAGCCATGAAGATTGTCCTGAGAGCAATATAATGTGGTGGCCTTCAATTTGCCTTCCTCATGGCAGCATGACACCCACTTCATGGCAAGCTGGGATCCACCCGATGATGTATGTATGAAATCAAGGAAGGAGATATAAACATTTCCCCTGTCAATCTGGGTGTGCGCACGTGCACTTTTCTTCCTTTACTGTCTGTTTCACGTGGACGAGTCCTCTGCCACCCTCAGCTCTTGGTAAGTACAAACAATTCTTATCATCATTATTATTTCAACAGGTCTCAGCTGTTTATTGTGTATTCCTTAATCAATTCCGAACATGCCAAAACTGACACAAGTTTAGTACTCTTTACTAATCAAGGCACACCCTAAAACTAAGATAAGTGTTTTGCTGAACAACATGCATATTATAAGACACTATTTAATAGGGAAAAGGGGTTGATAGGGATCTCCTCCCCTGATGACATTTTTGAGGTTACAACAATATACAGTACTGAAATTAAATGTACATGCATCTGTAAACTAGTCAACTGTAAACACTCAAATACTGTATCCTTAATTTATTACATTAATACCCCGGATAACGATTGCATCAGATAACGCTAGAATCGGAAAACGATGCAAGTTTTTTTTGGGAAAAACTTGCATCGGATAACGATTCTGGATAATGATTCTTAGCGTTATTCGATGCAATGGTCTGTGGGTGTGGGGTGGTTTGGGTAGAACAACCCAATCCATCCCCCATGCGCAGCGGTCTCTGAGACTGCAGTAGGGTCGGGGGAAAACACCCGCCTTTCCCCGACCATACTGCAGTCACAGAGACTCCTTGTCTCTTTCCCTCCCTGTATTTAAACACAGGGAGGGAAAGAGACAAGGAGTCTCTGCGACTGCAGTAGGGTCGGGGGAAAGGCGGGTGCTTTTCCCTGACCCTACTGCAGTGACAGAGACCGCTGTGCGTGGGGGGTGGCTTTAAAGGCAGGGAGGTCTCTTTCTTTCCCTGCCTGCCTTTAAAGCGGTTTGTCCCTGAAGTCAGGGCTTTTTTTTTTTTAGCGTTGTTCGATGCATTCATTGGTCAACGCTAAAAATCGGATAATGTCATGACTTGTGGAACCAAGTCAAAATGTTATCCGGGGTATTACTGTATCAGATTTTTCTTTTGTTGAAGAAGTTATCATGTTACTAGTTGCAACTTTAAATTTATTCAATAAAAGTTTAAAAAGAAAACTCAGCCTCTGAATACTTGGAATATTTTTCAGATGTAAATTAAATTGGCTGCATGTTTTTATTATAGAACTTTTCTCTTTTAAAGATGATGTCTGAACTTTGTCAAGTTCACCCTGGCTTTCTACATATGAATTATTCTCTTGATAATCTTCAAGTTACAAAATGCAGGATATATTATTGTTTATTTCCTTTCTTTGCTTTCTCTTCAAAAGTACAAATGCTATTTTCTTTGTTTTTATACCTGCCAAAACAGAGGTGGTTGTAACAGTGCACCTTAATGTGAATGCCTGTTTAACATAATGTAATGTATTTTTGCATAAGTAAATAAGTACTCAGTAGACAGGCTGAGAATTTCCACAAAGAGACATTAGTAAAGACAATTCTTTTTCTTTCAGTGCACTATAACTATTTCGATAATTGTCACTGCAGGAAAAGTATATTTATTTTAAGATGAATCATAAAGTTCAGAAAGGTTGCATTGATTCTCTCTTTATTCAAGTCACAAAATGCATTTGAAAAGAGCTGCATATAATTGACAGAAATTCTATGCAAAGAGCTCAAGATGAGAGTTTTTCTTACCCAACTCAAATCTTCTGTATACATTACAATAGAACACTTGTTAAAACTGTGCTATCTTTTTTAAAAAAGGATGTTGTGTATTCTTCAAGGACTCTGCCCATACATTGTGTTCTTGGGATTATTTCCCTCATTACAATTTACTAAGTACTGGAGCAGTTTAAATAAGATGATGAGCAGCAGAACTTGGAGTGCAGAACAGAACATGGAAACAATGCCTTTGATTCAACTCATTAAAGTTGGTCATAATCTGATTATTTATGCATACTGGTGTAAGTCATATTGTGTTAATCATTGAGGTGAACTCCCACTAGTTAAGATGCCAGTCCTTGTATTTCTTGTTGCATGTCAAAGTCTGGTAACTGGTGTTTAATGAGACATACAAGCCTTGGCTTCTTAACTAGCATCAGCTGGACAATGAACATTAAAGGATATAGCTGAGGAAGGTAACCTTCCTTATGTCACTTGGAGGACTCTGAATAGGCTGAGGGTTGGAGTCCCTAAATGCAAGACTAACATGCTCAAGTGGGGGCTGCTGACACATACTGTGTGCATGTGGAGAGATACAGAATCTGGCTCATTTACTGGTCTGCCAATTACTGCCAGAAACAGGCACCAATGAGGATTTAAGATTGGCCAACAACAAAGCTAAGAAAGTTGCTTCGTCTTGGCAGTCTAGGGTTTGATCAGGACACGGAAGATGAAGAAACTTGCCGTAGCAATTACACTGTTTGACCTGCCCCAGTGTACATAATAGGATTCAGATCATTAAAATAACTTAGATTTTGAGCCAATGTCAGATAAAAACTCTTAAGATTAAAAAAAATGGCTAAAATCCTCTTGATAAGTCATGCCAATGAAGAGAAACATCATAGTTCAAATTTTTGAAGTGGTAGCCATTTTAGTCTGTGCAAACATTTTGTTTGCTTGTTTCGCAACCATTTACAACTCAACAAGGGCAAGCTTCTGTACCTGATGTGTATAAATCGATGCCATGAGGTCTCACTCTTATGTCTGATGAAGTGGCCTTGATCCATGAAATCTTACATTCAAATACAGAAGGGGTGCCCAAACTTTTCAGGCCATGGGCTGGTCACGTGGTTCAGGGAGCCAGTCACTATGGCCTGGCAGCTGGATGTGGCCCCCGATGCCAATTCATCTGGCCCACGAATCCCTCGTCGCTCCTGGAAGCAGAAGTAAAACACGTCCGTACGGGCATGTTTTACTTCCGCTTCCAGGAGCAACGAGGGCTTTGGGGGCTGGATGAATTGGCATTGGGGGCCACATCTGGCCCCGGGCCGTAGTTTGGGCACCCCTGAAATACAGGAGTTAATCTTTAAAGTGCCACAACTTTTTTATTGTTTTGTTTTGCGTAAAGGTAAAGGTTTCCCTTGCTCGAAAGCCAGTCATATCTGACTCTAGAGTTCAGTGCTCATCTCTGTTTCAAAGCTGAATAGCCAGTGCTATCTGTTTTGTTTACTCTCTGATAAACTTTATTAACTATTAATGTTAACTGTGAACAACCCCCTTTCCTTCCTGAAGTGGGGCCTATGTAGTGTGGGTTCCTGGGATAGAGCCAGGGGAGTCCTTACTCTTTTTCTTGTTCCTCACTGGTGAATTCCAAAGCCCTGAGAGTGTGCTGTCTCTTGACAGCCCATTCCCAACGGGCCACTCAGGTAAAACTTGACCAAAATTTGTATCCGGCCTTGAAGCGACAACAGTGCTACTTGAGGGTGGGTGGGAAGGCTGTTTGCGCCTTCTGGAAAGACTGGTGGGGAGAGGAGTGACTTCCTCTTACATCATTGCATCACTCCTCCCCCCACTCATGCACCCATTGGCGCACCCCCCTACGTCATGTCCAGGGGTAGGGCAACAAGCAAAAAAACCTTCCGGCAGTGCCATCTCCTGGGGGTACCCTGTCCTCTTTTACTCCTCCTCACACTTTTGCTCTTAATTAAAGATGTGGGGTTCAGGTGGTGGGAGATTCCTTCCACCTTCTTCTCTATGGGCGGCTGCCTCTGTCTCCTTTCTCCCCCAACAAAATTAACAATGTTACAGTCTGATGGTATGTGTATGACAGAGTGAGCATTTGACTCTGAAGATCCTTTGAGTAGTCACAGTCAGCAAGTGCCCTTACTTAAAACTGAACTAGGAAATCAGCATTACATCATCCTGAGGGAACCTAAGAGGGTGTCCTCTCTAGGCATATAACCAGTCAGAATTAAGTAATGCTGAACCATCACTGGCCCACTATGAAGACAGCATCCTCAGTGCCCCTCCGGGTTGGTCAGTCCATCCATCCATCCATCCATCCATCCATCCATCCATCCATCCATCCATCCATCCATCCATCCATCCATCCATCCGATCCAATGGGGCAACCATACAAAACAGAAAGAAAAGGTACAGGTGGAATTGATATGAAAAACTCACCGACTTCCAACTGGCCATACAAAATGTAACAAATGCCCCAGGAGTAAAAGACTGGATTTACTCACAATGCACTTTACATCATGCAGTCAATGGAAAATATTGAAATGGACAGTGGCTACTGCAACTCAGATAGCTTGATATTTGGCACTTAGGTGAATCTTTCACTCCGAGTTGCTATTAAATAAAAAAGAGCTGTTTTCACCCAAGGGGTTAAATTGCTAGGACAGCATTTGGCATGGACAAACTGCACGGATCTTCTGAATTATTAAAAGTTACAAACAGCTTTGCAGGAGGGGCACCTTCTTTTGGGAAAATGGCACACCACAACAGGGGAACAGGATTAATCTTCTTCCCCAGTACTGCAGTTCTGATCAGGTTCCTTCCAATGCAAATGCTGCTTAGCCTGTTTTTTTACAGGCAGGATTCAGATCATATCTCATGTAGTTATATGTCTGGTTACAAATTCCACCTATGTTGCTATTTTCTTGTCAGTGTTTTGAGGCTTGTGGGTGGGGAGTCATATGCCCTTAATATACTGAAACCTGGCTTAGTATCTAGGGGTTATATTTTATATGAAAAATGTTTGGTATGTGCCATATTCTATCTTTCTGAAACCTGGTGCCCTCCAGATGTGTTAGAGTACAAGTCCCCATCTGACCTAGACAGCAGGACCAATGGGGAAGGCTAACAGCAGGTATAGTTCAAAATAGGGGAAGGGTGCCAGATTGGGAGAGGTTACCATATTAACATTGGGCCACTTTGGCTTCATGGTTAAGAGGCTGAGGTTGATGACCGGAAGATTGGCAGGTCAGCAGTTTGAGATCTGAGTGCTGCGTGACAGAGTGAGTGCCTGTCATCTGTCCCAGCTCCTGCCAACCTAGCTGTTCAAAAGCAAGAAACTGAAAGTAGATAAATAGGCACCGCTTTGGTGGGAAAGGTAACAGCATTCTGTGCACTCCAGCATCTAGTCATTCCTGTCACATGGTCACAGAAAGATCTACAGATGCACTTATTCTTTGGTTGTAAACAGAGATGAACACCTCCCCCAGAGCAGGGATTCTCAACCTGTGGCCCACAGGCTGGATGTGGCCTGCAGCACCATTTCATGTGGTTCCCCATTGGCTCCACCAAACCAGGAAGTGCCATGTGGTATAGGGAGGGGAAAATGGCCATCCAGCCCCCTAAGCTGTCTGAGGGAGTGTGACCCAACCCATGGCTTAAAAAGGTTGAGAACTCCTGCACTAGAGTCTGACATGACTGATTTTCAAGCAAGGTAGACCTTTAACTTTATCTACCATATTAACATATTGTATATGTGAGTGGCCTTATCTCAACAGGTTTTCATAAAAGCCAGAAGTATTTGAAATGAAATACCTGATCAGGGTAAACCAATTAAACTCATGAAGTGCCTGACCACACTGATATTTCAACTTTCCTTGAACCTATGCACAAAGCTGGAACTATTGTCAACAGAGACAAAGCGGAACAATCACCCTTGTTTTCCTGTTTATATCATAGTCTTGCATGCTGATTTTCTCCAGTGCTGGATCTGCTTGAGTGGACCATATCCCTGCATTGATGTGTACTGATCCATGCATTCTGTGATTGTGTCTCATTTGATAACATTGCCTAAAGAGTTTCTGCTGCTCAGCTTTTACCTGTCCATACCTTACTTCTGCTCCTGTTCTAGATTGATTCTGAAACAAATTTCAAAAAAATTGGGGCAAAACCCTGAATGTTTGAGAACATGGAAAGGTAAGTGAATAAGCTGGAGGGGAGATAGCAGCTGTTCCTACAATCTCTTTAAATGTTTGCAACTTTTGCACCACAGCACGCAAGTGAAGAAGAGAAAAGAATTAGAAAGTGTTGGGGTGGGAATAGAAGATGGGTAGAATAAGGAGGACAAGGATGAAACAGAAAAGTAAGAGGCAGAGGGCAGAAAGGTATCAGCTGTTCTTGCCTTCTGCTTCTTCTTTGTTTTGTTTATTGTTGTCAGTTACCATAGCAGATATGATAATTTTTAAAAAGTTAGGAAACACTACAGTGAAAACCTGAAAGTCTGAGGACAGTGGGTAGGAAAGAGAAGAAGGGAAGGGAGAAGAACATGAAGTAAACAGGAAGAAGGCAGAGAGGACAGGCTGAAGAGGCAGAAAAAACTTTTCATGTTTGAACAATACTAGGATGAGCTGCAACAAAAATATGAGATTAAGCCAACACAACCGTGGACCGACCAGAGACAGCACAGCAGTGAGTATGAGATTTTATGTGCATTAAAAGTTCTTTTCAAATTATAAATCACACATATGTAAGGCAATGTAATCACCTGTCACCATCTGGGCCCTTAATGGAAGGAGCCTTCACAGAACCTGTTCAATACCATTGAACTATAAGATCTAGTCCAGATAAAAAAATACGGAATCACGTTCTTAAAGAGTATGAGGATTGGCACAATGAGGCCAGGAATCTTCATCATGCTGACAGAACTTCAGTGTTTTGGAAATAACAATGCAATGCCCCCTAAGAACTTAAGAGGAAATAATAAAGATTATGAATCTAGATTTGGAGCATTCATTTCCCCTAAATGTAACAGACATGACCTTTGCTGCAAGTATTCTTTTCAGCCTCAGTTAAGTGGACATTAAGTGACAAGAAACAAGCAAACGAGGAAAACAGGGAAGAAGAGATGATCACAAATATGAGAGGGGAGGACTCATGTTTACAGACAGAACAATCCTGGACAGATCTGCTCAGAGGGGATGTTGTGTAGAGTTCAGCAAAGCTTGTTTCTTGGCAAATGGATGTACAGTAGTTATTACTGCAGTGTTATTGTTACATGCCATTAAAACTCTCTCTCCTCTTTCCCTGACTTGACCAGACTGGATTCACCTAGGCCACAGATGGCGAACCTTGGCACTCCAGGTGTTCTTGAACTTCAATTCCCAGAAGTCCTGATCAGCAGGAGTCCTGACTTGTGCTTCTGGTAATTGAAGTCCAAGAAAAGCTGGCTGCCAAGGTTCGCCACCATGGACCTAGACTTCTTTTCCCATCCTTGCTCAGGCTTTGTGGTTTGCATGATTGGCTTTACAGGACTGGTCTGGTCATTCACCTGGATAACTCAAACCTCTGTTCCATATTTTTCCTTGGTTTAAGATTTGCACCCTCTCTGGCTATCACTTCCCACCTTATACAGGAACTATTGTCTCCTGACATTGCTCTGCCCTGGAGTAACCCCTCATATTTTATTCTGTGGTTCAGTGCCAAACATGGGCACTTACAACAAAACATAAACGAAAGTTGGTGACCACAGAAATGAGATGTCTGAGGAAGGCTGCTAGAAGGATAAAATCAGGAATGAAATTATAAGGGAAAGGATTGAAATAGAACCAATCATGCATTGCGTACAGAGACAGCAAATAAAGTGGTTTGCCCATTTGGAGAGAATTTATTGGAATTCCATAGTTTGCAAGCCATATGTGAAAAGAGGAGAAGGACAAAGACCACAAGGCAAACCCAGAGGAAAGTGGAGAGTTAACATCAAAGAAATCTTATAAGAACATCAAATAACACCAGTGGAGATGTGTCCCTAATGGCGCTCCATAGAGGGTGTAAGGTGTAAGGCTTACAACATCCTTCCTGCTATAGAATGTCAAGCTAAGTGGAGGAGACAAGGACTGTGGCGGTGGAAGTGGTGGCTGGAGCAAGGGCATGGGCCAGAGGATTTGGTGTGTGGGCTGGATCTGGCTTGTGGGCAGTAGGTTGAGGATCCATGATTTAGGCTGATATAAGTTGCAATTTAGAAATACAGTTGTACCTTGCTTAAGGAGCATAATGTGTTCCACAGGATTGCTCTTTAAGCGAGTTTGTTCTTTAAGCGAAACACTATTGTAAGCCAACTGTGACTTCTGGTGAGGGGGATTGTGAACCCTGATTTATTTGTTAAGCGAGTTTTTGGTTGGTTTTGTTTGTTAAGCGAAGCGAACATTCAAAGAAAATTCTGCTCTTTAAGCGAGTTACTCTTTAAGTGAGGCACTCTTTATGCGAGGTTTGACTGTACAGTATCAGATTTTTGGTCCTTGGTGTAGAGTATATTTCAGACTACAGTAATGAAAAAGTCAGGATCCTGCAAGAATATATAACTCTTATAATTTAAACCATAGGAACCTTAGTGTGTCCAAGGGCCAATTTTCTGTATTCAGGACAAAAAGAAACAGTAAATGGCTAGAGATTCATTTCCAGTTTTGAAAAATTGGTATTTACAGGCATCAAATGCTATGTATGTGTAATTAATTTAGAATTTTTTTAGTTTCCAGCAGTTAAATTTCCCTTTTATCTGCCAAAAACAGTATATGGCTGTGTATGGCTATGGCGTCCCCAAATATACCTTGTTGAATTTCACTTAGCCCACTTTGGTTTAAATGCTGAGAGTGAAGGGAGAAACTAGAATCACAAGGGCAACAAAGGATGCATGTAAGCAAACAACATTAAGAAGTACTTGAGTTATGGTATAGTTGGAGCGAAGAACTGCAGAGTTAAAGCAAAAAGGCAATGAACCAGAAAGACCATTCTTGTGTGGCAATCTGCTGGAAATAAAATGTTATATCAGCTCTTGTATAACTGAAGATGACTGACGTTCTAAGCAGTTTCCACTCTGATTCAATTTCTATGTTTTACATAAGAACAGGAGTTTGTGCACAAAACATGCCAATATCTACCTGAAAAATGACACAAAGTGTGTTTCATCTGCCTGTTTCCCCACAGTACATAAACACAAGCCAAGGGACAACTGCAACCCATGTCTCCTTCTCTATCTGGCACTAAGATTTTAAAAAATGTTTTGTTTGCATTTAAAAGCTGTTGATAATCTTTGCAGGGTCATACAGTTAATGCGTCCCAAATGATTAAGGCCATCCAGCCTTTGAAATGCAAGCCCTCCTCAGTCCCCCTTTTCTTTCTCCTTGGTTCCTATTGTTCAAATGCTTAAGCAGTTTCAGCAGAAAGGAAAAGAATGGTTACTTTAAAAGGCTTGACTTGTGCCTGACACAATGTGCCTACATGTCTCAAGCAATGCACACCCCTGCCCTGTCATAGTGTCCCAAGTCATCAACAGGAAGAGAAGTACCCACATATACTCATTTACAAGTCATCTTGAATATAAATCGAGGTACCTAATTTGGACCTTTAAAACTAGGAAAATAGATTGACCCGAGAATAAGTTGGGGTGGAAAATGAGGCAGTTGCTAGTGAGTTTCAATAATTAAAATACATGAAAATATGGTAAAATCAATTAATTTAGACATTTGTGTGGGTATGTTTTTGAGCATTTACATTGACCTGAGTATGTCAAGTCTCATTTTTGGACCTCATTTTGGGAGCTAAAACACCCAACTTATACTAGAGTATATACGGTTGGGTAAAAGATCAATCATAGAAAAACAGCTCAGAGGAATTAAGCAGTCAGAAACTTAGGCTTGGTGTGGAAACGTCTTTGGAAGAAGCCCACCTGTATAATGTCTGCCTGTGGGAAGGGTTTCCCCTTTTGTCTATAAAAAGCTGTTCTGTGAGTAGCTCTGGGCCTCTTCTTTAGAGTTGACCCAACTATGCAGGTTCCTATTTTTTCCTGAATAAAAATGCCTTATTTCACCTCCACATTGATCTTTAGATTGCTTTCTGCACGACACTGGCTTTCTGAAACTAACATTTTGACTCAGAAAGACAACTGAACCAGTCAATCAGAATAAACCAGCAGTACAACACCCACACACAGAGCCAGCATATTGAGGTGGTTATCTTTTCAGAAAAAAGAGACATTTAGTCTGCTGATTGGCTGTTCAGATTCAAAACTGCTGCTATTTCACCATCTCCATGTTAGCATGTGAAACAAACACAAAGCATGATGGGGTTGCGTGCTGTAAATTCAGGAAATACCTATTTAGATTATTAAGTGCAAATGAAATCAGAACTAAGACCTTCCATTCTATTGAATGGGCATGAGTATGAACTTAAATAGTCATGCTAAGGAAGGGGAGCAATTAAACAGAACAGATCCTTCAGAAGGGGTGTGTAGGTATGGGTGTGTTAACACTGGGCCCTTTCCTCTCTGTTCTCTTAACACCTTCACTGAAGTTAAACAATCCTCCTCTTCTCCCCCTTCCATCTTTTGTTTCATTGCAAGGTTTCATTTGCGACATGAGTACTGTACAATCTTCCAGTCGCCTATGCCTGCATTTCCCTTCTCCAAAGCAATGGCATTTCTGATGGCAATGTATGGTTGTGAGAGCTGGACCATTAGGAAAGCTGAGCGCAGAAGAATAGATGCCTTTGAGATGTGGTGCTGGAGGAGAGTTTTAAGAGTCCCTTGGACAGCGAGGAGAACAAATAGGTCAATCTTAGAAGAAATTAACCCTGACTGCTCCTTAGAAGGTCAAATTGTAAAGATGAAGCTAAAGTAATTTGGACATCAAATGAGAAGAGAGGATTTGCTTGAGAAAGCCTTGATGCTGGGAAGGGCGGAGGGCAAAAGAAGAAGGAGGCGGCCCAAAATGAGATGGCTAGATGGTATTGTAGACACAATGGGCACAAAGCTGAGCAAGTTGAGGAGGATGGTGGAAGACAGAAATGCCTGGCGGACAGTGGTCCATGGGGTCACAAAGGGTCGGAATCAACTGTGTGACTGAACAACAACAGCAGCAAACTCAGGTTTGATTTAAGCATAGGAAGAGACAAAACACATCCTTCCTGGCCCAATGCCCTTCTATCTCATTCATCATGGATTGGTGTGCATTAGACCACTGACCTTTCCAACATAATACCAGTCTGATCCAATTGCAATTTTAGGCTTGAAATACAAAGATAGCCAAGGTAGTTTGTCGATTATTTAAAAAGCTGGCTAATTCTTGTAAGATGTCGTCTATGAAACCTGAACCCCCCCTGGCACTTTTGCAGGACTTCTTTAGTCATTTGCAAGTGGGTGGAGCTTTTTTGGGCAGCCCATGGACAGGTTAGTGAAAGAGGTGGGCATGTTGAGTAAGCTACAAACATGGAAAAAAGATAAAGCTGCCTGTTGTCTTTAAATTATTTAATTTAATCAACCAACCTTCAATATTCTATCTCAGACTGATTCTTTGGTGGGAAATACAGTGAGAGGGATGCCCATTCTTTTGATCGTCTTCCTAAGTGTGAAGCAATTGTTCTCTATTATACCAAAGCATAATGAATGAAAGCTTGGAGAAATGTTCTTCAAGGAGTCTTGGTTGCTGAGAGCAGAAGTAGTTTTGAAAAATAAAATAAAATAAAAACCCTGGGAGGTTGAAAGACTGTAACAAGCAAACTTCATAAGGCAAAGATTCTCAACCTGGAGCCCGTGGGCCGGATATGGCCCATTACACCATTTCATGTGCCCCTTCTGCCTCCATCAAACCCAGGAAGAAGGGCAAAATGGCTGTCCAGCCCTCAAAGCTGTCTGAGGGAGCGTGACCTGGCCCATGGGTTTAAAAGATTGAGAACTCCTGTCATAAGGACTCAGAAGAATTCTCTATATCTCCCTCTCTCTCTCACACACCCCAAGTTAAATGTTTCTATAAAGCACCCATAATGTCTGCCTTTCTAACTCCTCATTAAAAGAGCCAAGTAGAGTGACAACTTCAGAAAGCCTCCCTAATTTAAAAGGGAGCTCAACTTTGACACCCTTGATTAACAATGCAGCAACTGGAAGGAGAATTGACAGGAAAGATGACTGAGGCAATCCTCTCAGAGAAACAAACAGCTAATTTACAAATTGCACTTCATTAGTCTGCAGCAGATTAATCCAGTTGTAGATGGCAAAATGTAACTAATGCTGCATAATTTGGATAGAAGTGCCAGTAAAACTTAATTTCCCTTAAAATCACATCCTTTGAAACAAGCGTACTTCCATCTTTCTCCTCCTCTGCCCCACCAAAACTCAAACTACAGGAAAGTATTAAAAGCTGTCTCTAGAGATGAGAAACAAATGTTGCTTGGCTTTGAGGCAGAAGATTTATAAGCTGTTCCAGAAAAAAGCTTATTTAAATTTAGTATTATTTTTCACCAAAAGGCACCCAACATGTGTTTGGGCTCCTGGACATAAATTGTTGTTAATGCTAAATTAGTTTCATGACAACAAGCTAAATCTAACAAGACTTAGTTTCATGATCAGCCTTTAACTGCAGGGGCAACAAGGATTTCCTCAAAGGAACAGAGAAGAGCCATGTCCTAACGAAATGCAAAACTGAATGGATCCAACATCTGTCTCTCTGAGATTACACCTGAATCAGCTGTGTCACAGAAACCCCTGAGTTGTGCAATTTGTAAAGTAACGATCTCCCTTGCCTGAAAGCCAGCCATATCTGACTTTAGGGTTCGGTGCTCATTTCCGCTTATAGCTAAAGAGGCAGCGCAGTCTGTGTCTGCAGACGTTTCTGTGGACATGAGGCAAGCATGGAGAGCACCGAAGTGGTACCTATTTATCTACTTGCAATTTCTTGCTTTCAAACTGCAGGTTGGCAGGAACAATTAGTAAACTGTGCATATATGTTTGAAAAGTTACATGTACCTGGGGAAAGGAACAAAATGGTTAGGGCAGGAGCTGATAATAGCTGTGAGGGGAATCTTCAATTGGTTTGTTTTCACAAGTAAGAATGAGAAATTTCCCAATTTTTCATCCCTAATAAAGTTCATCTCACTGGGGAAATAATAACATTAAAGGAGGATATGGCTGAGGAACGTGGAGGACCTATGTCACTTGGAGGACCCTGAACCGGCTGAGAATATGAGTCCCTAAATGCAAGACCAACATGCTCAAGTGGGGGCTGGTGGTGGACAACAACACACTGTGGAAATGTGGAGAGATACAGAATCTGGCTCATTTATTGGTCTGCCAATTACTGCAGAAACATATAGTGACGGAGATTTAATTTTGACCAATGACAAAGCCAAGAAAGTGGCCTCATTTTGCCAGTCTAAAGTTTGATCTGGACACGAGAGAAGAAGAATCTCTGGCCAGGTCAGTCTATCTGTTGCCTGTGTCTCCATTTGGCAAAATCTTGTCCCTGAGAACAGTCCACCAAGGAGCTAGGTATGGGAGCACTCAGCTACACTTATTCCTATTCTGTACTTCCAAATAAATATTTCTCAATTCTTTTAACTAGAAAATGTCCCATCATGCAATCTCTCCATTTCTGGCTACTCCTGAGCTGTTCTAAATCACTTTCAATTTTGAAAGAAGAAGTAAAAAGACAAACCACCAGTTAAACCATCTCAAAAGGCATCAGACAAGTTCAGAAAACTCTTAACACACACTCCACTCCGAAAAAATGTATAATTTTATTGTTTGGAAGGGAGTGTAGAATGGCAGGTGAACTGAGGGGCACCCTTTCTTTCATGGGGCATGTCCTCTGTCTTAAACAGTACATGCAGACTATTGGCGGTAGTTATCATGATAGAAGGGATTAGGCCAGCCTACTCAATCTGTTGCCCTCCAAATGTGTTGAAGCACTCGTAGTGCAGTGGTTAAACTGGAGTATAGCAGCTAAAACTTGGCTTGTAATCTGAGTTTGAGCCTGACAGGCGCAAGGTTGATTCAGCCTTCCATCCTTCTGAGGTGGGTGAAATGAGTACAGGGCATGTTGCAGTCAAAATGCTAAGTATTTTATGAGCCACCAAGAGAGTGCTCTAAGTGCTATGGATTGGTATATACGTATAATTGCTATTGCTATGGAAACCTCCTAGAATTTCTTGTTTGTGAGAGACAGAGTTAGTCAGCTATACATAATACACATAGACAATGAACCACGAAGGAGTTTGTGTGTGCAATCAGCACCTTGGGCAATGGAATATGAGAATCATTAAAGGCTTTTTTAAATGGTAATTTTCCCTCTGCCACAAAACACTGAAAAAAGGATCAATAATGTGGCAAATTGCAGAGAACAAGTTGACACTTATTCTCTTAGTGCCACTCTCACCACTGCAAGTTGTTCTGACTGCTTTTAAAATAAATAAACACACAAAAGTTGTATAGGAAGATTTGGGCCATGTGACCTCTTGTTATTATTATTTATCTGTCATGAATAATGCTTTTTAAAAAGTCTGGTGAGATTTCTGGTTTTGAACTGTCTTGGCTGCAGTTCCATACAAATATTCCTGGGAGTAAGTTTTGTTTGACACCTCTGAGGACTAATGACCTTGGGTGGCAAAGTCAATAGGGAAGGGCGATGGCCCCCAAGTGGATTAAATCCCACTTGAATCCATCTTGATGGAGGGCAGCAGCTTCATCAATACTGGCCTGCGGCTGAGGAGAACGTTGGGTTTCAAAAGGGCTCAAGACCAGAAAGTGACACACAGAACTGGATCAGTAGTACGGGTGTTATGCTTCGACGCAGAAGGGAAATGGAAGACTACTGCATTATATTGTTCCCAGGGCAATCTTCATGCCTGAGTGCCATGAGGATAGCCAATACAGTATTCGGAATTGGACATGGCATTCAAAGAAGAAGTTATCTCCTGGTTCCTACTTGGCAGATCCTGCATCTATATGGAATAGAAGCAAATTTCATTACCATTTTACCTAAGATCAAGCTGCTGGGTTATGAATGAGTATGGTCTTACAGACTTCTTCAAGATTACTTCTGGGGTTAGGCAAGGCTGCAGTCTATATCCATTCCTCTTCCTTGTGGCATTTGACTATGTTACATGACAAAGAGCAAACACTGGAACAGGCATTCTTTGGTCTGAACAAATTGCCTTGGCGACCTAGATATTGCTGATGACATCGCTTTGCTCGAGGAAGATGAGATGAAACTAGAACATGCAACAACTGCCCTGGGCAGAGAAGCAAAGAAAATTTGCCTCAGGATAAACACCGAGAAATCGAAGGTCATGCACATGAACTCTACATACAGGGAATCATACTCGGGTCACAGCAGCTAGAGGAAGTGGAGAGGTTCACTTACTTGGACAGTGTAATCGCTTGAAATGGAGATGCAGAGGTCAACATCAAATGTTGTCTTGATAAAGCAACAGCTGTCATCCGGAGAATGAATAAGATCTGGTTATGGCTATCTATAAAGCTGAAAATTAAATTCTGTTTGTTTGCCTCCATAGTGATTCTGTCAGCCATCTATGCCTGTGAGACTTGGAAGGCATCAACAAGTATCAACAAGAGACTTGATGTCTACCACCAAATTTTTAAATTTCGATATTGTGACCATATTACGAACAAGAGGCTGCTTCAAAGGACTGCCTTGTGCAAACTACATAACATTGTTGCACGAAGACTCCAAATGGAGAAAAAAAGTGGCAGGTAGAGTCTAAGGACACTACCGTCAGGGATTTAGTGCGTGAATTCAATGTGTTGAATTATGCTCATTAGTTCATTTATTTATTTTATTTAATTCATTAGTTAAGGGTGATGTTTTAAATGGGGGAAAATAAAGACATTATGTTCATAAAATTATAGTTTTCATAAAATGTTCATCAAATCTAAGGTTTTCTGAGCTAAGGTAAAGGTTATCCTTGATCGAAAGCCAGTCATATCCGACTCTAGGTTTCAGTGCTCATCTCTGTTTATAGCCAAAGAGCCAGCGTTGTCTGTGTCTGCAGACATTTTCGTGGACATGTGGCCGGCATGGAACACTGTTTACCTTCCCACCAAAGTGGTCCCTATTTATCTTCTTGCAATTTCTTGTTTTTGAACTGCTAAGTTGTTTTAACCCCAAACCAGAAATCCCAATTTTATTTGTGTTTATTATTTTTTTACATTTTATTTTTCAATAAAATGCTTTTAACCTGTATTTTCCATTCTCCCCGACTCTACCCACTATGCACACGTGTCCATAAGCAGCCAACTGTACAAACAACAATTCACCACAGGTGAATAACTGCAAAGGATCTATTTTTAATAAATATTTCAATAGTCAAACTGCAAAGAAAAAGAGTTTTTCCTTCACGATTCCTTGAAAGCAGTTTTTCAATAAGAGGGAAAGCCAAAAAGGAAACTGGTTATGACTTCAAAGGACAAACTTCCTACAGTGTATCCATTCTCACACCAATGTATCTATTCTGCTGTGGAGAGATTCTGGGGTTTTTTTTGAAGGAAAGAAGGGTAGGAAGAAAGTGGTTTGTTTTTTGTTTTAAACCTTCATAGAAAATGTTTCTGAAGTCCGATCCAAATTGTATCAGTATCAAAAGAAAGGTATTCTGTTGTCTTTCAAGTGCACTTTACATCACTTCAATTGGTTGATCTCCCCCCCCCCGCACTGGATCACTGCCAAACACCCCTCCCCACGGAAGTGTCATTTCAATGCATCACATTTTTCCTCAATATCTTTTTTGTGGATTCCTGCTTTGATGTCATTTTCCTCCACATGTTGTATGTGAACTGTTTCCACCTCGGGAAGTTGTCATATTCATTTTAAAATTGGTTTCCCCTTCTTTTCTGGGGTTTGTGTGACCTCTTTTTAGTGTTTTTTTGTAAATGCTTCATAGATTATGTTCCCGAAGTCCAATTCCAAATCTGAAAGTGTTCCCACAAAAGTTAATTTTTCCTCTTCAAATGCACTTTGGATCATATGAATTGGTTGGATAGTTTTTTCACTGGACCCCTGACAACCAACCCCCCTAGTAAAACTGCTACTTTTCTGATGCTATTTCCGAAAGCGATGACGTCATCGCTTTGGATTTTGGGCTTTTGGTTTCTACCAATCCTTAAAGTTGCCAAAATGATCTTTCAAATGACATAACCCTTATTTTCGTGGATGCCTTAGTTTTGGTGTTGCAGCTTCTCAAAAGTACATGATTTTCGTTACATTGTAAGAGCTGCCAGACCAGCCAACCGAAACGTAAGACATTCATAGAATTCACATCAAAATTTTATATGGAGAAAAACAGGATCCCTAAGGTGGAAATAAGTTGTACCCCTCCTAATGCCAAACGACAACAAGGACATCCTCGAAATACATGTCAAATAACTTTTATCGAAGATTTAAATACCCTGAAAATTATATGGGAGGATAAGGTAAAGGTAAAGGTTTCCCTTGCTCGTGCTCATCTCTGTTTCTAAGCCGAAGAGTCAGCGCTGTCTGCTTCTGCAGACATTTCCATGGTCATGTGGCAGGCATGAATAGACACCGAAGCGCACGGAATGCTGTTACCTTCCCACCGAAGTGGTCCTTATTTATCTACTTGCAATTTCTTGCTTTCGAACTGCTAGGTTGGCAGGAGCTGGGGCAGAGACGGGAGCTCATTCTGTCCTGCAGTACTTGGGAATCGATCTGCTGACCTTCCGCTCCCAGTCAGCGTCTTAGTGACTTGAGCCACTGCAGTCCCTATATGGCAGGATACCAAAGACCAAAACCATTGGAGATTCCTTGATGCCTGATATGCTACATAGAATGGGAGGGCGTAAGTCAGTCACTCAGTCCTACTTCTGCAAGAATCTACTCTTTTTTTTTTGGTTTTTTAAATTAACCCATACAAACATTTATCTTGAATGGGTTGCTCCAATGCCTTATCTGTGGCATGCTGAGTCACATGACCTAGTGTCCAACAGATAATGTCTGGATATTTCTTGAGATAATTTGCACCCAAAGGTTGTGTCTTTTGCATAATTATGTAACTGGAGTTCATCCAATGTATTGCATAAGTCGTGAAAATAGAACCTTTGATTTGTGGGGTAAGAGTGAATTTCTGCTGCTCCTAGAGGTAGCCATTTTAAACATCAGTTTTTACTTATTTTCTGCTCTGCTGCTTCACTGAGGAATAATTCTCCAGTTGGTTAACAAACCTCATTAACAACAAATGAAAAACTAGACAGAACATGTTTAAAACAAAGTGAACAACTGGACAGTTAAAATATTACAGCCAACTAAAATCAATGCAAAACTTCATAAATAAAAAGTCATTCGATATCAGTTTGAAGAGATGGGCCTTCCCTTTACTAAAAGCAGTGAGAGTAGGAACACAATGCAGCTATGAGGAGACAGCATTCCAAAATCTCCAAGGGATCTTCTAGTCTTTTGTGGGATTCATCTGGAAACGCCTGTTATTTTCTTTTCTCCCTTCATCTTCCCTCTCACATGGAACCTACTGACCTGTGCTAAATGGCATCAAAAAGGGCAACCATTTTCTATTTCTACTTTCTTTGACAGGGTATCTAAAGCCAAAACCCAGTAATTTCCTGTGAATTAGACTTTGTCTTTCACAAATGGTAGCTTGTGCGGGGACCCAAATTTAGATCATGTAGCTGCTACAAAATCTTTCTGGCTTTCAGCTGGGATATGAAATTTATAGGCAAGCGCCTTCCACACAAACACTGCCAGTTTCTATCTATTTCCTTCCTGTTACAATCAAATTCAGGGCAAGAAGGAAAGAACACTCTCTAAATAGGGCTCCTTGCTTACCGGAACTTCTAGATGCATTGGTAAATCTAAAAACCTGTAGGAAACTTAAACTGATGTGTAGTTACCCATACATTTATTTCAAGTTCTGAGATAGCCAGAGGATTATAAGAATGTCACAATGACTGAGGCACATTAGTATGATTTGTAGCAGGCACTGGTGACCTGCTGTTCTCCCCTGGCATGGACCTGATGTGGTGGGACTTGTGGGAGTTGGGGTCCATCTGGTTGCCTAGCAATAAATTATTGCAACCAAGTGTAATCTGCTCTTGCACTGCTGCTCACTGCACTGTTCTGATAACTCTTGAAGCTAGGAAAGCAGTCAACAGGAATAAATAACAGTAAAGCTTGGGCACCCAAAACAGAATCTGAATATCTATGTTATCTTGATGAAATTCCTGAGAGGCTCACCACTCTCTTTAGAAGTAAGACTTTTGTTTCTCCACATTACTTTACAAGACGTATCACACTCTCAATAGTTTGCCATAAAAAGCTAAGATCAAATCGATTATCAATCAGCTCTAGCTTTTTTCTAGTTCTCACTGATGAGAGTTTTCCATTGTATCTGTACCACAGACATAAAATGTGAGGACTGTTTCTCTCTTTGGCCACTTTTAAATTATGACTCTTATTCATGGATGCTGCAATTCTACCTCTTGATTATTCCAGTGCCTAAAAACCTGAGGCGTTTAACTGTGCATTTTACTCAAGTTAAAGCAACCTGGAATGCCAATTCTTAGGTGAAGATTGTAGCTTTCTAAACTCTACCTTCCTTGTACAGGACTAGCTTCTGGTGGAAAACATCTGGTCCTGAAATGTATTTGGGGAAAGTTTGTACAGCATAGGAACAACCTGTCATGAAATGAGGCCCCAAGTACTTCACATATCCAAAATGGAGTTTGATATGTTTTGGACTATAGGGGAAATGTGGCTTCTTTGTCAAAAAGGCCACTTGGTTGGTTTTCACACTTTGGGGGCCCAGATGGGCAGAGATAAACAGACTTGGGGGCGCCAGCAAGGACTCATAATTCAAACAGTTGTTTACCCCAACTCTGTTATTTGATTTGATGTCTGCTAGTTATGTCATACCTGGAGGGAAGGTTTGGAAGAGGGAGTGGCAAGCAGAAAGCAGTTAAGCAGTTGGGCAGAGAAGCAGAGAGAGAGAGAGAGAGAGAGAGATTCTCAAGCAGTAAAGATGTTGAATCTTTAAGGGGGAGGAATTGAGCTAATGCTGCAAGCCCTTTCTCCTTAGATATTCGCTGTGAGCACATGGCTTGAACAAAGAGAGTTCAAAAATGGTTGTCAACTAGGGAACATTGACATGAAAGAGATGGGCTTTCCAACTAGGCCTTATCTCTGGAAATCTTAATTATGGTAACTTAGAATAGACAGATTCCTTTTTATTTAGGGGAATACTTGTCTGAAACATCCTTTCTCTAAAACAAATAAAAATTAGCTTATTTTTCTATGCTGAGATCTGTAACCTGATTCATCAAGAACCATGGTACCAATTTAAATAAAAATATTTTCTTCAATCAACGCGTGTTCATTGGAAATGGGATATTGGGTTAAAAGACAGTAAGTCCTCTTTTTTTTTGCCTCTTGAAAATGCTACTGTAACCTCTCAAAGTAAATGGGCTTGTCTCTGTAAATAGAGGGGCCAGATTTTGGTCAGCTGGGTGTGGGTGGAGAACGAATGGTGAATATCCTTTTTCTTGCGTGAGTTTTGGGGGAGTTCTAGAGAGGATTTTTTTGAATAATCTGCCTTTGATTGAACGCAGAGAGGTCCCAGAGCAAGTGAGGAAGAGTGTGCATTCATCATACAACCTATGTAGTTTTTTAGACAATACAGTATGTGTATGGTATGCAGGACCTGTCTCTTTAAGATTTAACTAGAAGGTATTTCTCTTCGGGGATTGTGTGTGGTTCCCTTAGGGAGCTGGCCATAATTAATTAAGAGAGGTTGCTAAGATGTTATGGTGCTGTTGACTTTGCTTTGTTTGTTTCTACTGTAGCTTTAACAAAAATTCACTTATCTTACTTTGTTCAGTAAAGACAGTGTTATTTGTGTTCATATGCTTTAAACAGCAGGAAAATTCTGCCAGAAGAGGGGAAAAAGCTTTAAAAGAAAATATTATGGCTGAAGGTATACATCAAGAAGCCAGGTATCCCAAATCAATACCCTGAAAACATGAGTTTACTGATGCACTCTTCTAGCACCTTAACATCCAACCCTATCAAACCCTCCAGCATAATCCCACCAGACACAAAATTCTCTAAATAATGTCTCATCATAGTTCTGTAAGAGTTGAAATGGAAAGGAAGACTTTCATAGTGTCAGCAACTCTGATAGTGTCAGCATTTACAATACATTTGTAGTGAAATTTTACCTATAGTTTTGGGGTCATTATTAGTCCAGTGCAATTGGTCTCTATTTGTAAAAAGGAAGTCCTGTTGTGTTTTCCGTCCTTAATTTTAGAGTTTTTTCTTGCCATGGCTAGTTGTGTTTCACTGATAAGGTGCAGGGCAACACCCTAGTTGTGCAATCAGACATGTGACCAGGCATGTGTCTGAGATATACCCAAGTAAACTGTGAACACCGATAACATTTGAAACAAAGAATCTTGAACTCAACTCTTATTTCTACTTGTTGTGGAAATATTTCTACTTGTTCTTATTTTATTAACATACTCTTTGAATACCTTCACTTACTTGTCATGGAAATGAAGGTGCAAGCACAATACATTAATATAATGTTTTGAATGAGAATGAAAGATTGATCTGTACTCTGAACATCTTTACATTGGGAAGAAATCGCTTCAAAAATAACTTTTAGTTTTACTGATGAATTCTGCTCCCCATTTTTGAGAAAGTAGGCATGTTCAGACATTACAAAAGCTGGTGCTGGAATCAGAATCAAAACAATGAAAAATGTAACAACTGGGGGTTGGGGCTAAAACGTCATGGCCCAGCAGCCTCACAATGTTGCCATGTGTGTGATAAAGGAAGAGCACCATCAATATCTCCCTCCTGGTTGTGCATCATCACCATTTTGAACAGCAAATCTGTAGATTTCTCTCTGCCTGATGAAGAGCAGCAAAATCACAATGCGTTTGCATAGATCAGTTTCAAAAATATTGCCTGGTCAGAAGGGTGAAATGGGAGGCAGAGGGTGAAGAAATATTACCACATCAACAGACATAAAAACAACCCACTTAAGGCTAGATGCAGGCTCATCCTGGCCACTGAACTCTAGACAGAAGAAGCAAAATTCAATCCCGGCTGAGAGTAGACTCTTGTTAGTGCTGTCTGACTTTTAATCAGCAGTAGTCTCGCCCATGCTTACAACAAACAGCCCTTGACTTTGATTTTCTGAGTAATTAATTACTGTCTTATGTCTAGCCTGTCCTTTTTGGGAACTGTTGTTCAACTGATTACTACCCATGATGATTCATGTCCACCTGGAGGCTCTAAAATTTCTGGGTCTGTCAATCTTGGTTTCAGTTAAGCATTTTACCAAGGTTACAATCGTGGACCATGGCAACAGAGAACAGAGAAAGCCGGCCAAGGAGTGAAAAGTGTTCCTTCTGGTTCTTTCAGTCTTTTCGGTGGCATTTGATTGCCTTGACTGTGAGATGTCAGTGAGGAATCCAGAAGCTGTCAAGGAGTTCAGAATGGATTTTGATGGTTCTGTTTACAGCTACTACTTAGTTACATAATCAAAATCTAAAAGCAGGAGGTACATATATTAGGACCAATTAAAAATCAACAGAAAGTGCTTGCAAACTTTTATCATTCTTAGAGGTACAAATTATTATATTTAGTGTGTGATCAGAAAGCAAGATAGACCATGATCTGGTTAGATCTAGGCCCCCTGCCCCAGTGAAAAGATAAGAGTCAGAAAACCACAAATTAGCCCAAGTGAGCTCCATGTCCAATTCAATTTTTTTTGTTCAGTGGCACAGCTGCTCTTTTTCTGGAGCTGAGCTGGAAGAGTGCTGGATTGCCGGTGGGTAGAAAGGCCATTTCAAACAAGAGCAACCATTTCCAGTGTATCCAACACAATCCAGCTTCCCTGTCTGATCACATCCTTAGTTAGAAGAAAGAATTGCTTAACTGCAGAAAGGCACATGATTGTCACCTATAGAGCTTTTCTCACCTTCTGTAGTTTGCAAATAAGGGTTCTTTTGTGATTGGTGGTCTTTTTTTTTTTTGAAAATTGAAATATGAGGCTTGGGGGTGGGGAGACCTCTGTAGATATCCTGGATTGCCAGAAAGACAAGCAAGCACATCCTAAAACAAGTCAAGCTTAAGCTGTCTCTGAAAGCAAAAAATGATGACACTGAGGTTTGCCCTACTTTGGGCACATCATGAGAAGGAAAGATTTTCTGGAAAGGACAGTAATGCTGGGAAAGATGGAAGGCACCAGGAAAAGAAGACCAAACATGAGATGGATTGATTCTATGAGGAAAGTTACAAGCTTGAGTTTGCAAGAGCTGAGCCGTGTTGCTGAGAACATCTCTCATTCATAGGATCACCATAAGTTGGAAATGATGTGTTGACACATTAAAAGAACAACTTTGGGGGTGAATATCAGTTTTGTTTGTAGATCTGATTTCTCAGACAGCAATGTTTGTCTCTATCATGTGTTCAGGACAGTAAAGTGATTTCATCCACAATGAAATGTGATTTGTAACATTTAGTTTGGCCTTCAGTCAGTTCTAGTAAAGAAATTATGTGACTATGGACTTTAGATTTATTTTGTTCTCAGAATTCAAGACAACTATCTTTGTTTTATATTTGTTCTTGCTGTATTTTAATTCATTAGTGGTCACATGCCAAATCCAAAGTTTGAGACAGTACCACACTGCTCTACACTACAATAGCCAGATAATATTTTAAAGGTGGATTTAACTGAAACTCTAGATACTGATTCTGCAGATACGGAAGGCTACTGTACTTACATCTCCTGTTGCCTGTAGTATTTATGTTGTAAGTTGGCCAAGGATATTTTAACCCTCCTATACTTGTTTACACAGTATTAGGGCTGGCCCTATTATTAGTCAAAGTGAAACAGCTAGCATGGGGAAGATCCCACTGCAGGCAATAAGTGTGCCATCCATACCCCTAATTTTCTGGAAAACTGCCACTGCCCTTTAGAGGTAGCTTTTTAAAAATTGCTTCATTCAGAAAACTTCTGAGACCTAGCCATTTTTCATTTTGGGTGTGTATGTGTGTGTTTCCCCAGGGAAAATTCTTGTGTTGTGTAGCAAATCAAATTAACTTTATTATTATGACCATAGGTCAGCCATGCTAGATTAACAAGGATAAAACAGAACAACAGGACATAGAATCAATCAAATCAGAGCAAACTGAAATTCTGGTTACTACTGCATGTTAATTTCAAATCAAGTTAATGCAGGGATTTAGCCATCTGTCTTCCTGTCATACATGACACAGTACAAAATTTTGCAACCTTGGCTTAGCAAGTCATTTTGTTCCTTTCTACAGGCAATTTCTCTGGAAGGCACATGGGAAAAAATTCCTGGCTCTAAGAGTCCCAACATTTTGGAAAGAGTTTATTTTGTGGATACCAGTTCACAGTCACCATGAGGCTTTATTTCCTGGAGTGTCATGTGTATCTGTGAGCCCAGCTAGACATTTGCACACTCAATCTGAAGTCTGAAGTTTTCCAAGTGGAAAAATCACATACAAAACTTCCAAGATCAAAAAGGAAAGCATATTAAGGGACAGAGAATGAAAAGGGAAGCCCCTGGGTGATTAAAAAATGCTTGCAGAAAAACAGACTAAGCCACGCAACTGGTCCTCTCTGAGTTTTGCACATCCATAGAAAATATAGAGATTGATGTTTGATAGAACTGTTAGCAGCCATCCCAGAGACTTGAAACTCCTATCCTTTTTAGATTTATCAAAGCTTAAGACAGATAAAAGGAATGAATGGAACTTCCAGATGTTGTTGGATGTCAGCCTCCATCCACTGTGGTCACTACAGTCAATGGTAAAAGATAATGTGATTCCCTCTCTCTACTTTGTGTAGCTAAAGGATATTTCCTATACTTCAGCCATAGTGATCAGATGTATTCAATTAATCTCACTCTCTTTCACCATTCAGTCAAACCTTGCATAAAGAGCACCTCACTTAGAGAGTAACTCGCTTAAAGAGCAGAATTTTCTCTGAATGGTCGCTTCGCTTAACAACTAAAACCAACCAAAAACTTGCTTAACAAATAAATCGGGGTTCTCAATCCCCCCCCAGAAGTCACAATTGATCACTTACAATGGTGTTTCGCTTAAAGAGCAAACTTGCTTAAAGAACAATCCTATGGAACACATTATGCTCTTTAAGCGAGGTACAACTGTATAGAAAAATTATATAGAAGTTACAAGACTATATCATGTAATCCTGGAATGTCTATATAATCAGGATTGTATAGATCATATAGCTGCCTGGACAGCTCAGTGGTTTAGTTATCTGGCTGCAGGGCTAGAGGTTGGGAGTTTGATTTCCCACTGTGCCTGCAAAGAAAAGAGCCTGTGTGGCCAAGCAACACATTCCCAGGGTGCCCCATGGAAAAAGAAATGGTAAACCACTTCTGTATATTCTCTACTAAGGAAACCGAGGAAAGGGTTACAGTAAAATTGGATCGTCTTGATGGTATGCAGTTATTAGTGGCTGGATAGTTCAGTGGTTTAAGTATCTGGCTGTGGAACCAAAGATTAGGAGTTCAATTCCCCACTGTGGCTCTGTGTACAGCCAACCTCTGCAGCCATGGGCAAGACGAACAGATCTAGAGCTCGCCCAGAAGAAAGGGGTAAAACCACTTCTATCTATTCTCTACTCAGATAACTCTAAAAAGAGTAGCCATAAGTCAGAAATGACTTGATAGCACTTGATTATAGTGTATGTAAATGTCTAACGTTCTAGTAACTGAAAAGAGCAACATGTTACATACTTTGAGTTTTCAACATGTGCATTTCTGCATATGAGAAGGAGGGGAAGGGAATCAAATGTGTAAACTATTAACATTTATTTTTCATCAGGCCCACACTATAGAACACTCTATGATCCACAGGTTCAGCTAGATCAGGAGTCAGCAAACCTGGTTTTCCAGGTGTTCTTGGACATCAATTACCAGAGGCCCTGATCAGCAGGTGTACTGACTTGGGCTTCTGGGAATTGAAGTCCAAGAACATATGGAGAGCCATGTTTGCTGACCCCTGAGCTAGAGGATATGCCCATGCATTCAAGGGCTACCTGAATGACCACTTCCAACAATTGACACCTCATGTGCAGTGTGAAGATATATTAACAGACAAATGTGCAAGTGGTTCTGCATGGCCAGAAGCCACAACACCATGGGGAGCTTCCTCGCATACAGTTGCTTCATGCAAAGCGCTCCCTCCCTATAGATATTTGCATTTTATGCGCAGAGGTCCAAGGCTAAATCTGGTTGGTGGACTTCCTGTTCATGCATCATTTGACTGTACAGGTGCCATTTCTGAAGGGTTTTCTATCACGCATTAACCCCTCCCCCCGGGGTCCTTTCTCTGAATACCCAACCTAAGATACCTGGCAGTTAATTTTCATTCTAGGGTGTGTGACTCCATAAATCACTCTACCATCTTCTCACCTCAAGCGTTAGCAATGTTCATTCTGGCAAGCTCAGCATTTTACAACTTTAATTGAAAACGTTAACATTCTTTTGACAGGCCTCAGATACAAACAAGGTGGGGTGGGGTTTTTCACCCATTATGGACATGTTTATGTTTTAGTTATGCAAAAAAACATGTTGATATAAGTGGCTTCTTCCTCATCCCTATGCAATTGCCTCCTTATTTCAGATTCTTGCTACATACCACTCCCCACCCCATCCCCATCCCCCAATCTCTGTCAGCTTGTCCCTAAATGTGCTTTTGAAAGCAGACATGGTGCACCTAAATTTTTAAGCAGCCTGGGGGACAGACTGCTTTCTCAAAAGAGCATTCATAATGACAGAGCTAATGAGGATGCCCTGAAGTGACTTATGCTTGTTTTATCTATTTTTCACTCCGTTGCCCTGGGAGCTTTGGCTATAGGGTGACTCATAAGTCAAAGGAATGAGCAAATAAAGAAGAATAAATTATAATGTTTGTGCATTTGTAAACAGATTGAGCAAATGGCTGCCTGAATCTTACTTGAACTTGGTTCAGTGGGCTGCTGGAGGCCTAGTTCCTACTAAGGAGATAAAGTAGTGTTTGGGCTATGCCATTTTTTTGACTGCAGGGGGATAACTGGGGACTCGCATGTTTGACTAATGTTTTTCTAACTAATCTCCAGAGAAGATATACAGCGTAGACTTTTCCTTGATATTCCAGTCCCCACATGTAGACATTTTTAATTATGCAAATCACCATCTAAGGAGTACAGCTCATCCACAGGTTTGTCACTGTTGCTTGAACCGAGTCCTATGAAGATGGGTGCCTATTTGCATGTACGGTTAAATTTGTGGCAGTGATAGAGGCATGTACATAAGCCTCCTGAGAGTCCCTAGGAATCTGGCAATGTTAGAGACCATTATCTATAAGCACCTTTGACTGAACAAGTTTATAGAATTCCATTGACTTATTAAGGCTATTGCATTGCGAGGGTTTCTGATCACCAGAACTCTGTATGAATAGTCAACTGAATGTGTTTACCAGTTCTTCTTCAGATTATCTAGTACACTCTTGTGGGGGCATGAGATGCGGCTTAATATATATAGGTCTCCATTGCTTGAAAGCCAGTTGCGTCCAATTCTAGGGCCAATGCTCACCTCTGTTTAGAATTAAAGAGCCAGGACTGTGAGCATCTGCAGATGTTTCCATGGTGATGTGGCAGGCATGACTAGATGCCAGAGCACATGGAACGCTGTTACCTTTCCTCCCGAGGTGGTACCTATTTATCTACTTGCAATTTCTAGCTTTTGAACTGCTAGGTTGGCAGGAGCTGGGAAAGATGACAGGAGATCACTCCATTGTGCAGTACTCAGGACTCAAACTCCTTATCATGAATTTCACTTTATATGTAGGCAGGAAAAACATCTGCCCAAAGCTTAAGCCATTTTGAACAGGCATAGCTACTAAGAAGCAGAAGAACCTGAATTTCATATGCAAAGAGCATTCAGTTTGTTTTTGATACCAGTTGTCTTTGGCATATGGTCTGAACTGAAGTGTTGAATTGAAAGTCTGGCAGATACTCAATCTACAAATGAATATACAGTAAAACACTGGATAACGCTAAGACTTGGTTCCACAAGTCTTGGTGTTATCCGATTTTCAGTGTTATCCAATCCATGTTAAAATCCTATGGGATGGATCGGATAATGTTAAAGCTCCATAGAGATACATTGTAACCTCACAGGCTTTAGCGGTTGTTATCTGATGCATCCCATAGGACCTTAACGTTATTCAATCCAATTCTCCTCCCAGGATTACTTAACGTTATACGATTTTAGCGTTATCCGATCCAATCGTTATCTGGTGTTTTACTGTATTTCAATGAACTCCTTGTGCATCGTAAGCATATCACAAAGTGCAAGAGAGAACAGAGAACAGTTCCTTTTTTGCACGATAAGTCTGCAAATTTCAAATATTTGAAATCGGTGGAGATGAAATCCAGAATGTAGATTTTCTGAACTCTGAGAAAGAGCCATCAAGTAAAGATGTCTAGACTAATACAACATTTCTTGGCAGAAATAGGCTTCTACCTTTCATAAGGAATATAGTTACCAGCTCAAGTGTGTAAAGCTTCTTTGCAGGAGAGTAGAATTTGGGCCACACATGGTCCAAAGGTATTTAAGCACATTCACATTGTTACTATATACACAGCAATTTGCAGGGAGATTGGACTGAATAGGCCAGACATAACAAGTCAGAAGAGATGTTGAGTGAACCCCCTTACAATATGTAATCACTGTCAGGAATCGAGTTTACTAATTAGTAGGTCTTCTTGCCCACCAGTGATTGCTTCCTGCTTCCAAGCCGCCACCCTCTAGCTAAGCAACCCAGGATTCTAGATTAGTGTAGATAAGGTAGCGAATAGCCAAATAAACACTCCAGGCATCTTCAGGTATTTTAAAATATTGTAATCAGAGTAAGTTACAGAAGAAAGTTTATCAAAAGTTCAGAAAGCACATCAAAATAAAGAAAGCTTCTCTAAATGAGGAAGCCCAAGGGCCCGCCCTCTGGCTTTTAAGCACCTATATGTTTGCTAATTTCATAGCTCCCCCTCAGAGAGAAGCAGCCACTCAAGAGAGTGCCTTGCCTCCTCCCTCTGGGTTATATCTCCTCCCACAGGGTCCACCTCCTTGCCATTCTCCTAAAGGAATCCAGCCAATGATCACACAGTATAACATGTCCCTCACCCATTAGGTTTCATTTCTTCCAACCCATGAGGCCAGCATGTTTACAGATTCCAATCCCTCTGGTATGTGCTAAAGGTTCTCCCCTGCATTGAAATCTCCATTTTGGATGAGGCTAAAACCAGGGCATAAATCCTGCCCTGATAATCACAACTATAATTGCAATCATAAGAACATGCAAAAGGACAAAAGAGAATTACTTGCAGTAACTCACAATAGAAATATGGTCTGAGATCCCATTCAAGCTATCAATATAGGCAGTGGTGGGCTTAAAAAAAAATTAATACCACACTGTGTGCGTGGTATGGTGGGCGTGGCCAGGGGGAAAGCCCTGTGTTGCATCCGAATTAGGACTACTTTATTTCAAAACTTGGATGGGCGGGGCCAGTCAGAATTTCTGCTACCGGTTCGGGCGGACTGGTGCAAACCTGCTGATGCTCACCACTGTATATAGGTTTATGCAAGATCCCATATTCCTAAGCAAATAATATAATTGGTTCAAAAGTCTCCAAATCAAAATTATCTAAAGACAAAACAAGAAAATTCCAAAGGACGGTGCATTTTTAAATATCTGGCTGCAGAGTCAAAGGTTGAGAGTTTGATTCCCCACTGTGGCTCCTGGGAGAAGAGTCTGCCTGTATAGTCACAGGCAAGCTGGACAGTCCCAGGGGATTCTCCAGAGACCAAAGCAAAGCAGAGCAGAGCAGAGCAGAGCAGAGCAGAGCAGAGCAGAGCAAAGCAAAGCAAAGCAAAGCAAAGCAATCATACCATGGTGTTTAGTGCACTCTCTGGGTGGTTCACAAGTTAATTAACACCCCCCCCCCCAACATGCTGGGTGCTTAGTTTACCAGCCTTGGAAGGATGGAAGGCTGAGTCAACCTTGAACCATGGTCAGGATCAAACTCACACCTTTTGGTTGTAGTACAGCAGTTTTGAAACAGAGATGAGCACTGGACCCTAGAGTCGGATATGACTGGCTTTCAAGCAAGGGAAACTTTTACCTTACAGCACTTTAACCACTGTGCCACGGGGCACTCCCAGGAGAAAGAAATGGTAACCACTTCTGTACATTCCCTGCCTAGGAAACCATGGAAAGGGTTTTTCATAAGTCAGAAAGGACTTGACAGCACGTAACTATTATTATGATGCTGTGAATTTTAGTAGAATAGCTGGTGTCTCTTCGATATATACATACACAACATTAAAGACAAATCAGAAGAAACAAGGTCGAATTGAAAAGCTCATATAAATTCATAAGGCTTCTATCAACTACATTGTTTTTGGCAAGAAAGGTAGAAAAGGCTGCTTTGAAAAATGTGAATAGGCTAGCAACAATTTTTCATTAAACTGGCTTGCTTTTAATTTTTTTTAAGTGGTGGTGGTGATGGATTCTGTTTTTCTCCAACATGGAGAAATCTAAGGGGCAAAACATGCACACGAACCTCCCTAAACAGAAGCCACCCAGTTCAGAAATGCAAATTCATGATGCCTTTTATATGATGGCAGAAACACTTCATTGCACACGACTAAGTCAAATTAAGGACCATAGGCTCTCTTCATTTTAAACATTACTTAACAAGGGATTCAAAATGAAAGAGACATGACAGAGATAAATGCACTGATAGTGATGGAGAGCAGCTGCAATTTATTCCAAGTGCCGGATTCAGAATGTATTCTGAGATTGTGTTTAGCTTTAATGTTACATTGTCTGTTAGATAACTAATTATATATACAGTCCACCAGCATAAATCAAAGAAAGTAAATCTGAGTAGTGAACTGCCACTGTTTCAGAAGTCATCCACTGGCTGGAGAGTTCAGTGGTGTTGGGAATCTAGGTTGGGAATTCAATTCCTCACTGTGCCTCTTAGGAGAAGAGGTAGCCTGTCTGGCTTTGAACAAGCTGCATAGCCCCAGCGTGCTCCCACAAGAAAGGAATGGTAAACCACTTCTGAGTATTCCCTAACTAGATAGCCCTGGGAAAAGGCCACCATCAGTCAAAAATGGTTATTTGGTCACCTGATCATTTGGGTGGCAAGTATGTTGTAGAGGATGGAGTAGTGGACTAGGATTCAGAAACCCTCGATCTGAATCCCTGATGAACCATAAAAGCTCACTGGGAGTATAGAAGAGGTAAAGCCACTCTTTAGGAGCCCTGGTAGTGCAGTGGTTAAATTGCTCTACTGCAACCAAAAGGTTGTGAGTTCCATCCTGACCAGGATTCAAGGCTGACTCATCCTTCCATCCTTCCAAGGTTAGTAAAATGAGTACCTGGCACATTGGGGGCAAAATGCTATTAACTTGTGAACCACCCAGAGAGTGCACTAAGGGCTATGGGGTTGTATTTAAGTCTGATTGCTTTGCTCTCATTTACCTCAAAAGTCCTATTAAGATACTGTAAGCTAGTTCTGACTTGATGGCACATAACACAAAATATTCAGTGTTTTTATTTTTCATTGTGCACCAGTTATTTCAAGTAGCACACAATGAAAAACACAAGCTTTCTTACCTGGCAGAACACCACTATGTTTTACGGTTTTGAACTTACAAACCTGGAAATATCTATCTGTCTGTCTGTCTGTCTGTTATGCTGTAGGCTATTTGAGTACACTTCTGGAAAATCTATGGTATTATACCTGGCACAAGGAGAATCTCATTCTGCAGATAGGGCAGGTGTGCCCAAACTATGGCCCGTGGGCCCAATTAGGCCCCTGCATATCTTTAATGTGGCTGCGGTGAGCACCCAGGCTCACATCAGACTGCCCCCACCTCCACCACCTGACATCAGCAGTAGAGGCGGCGATCAAGCTTTGTCCTGGCTGTTCCGAGCAGCCTCTTTCTCAGTCCTGTCCCTTCTGCAGCCTTTGCCAAAGTTGATCGCTGCGTAGGGGGAATTTCTGGAGCCTCCTGTGTTTCAAAATTCACAACGCTGGGAGAACCCCCTGGCGCACCCGGGATGATATCACTGCAGCGCGCCAGGTTTACTCTTCCAGCAACTTTGGGCACCACTGATATACGGTATCTTAGTTCAACCCCAGCATCTCCAGAAATGGCTGGAAAAGCTGAAGGACAGCACCTGACCTGATGGAGACCACATCCTAAGTCATGCTACATCTAAAAAGTGCCACACTATCCTAGTTTATTTATTTATTTATTTATTTAATTATTTATTCCAATTTATTATCCCGCCCCAATCAGGTAAACCCAACTCTGGGCGGCTTACAACCTACATTAAAAAGAGACATAGCTTAAACAATAAATTCCCAATTAAGTGTAAAACCGACTAGACAGTCCCATCATGCCCTATGCATACAAAAAAATCACATTAACAATTTAAATAATTGAGACTGTAATTGATAAAATACTAAAAGGAATTTAAAACTTTAAAAATTTACAAAAATTAAAACTATGAAAGCAAGAAGCCAGAGGGTGGCTGTCCCATTAGATCAGCCACCCAACATGGGATCCGATATTCCTGGATCCCCACACTTGCCCTGCCAGCCAGGTTTTTAGGCCCTTCCGAAAGGGCAGGAGCTCTGTCTGTAGGTGTAACTCAATTGGTAGGAGGTTCCACAGGGCTGGGGCGGACACAGAGAAGGCCCTCTTCCTGGTGCTAGAGAGGCGCGCCTCTCTAGCCGATGGAATGACAAGAGAGCCTCTCTGATCTGCCCTGGGACAGACAGATGTTCTTGGGGTGATGTGGTCTCTTAAATATCCTGGCCCACTACCATATAGGGCTTTAAAGGTAATAACCAGCACCTTGAATTGCACCCGGAGACATACTGGCAACCAGTGCAGCTGCCGAAGCAGTGGTGAGGCACGAGCGTAACGCCCACACCCCATCACTACCCGGGCAGCCACATTCTGTACCAGCTGTAGCCTACGAATGGTCATCAAGGGCAGCCCCATGTAGAGAGCATTACAATAATCAAGTCTGGAGGTGACCAAAGCAAGTCTGGAGGTGACCAAAGCACTGGCATGGAAAGCACTGTGAGCCAAGGTTATTGTAGCCAGTTTACCACAAAACATACAACCAGAAACAAGGATTTAATTTTGGCCAACAACAAAACCATTTTTGAAGTTTCAAGTTTGATCTGGACATGAAGAAAGTAGAGGAAGACCACAAAACTAAGCCTGAAAAGCGTCCTTTTTTCTCCCCAACCCTCATTAGACAGTGTAAAGAACCTATCAACCTTGAAAGCCCCTGATCTTCTATGGAGTGCTTAATTAGGGAATAGTAAAGCTACCTCTAGTTGAATGTTTGAGGGACAAAACTTCAAACACACATGTACCCATGCAGACACACAATCTTGTATGCCAATCTCATACAGTATTAGGTCAGTGTTTCCCAACCTTTGGTTTTTGGACTTCAGTTCCCAGAAGCCTAAGTCAATTCCCCCAAATCACTGATCAGCCAATGTACTGACTTAGGCTTCTGGGAATTGAAGTCCCCCTGTGGGGCGTGTGCCCCACGATAGATCTTTCTTTTTCTACAGTCTATGAAGCAAGTGAACCTTTCCACCATTTCCTCCTTGAATTCAACCTGTTTCTTCCCATTGCAATTAAAATATGTCTACACTGAGTATAGTTCAGTGAACTGCAGAAAAACATCAGCATGGTGGATTCTACTTTCACCCTCAAGATATGATTGAACTTGCCCCCACCCCTTTGCTTCATGGTGTATCTGTTATGACAGAAGAAACATCTCAATATATGCTTTTTTCGGTTGTTCTGCTTCAGAGGCTTAAAGGCATGTGTCTTCCTGATATGGAAAGTGGAGAAGTGCAGTCTGGCAAAGATCAATAGGAAGAGATCTAAAGCCCTGTCTAGGGCCTTTCACGGAAGCGCTCAGATAACCTTTTTTACTTTGAGAACTCAGCTGACATCTTTGCTGGAGTTTTGGATTGTACAGAACTTGCCTTTAAAAAAAAAGGTAAATAAAAAAGGGGAAATGGAAAATTTTATGCTAGTGACCTGTTCTTCATCTCTCTTTCAAAACTCCTCACTTTCTAA
The DNA here is from genome assembly GCA_030440675.1 of Furcifer pardalis. Classification (NCBI taxonomy): domain Eukaryota; kingdom Metazoa; phylum Chordata; class Lepidosauria; order Squamata; family Chamaeleonidae; genus Furcifer; species Furcifer pardalis. The sequence continues at coordinate 10,987,110 of CP126896.1, read as the reverse complement.
ATGGCTTCTTTTGCCTTCAGCATGACCAGGATGTAAAAAGATTGATTTTTCCAGGCAAACTTGGTCAATTACTCTCCTGACATATACCAAGAGAAGAGCATATTTCTTTTCCTTAAAAAAAAAACACCACCTACTAACATGGCAAAATGCAAGGCAGTAGATTTCTTTCCCTCTTTCGATGCTTGACTGTTGGGTTCTCCTTAAATATGCTGATCAGGACTTTACTGGCTTTTCTACTAGTCAAATATTCAGCTCTTAACCAATTAAATTTACCAAAACAGGTCAAAAAATAAATGCTTGAACAGGTATTTAAACCTAGTGCATGCATGTTTTTTTTAAAGTTAAATATTTTACAGATCAACAAGGACACTGGATATTTTATGAACTTACATGTGAACAAGAACAGAAGTAATATGAACTATAATTAGACAGATTTACCCACCTCTAGATCTTATCCTGATCATATAGTGTGGTGTAGTGGGTAGAGTGACATGCAAGGAACCAGGAGGTCTGGGTTAAAATCCCTGCTTGGCCATAGAAACTCACTGGGTGTGTGTATGTGTCTTACTTACTTTAAAGGCCCTCCTAAGGTTTCTATAAGTTGGCTCTGACTTAACAGCACATAACACACACACACACACACACACACACACAGAGAGAGAGAGAGAGAGAGAGATATTACCCCAAACCAACCTGCTATTGCTGCCATCACATAAAATAAGCCAAGAGTGCTGCCTCTAGTTTTTAGAAGGTTTTTGGGCAGTGTTCTTTCCTCATTTCCATCTCTGGACTACCTTCTTTCCTTCCTTCCTTGGCCAAGTATCTTATAAAAGCTTGCTTCATTCCAACTTTCTTTCTGGATAAGGAGGACTGTGACCACAAGCCATAACCAAATTTTCCTTGAGTAGTGATGGAGATAAGGGGGGGGGGATCTAATGCCCTGGGATTGAATCTGACCAACCTGGAAGCCACCTCCAGCTGTACTGAATTTCCATGGGATGACACCAAGCTCCTCTCCATAGCAGCTATGTTTTCTGATCTTCTATATTTATATAGTATTTATTTCTCACATTTCTACCACCACCCCCTCACCGAGGCGACTCCAGGTGGCTTACAACAAATAAAAACTTACAAAAATATTAAAAATAGCATTAAAATTGGATTGTTTAAATAAAAAAATATTTTTTTAAAAAATGCCCTCCCAATGCTGCATACTAAAACTGACAACCCAGGCAATAGTTAAACAAGCCACCCCAGGGTGGCTATCTCCCCATTCGTCCTCCACACCCGCTGCACCAGCCAGGTCTTAAGACTCTTGAGAAAGCTATGTTTCTTTCTTAAGGAGGAAAAAACCCAGCTGGTTTAAGGAAAAATCAGGGAATGATCTGGGAGGGCCATAACTTGGACACCCGCAGTCCAAACATCACCAAACGTGGAGAGGGTTGAGAGGAGAGTCAGCAGAAGACTTTTCCCAACTTTGGTGTGTCTAGATGGCTTGGAAACAGAGGCGTAGCTACCGCCGTATCTGCCGTATCAATTATACGGGGCCCCCGGGCTACAGGGGCCCCCAACGTGCGTAAGCAAAACAAATCTTTACCCTTCCTAAGGGCCCCCAAACAAATTTTTATACGGAGCCCTGCCAAGGCACGCTACTCTTCTGCTTGGAAACTGAGTTATGCCCCGTGACATCACTCATTGAATTTCTCCCAAATCAGCTGTTGGTGGCCGAAGACTTTTTTTACAGTACTGTATAAAGAAGCCCAACAGCGTTCTCCTCCCAAGTTCTGGAAAAGTTTGCATCACAGAGACCAGAAAGAAAGTGTTCTGCAAGAAATTTAAGTAGATAGGCATGAATGTAACTCTTTGCAAAACCACTTGGCACATGCCCTTTGTTTATAACCCCCCCCCCCACTAATAAACAGATGCTGAGCTTGGAGACTGGAAGGTCAGGGTTTGATAACCGAGTGTTGCATGATGGATCTTGGGGACATGAAAGGAGCCTCATTCGTGTGTCCCCTGAACGGAGTTTCTCCAGCAAAAATCTTTTCAACCCAGAGTCACTTCGGACATGAAATTTATTTATTAACAGGAAAAAATACTATATGCATTATAACTCAGTCATAGTTACTACCCTTCAAGCAATTTAATTAAGGTTTCAATTTTAAACCAAATAAACAAACCTTCATCCATTATTTCGATACCATCTCCAACCAATTTTAACAGCTGATATCAGTATGCAGTGGCTAAAGTGTGGTAATTTTACTTTTTAAAACTATAATTCCTAGAATTCCACATGCAAATGTACCTGTAGTCCAAAACTTAGGTATTTATTGTTCGCATTTAATACCCCGCCCCACTCGGGTAAACCCGACTCTGGGCGGCTTACAGTATAAATTACCATAGTAGGTAATCTGTAAACAAACAATATAAAGAACCTTAAAAATTCATAAAATTCATAAAAGTTTAAAACATTAGAAAACAGTAGAACAGATAAAAACAAATAATAACAGATACAGATACCAGGTTGGGGGGGGGGGATGGCTGCCCTTATCAAAACTCTTGGAATTCCCACATATGATGAGGATCAAGACAAAGTTTGGAATATCATTTTTCATAAAGGAACTTGACACATTAACCACTACTTTGTAGAAGCCCAATGATTATTTTTATTAATTGATTAAAAATAGCATTGCCCTGCATGTTATCAATATGTTGTAAAAATGTTTTAATAGTTTCTAATATGATATTTCCCCCTTTCTAATATAATTAATTTAATTTTTACTACACTGCCATTACCAGTATGTGGGGAAAATGCACAGAAATGTTTACAGCCCTGTCTTACTGACCAGTTATAATGCTGCAACTTAAAAATGCTTTCAAAAATTGCAGACATTAAAATATTATATTGTTTGATGTTTAAAAAGCCCTCCCCAGTGCCGCATCATCAGATTTCTAAAACCAACATTAAAACTACAGTAACATTAAACACTGAAAGATGGAAGCCTGGGAGACATTTATAAGAGCCAGCCAAGAGTGGCTATCTCCCCAGCCGCCCCTGCCCCCCATTGTGCCAGCCAGATTTTAAGGTTTTTATGAAAGAATAAAAGCTCTGGCTAGAGACTAAGCTCAGTTGGCAGGAGGTTCCACAGGGCTGGAGCAGATGCCAAAAAGGCTCTCCTTCTAGAGCTAGACAGGTGAGCCTCTCTAGCTGATGGGACCATTAGGGAGCCCCTCTGGTCTGCTCTGGTGGGATGGGCAGATGTTCTTGGGGTGAGGCCGTCTCTTAAGTACCCTGGTCCACTACCATGTAGGGCTTTAAAGGTAATCACCAACACCTTGAATTGTATCTGGAGGCACACCGGGAGCCAATACAGCTCCTGCAGCAGGGGTGAGGCATGGGCATAATGCTCACACCCCATCACTATGTGGGCAGCTACATTTTGAACCAGTCATCTGAATAGTCATCAAGGGCAGTCCCATGTAGAGCACATTACAATAATCCAGTCTGGGAGTGACCATAAGTAAGGAATTCCAGTCCAGGAGCGGGCGTAACTGGCAAATGACACAAAGTTGTGTGAAAGCCCTCCTGGCCATGACTGCCACCTGGTCATTGAGCAGGAGCCGTGAGTCCAGGAGGACCCCCAGACTATACACCGGATCTGTCTGAGGCAGAAAAGCCCCATCCAGAACCAAAGATGGTAGCTCCCGTGATAATGCAGGGCCCCTAACCCACAGCCACTTGATCTTGCCAGGATTCAGTTGTAGCCCGTTGTCCCCCATCCAGACCCTTGCAGCCTTGAGACACCTGGATAGGACTTCCACTGCATCACCTGGGTCACCATGGGCTGAGATGTAGAACTGAGTATCATCTGCATAGTGATGATACTTCACCCCATGGTTTTATATAAATGTTAAACAGGAGAGGCAAGAGCCCTGAGCCCCGTGGCACCCCATATTGTAGGAGCCTGGGGCTAGACCTCTCACCCTCCAACAGAAGGATACCGTGGATGACAGTATCAAAAGCCACTGAGAGGTCAAGAAGAGCAAGGATGGATGGATTTCCTCCATCTCGCTCACGCCAGAGATCATCCAACAGAGCGACCAATGCAGTCTCAGTACCATATCCATGCCTGAATCCTGACTGAAAAGAGTCCAGATAATCCTTTTCATCCAGAACCCCCTGTAGCTGCTGCATCACTGCCTTTTCCAATACCTTCCCTAGAAAGGGAAGGTTGGATACAGGCGGAAAGTTAGCTAATATGGATGGTTGAGTGATGGCTTCTTCAGGAGGGGGTGCACCAATGCAGGTTTCAATGGTGCAGGAAACACCCCCTCCCTCAAAGAAGCATTAATTATCACCCCGACCCAACCGCCTGTCACCGCCTTGGCCATTTTAGCAACCAGGCAGGGCATGGATCTAATAAGCAGGCAGTAGCACGGACAGATCCAAGGAACCTGTCCACTTCTTCAGGGACAAATGGACCGAATTGATCCCAGATAACATGGCAAGACCATGGTCCAGTCAGCTCCAGACCCACTGCATCCATGCTGTTTTATGGCAGCATTTACAGCAGGAGGAACCACATGACCAGCCCGGTCAACCACATGACTGATCTGCGGTGCAAAAAGTTTGGGAACCACTGCTATACAATTAGATACTTGGAGACCCTGAAGGGGGGGGAGGATGAAGGATGCACTTTGAAATGCAATAACTTTTGAGGACTCAGGACTGATCCAAACTAAATTGAACATGGGCTACAGCAGGTTTGACTGTATGTCAGTTCAAACTGACAACAGTGTCTCCAACATTTTCCTTTGAAATACAAACCTTTTTTATATTATCCACCATGATTTATTTATTTACTTATTAGCAGATTGTTGAAAGAAAAATCAAAAACAGTTAAAAGCAATGGCATACATACATATGGCAAGAGGGCAAGACTATTCTATTTTTTCCCAACTAAATTTTGGGGCAAATATTTGAGTATTAATTTGGTGCTTCACATTGGCAGTAATAAAAACCCTAGCAGCAGATGGAGATAAAAAATTACAAGTATGGGATTATTTTTTCAAATAGTTTAACCGCTTGCAAGTCTGCCTCTCCTAAAAAAAACACCTCACCCTCTGACTGCCCCCTGTTGATAGCTGTGATGTAAATAGACAGCTTAAATTTTTGCCTGGAGTGAAGATTTTCCTATACAGAAAGTTTCTATCAGCTCTGCAAACCTAAAACTTTTAAAACAGATAAATTCAAACAGATCAAGATAATTTACTTACTTGTGTGTGTGTTTGTGCATGTGTGTGTGCGTGTGCGTGCATATTTCCCCCTGTTAATCTGCAACAGCAAAAATGGGAGATTCATAAGGAATAAAGGTTAGTTTCAGTTATGTATCAAATTATTTTTGCATTCTCACTCTGATAGCCTTAAGACAGAGCTTTCTTCACTGAACAATATAGGGAAAACTATTATGTTTTTACCTTACGGTGACTTTCTCGGTACATTAAATTCCAGTTTATAGATAGATAATCTTAGTACTCAGTTATCAAAACAGCAACATGCTAGTAATTACTTTTGTCTGGAATCTTTACAGCTAAACTTAGTATAAGGTTCTCCCTTGTTTGAATGTGAGTCATATCCAACTCTAGGGTGGTGGTGCTCATGTCTGTTTACAGCCAAATAACCAGTGCTGTTTGCACCTGCAGACCTTTCTGTGATCATGTAGCAGGCATGACTAGACACCAGAGTGCACAGAATGTTGTTACCTTTCCACCGTGGCGATACCTATTTCTCTACTTGCAATTCCTTGCTTTTAAACTGCTAGGTTGGCAGGAGCTGGGATAGATGGTGGGAGTTCACTCCATCACACAGCACTCAGGCTTTGACCTCTTGACCTTCTGTCCATCAAGCTCAGCATCTTAGCCACTAACCTACTGCAGCCCTTAATACCTAGTACAGTAAAACACCGGATAACGCTAAGACTTGGTGTTATCCAATTTTTAGTGCTATCCAATCCATGTTAAAATCCTATGGGATGTATCGGATAACGTTAAAGCTCCATAGAGATATATTGTAACCGCACAGGCTTTAGTGGTTGTTATCTGATCCATCCCATAAGACCTTAACGTTATTCAATCCAATTCTCCCCCCCAGATTACTTAACGTTATGCGATTTTAGCGTTATCTGATCCAATCGTTATCCGGTGTTTTACTGTATGTGGTGTGCTTTATGCCCTTATCGGAGCTGAGACATTTCCCCTCATTTTAGAGATGGATCCCAGGAATAATGGTTGTATTCTCATTCTAAATCCCTAACAATGAAATCCATAATCTGCAACAGAGGTTCCCAACCTTTTCAAGATGCGGGCCAGGTCATGCTCTCTCACTCAGCTTCGAGGGCTGAACAGTCATCTTGCCCTGCCTGCACAATGGGGGTGGCCATTTTTTCCCAACAGCTTCAAAGGGGTGATCATTTTGTTTCTCAAATGCCCTTGGAGGGGTGGGGAGCCACATGAAATGGTGCCACAGGCCGGATGCAGCCTGTGGGCCTTAGGTTGGGAACCCCTGATCTACAGCATATCCTTAGTAAAGGCAGAGAGAGGGAAGTGTGATGTAGGAGACAGAATGTTAGAAATCTGGGTTCAAATCCCTGTTCAGCCATGAAAGAAGTGAACTGTGGACTCTGGAGTGGCCCTAGTAAAATCATTCCTCATATATCTTAGAAACTCTACTATGGTTTCTGTAACTTGAATGTAATTTGATGGCGCATAATAAAACAAGTACGGACATAATATATATAGGGAAAGGAAAGCCTGGTCAAAACTTACCTACAGTCACACTTTATGGCTTGTTGCAAGGAAGGGAAAATGTGATGTTGTTGGATTATAACAACACCCATATTTCCTTACTATTAGTTATGATGATTCGGATTATGGAGTTGCAGTACACCAGCATTGGTCATGCAGGGTATTAAATGCTATCCTTGGTGACGCACCACTCCTAAAACAAATCATTTTCTGTTCTGCTTTTTCTGTTCACCAGACAGCCAAGTTCTGATGACTACAGAGGATAATGGCTAATGAAATTTGCATAAAAATTGAGGGGGAGGTAGGAAACAAATCTTATTACAGCCATGCTTGTCAAAATGTTTAGGCTAGCATATCATCCTAATCAGCCTTTCACTGTAATACGTTTGTATACAAACTGCACAAATTCCATCTGGAATTTTATTTTCTGCCCGGATGAGTTGTCAATTTCAGTCTCAAACGCAAATCAATTCTCTGGAATCTATCATGCCATTGGGAGCAGTTAGGAGAAGGAAAAGGCTAGTGCAGAACCAGCAGCCAAGAATCATTGTGTTCATGGCATATAAAAAAGCATTACATTGCTTGTGAAAAGAAACATGAGAATCCAACAGCCAGTATGCCAAGAACACTACTCTGTTGTCTAATGGACTATGTTTTACAATTAAGTTTTCTTTTGTCCAAGCCAACCACGATGCTTTTGAAATTCAGGCATGGAAACAACGTCTTCTCCCCCTTAACAACTGAGAATATATTGGGAGGAGGGCCTTCTTATTTCTCTAATGCCATCTCAAACATAAAAGAATGTAAGCAAAGCAGAGCTGGGCGGGCTGAAGAGGATGGTGGAGGACAGAGGTGCCTGGAGGACAACAGTCCATAGGGTCACAAAAAAGGGTCGGAATCGACTGTGCGACTGAACAACAACAACAACAACAACAACAAGCAAAGTCTTCCAGATGTCTTGGAATGCTATCCCCATCTTCCTCAGCCAAAAAAAACTACCCCTCTTTGCAGATGACAAGACTTGTAGTTCAACATATCTGGAAAATCATCAGGTTTCAGAAGGTTGTATTAAACAAAGAGCTCAGAAAGTTAGTTTAAAAAAAAATTGCTGTTGTATTCCCATGGCACAAACAATCATTAATTTTGTACTATAGCTTCATTTTAAAACAACAACTGTATACCTTTCTGTTTTTTAAAAGTAACTAAACAATTACTTTGACTTTTTAGATAAAACATCTAAACTGGCATGATCCACTAGTGTCTTGTACTAGATATCTTGGAGGTTGAGCATTCAAATCTAGCTCTGCAGTTCTCATGAGATATGGCAGATGCACTCACAATGGAGCACATGGCAATGGTAAAGGTGTGCAGGTTTGTGTTGCCTGGGGAATTGTGGGAGATGTAGTCTAAAACATTGGTGAGCAGCAAAAAATTTTGTTACCACACCGTGGGCGGAGCCTATTTCATGGGCAGAGCCAAAGTGGTGGGTGGAGCCTGTGTCATGGGTGGACCCTATGTCATGGGTGATCTAGTCATGCCTGCCATATGGCCATGTATACATCTGCAAACACAGGCAGCACTGGCTCTTTGGCTGTAAATGGAGATGAGCACTGCACCCTAGAGTCAGATATGACTGGCTTTTGAGCAAGGGAGACCATGAACCACTTGCAGGGACAAAACCTGATGGGGGAGGGCAGGGAGGTGGACGTGGTCACCCAATTTTGCCACCCCCCTGCCCAGAGGCCATCCAGTTTTGCTACCCCCTTCCCGGGGGTGCACAAACCTGTTGCTGCCCACCACTGGTCTAAAACCACAAATTTACACACCTCTAAGCCAGTGGTGGGATTCAAATTTTTTACTGCCTACTCTGTGGGCATGGTATGGTGAGTGTGGCCAGGGGGAAGGCCCTGTGTTGCACCCGAATTAGGACTACTTTGTTTCAAAACTTGGATGGGCTGAGCCAGCCAGAATTTCTGCTACCGGTTGAGGCATACTGAGGTGAACCTGCTGAATCCCACCACTGCTCTAGGCACATTACCCATTCAGTCCTGGAACCATGTGATATTGCTCCTCTACCACTGGGGAGGCCACAGCATCAGAATTATTAACAGCAACTGACATTTTACTGTTATTCTGGAAGTGAGTTTTCCATAAGTTAGAATAGCCAGCCAATGTGGCCACTGGTCATGCTGACTCAGATACAGAGCTGTAACTAGGAATTTTCATACCTTGGATAAGACTGAAAACAGACAAACTACGAAACTGCTACTGCATGCTGTCATGAGGGTAAGAAGAGGAGACAAACTCAAGTTGCCCATCACATGCAGCAGGAAGCAGAGTCCAGTCCTCCATTGTCAAACAAACTGCACTGTGACCTCTTGATTGTTTCAGGAAAACAACAAAAACAAAACCATCTTCTACTACCACAGAAACAAGAGGAAGCACCTTCTACACTTTCTAAACCAGGGGTGCCCAAACTACAGCCCACAGGCTGGATCCGCCTCCCAATGCCAATTCATCCAACCCACGACACCCTTGTTGCTCCCAGAAGCGGAAGTAAAATGCGCCCATACGAGTCCATTTTACTTCTGCTTACGGGAGCAATGAGGGGAATGTGGGGCTGGATGAATTGGTGTCAGGGGCTGGATCTGGCCTTTGGGGCATAATGACCGGTCCCCTGAACCACATGATTGGCCCACAGCCCGAAAAGTTTCGGCACCCCTGTTCTAAACCAAGGAGGTCTCTCTCTGAATAGCACCAGAATGCTGGTTCCAAGGTGTAGCTCTCAGATCCAAGGACAAAATTCAAACTAGAGAACTTTTCCTTTCTCCTCACCGTTTAAGGCAGGCATCCTCAACCTTTGGCCTGTGAGCTGGATCCGGCCCATGGCACCAAATCATCTGGCCTGCGCTGTCACTCTAGCTGTCACCACCACCAGAAGGACCTACAGATGTGTTACAGCAGCCTTGGATGCGTTTATGGCAGTGTTTATGGTTGGGAGACCACCAGTCCAGCCCCTAGCTTAAAAAGGTTGAGGGCCCTGGTTTAAGGTTAGTAAGATGGATACACTGAACAGGAAAAAAATGTGAAACACTATTACAGAGACACCCTAGGGTTCCCCATACTAAAGGGATACCATTAGGTGATTGTCATAAAGTGTATATAGTACTGTATTTGAGAAGAATTTTCAGTCCTGATGTCCTTACCAGGAGTTACCTAACACTCTGAGTTTGTGAATAACAGGATTTTCAGCATTTCAAGTTCATTACATTGGATTGTGCTTTCAGCAGTAAGAGTAATATTGACATAATTATCAGCAATTAACAAATAAAGCAATTACACTGAATGCTTTCAGCATCAGAGATAATTGGCAGAAGAGAAGGGGGCACTATAGAAGCAATTATTTTGATTATTTGGTTTCCTCCATATTTTTCCAGCCTGGTATTATGAAGTAACAATATGAAACTTGATCACAGTTTCTCAGAAGTAAATCTCACTGCTTTTATTATGATGTACCCTCAAATAAATGTATAGTATATTGTATTGAACCTTGGCTCATATTAAACCAGGTTTACTTGTTTCTTTTTATCAGATTCAGATGTTCGAAGATTTCTTTATGCTTTAATTTAGAAAGCCCTAAAAACCAGCTCAATGACCAAGAATGCATGCAACTCCATTTCAGAAACTTAGTTAAAGGGGAATGCCAGTCTATCTGGCAGCAGAAGCAAACAATTAAGGGCACTTAGACACAACTAAAATTTGGGATTATTGTTCGTCTTTGGCTTCATGCGTTCCACAATGAGAATGACCGAGATTTACACAGAATTCGTCCTTAATGCTTGTGCATGGATTTATATGTGCCTATCTCTTCTCTAGATAAAGTTTTGGCTACTTCAGTTGGTTCAGAACTCTGCAGCCTGGTTGTAGATTAAACACCCGCTAAAAGGGGGATGTGTTAGACAATAATGTATTAGTTAAATTGAAACAGTTACATTGGCTCCTGATCCACTTCTAGGGACAGTTCAGTATGCTCGTTTTGATCCATGAATGTTTAACAGATCCAGTTATGTGAAGAACTGCCCTCCTAAGTGTTGAAATCAGTCACAAAGTCTCTTTCCCAGAATCTGATATACTTTGGTGAGAACTTTCTTAAGGGCTTTTTCCAGATGTTGGAAGACTTTATCAAAGAAGTCTGATCTACCTCCCACAGTCATTTTAATCTTATGAGATGCATGTGTTTTCAAATGGTACATGGGACTCTCCAACCAATAGCATGTTTTCATTTCATTCTAATAATTTAATATATCCCATTTTACCACCCTGAACACACTCAGTCTTGTTTTATTTTTGAGGCAAAGCAGAGTGAGGTGCGATGAGTTTTGGGTCTGCAAGTACCATGTAATACTAGAGATCTCCAGGTAGAGCAGTGCTTCCAACCTTTGGCTATCAATTCCCAGAAGCCTAAGTCAATTCCCCAAAGCACTGGTCAGCCAATGTACTGAATTAGGCTTTTGGGAATTGAAGTACCCCCATGGGGAGTGGGCCCCACATTGGGAACCACTGAGGTAGAGCAAGGGAAGGAGCTTCCTTGACACTTTTGATCAACACCAATCAAATGTTGAAATTATTGGGCAAGATGGGTCTATGGCCTTTTAAAGCCACTTAGTGTATTTTCAACAGCAGCTGAAACTGGTAGCAGTGCTTGGAAGATCATCATGCTTGAAGCCTGTGAACAGGGTTAGGCCCAACTAATGCATTGGGCTAGGGCTCAGACAGTTGCCTAAAAATGTCAGATGCTGCCAGCAGCCCTACTGTTTGTTAATGCACAGCCACGGCATCCCATGTTGGTGGTGTTCTTAGCAATGCATTGCATCATCATTTTTCATAATATAAAGATCAGGCTATCAGGTGCCACCTGCCAGAGAGGCTTGACTCTCTGGCACTAGAAAGAGGGCCTTCTCCTTGTTCGCTCCAGCTTTGTGGAACTGCCTGCTGTTGGAGTTGCGCCTCCAGACAGAGCTATTGGCTTTTAGGAAAGGTGTGAAAACTTGGCTGGCAGGTATGGTGTGGGGTAATGATGGCTTATTTACCCCTCCCCGCTAGCTTATTTAGCATCTTATTTAACACCTTATACTTACCCTCCCTCTCTTTTACTCCTTTACTTAAAGGAATGAGATGTTTTAAATGGTTTTTAGAGTTTTAACTGTGTGTTGTATGTTTGTTGATTGGTTGTAATCTGTCCTGAGTTGCCTGTGCGAGTAGGGCACATTAATACCTTGGATAACGCTAAGACTTGGTTCCACAAGTCTTGGTGTTATCCGATTTTTAGTGTTATCCGATGCATGTTAAAATCCTATGGGATGGATCGGATAACGTTAAAGCTCCATAGAGATACATTGTAACCGCACAGGCTTTAGCGGTTGTTATCCGATCCATCCCATAGGACCTTAACATTATTCGATCCAATTCTCCCTCCCAGATTGCTTAACGTTATGCGATTTTAGCGTTAGCCAAGGTAAACCTTATCTGAGGTATTACTGTAAGTCATTTTTACTTTGACTCCACTAGAAAACAAAAACAATTCAATCCAGCTTTATAAAACATGTAGCCATCTCTTTAACCTTAGTCTGACTTGGATTTTGATTCAGATTGAGTATGAAATCACTTGTCTCAAAGAATAATTCAAATAGCAAAATGCACATATTGTAAGAGAATAATGACCTTACAATCATCTATTCTCATTTTTTAAAACTAAAACTAAAGCCAGATATATGCTATTAACTTCTGATTGCTGTCGGAATCAATGAATTTTAAGAAATGACTTAAGAGACATGGGCACTTCATCACTCTGCACAGTGTATAGGATGGCTCTTAGTAGAATTATTAATAAAGGAAAAAAATTGCACCAATCCCATTCCACATTAAAAAAGGAAGTACTGTACAGTAATGGAATTGGCAATGTAATCCCTCTACAAAATGACAAGGGCAGGATAGTGTTGTCCACCCGAATACATTCATCTAACTTAGGGAGGAAAACGTAGGACATGTGATATGAAGTGCTGTCCTCAAATGCTTTGCAAAAGATGCAACCCAAGGCTCACTTTGTCTGGTAGTAGAACCAACTTTGTGTTCATACACGTGCAGACGACTTGCAAATTTCCTCAAAGTATTTTATAAAATACCTGTCTGCTTCAGAGCTTGTTGAGTTTATGAAAGTGTTTTCAAACATTAGAGTGACTCGCAAGCACATTTTGCTGTCATTAAACTAGAACATGAAGACGTTTTAGCTTAATTCTACAGCATGCCCTGTTACATGGAGGATGTGTGTTTTGGACTTCAAAGGGTATCCTGAAGTCTTAGTTTGAGAGGCTTTGCCAGGTCATCTTGGGTGACATAGTTATTTTTGATAAATTGATTTTTGTTGGCCCTCAATACAACCTGTCAACCTGTCCCCTTCTGGGCCTAACTAAATACAAAAGGAAAAAGGGGGGGAAACATACCGGTATATCCACAGGACCTGAATAAAACATTATATTAAGCACTATTTCTAGTTCTTCTGCCTCTTGTCCAGAGTTATTTTGTTCAAACCCTTTTTGCATGAAAGCTATTTTGGCTTTGAGGATTTGTGGTTCTGACAGACAGAGTGAACATATTACAAAAAAAATGCTAACTAAAAATATATATATACATGAGGGGAAATTCAATGGACATATTCAGAGAAGACTTGGGGAACAAACTTGTCATGCATACGTAACGAAAGGCAGATAAGAAAGCCAAACAGCAGGCCTCTAAGCCAACTGAACTAGGGCAAATTCTGTTTCCTTGCACATGAAAGGAAATGGGAGACAGAAGCCAAACAAAGCATACTTTGAATTGGTGTTCGTGAACGATTTCAGATATCTAGAATTGCCAGATGGGATTTGAATTCTCTGCTTGTCTCATATCATTGAGGAAGATGTAATGTTGGCAGTTGCCTGCTCTCCCACAATGGAAGTACTAGGAAGGGAGAAGCTGTCTGTGCCAGCTTTAGTCCATCTACACAATTGCAAAAAACATAGGAGTATCATCAAATTCAGCTTGGAAGTTGGGAGCCTTGGCAACCATCATGACAAAAAAAAAATACACTAGTCTAAGATCATAATTGTTTCTTCTGTAAGGTGCTGAACATTCTTAACAACCAAAAGCCACAGAGCCTCTTTACCTTTTAAAAACTTCTATGCATACATACATACATACATACATACATACATACATACATACATACATACATACATACATACATACATACAAAAAAGCACTCTTTGAGTTTGGATTTTTAAAATAGTTTACAACACTTTGGGGTGAGCACAGATCACTTACTGGCTTTTACAAGACTTTAGCTTAGCTCCTCTTTGTGGTTTTGGTCAGAGCAGGCATGTGTAAAAATTTTCATTTGGTTCACTTTTCTGTTAAGAACTAATCAAAACTGAAAAACTGATAATCCTCTACTCACATGAAAGGAAAGACCAACCTCATTCTGTACGATGACCGTAGAAGCTACAGCTGCAGAAAAGTTACTTCCTCCCTCCATATCAGAAAGAAAAACTGTAAACATGAGGGTAGAGTTTGTTTTGATGCTGGTCTCTATAAGCTACTGAGGGCTCTTCCACATGTCAAAATACTTCTGTATTTGTGTCAGGTGTAACAGATTTAAAAGCTGTTTAAAGATCTGGCACTATACAATTATATAACTGTGAAGAAACCCTGAAAGGGTTATAACAGTTATTAAAGGGCCTTGAGGAGCTAAAATTGTAGCTGGCCAGGAGTGCTGGAAAGAGATCCCCTTATCATCCTCCGGTCCCAGGAACCAGCCTTGAGTTTAATTTCAGCCAAGCACAGATTAATGGCTGACATCTGTGCTAGGAAAACTGAACTTTTGGACAGGCTGTATCCAGGGAGAAATAAGCTCCATGAACTTAGAACCCCCAAATTCCCATTGGCTGGGGGCAAGGTCAAGAAATGGAACAGCATGGAGGTTGGTTAGGGTTTGGCTTTCCTGCACAGATTGATGAATGGGTCAGGTCAGCTGTCTGACTCAAATCATTGGGGAACGGTTGCACAATGTAGCACAGAGAAGACTAGATTCAGTAGGCTAGGGGAAAGGCTGATGCACTAGTCTGGCTAAATAGCCTCAAAGGGGTCCCGGGTTCCACTCTTTGGCTCTTTTTAAGGTGGGCAGATTTTTCTGTAGACTGAAAGGTCTATTACAGCTTTTAATTGGCTTGCAATTTGGCAGTTTTACTTTCCACCCAAGTCTGTGTGTGGGTGAAGGCCCCTTTCTTTTGGGTGTGTATGCATCACCCAGTAAAGCCTTGTTCTTTCCATCCTGTTTTACTTTGTTCAAGTCAATTTTGATGCAAGGACATTCATTGGGGTGTTCTTGTTCTTGTGCAATCATCATGGCAATCAGCCATGAAAACTGTCCTAATTGCTGGGAGAAACATCAATAATTTGAGATATGCAGATGATACCACCCTAATGGCAGAAACTGAGGAGCACCTTAAAAAGCTCCTGATTGGTTGAAAGAAGAAAGTAAAAAAGCTGGTTTGAGACAAATATAAAGAAAACCAAGATAAAGGCAACAGGCCCTATCAGTCCCTGGAAAATAGATGGGGAAGAAGTAGAAGCAGCAACAGATTTTACTTTCTTAGGATCAAAGCTCACTGCAGATGGTGATTGCAGCCATGAAATAAAAAGTCAACTGACTCTTGGGATGCAAGCGGTGAGAAACCTGGGGAGCATAGTGAAAAGCAGAGACATCACATTGCAAACAAAAATTCGTATAGTTAAAGCAATGGTATTCCTTGTGGCAATGTATGGTTGTGAGAGCTGGACCATTAGGGAAGCTGAGCGCAGAAGAATAGTTGCCTTTGAGATGTTGTGTTGGAGAAGAGTTTTGAGAGTCCCCTGGACTGCAAGGAGAACAAATAGGTCAATCTTAGAAGAAATCAACCCTTACTGCTCCTTAGAAGGGCAAATAGTGAAAATGAAGCTAAAGTACTTTGGACATCAAATGAGAAGAGAAGACTCACTTGAGAAGGCCTTGATGCTTGGAAAGGTTGAGGGCAAAAGAAGAAGGGGTGGCCAAAAATGAGATGGTTAGATGGCATTGTGGACACAATGGGCATAGAGCTGAGTGAGTTGAGGGGGATGGTGGAGGACAGAAGTGCCTTGTGGACAGTGGTCCATGGGTTCGCAAAGGGTCAGAATTGACTGTGCGACTGAACAACAACAAGTCTTCCATTTGCCTTCTGCATTGCAGCATGACACCCATACCACTGATCCAGTTCCATGAATCATTTTCTGGCCCTGTGCCCTTTTAGCACACAAAGTCCTTATTGGCCTCAGACCAGTTCTGATGAAGTTGTGCCCTTCATCAAGATGGATTCATGTGGGATTTAACCAGTGATGGGATGACAAAAAATCTACTACCACGCCATGACGTCACTGACATCATGGGCGTGGCCAATGTCATGACGTCATGACGTCATGGGCAGAGCTGACGTCATGACGTCATGACGTCATGGGCGGGGCTAAAAATAAAAATAAAAATAATAATAAAAAATAACACACACACACACAACCTCAACTCAACCACCCAACCATCACAAACCTGTAAATAACTTGAATAAAATAAATAAATAAATAAATAAAATAAAAATTAAACAAAAATACAACCACCCGCCCAAAACACAAATAACTCGCCCACCCACCCCAAATACAAAACCCTCACTTACCTCCTCCTCCGAACACGGCAGGCGCCACCGCCTACAGCCGCCGCCATAGCCGCAGCCGAGCTGAAAATGCTCCTGCCCAGCCAGTCCTTCCATGCTGTCCTTCCTCCCGACGGGCGCCCGGTCCAGCCAGCCCAGTCCGGCTAATGGGATCTCCAAGCTGCTCAAGGAGGAGGCGTCCCAGGCCGGGGCTGGAGTGCTACCGCGGTGAGCAATGCTGCCGCCGCGCCCGGGCAGAGCCGCCCAAGGGGGGCAGGCAGGCTGGGGAGGGGTCTTTGGAAGGCGTGCTGGCTGAGGAACTGAGGGCTGGTGCCGCTGCCGCCGCCGGAGCTGCCCTGAAAAGGTGCAGCTCCGATGCTGAAAGAAAAAAAATTAAAATTGGAGCCAAAATGGCTCCAATTGACTGCGCATGGGCAGAAACTCAATCTGACGCATGCGCAAAACATCAGATTGAGCTTCTGCGCATGCGCAGTCAATTGGAGCCATTTTGGCTCCGATTTTTTTTAAAAAAAAATTCTTTCAGTGAGGCGTCCGGAACCGGACGCCTCAAAAGTTGACTAACCTCCCGGAGAACCCTCCGGGATTGTTCCTAACGGTTCCAGGGAACCGTATGGAACCGGGGACATCCCGTCACTGGATTTAACTCACTTGGAGATCATCAGCCTTCCCTGTGGACATCGCTATCCAAGGCATTTGTCCTCAGGGTTGTCAGGTTAATTAACCACCACCTATTACCATAGCAGGATAACCTGGCCAGACTATGTTCTAGGGTGCAAAATTCCAGTAGCTGATTTTCAGTCACCAGGTTGGTGCATTAAGACTGTGCCCATTTTGCCTTTCCCTTTTTGAAAGTTTGCTCTGGACTTGGAGCAGAAAGTAGCAAGAGGGGCAGAGAGCTCCCCCGCCCCAGATGGAACACAAAGGGAGCCCTGTGCAATGTTGGGTGCGCAGAAGCAGCACTGTCAAGAGCCAGTGAGGATCCTTCTTGCTACCTCTAGGGTCCATTTCTTCACAAAGACATAGAATTAAGCTCCCCCACCTTTTGTTTTTTACTTGCCAGCAAATGGTTTATTTTAAACAGCTTGGCAGGGGTTGCTTATTTTGAATTGATTCTGGTGACGGTTTGTTTTGAATTGTTTTTGCATGTGCAATTGCCTAAGTCAGGGTAAATTGTGCCTCTCGAGTTTAGCTAGTTTTTGTTGCCAAGATAATAGATTTTGGACTGCAGCTACCCTGCAATCCAGACTTGTATCTTTTTAAAAAAAATCTTTTAAGGGTAGCACAGTTTAGAATAGCAGTGCCCAAACTTTTGGGCCGTGGGCTTATCATGTGGTTCAGGAAGCCGGTCATGAAGTTCCAGGGGCCAGCTGTGGCCCCTGATGCCAATTCATCTGGCCCCGAAGCCCTCGTCGCTCCTGGAAGTGGAAATAAAACGCGCCCATATGGCCGCGTTTTATTTCCACTTCCAGGAGCGATGAGGGCTTTGCAGGCCGGATGAATTGGTGTTAGGGGCTGCACCCGGCCCCCGGGCCTTAGTTTGGGCACCATTGGTTTAGAAAAAGGCAGGCAAGAAAAAGAACTATGGAAAATATTACCGAGACAATTGAGACCATATCTCTTTGGAAACAAGGAGGGATACAACTGGAGAACAGAAGTGATCATTTCAGACATCAGAGCCACGGAGCTGCAGCTGTGCTGCTGGCACCAAAAATTGTAAGCAAGAGTTTCGCTTGTTTCTTCTGTCAAATGCTGTTGTGCAATGCCAGTTAACAAAAACTGGGAGAGAGAAAAAGAGCTATTTCAAAGAGAATTGAGACCATATCCCTTTGGACACGAGGAGGGACAGACTCTGAGCACAGAAGTAACTAGTTCAGGCAACAGAGATGTGGAAACGTGCAACAGCTTCATAGTAAGAGGAACTATGATGACATAACGATGTCTCCGTTTTCCACACTTTACTGGTTTTATTTATTCCCCTCTCCCAGTACTACAGAATAACAGTATCATGGATTGACTATGCGTACAGATGTTTTTCCCTATTAAGTGAATAAATTCAACTTAGATATTCTGAGTTCCTCTACTTGCTGGACAGGAACTATGCATGTGGGCATGAAAGTCAGAATACAAGAACATGGAAGACGAGTTAGAAAGAGGTGTAAGATGGAAATGGAACATCTGACTCTGGGCTTTGATTCAGGAAGCATCCGCATCGGTGGTCAGAGACAACACAAAGAGTCTTTTTAAATCTCAGGAAATTACTACATTGAGATAAATTCTGGTTTGCAGCTTAGGAATCTATTATATGGAACAAACAAAGCTCTAATAACAGCCACTATAAAGAAATAGAATTATCAGAAATGCTCCATCTTTTTACTGTGAAACATTTAGTACCTGCACTGTGTAAAAATGGGGATAATCTGGGCTCCATATGCAACAGCAAACGTCTAGCAACAAGCGATCGAACAGGTTGCAAAACTGCCACGCTGTCTAGATGTGTAAATGTCAACATCACTTCAGAGTAAATGACTACATCCATTTGTATTTAAGATAAATAACAATGAACATAAAGGTGATAACTCACCATTATTATCATATATACCCAGGAGCTGTTCATTTTAACAGATTTAAAGTTTTTGTCCTTAGAGACAAAGATGTTTTTCTCTACACCGGGGTGGCCAAACTACGGCCCACGGGTTTGCCATTTCTTGTGGCCTGTTGCTGCCCTAACCGCTACTGGAAGCAAATGTGTTTATGACAGCCGTAAAATGCACCCACACATGCATAAATGCGCCCACACCTGCCATAAACACTTACATAAATGCACCTGCAGCTGTTGTAAACGCATTTACAAAAGCCATGAATGCATTTTATGGCAGCATTTACAGCAGGAAGAACCATGTGAAGAGCTGTCCGGGGTGGGTGGTTCAGCCCATGGCACAAAAAGTTAGGGAACTCCTGCTCTACACTGTTGCTTCAGCATTTTGAAAATAATTGAATAGCTTAGTACTGAAATATTAACAGGTATGCTGTGTGGATGCACCATTTTTGCAAAGGAGGGTGTGTGTGTAGAGAAAAAGCAATAGGGCATTTTTTCTGCCTTTTACATATTTAGACAATGGTGAACAGGTTTTGTTAACATGTACACACTGTGAAAGTGCACTGCATCAAGTTAGTGCACCTGTATAATACATAGAATAGCTACCGACACTGTAAGGAGACCCTTAAAATATAATATACTGAGTAGCTGTTACCTTGATATAAATATTTATTTATTGCATTTATATCCTGCCGATCTGGGATGTTTTCCCACTATGGGGAACATATTAAGAAAGAAAGAAAAACCTGTACAATAAAAATTTTAAACAAATTGAATAAATTATAAATATCAGCAAGAATACCCTGCATTAAAAAATGCCAGCTACAAAAAACCTATTGGCGATGGAAAAGTTAATCACAACCTATCACTCAGCCGTTCGCAGTATATCCTTAAAAGCCTCTTTAAAAAGAAACAATATTTGTTGTTTTTAAAAATATAGGCAGAGATGGAATCTCTATTAGTATCCTTACATATGCCACATTCAGAGTTACCCTTGTTTAGTAAGCTGCATCTTGAAGCTACAAATCTGCTTGACTGGAGACCGCAGTGGGGACGTGGAGGGGGAATAAAATGAGCATTGTCTACTGTTCAAATGAAGGGCTACAGCTGGCCATTTAGCAGTCTGTCAAGAATGTTTGGGAATCAGGGAAATGCTTGTGGGCAAGAAGTAACAAAATCCTACTGGAGAAGAACAAAAATGCACGCTCATTTCACAGCCTGCCTGCTGTTCTCTATGGCAGGTTGCTGCCTTAGGGCCAAGTAGGTGTGACCAGCTGGCTTGCTTTTGTAAATAAACTACTTGTGTGTATGTGTGTCATTTGGTCCTTCACTTCAGGCAGGCAACAATGATTTGAGGATAGTCCTGGTACCAGATGAACCCAGTGGCTCATAATACGGGAGATAAACTACACAGACAAATCTAAATCAACACACAAGTAGTTCATAAATGTTTTGCTACCTCATAAGCATGATTATATCCAAGTCAGATAGATCTCTGCAGCGGCTTTTACCTTCACTGATTATGAGAAGGACTGTGCACCTTTAGCACTCCACATATTTTAGACTTCAGCTCCCAGAATCCCTTGCCTATACAAGTTATCTCGTGTATTCATGGGGGATATATTCCAAGACCTACCGCAAATACCTGAAACTACAGACAACAGCTAAACCCTATATTTACACTGCAGACAGTGGCCAAATACCACAATATTTGAAGAGGATTTTTCTGTGTACCATGTATTGTCAATGAAAAATTATTATGAAATTAAAGTCAAGCAGCCCTGAGTTTTGAGACTAGTGTGGCCAGTCTTTACAATCAAAAGAAAGGTTTTCAGTTTATTACACGATGAAGGATTCAAGATTTGAGAGATACAAAACACTTCTTGGAAGACTTCAAAGTTTTACTTTCCAATAATGAAGGCAAAGCTCTATGCAAGGGGTTCTCAACCTTTTTAAGCCAGGGGCTGGATCACACCCCCTCAGACTGTTGGCGAGCCGGACTGGTGTTCACCCCCACTGATGCCGTTGCCAAGCCCTCTCCATTCCTGAGCCTCCCACCATCCCCCACACACTGCTGCCGCCGCCAACACTCCCACACATGCCACCAGTCCGGCCTGCCAACACTTCCTCCACGCTGCTGCCACTGCCAACCCTCCCCCCCCACTGTCACCACCACTGCAAACATTCCCCCCATCTGGCACACAAACACTCTCCCCCACACTGCTGACACTGCCAGCCAGAGTGGCATCCGGGAAGGACATGCGTGGCTGCTTGCATCTGTGGCTTCTGCTTCTACTTCTGCCGCTGTCACTGCCATCCTTTCCCCTCTGCCTGGCTTGGTGTGTCCCTAACGCTGATCTGTAGCAGGGTGAATTTTGTAAGCCTTTTTACAACATCTGTCCTGCTATGGAGTGGCATTAGGGACATGCCAAGCCAGGCAGAAGGGGAAAGGATATCAGCAGCAATGGTGGCAGGAGAAAGGGCATGGGTTGGATGGAATGGCATGTGAGCCAGATGAAATGGTGCTGCGGGCTGGATCCGGTCCATGGGCCGTAGGTTGAGAATCCCTGCTCTATGCCATTGGAGCACCAGAAGTCAGGATTGGGAGGCAACAGCTGTGCAGCATCTATCTCTATCATGAGCTTTACAACCTTCCCAAGTCAGGCAGAATATGCAATGGAAACCAACCATAATAATCAGATATCTTCCATTACTCTTTCTGCACCTTTTATGCGTTGTGCCAAGTGTAAATGCAATACCAAATGATTGGGAAGAAATGCTCATGTTAGTGCATTATATTTGCATAATTAACAAACTATTTGCATAATATGCATATCAAGTTGCCTTGGTTCAGAGAAGCAGGATATGGTAACCTTACACACCAGCTCATTAAGAGACAGAGGCAACAACCCTGCCTAGCTGTGGGATTTATCAAGAGAATGGTTCTCGTAATTGTTTGCAGTTAATTTGGAGATGTAGCTGTAATGCTGAACATATGAAGTACGGGAAGTTATTAATGCTGCATCCCCACAAAAATGCGCTTCTGGCAATGTTATCTTGTTTTAAGATAATTGGCTCAAAGCGCAATGTCAATTTTTTTTGTATCAGGGTCAAAAACAAGACTAGATGAAAGCAGCCACTTTGTTGTGCGAATTTACAAGCATGAAATCATCAGGAATTTTTTTTGTACATACTTTTGTATGCATAAAGAATGAAGTAAGTTTTTCTCGGTGGCTCGAATCTTAAATGCATGTCTTTTGATGAATATGGAGAGTGAAGCAATTTCCCTTTATTTTATTCATTTCACGAATATTTTCTAACTGGAAGAAGAAAAATAGAATCCATGACACAAGAAATCATGAGACATAGCCAAATGGTCAGAATTTGCTTGCTTTCACCTGTTGAGTTTACAGTAGGCAATCTCATCTTGCTTTCTGTTTGTTTTGCATGGTAACAGGAAGATGGGAAGGGCCAGCATTTAATGAACATAGTTATTGCCTGTTTTAAACCAAAACAGTCAATCAGCAGACAATGTTTCTTCTTCCCAAAAGCAACTGCTTTTCATTCTGTAATACATGCTTAGCTCTGTGTGTGGTGGTGTGTAGTTCAGTTTGTCTGTCTGTATATTCTGAGTGGCTCAGTTGTTCAGCTTAGTTCAGTCTTTTTCTGTCTCAAAATGTGTTAGTCTCAAAAAATCAGTGGCTCAGTATCCTCTTGCAACTGTCTTCCTGTTTCTTTCTTTGCAATTAAGATGAAGTGAAGTGTTGTTATATTTTTTGCCATCTACTTGACAACTTTATTTGAACACAAGCTTCATAAGTAAACATTTCTTTCTTCTTCTGGTAAAGCTGTGCCTGAGTATTTGTTCACTAGCTGAACTAAGAGAAATGAAAAGGGGAATTGAAGAGGACTCGCTTTTCAAAATATTCAGCCATAATACTTTTCTATATGCTAGCTACACCACCCTACAAAGATTAACTTCCATGACACTCAGATTAGAGCTCACAAGAAATAATTATTGTGTGAGTATTGTTGTCATTTATTTTCTGTTGTTCACCGCCCAGAGTGGGGTAACACCTAGATAACACCCAGATGGGCAGTATATAAATCTGGGTGGGATAACACCCAGATGGGCGGTATATAACTCTAATAATAAATAATAAATAAGCTTTATTACAAATTAAAGAGTTTAATTTGACTGTTTCAATTTTCTCTATACCTTTCAGCCTTATACAACTCAACAAAAGTTAAATGTGTTTATTATTCCAGTGATAATCAATGGCATCTGAAAGACATCACAATAAATACAGGAATTGGGATTTGAAGGCTGATCACCAATAATTTAAAATTTGGTACACAAGTGCAGGCATGTGCTTCCCACCTAAAGCACATGTGTTCCTTATCCTACAGCACACATGTTATTTTTGAATGGGACTGTTGTACTGCTTAAGAGTCGGGGCATGCTATAATCTCTATTAGGCTATTTTTTTAAATATCCACAAACATTTTTAGTTGAAAAGGGATCTTAATGGAAATAAGCAGGAGTTCCTGTGACTTTAGAACAGATCTTGGATGTACAATTAAGAGGACAGCGCAGTGCTTAGGGGAGAAATCAGTAAAATCAATTCTTGCTTTCATGTTAGTTAAGCAGGGAGAATTGATTTCCGCCACATAGCTCAGTGGAGAGTTTATTTTGTTTAACTTTATATTTGAAAGAAAAGTGTTCATGAAATCCAAAGCTGAAAATCACATGGAGGTATAGTTTCAGTACATCCAAGAAGACTGTTTCATAACACATAACCCACCCACCCCAATTCCCTGTTGATTATTTATTTCATGCTGCATAAACTGTGCTGTTTGTTCCACCAAGGTACAGAGCTGCAGTTTTCTGAAAGGAGAGCCAATTGAATATGTTTATGGAGCTTATGAGGTCTGGGCAGGTTATCCTGCTATGGTAATTGAGGAAGCCACATTGCCAGCAACTCAAGGCCAATCATCAGGTGGTGGTTAACTAACCTGACAACCCTGAGGACTAACAGCCTTGGGTGGCAAAGTCCACAAGGGTGGGTGATGGTCCCTAACTGGATTAACTCTCACTTTAATCTGTCTTGATGGAAGGCAGCATCATCAATACTGGCTAGGGGGCGATGATAACTTTGTGTGCCAAAAGGGCCCAGGACCAGAAAGTGACTTGCGGAACAGGATCAGTGGTATAGGTGTCGTGTTGCGATGCGGAAGGCAAATGGAAGGCCACTGCATTATATTGTTCCCAGGACAATCTTCATGGCTGATCGCCATGAGGATTGCCATTATTCGGAATCGGATATGGAATTTAAAGAAGAAAAGAAGAATGGAATTTGTACAGCTCCTGTCAAATCATACAAAATACTGTAAACTACTGTATGTCAAGACGAATTGGCTGCTTTGGCATTTGCTGCCTAATTTCTTACCCATTCCATGCCTTAGAGACGGGATTGCTGGAACTAAATAAATCTCAGTCCCTTAACTCATCAAAAACCTGCAGGGCAAATTATGGGACTGGGAGCCATCAAATAGATGGCTAAAAACACTTCCTGCTCTTTCCTGCTGCTCCTGTCCTGCTTTTTCAAACCATCAGAAGTGTTCTCTGCAGCTCCCAAATGCACATGGCAGAACGAGTGCTGACAAAGCCTGCCTCCATTTAGAGTGCATGGGGGAAATCTCTGCTGGGACTTGTACCTCAACACAATTCTGGGAGTCGTGGGAAATCTTTGCAACTCCCATAATACAATGGAGCACTTTTCAAATAACCGAGAAAGGGGCAGGGGAATAGTACGGAGGTGAGGGAGCTGCTCTCTACCTACTGCTGGATTGAGGGCTCCCAGTCCCATAATTTGGCCCGTGGGAGTTCCCACCAAATTAACAGATGGAGAGTTCTTTAATTTAAAAAAATCCCACCCCACCCTTAGTGAGCCCCTCCAAGAAAAGGGGGAGCAGAAGGTGGCTTCCCCAAAAGGAAGGGGATGTTTCAGCTACCTACCAGCCAGCCAGCAAATAAACAACAAGTAGAGTCAAGAGACATGGTTGTGTAAGTACACAGTTCCTAATGCTCATTATTAAATTAATCTCTAGATCTCTAAATTTGATACTTTGACACAAATTCCTGGCTGCCTCACCATAATTAGTGTCCTGCTCCAAAGACCAATGATTTCCCCTCCCTTCCAGCCCAGACACAGTATGTTCCTTATTCTATGGGCTGAACTACAAATTGGATGAGAATGCATTATAAGAAGTTGCAAAGTCTGAAGATTACTGTTATGTTCTGAATGGAAAGAACTGGGGGAAATTTAAACATACACATGATTTAAAAAACAGTATTAGAGTCATTCATCCAGTTCCAGTTCTTCAAAAGCTTCATTTTTTTTAAAGCAATGAGGTTGACTTCCTGTTTATTCTATAGCCCTGGTGAGATGTTATGCCTGAATCTGATTAGCATTAGCACTAAATGAGTGATGGTGGTAAGGTCATGCATTGAACCCTACTTATATACCTGCTCAATATACAAACTATACAGGACAGATATTGAAGTTTATTGAAGAACTCTCACAAGACTCTGCTTCCGCTTTGACTATGCCCTAGGGGGGATCTAAGTGTGCAATTTATGACAACTGCCAGTTTATTCCTTAGAGTGTGTCTATTTGTACTGCATCTACAGACGAGGCCTTAATTTTATATTCATATGAATACATAGTATGGTATGTAATAATTTCATGTCAGAGATTACTCTGGGTTGAAATGATTTTTTCTGGAGAAATTCTGCTCAAGAGACACCTGAATGAGGCTCCTTTCATGTACCCAAATGCAGCCATCGAGTATTAAGACCTGACCTTCCAGTCTTCAGCTTAGTGTCTTAACCACTAAGCCACCGGGGGAGTATGTGAAAACTGCACTGTGACATATTGTGTAGTTCACCAGGGAAAACAAGGTTCACAAGGCAAGACAGTCTTGAATGACATTTAAAAGCCCCAGCCTCATTACTAAATGTCAATCTGCAGTCAAATAACTCAGTGGATGGTTTAGCTTCTCAGGCGCTCCACTTTGTTAGCTTGGTTGGTTAAGAAGCCCAAAATAGAGCTATAGAGCCCAACCTTTTTGGGTTGTGGGCCAGTCACATGGTTCAGGGAGCTGGTCACTATGGCCTGGGGGCTGGATCTGGTCTCTGAGCCCAATTAATCCGGGCCATGAAGCCCTTATCGCTCCTGGAAGTGGAAATAAAATGCACTCGTACGGGGGTGTTTTACATCCACTTCCAGGAGTGATGAGGGCTTCGTGGGCCAGATGAATTTGTGTCGGGGGGCCAGATCCAGCCCTGGGCCATAGTTTGGGTACCCCTGCTATAGAGTAATGTACCGTTTAGCAAGCAAGCAAGCAAGCAAGCAAGCATGAAAGAGGCTTTCTTTTTGTGTCTTTCAGAGCACTTCTGGAGGCATCCTGTGACTGTGCAGCTTGCCCCATGGCCACACATGCTGTCTCCTATTTGGGACAGCTGGGCAGTAAAAATAGCAGGGAGTTTTGTGGCATCCTAAAGACTAACAACTTTTATTTAGCATAAACGTCCATGGACTGCAGCCCACAAAAAGTGCCACAAGACTGCTTGGCCAGTACCGTATTCGCTTTTCTTCATGCGGAACAGCAGTTGTGGAAGCTGTCGACTATTTGGCCAGGTACTGGCCATTCGACTGGTCACATAATCTGTTACACAACTAGGCATGTCACCAGTGTCTTCCCAAATAGAGATACTGTACTTCAACTTATGTTCCGTGAGCAGAAATACAATAGCCATTGGCTGTTTTGCTTTGCTTCAATGTCCCTTCCATTGTTAAATTATATAACCACCCTTAGGGAAACTCGTCCAGCCTCTTCAGGCACTGTGAAACATGCTTGCTCTTTCTTCAGGTTTTTTTCCTCTCCTTCATTTTCAGAATGCCTGAAAGCAACGTGCCTTTCTGCCTCATCTGTTCCCATCCATCAATATGGGGTTAATAAGAACTGAATTATCTATTTTGCCAAGACATCATGATCACAGAGATAATGCAAATGATAATGGAGGGGAGGAATTGGAGGTCTTCTAATTTGTTGCAGCATCTGTGCTCCCTGAAAAACAATCTGAGGGAAATACTTTGGACCTGGTTTGGGAACAACACAAAGAGTTAATATGGACTGCCTCTAGTCCAGCTGTTTATCTCTCTCTCCCCCCCCCCCCACCTATGGATAAGGAAAGATTTAATCTATGCAGAAACTGACCATTTGGCACACTGAAATTTAGTCTTGAATATTTTCTGGTTATCTCAATGACAACATTTATGTAGAACACATAATCTGTCAAGCAATCTGTTCACTGATACAGTGAACAGATCAATGGTTTGGCTGGCTTGTTCACTGATAGTGGCTTGCTGACTGTTATGACAATAGCTAGAGAAAACGGTGACACCATTGTGATTGGGACAAAGTCAATGGTTTGGCTGGCTTGTTCACTACATCTTGGTGTCAACCCAGTTTCTAACATGCAAAGTCGCTGACCCATCCCTTCTCACATATAACTCTTAATGTATCCAGATTTAGCCATACTTAACAACAGACTGCTTGGGACTTAATGCAGTTATCAGTGGGTCACCTTTAACCATGACTAAATGTCTACAGGTGACCTCAAACTTATTTTAAAAGAGCTGATTTCTGCCAAACCCTTCAATACTTGAAGATACCAGAAAACAATGTAAAGAATAATGGGGTTGATGTTATTGTAGAATTTCACGAGACGTGGGTAGTCTCTGCAGAAAAGAACTATCCTTTCACCAAAGTGATGTAGAAAATACACTTACTACATGGCAGTCCTCAGCTCAGGCTACCTGGACTCTTTTCTTTTCAAAAAGAAGTATGAGCAGTACTTAGAAGAAATGAAATTGCCTATCAGCAGGACCACCAATACTCTTACGGAAGATAGTGGAAAGACCACCTAGGTTTAAAGACAATTGCCAGACATCACCAGAGGAGATAATGAAGAATGAGGAAATCTTGCCACAGCACAGCACTAGGAGGATTTTCAGGGGAGAAGCCATATATGTTTCTTGCAGCAAAACCCACAACACTTGTGGCAGTTTTAAGATTAGCAAATGTTACTTGGAATATGTTTTTGTGGGCTGCATCCCATGTTATCAGATGCAGGGGACTGAAGGAAAAGACCTTATATTTTCTAGCATTCAGTGCCGTAATGAGCACCATGGCCAATTTTGGTGACCTTTCTCAGAATTTTAAAATGCTAGGTAAAAAAAAAAAAAAAAGGGGGGGGGGAAGAGAAATTGCTGTTACAGTACTTCCTTTTTCCATCAGGCACTATTGAGTTAAAGCTGACTGGCAACACTGATAACATTCCCACCCAATAATATTTCACATATCAGCATAAAGAACAGAAGTTCTTTCACTTTTGCTCATCTGTGCAATGCATTCAAAATAGATTTCCACTGAATATCAAATATATCCAATCACTCCTGCCTGCTAGTGATTAGTTTCATCTACTACCAACTGCAGTAGGAGTCTCTTTATGACCCATCCGTAGGTTTCTGGGCGGAAGGAGGATAAAAATTTGATTGAATACATTTGTAAGAACCGGGCCTTCTTTCAAGGAGAGCAAAACAACATACCTAGACTGGAAGGTGATCATATTACATAAGTTAATGCAGTAATAAAGTTCTCCTTATCTTGTGCAAGAAGGCCACACTAACGTTGCTTGTTTCTTTCTGAGAATAATTAATTATACAACGGAATTAATTTTACAGTGGGCAAAATCCTGTTACACAACTTTGCACCAATGTAAGCCAGATTGGGTGCCAGAAACATTTGATTTAATATAATTGAAAGATCAGAGGGAGCATTAAAAATTTACAGGAATATCATCACAGTTGGAAGTGGCTGGCAATTTTTTTTAAAAAAAAGAAGACCCCCCCCCCCTGGCAATTTTCTAAGGATTCCAAGGGCTTCCCCAGGGTAAAGAGGAACCTCAAAAAACCTTGGAATCTAAAGGGTGAGGAGAGAAAACATTTAATTACATCAGATTGAACATTTCTGGCACCCAGAATACAACAGGATTTTGCACAATGGGAGGGAAGACAGTTTGTTTCACTTCAGTCTGCCTCGCTGCCAAATTCCTGTGCCAACCAAATGATAGATAAAGGTAAAGTTTGCCTTTGTTGAAAGCCAGTCATATATTACTCTAGGATTTAATGGTCATCTTGGTTTATAGCCAAACAGCCAGCACTTTCTGCATCTGCAGATGCTTCTGTGGTCATGTGGCAGGCATGACTAGACAACAGAGCACATGGAACACTGTTACCTTCCCAATGAAGTGGTGCCTATTTATCTGCTTGCAATTTCTTGCTTTCTAACTGCTAGGTTGGCAGGAGCTTGGACAGAGACAGGAGCTCACTCCATCATGCAGTGCCCAGGAATCGAACTCCAACCTTCCAGTCAGTGAGTTCAGCGTCTTAACCGCTTGACCCATCACAGGAAGCTAAGCCTTCCATTTAAGGTACATTCCTTCTTATGGAAGAAGCTCACTCCGTTGTGGAATACTCAGGTTTTGAACTGCTGACCTGCCAACATTCCAGTCATCAAGTTCAGAGTCTTAACCACTAAGCCAACACAGTCCCAGTTAATCTAAAGAGGTAGCCAAATCTGGGTGATTGTATGATGGGGGGATCCACAAGATACTTTATGTTTGTGATGTTAGTGATTCCACCTCCACAGAAGTGGGCAGGAAGCTATATGGGAAAGTCTAAGGATCCAACAACTGAAATCTTGTTGTGTAAGTAATGCCACATAAGGGTGATGATGCCGTCAGATGGAGCAATTTTTTTCATGGAATCCCTTTCATTGTGAGGAAAGGAAGCTTTTGGGGACTGCAAGATCAGCAAAGTTTTAATTTTTTTAAAAACACACCATGGAGGATGACATCATCAACAGTTGTGGCATACTTGCATATCAGGATTCAGCCAGTGTTCTATTTCACCCTTTAAGGTAAGAGATCCATGGCTTTGTTGAAATGGCAGAACATTTTTTATTAAATCTAAAAGAGTAGAGACTTTAGGTAAAGGTCATTCTGGCTCAAAACCCAGTCGTATCTGACTCTAGGGTTCAGTGTTCATCTGTTTATAGCCAGCGCTGTCTGCATCTGCAGGTGTTTCCGTGGAAACGTGGCAAGCATGCCTCAACACTGGAGTGCATGGAATGCTGTTTGCCCTCCCACCAAAGTGGTTCCTATTTATCTACAGTCAAACCTTGCATAAAGAGCGCCTCGCTTAAAGAGTAACTCGCTTAAAGAACAGAATTTTCTCTGAATGTTCGCTTCGCTTAACAAATAAAACCAACCAAAAACTCGCTTAACAAATAAATCAGATTCACACCCCCCCCCCCCCACAATTGGTCACTTACAATGGTGTTTTGCTTAAAGAACAAACTCGTTTAAAGAGCAATTCTGTGGAACGCATTATGCTCTTTAAGCCAGGTACAACTGTACTTGCAATTTCTTGCTTTCAAACTGCTTGGTTGGCAGGAGCTGGGACAGAGATGGGAGCTCACTCCGTTGTGCAGTACTCGGGAATCGAACTCTGACCTTATAGTCGTCAAGTTCAGCATCTTAACCACTTGAGCAACCACAGACATTAAGGACAAGGAAATAAAAGCCTTGGGATGCCACCATTTGAAGAGAACATACTCATTTCCAAATTCCTAGAAAATATTCTAAACTCTGTCACTCAGGGCATCCTCTGCTGTTACTCTTTAGGCAACCTCATGTATTAAACCAGGGATTCTCAACCTGCGGCCCATGGGATGTGTCCTGTGGCACCATTTCATGTGCTCCCCCCCCCTGCCTCCACCACACCAGGAAGTGCCATGTGGTGGAGGAAGGGCAAAATGGCCGTATGGCTCCTGAAGCTGTCTGAGGGAGCATGACCAGGCCCCCAGCTTTAAAAAGTTGATAACTTCTGTATTAAACACTCATATCACCTATTGAGACTGCACAGCTGAGATAGAGAGATTTGGAAACTTAAAGTCATGTTCCCACTTTAATCTTGGTGATTGTGTTGCAGCATACTGTGAAGGAATTCCATCTGTCTTGCAAAAGAAGAAGGAGGAGTGGATATAGTTGAGGTTGTGGCAGGGTAGGGAGGGGTGGTGATGGCAAATTCTCGTTTCAGCTGACTGACCACAGACTTGCCTTTGAAAATCAGCATTGTGCAAGACAGAATTGGCTTCCAAAAGTATAAAAGAATAATTCTGTACACAGAAAAATGATTCCAGACAGGAAGCTTTCCGGATGACTAGCAAACTGAAACAGAGTGCTTGGAACCTGTTGATCACATGGAGAGACTGTTTTGTGCTAATCCTTTGCCAGTTCAAGTGGATTAACCCAAGCTTATAAATAACCATGTGCTCACCATAAAGAACACTTCCAGTTGACCAGGAGTGGGAGATATTTCTTTTAGGATTATTTCAATTTAAAGTTCACTTATCTCTGTCTATGTTTCTACATTGTCTACAAATCAGATGTTCTAGGATTCTCAAGCCAATAGATGGCCATGGACGTGTGAAAGAAAAAGGAGAACTTTTGAAAATGAGCACATTCTTCTTTGTTCTTTTTTCAACATTTGAAAAGATCAGATATTGAAAAGAGAGCAAAGAAGCATGTACACATTTCCAATGTATGCTGAACACACTGAAAGATAATTTAATCAATGGAATGATTGTGCTCAGACAATATGTATTTTAAAATATTCTGGAATATGTAGTGTCCTTTTATGTGTTTTTATGTGTATTTTAATGTGTATTTATGTGTTTTTATGTCTATTTAATTTGTATTTTTATGTATTTGTATGTCTATTTAATTTGTATTTTTATGTGTTTTTATGTCTATTTAATTTGTATTTTTATGTCTATTTAATGTCTACTTAATTTGTATTTTTATGTGTTTTTTATGTGTGTTTTTATTTGTACTGTATTTTAATGTATTTTTTACTTTGGCTTTGCCTACGTCATTGGCTCCACCCATGATGCTGTGACATCAACTCTGCCAATGACATCATGATGTCATGACATTGGTTCCGCTCATGACATTGGCTCCATCCACAGTGTGGTAGTAAAAATTTTGGCTGCCCATCACTGGGTCTGCCCCAGTTTTATTTTTCTGCCGTTCTTTATTAGAAGTCAGAAAACGGAAATGACTCTGTATATAAGAAAAATATTGATGAACTAGGCATGGATATGAGAAAGTGGACATCTTTAGCTTTTAAAAAACATTTTTGCTAGGACACAATTAACTAATCTAGCTAGCAATATTATAGTACTGGTGGAACAGATAACTTTTGTTACTGTTTAAAAAATATATCAATTTAACTCTACTGTATTCATCTTTCCCTCCTTTGACTTCTCGTTACTAGTCAACCATGAAACCACAGTAGAGGATGTTGTCAACTTTAGGATTGCTTGCATAGACACTCAGATGATCCCATCAGGTTGGACTTGCTGGGCATATCATCATGTACCTGTGTGCATGGGTCACTATTTTCATTCCCTGAATCCATGCTGACAAAGACATTCTATACTTTGGGAGAACTCACAGTGATACCACCACATGCTGCCTGCAGTGTACTAGTATGTGACTGAAAACTGGGAAGGGTTGCTTTTCTCCCTGCTGCTATGGCAGTTCTTCCTATGATTGCTGTTAAACAAGAAAAAGATATTGGAAAATTGGAAGACAACCCAGTCATATCATATTCTCTGTCCATTTATTGTTGAGGTATTTATGCCTTCAGAGCAGAAGTAGGTTCATTTATAGGGAAAAGGTTTGTGATGCTTTTCTCACAGAAGGAAGCAATTATCAGAATGTTTTTTTATATAACATAATGCAGGGATTCTCAACCTATGGTCTGTGCATCAAATACAGCCCATGGCACCATTCCATTCAGCCCCCCTTGCTCCTGCTCCCACCGCCACTGCCTTTCCCCCCTCTGTCTGGCTTGGCATGTCCCTAATGTTGCTCCATAGCAGGGTGGATGTTGTAAGAAGGCTTACAACATCTGCCCTGCTACGGATTGGTGTTAGGGACATGCCAAGCCAGATGGAGGGGAAAAGGATGGCAGTGGCAGCAGACGCATGCATCTGCCCACGTTCTTCCTGGGTGCCACTCTGGCCAAGCATGGGCAAGGACAGGCAGGGCACATCCTTTACCCATAGCAGGCCAGTAAGCAGGGAAGTGGTGTCATCGTTGTTGTGAGGGAGGTGTTTGTGGGCCAGACTGGTGGCGTGTTGGCAGCAGCAGCGGGGATGTGTGGGAGATTGGTGGGGGCTCAGTGTGGCAATGGAGGTGACACAAGTCTGGCCCACCAAAAGTCTGAGAGGGTATGACCTGGCCCCTGGCTTTAAAAGGTTGAGAACCCCTGCCATAATGTCTTGCATGCAGTTGTGTACATCATGGTGTATTCTTGCACGCAGAATGTGTTATGCACACCTACAGCACAGTTCATGGCATGATATGTACTCACTGAAACCACATTTTTGTTACTGAAACACAGGGGCATAACCTGTGGCAAGTTGATTAATTCTACTTCATCAAAGTGTAGTAGAATTCACACTGCCTGACTGTTGCTTCCTTCTATTAGACAAGCATTAAAACCCCCCCCAGCGGTTTATGCACATACTTTTGTTTTGAAAGCATAAATAGGTCATCAGAAATAGAAGGACAAAATTAATATGACATGGGAGATCTGTGTATGGTTTTTCCAATATCTCTTTCTTGATTAATCAGGGAGATGAGCAACCCTTCCTAATTTTCAATCACACACACTGCAAAGGTGTAAAATATTACCTTTTTGCAGTTGTAGGTTGTCAAAAATTTTACTACCCCACCGTGACATCATCACAGTGTGGGCGGAGCTAACATCATGATGTCATGATGTAATGGGCAGGGCCAAAGAAAAATTAAATTAAGATAAGCACGCACGCACACACTCACACACACACACAACACAAACCCGTAAATAAATAAAATAAATAAATAAAATAAAAATTACATTAAAATACTCCCACTCACCCAAACACCCACCCACCCCAAACACAAATCAACCCACCCACCCCATCACTTACCTGTTAGTATAAGTGCCTGGGCAGCACCATGTTGCAAGATGGATATGGTAATCGTACCAGTTCTCTAGGATAATATGCCTTAATGTAAATGTAAAACAGCTGTACCTCCTTAAGGGTTCTCCAATTGGAACAGCAATTGGAACAGCACAGGTGTAACTTATTGATGAGGTAACTCCAAGACTTTGCTTAAAAACCCCAAGCCAGGCCGCTAGGCCTGCCGGCCGCCAGGCCTTTTTAGGAACTGTGGTAGTATGTCAATATAGGTAAAGGTATTAAATACACATTAAACTACACACAGACACACCACATCCGAAGGTGAGTCACTTACCCTGGGGAGCAGGCTATAGGGAGCTTCAAGCTAGCAGCTGCTGTTCCTCCTCCCCGCTTGGGAGGACAGCAAGGAGGCTGTGCATATGCGCCAAGCACTGTAGTGAAATGGTACGCCCCAAAGGTGGTTCCCCCCAAAAGCTGTTACCGGTTCTCCCGGAGACTGGGAAAAGTTACTACCAGTTCTGGAGAACTGGTGCAAACCTGTTACATCTCATCACTGGTTGCATCCCGTCACTGCCTTTTTGCATTCTAACTTCCTTCATATTTCAGCCAACGTAGCCATCTCTTTCTCTTTCTCATGCATAGATGCTAAATCTTAAGAAAACTGTAATAAACATCTGGAAGGCCAGTGAATCTCCCTGCTTAGAAAATCAGATCCTGCACCTGATATGTAATGGCTGATTTAGGACCTTTTAAATGGTTGACATCTATTATACTTTTATTAATCCATTTCAACCTTATAAAAAAGGCTGTTGTGTTGATATTTTTCTCCTAAATATGCTTTCAAAATGCAGAAGGGAAACGCTGCTCAAAGCAGTGTTTAACCTTCTCCCTTTCCATGCACGTTCATTAGCCCTTGTTCCACAATGGTAACTTGTTCTTCCCCAAGCATGAGTAATGAGGAAATTTCCTGGGAAAGAATTACTTGAGTCTCCTGGAACTAAAGGGATTATTTTGATTATCAGTATATCGTACGCACTGTAAGCGGGCTTAAAACTCGCAGAGGAAAATATAAAATGGTTAGTAAATGTGTAAAAGTGAACAGTTCTAACATGCAGATTTAGAGAATCTAACCCTATTCAGGCATTATAGCATGATAATGGGTAAGGCTAAAATGGGTGGGGACATAGCAAAACAATTTTAAAAATACATTATGGAAATAAATTCAAAACAAACACCCTCTGCCAAAGTGTTTAAAATAAACCTCCTTCCAGAAACAGAAAAATCACGAGGTTCCCAATCGTTCAGTCAATTTCAACCATTGCAAAACTGAAACAAAAACAGGAGTACAGTAATACCTCGGATAATGTTTACCTCGGATAACGCTAAAATCGCATAACATTAAGTAATCGGGTGGAGAATTGGATCGAATAACGTTAAGGTCCTATGGGATGGATCAGATAACAACCGCTAAAGCCTGTGCGGTTACATTGTATCTCTAAGGAGCTTTAACGTTATCCGATACATCCCATAGGATTTTAACATGCATCGGATAACACTAAAAGTCGGATAACACCAAGACTTGTGGAACCAAGTTTTAGCGCTATCTGAAGTTTTACTGTATTACAATGTGTGATTGAGCCCTTAGCTGGGGGCAGAGCTGGGCTTCTTATACTATACTGCTGCCTCTGAAATGACAGAGGATGCCACACCATTCTCAGTGTTCAAGTAAGATTCAGCTGCCAGCCTAGTCAACTTCTGAACCGAGAACAAGAAGGGGGTAATATCTTTTCATTTGTCTGGGGCAGTGGTTCCCAACAAGGGGTACACAGCCCACTAATGGACTTCAATTCCCAGAAGCCTAAGTCAGTACAATGGCTGATCAGTGCTTTGGGGAAATGACTTAGGCTTCTGGGAATTGAAGTCCAAAAACCAGCATTTGGGAAACACTGGTCTGGGGCATAAGAAGTTCTTTGGCCTGTCCTAAGGGAAAAACACAACCCCTATCTCCAGAAACCCTCTCCTTGTAGTTTCACACATTGCTCTCTATTTTTTATTCTAAGCCCTTCTTTCATGCTTTCCCCTCCTTCCCGCTCCTTCTCCAATGTGTCAGCATTTTGTCTTCATTGTGCATGCCAAGTCTTCACTATGCAATCTTTATTATATTTCCTTTAAAAAGCTTCTCAAAACCTTTAAGTCCCCATACACACTTTCTTTCTTTTCAACCTGCCTTTTATACCAACGGTGCTCCAAGGACTATCCAAATGAGGATCCTAATTAATACATTGAATGATTCAATTAGAATTCAGTAAGTTCATAGAGAGTCAGTGATTTCAGCCCATCCACCATTCTAACCAGACAATTCTTAATAAAAACGTATGGTGACGGAGAGGGGAGGAAGAAAGAATGCAACTATCTAGTTGTCTACTGAATATACGTCCATTTTTTTTTTACCAATTTTGGGGTCCCTGACCCCCCTGCCGGGCCCAGGAAGGTAGGAGGACCCGATCCAAGCTGTTTCTGGGCTTCCCCGACGTCCTCAGCAAGTGCAGCAAGCCAAAATGTCAGGGTTCAAACTCTGACATTTTGACTTGTTCCACTGGCTGGGGACGTCGGGGAAACCCAGTAACAGCTGTAGATCGGGTCCCCTGCCTGCTCCAGAGAGATCAGAGGACCCGATCTACAGCTGCAGGGTGGCTGGAGAAGCTGACGGGGACTCCCTGTTGGCTTCCCTAGCCACCCGCCCATGCCTCGGCAGCTGTGGGGTGGCTGGGGAAGCCGACAGGGGAGCCCCCCCCGTCAGCTTTCCAGCCACCCTGCCTCCGTAGCTGCAGGGTGGCTGGGAAGCTGAACAGAGAACCCCGTTCAGCTTTCTAGCCACCCTGCTGCTAAGAACGACTGTATCGGATAACGCAAAAAAGAACGTTATCCATTGCAAATCTTCCCCCCAAATTTGTCATCGTTATGCAGCTTTAGCGTTATCCGATGTAATCGTTATCCGGGGTATTACTGTACTACCAGTGACTCAACATCGAATGTCAGGCAGCAGTCAAATAACCTGACAACCCTGAGGACTAATGGTTTGGGTGTTGAAGTCCACAGGGAAGGGTGATAGTCCCTAAATGGATTAAATCCCACTTGAATCCATCTTGATGGAGGGCAGCAGCTTCATCAATACTGGCCTGGGGCCGATGAGGACTTTGTGTTGCCAAAATACTCAGGACCAGAAAGTGACTCACAGAACTGGAGCAGTGAAATGGGTGTCATGCTGCGATGTGGAAGGCAGATAAAATTCTCAGAACAGTCTTCAAAGATGATCGCCACGAGGATTGCCAATATTTGGATTTGGATACATAAGAACAATGCATACATTTTATGTCATCAGAAATGACAAGGCAGCAGATTTATTGGCCCTGCTTGAAAACATCCACAAAACACTTTTTTCTGCTCTTTGAAGCTCTGTCGATAACACACTGTTATCTCCAATTAGAGATCACCAATCTCTGCTTTCATGCAGAGTGAAAAGGGCTCTGTATGAACACAAAAATTTATTATTGTCCCACCATTTAAGAAGAGACACATCCTTGTGCTCACATGTAAAATATGATAGCAAGATGTCAGCAAGCAGTTTTATTGATCTGCATTCAAAAATCAAGAGCATACTGTCCACTTTTAGTCATTTTTCCTTTTCTGTGTATGTATCCATTTGCTCCATCCCAGACACCAGTTTGAAAGATGCAGAACCATTTGTATACATCAGGAATTCTTAACCTTTAAAGCCAGGGGCCGGATCACAACCCCTCAGACTACTGGTGAGCTGGACTGGTGTCCCCCCCACTGCCATTGCCACCAACACTTCCCCCCATGCCACTGCCACAAACATTCCCCCCATGCTGCCACCAACACTTCTCCCCATGCCATAAGTCTGGCCCACCAACACTCCCCCCCATGTTGCAGCCGCCAATACTCCCCCCCACATCAAACCCCCCCGCTGCTTACCAGCCTGGCAGAGCAGCCCCCCAAAAAAGATGCCTACACCCATGTGCATCTGATGCTTCCCTTCTGCTGCCTCAATCTTTGTCCCCTCTGGCTGGCTTGGCATGTCCCTAAAATGCTGCTCTGTAGCAGGGTGGATGTTGTAAGCCTTCTTACAACATCTGCCTTGCTATGGAGTAGCGTTAGGGACATGCCAAGCCAGGTGGAGGGGACAATGATTGTGGTGATAGTGATGTGAGGAAGGGTGTGGACTGGAAAGAATGGTGCTGTGGGCCAGATCTGGCCCACAGGCCATAGGTTGAGATTCCTGGCAAATATACATCATATAATTTCACAAATGCCAGTAATGAGAAAATATACTTTTTGGACAGTAAAATTGTGGGGATCACACTTCAGTTATGTGGTTGATGTTTGGCGGTGTCTTTCATGGAAAGACAGTTCTTTTGTTTATTTGCCTGTGTTATCTCATCCTGACATCATCAGAAACACAAATCAAATTTGCTGGCCTCCCTCTTCATATAAAGGTAACTTCCAAGCTCTTCTCAGAATGAGATTTTTTTACAAATTGTGTTGCTTATCCTTATTGCTTTCCAATAAAAAATCTAAATTAAAAGTGTGCCACTTTGTTTTGTCAGTTTTAGGCAACTGTTTATTCTGTTCTGTGTGGCATAGCAAAAGTAAACCTTCAGCTTGTGCCCTACCTTCCTTCTCTCTGCTCCAAAGACCTAGTTCAGAAACATCTTACTTGAGGTCTAAGTTTGTAAATGTGTAAGCAGCGACAGGATGGAAAAAACTGACAGATGGAAAATAAGAATGAGATAAAGTGAAACTGATAAAGTAATAGATAAGCTCTAGTATAATTTAGGGAAAAATACTATTTTTAAAATTAAAATATTTTTATTATTTTTTCTTAATAAAACCTATTAAAAATTTACTAAAACCTACTGAAAATAGATACCCAGTTTGGGATAGTGGACAGAAAACAATTATCTCAAACAATTCCTGATGAAACAATAGCCATACATTTAGGTCCAAATTTAGAAATCAGAAGGTATAAGCAAATTTAAAGAATATGTTAAACCAGGGTCTAATTAAGACTTAAGATATGTTGAGAGTCAGTGGCATTTATTAGTTAAGATTTAGACCTTTGTTCTACCTTATGTTAGAAGGAAAAATGTAATAAAAGTCTGGAATAATACAGCATACATTTGGTATAAGGATAAATGAAGCAGATTTACTGTGTAATCATATAAAACTCAGGGGAATTAATCCATAGGAGAAAATGACAGAATGACATTCATTTTCACTTTTGGCTCTCAATTCAGAGCAGTTGTATGACAGCTTCTATGTTCCAAAGAATTGACCAGAATAGGGACTTAAGCCTTCTTTCCTTCATCCTCAGCTACAAAGACAAGTTCTTGCAAGATTCTTGTCCATAACAGCAAGCATGCAGGGGAATTTGCAGGCAATCTTGAAGAAGTTCTCACATTTGAAAAGAATTGTGTTTAGCAAATGTGGGAAAGCAGGTCTACAAAAGGATGACTTGTGAATTTCTGTCCTGCTGTACAGGAACTTTCTAAGATCATTCCTACTTTAGTATTGCTATTGGGACAGTACTGCTATATGGAGTCAATGCTTGAACGTTGACTAAAGCTTCTGAAAATAAAATCGAAGCTTTCGAAATGTGGATCTACAGATGGATGCTAAGGATATCATGGGTCAACCATGTGACTAATGTAGAAATGTTGTGCCAGATGGATAAAGAACAAGAACTGTTTAAGACCATTAAACAAAGATAGTGCCAATCCCTTGGGCATATCATGAGGAACAACATGAAGTATAGAATACTTCAGCTCGTTATGCAAGGGAAGATCCCTAGGAATAGAGGCCCTAGACATAGATGGACTTCATGGTTAAAGAACTTGAGAGAGGAAAGGCATTTAGCACTTAAGCACAAAGCAGAAAAACAACCACTACACTGTCATAGCAAAGCTCATCAGCAAGGAGAGAAATGTTTTATCTGTATTTCTCTTCCTCTCTTTAACTGCCCTCTGACTAAACATACAATGAATACGGGTCATCCCCCTTACACGTGGGAAATACATTATGAGACATATTGTGGATACCTGAAATCATGGATAACAATGAACCCTATATTTACAAAACAGATAGTGGCCTCTAGTGGCCACCTCTCATAATACATCATAGGTAAATACACATATATTATGTACAGTTGTACCTCGCTTAAAGAGCATAATGCGTTCCACAGGATTGCTCTTTAAGCGAGTTTGCTCTTTAAGCGAAACACCATTGTAAGTGACCAATTTGGGGGGGGGGGATTGCGAACCCCAATTTATTTGTTAAGCGAGTTTTTGGTTGGTTTTATTTGTTAAGCGAAGTGAACATTCAGTGAAAATTCTGCTCTTTAAGCAAGGTGCTCTTTAAGCAAGGTGCTCTTTATGCGAGGTTTGACTGTATTTCAGGGATTTTTAAAATTAAATATTTGTAGACCCATAGATAGCTGAAAGAGCTGATATTGATCCTGCAGATTGAATGGCAGGTGTGTGTAGATTTTCTCTTCTTCAATGACAAAGAGCAACAATCCTGTCTGAAAAAAATCCACAAATTTAAAATTGTATATATTGCAAAAACAAAAATACACACACCTTCATATATTTGTACATAATGCAAGGTATTGTGTATGAATACTAAATAAATAAATCCACAGATGTTTTGCAGAAAATCCCCAAGTGCAAAGAAATTCACATGAAGATTTGTAATTGTGCTCAACAGAAAGAAAACATTTATGATTTTTAATTTTCATGGCACATATGAAATTAGCGAAAATCTACATATCTAAACTTCACTGCTAACAAACTGCTGAATAAAAATAAAGTACTGTAACTAGTTAAAATAATCAGAAAAGAGTGTACACAGACTGCACAGAAGCGTACAAAACAAAGAATTATTACTACATGAATGAACTTTAAGAAGTAGGTCACCTTTTCTTGAAAGCTAGTCATATCTGACTCTAGGGTGCAGTGTTCATCTCCATTTACAGCCAAAGAGCCAGCACTGTTTGCATCTGCAGATGTTTCCGTGGTCATGTGGCAGGCATAACTTAGACACTGAAGTGCACAGAATGCTGTTACTGTCCCACTGAAGTAGCACCTATTTATCTACTTGCAATTTCCTGCTTTCAAACTGCTAGGTTGGTAGGAGTTAGGACAGAGATGGGAGCTCACTCCATTATGCAGTACTCGGGGTCTCAAACTGCTGGCCTGCCAACCTTCCAGTCATCAAGTTCAGCGTCTTAACCACTAAGCCACCGCAGTATCACCTATAAGAAGTACACAAGACCAAAGGATGCAATCAAATTTCTGAAGCTTGATGGAAATTACAAACCATCTGAAGCTCAACAGGGGTGGGATGGGGGGGCAAGTTTAGAGTTTCTATTGAAGAGGTTTTACATTAAATATTTAATGAGATGGCAAGCATGCATGAATAATTATTTTTACTTACTGTTCCCATTAAGTTAGAGAGGAATTAGATTTCTTTCACTCAAACGTAAAACGTTCGTCCCTGATCATTAACACCAAATTGGCTTGTTATTCTGCTTTCAGCAGCAACAACAAAAGGCAGCAAACATCTACCGACTTTAAAAAAAATCACAAATGAAGAAGAAACTCTGTTTGAAGACTGAACCTTACAAAGGGGGAAGATGCCTAGCATACCTCTCCTACCTTTTCCCAAGGAAAAGATCACAAATCGTCTATTTTGGCACCCACTGAAAAGGGAGATAAACCTCCTTCCATTTCTCCAAATTGCAAGAAACCTGTTCAAGGGTTTTCAAGCCCAGGGTTGAAGGTTGGCAGGGAGTAAAGAGGGTTTCAGGGGGGAGGGGTAATGCTGGTACTGGCAGAAACAGCAGTACATGCCTTGATCACAGTCCAACCTTCTTAAACTGCACAGTGGATGTAACAAAAATATATTCCCTCTTCCAGGAGGAACCTTGCCTGACCCTGTTGAAATGGGATATGCACAGCTAAAGCACCTGGGATATCCACCCTCTATTAAAAAACCACCTATGAATGCAAGTGCATGATACTCCAAGGTAATCTATTGTCAAAGAACAGGATTCTCCCTCTCAAGGTGAGAAGATATATTTCTTATGACTTGAATCCATCTGTTTGAACCTGCAGAGAGAAAGGATGCTTTGACAGCTCTCACTAAATATTAAGTCTGTGTTAGCCTACCTCTGTCACATCTTGTAAATTCATTGCATCATCATGTCATTTTTCAGATCATGATATCCTAGATCCCAAGATAGGGATAAGAAATATGTGGCCCTTCAGATATTGTTGGATTTCAAGTCTCGGCAGTCTTACTTTCATTAGCCAATGGTTAGCCAGGTAGAGGGCTGTAGAAGAGCAACATCTAGATGACCATAGGGTAAGGAACCACTATCCTAAGTAATTGCATGTCAGAGTAATTTTTTTAGAGTATTTTCTCTCTCTTTCTAAATGACTCAAGATCGTGTTAGGTTCCCATCATAAAAGAGACAACCTAGCTAAATAGATTTGTGCCAGAATAGAAAAGTCAGTTTCTTCAACCAATCCGGTTAGAGGAACCTAAAGTTTTGAAAATATCAACCAGGTCTAAGGTCATTTGCAAGTTTTAAAAATTGGAATTTACAGGGGAACCCTGTATAATGAATGCATCATACAACAAAAAAAACATACAGCAAAGAGGATTTGAAAAAACAAACAAACCATTGTGCCCCGTATAACCAAAAAAAAAAAAGTTATATGATGCAATGCATCTCTATGGGAAAAATCGTACAACGGGAACTTTTCCATTGTACAATTTTTCCCATAGGGATTTTCGTTGTACAATGCATGCATCACATAAAAAAAATCGTATAACAAAGTGCCTAGCAGAACAAATTATTTTAATTATAGGGGGTTCTACTGTATATGAAGAAATGAAAACTCGTAAGAAAAGAGATTTCTTCTCAACATTGTTACATTATGGGATGCTAAAATGGCTGGTCCTGGTAAATCTAGGAAACAGATGTTTGAAAGATGCTTCCTTATGCAAAGTGTGACGAATAACTTATCAATGTTTCAAAGTGAAACAAGCAAAGAATAAAAGCTGTGTAAGAGAAATGACACTACATCCTTCCAACTTGGCAACTCCACATTTAACGAACAAGACTTAGCTCATCTGTTCTTTCCACGCTTCTTGTCGTTTGGTGAAGGCACCCAGAGCAGAGACAAGATGAAATAATGGAGTGATGTGGGTTTATTTCACATCAGGTAAAGGAAATGTCACCGATGCTGACAATGAAATGAGAAGGGTATCTTAGATTTTGTTGCAGCTGATAGCTTTTAGACATACTTCAAAATCTCATGGGAAGACATATCTTGTTGCTATAATATCTTCTAACTTTCAGAGAAAACACTGGGGGGAAAACCACTGAAGGCAGTAGTTAAGTAACTCCACCTTTTTCTTTTTAGCTTGGAAGACACTTTCTTATAGACCGGCTGGCAACTAATGAACAACCATTGTGTAATCAGAAAAGGTATGTCTCCCCAAAGCATGTGCATACAGGGTAACCATGAAAATTGTTCTTATCTTCCCAAGCATATTGCCATATTTTACAACTAACATCTCTCACCAAAAACCTATTGTCTAAGATGCAAATACTGAAGTACTGTAAGTATTTTAGCCATTCTCAAGTCCACAAGATTTTGATGCCTGTTCAATTCTTAATGTAAGCATATAAATGAGCCACATCTGTGCTGCCCAGCTCCTGGAGCTGACCTTCTTCTCAGTGAGCTGAAGTGTTTAATGGCTTAGTTAATCAAATTAATACATTTCCT
Organism: Furcifer pardalis; assembly: GCA_030440675.1. Taxonomy (NCBI): domain Eukaryota; kingdom Metazoa; phylum Chordata; class Lepidosauria; order Squamata; family Chamaeleonidae; genus Furcifer; species Furcifer pardalis. Next base: position 10,942,891 of record CP126896.1, on the reverse strand, counting down.
TAGCAGGTAATTAAAACAGTGCTTTGATTGACAGTTATGCAGAGATATTTATTTATTAATCAAATTTATTCATCGCCCTTCTCACAAAGTGACCCAGGGTGATTCACAACAAAAGCATCAATAGCAATTTAAAAAATCTAAAAGTTATTAATCAAAAGTTTAAAACTAGCTAAAATCAATTAAAAGATTAAAGATTAAAAATTTATATTAAATTACAACTGAGGACAAGGGGGCTCAGATAAGCCAATGGGCTGGGGTCGTTGTACCGCCTGTCCCCTAAACCCATCCCGCAAGCCAGGTTTTCACTCCTTTCCTAAAGGACAGCAACTCTGTCTGCATATGTAATTCAATGGGTAGGAGGTTCCATAGGGCTGGAGCAGTCACAGAGAAGGCCCTCCTTCTAGCGCCAAAGAGATACACCTCTCTGGCTGATGGCACCACAAAAGAGCCTCTCCAGTCTGCTCTGGTGGGATGGACAGATGTCCTTGGGATGATGCGGTCTCTTAAGTATCCTGGTCCACTACCATGTAGGGCTTTAAAGGTGATAACCAGCACCTTGAATTGCATCTGGAGGCAAACTGGGAGCCAATGCAGCTCTCTGAGCAGCAGTGAGGAACGAGCATAACACTCACACCCTATCACTACCCGAGCAGCCGCATTCTGGACCAGCTGAAGCCTCCGGATGGTCACCAAGGGCAGCCCCGTGTAGAACGCATTATAGTAATCAAGTCTGGAGGTGACCAGAGCATGTGTGATCATGAGCAAGGAGTCTCGATCTAGGAGCGGGTGTAACTGGTGAATAACACGAAGTTGTGCAAAGGCCCTCCTGGCCACAACTGCCACCACCTGCTTTTTGAGCAGTAGTTGTGAGTCCAGGAGGACCCCCAGATTACACACCGAGTCTGTTTGGGGCAGAACTGCCCCATCTAGAACCAAAGGTGGTAGCTCTCGAGATAAGGCAGGGCCCCTGACCCACAGCCACTCAGTCTTGCCAGGATTCAGTTGTAGCCCATTGTCCCCCATCCAGACCCTTACAGCCTCCAGGCACCTGGAAAGGACTTCCACTGCATCGCTAGGGTCTCCACGGGCCGAGATATACAGCTAAGTGTCATCTTTGTATTGATGATACCTCACCCCGAATGATGGTATACTTGTCATACCAAGGCCTTGAAGATGAAAGATCCATTCTCCACTGAGCCATGTAGTTTAGGGAATGGTCTTGGAGCAGTCTTGAAGTCTGACCCACCTGACAAGGATGTTCTGAGGATAAAGTAGAGAAGACACAGTAGTGTAGCATGGGGGGGCAGGGGGGGCAGGCCCAGGCAACGCTTTTTGGGCATATGGGTGTTCTTGGACTACAATTCCCAGAAGCCCTAGTGAGAGTGGGAGCCAGCATCCTAGGCCACCGCCAGGGGGGCGGCAAATTTGGTTTACGCTACTGGAAAGACGCTTTGCTAAAGATATTTTCTTAAGTTTGCTGGAGGAGTTATGGACTTAGAAATGTAACAGACTAATAAATCATAAATTATAAGGCAGGGTGCTCAAACTATGGCCTGTGGGCCAGATCCAGCCCCCAATGCTAATTCATCTGGCCCGTGCTGCCCTTGTTGCTCCCAGAAACGGAAGTAAAGCACGCCTATGTAGGCATGTTTTACTTATGCTTCTGGGAGTGATGAGGGTGGCATGGGCCGAATGAATTGGCATTGGAGGCTGGATCTGGCCCATGGGCCATAATTTGGGCACACCTGGTTTAAGGAGAGAAAATGACAGCCTAAAAACTATCTCATCCTGTTGCAAAACAGACTGTAAGGTGTGTTTTAATTCCACTCCCAGTGGGAGACACCATGTGACCGGCCTGCTGAACCACATTACTGACCCTAGGCCCAAAAAGTTTGGGCACCCTGTAATAAAGTAGAACCATTTTAGTTGGTTATAAATATTCAGCAACAAAAACCACATGTCATAGTTGTCCTTCAGATTACTGTCATAAATGAGAAAATGCTTCTTCCAATATGCTACATTACCCAAGTCAGCCATTTGAAAACAAGGGATACTTCAAATTTGTCTTTAATTCCTCCCCAATGTAATTGGTCAGTTAATGATCAATCAAATCAACTGGCTGTGCTCACTTTTGTACAATACTAGTGAAGTTTTCAAATTACCACAAGTCTAAGGAGTCCCTCTAAGCATAAAGAAACAACCCAGATCAGTGGTGGGCTCCAAAAAAATTTACTACCACACAGTGGGTGTGGTATGGTGGGCATGACCAGAGGAAAAGCCCTGTGTTGCACCCAATTTAGGACTTCTTTATTTCAAAACTTGGATGGGCGCCTCCAGCCAGAATTTCTGCTACCGGTTCTGGCAAACTAGTGCGAACCTGCTGATGCCCACCACTAACCCAGATCTCCTCAAACTGAGAAATTTTACTTAGCACTTGTTTCTTCTGAATTTTAGGGCTAAATCTAAAGCAGCGTTAATCTGAGTTGGTGAGAACATGGTTTTGATTAAGAAGCATTTCAAATCCCAGTTCCAAATTTTTTCCTTCTGATACAATGCAACATGTTATAACCTAAATTCACCTGTTAGTCCCACCTACAATAGACCCAAGGGCCAGAATCCTATTGATATTGATGGAAAGTTTGCATAATTTGCTGTGACTTGTAGAAGATAACTGGTAAGGTACCAAGATGCACCACAGTCTGTTACAGCTGTAACCCTGCTTGTGCACAACTAAAGGTGCCCCAGAACCTTTTCCATTAGCCGTAAGAAGCTAAGTAGATCTTACATGAACTCCAATGGGATTCCAGCCACTGTTTCAACAGGATCTACAATTACTTCAATCACACTAACTCTATGGTTTTATTCTTATTAGGATAAGCAACTGGAATTAGGGCTGTGTCCTGAGCCATCAAAACTTGTTTGTTGCATTGAAGCAATTGTTTTGAGTACACATTGTAAAAATCAACTTTAAGAAGGTAAGGACCGAAGAAAGGGTTAATCTATCAGATTCTTCCATTACTTTATTTCAAGAGATAGGAATTTTTATACTGGATATCTTTAGCTACTGCCCTACATATTTAAAAAACTGTATAGCTTTCCTTTTGTACGATTACTCTCTTTTAAAAAACAACTCTATGTATGATAGGTTGAATGCAAATACATTTCCCAAAAAGCTTTGCTAGGGCAAATACAGTGGAACCTCATACAACAATCGCCCCATATAGCAATGAAATCACATAACAATTAGGTTTTTTTTTTTTTTTGGGGGGGGAATGGCATTGCACATAACAATTTTCCCTATGGAAAAAAATCGTACAACAATTTTTCAATGAGAAAAACCACTTAGCAAAAAAAAAAAAAAAAGTTGTATGATGCATCCCATAGGGAAAATCGCTATACAGTGCATGCATCATATAGCAATTGCTTTGTACAACAACAAGGCCCATGGAATGGATTAAAATTGTTGTATGAAGTACCACTGTACCGTGATTTTCTATGAGACTCATTCAGCATTCAATATCTTCCACTGATCTGAATTCAATCCCACTTTTTGGGCAGATGCTTCCACTCAATGGAAGTTTCAGTACATTTTAAGTAGTCATTTATGTAAATTTATTTTGTTTGTTTGCCAAATGTTCCAGTGTGAGCATTTTCATTAGTTAAATAGTGCATCAGTGACTGGAAGGTATTATTAATATGATATATTTGAGAACTTGTCCCAGCAGCTTGAGAAAGGAAGATTCATAGATTTATCTGATGCCATCTGAAAGATACACATATACAGTAAAACACCGGATAACGATTGGATCAGATAACGCTAAAATCGCATAACTTTAAGTAATCTGGGGAGGAGAATTGGATCGAATAAGGTCCTATGGGATGGATCAGATAACAACCGCTAAAGCCTGTGCGGTTACAATGTATCTCTATGGAGCTTTAACGTTATCCGATCCATCTCATAGGATTTTAACATGCATCGGATAACACTAAAAATCGGATAACACCAAGATTTGTGGAACCAAGTTTTAGCATTATCCGGTGTTTTACTGTACTTCAAAAGGAACATCTACTCATACCACATATAGTTCAGTCTATGAAGGTGGGACATTGTGCTGTTATTTCTGCACAATTTTGTGCCCGTTTTGCCTGCAAGAAAAAGGATGCCAAGATTTACATTAAAAACGTCAGCCGAAATGTTGGCAATACCAATGGTAGCAGTCAGATGATCTATACTAGGCTACCCTCTTGTGTTCATTACCATTCATACTTTTCAATAAAACAGCTATTATAATTGTTTTGTGAGGAGTATTTAATTGATTAATAAAACGAGCCAGCTTCTGGGATTTACTCTTGCTTGGTATCTCTGTGTGAATGTTACTATGTGAATGGTACAATCCTCTGTGTGAATATAGACGATTTTGACTGTTGGTATTAGTGTTGTAAATATTCAAGTTGCCCTTTGCTATGTAAAGTTTGGCAACACAGGCACAATATTGTGCAGCAATGTCAGACCATTTCCTGACATTTTGAATTGTGGATACAGAAGAACAATATCTCACATTCATCAACTAGAATTGGGGTGTTTAAGAACTTCACAAATCTCCTGGGTTTTGAAAATGAAAATTTAAATATACTGTAATGATTGCCTGACCCTTTTTCCTAAGAAAATAAAGGCTTAGATTTTTTTAAAAAATATTTTAACGAAACTGAGGCATCTACAAACAGCACAGTTCAGAAGATACCAAAAACAAGAAAGGCAGCATTATCAAATACTCAAAAACAGTTATAGGCAGAACAGACCAGTGTTCTACCCACATGTAGGCAAAATTATATATATAGAAAAACCTTCTTACCTCTACCCAGCTTGATCATTACAGGATGACAGCCATTTTCAATCTCCCCCATTTTCTTCTCCATCAGGGTATCCAGAACCTTCCATATCAATCACTCATTCTCCACCAATTCTACTCCAATATGTGAATGGATGGCCCAGTCGTACTCCAGTATGTCAATGAATGGCCCATTATCTTCTGGCAGTCTTCCATTAGCCATTGTTTACATTCATTCTTTACACGGCTTCTCTCAAGAATAAAATTCCCAAAATGCTACCATTTTGCAGTTTTATAATTCCTCCCTTATGAGTTAGTGTTCCATAGCATAGTTTCAACTACAATAGCAAAGCATTCTATATTTAACAGAGGTTAGCAAATCCCTCCTGTTAATAATACATTGCAAACAGAAAGCACTTTGAAAATGGAAGAGAAAAGAACAATTACAGCATTAGTATATAAAATTACAGAATACAGTGATAATACCTCAGATAACGTTTACCTCGGATAATGCTAAAATCACATAACGTTAAGTAATCTGGGGAGGAGAATTGGATCGAATAACGTTAAGGTCCTATGGGATGGATCGGATAACAACCGCTAATGCTTGTGCAGTTACAATGTATCTCTATGGAGCATTAACGTTATCTGATCCATCCCATAGGATTTTAACATGGATCGGATAACACTAAAAATCGGATAACACCAAGATTTGTGGAACCAAGTCTTAGCGTTATCCGAGGTATTACTGTACTTATATTTTGTCTTTGTGTCTATGTTCCTGGATCTGGATCCTAGTCATACCACATCCTTGATAAAGGATTAGCAATAACATTTAAACCTAGCACTTTGGCACTGGACATATTTCTTCAGGCTGTTAGCATGATACATCTGAAGCTTTTTATTTGTTCTAGGCATCTGCACTTCATGACGGATAGCAATCCTCTCTTCTGGTGACATGAATGAGATAGGGGCTCTGGCCTCGGCCACAGGTCCCTCAGCACTGTTCTCAGAGCCAGCAGCTAGACCTTGTACTTGACTACATGTCTGTACTCTAACATGCCTAGGGCCTGTCCCTCCCACTTTTCTATCACAGCCACATGAGCTTTGTAGGACAGGTTGGTGCCAATCAGGCATTCATGTTGACCCTTGGCAGAATAGAATAAACAAAGCAGTGGTCCATCAAATTCCTGGTACTGTACATGTACCTGAGCTACTGGACAATTTTGTGTCATTTCCCCCACAGGACTGTAGGTCTCCCCACCAAACCATACATTAGGCTAAACTGGAGTGATACAATTCTCAGCTATGGAACAAAAGTCAGCACCAGAGTCTAGAAATGCTCTAGTTTCTTTCTGGGCCCTAATATGTGGATTGATTACAGTAACAACATGGGGGCATTTGCCGTGTATCAATTCAGCCTCTGCTTCTGAGATTAAATCAGCCAGATTCAGAATGGTGTACTCCTTGGACTCTTACTTGCCACATTTCAGCCCATACATCACAGCATCCCTTCCTTCCTGGTCTGTCTGCTACAGAGTGTTTGGCCCTAAGACCTCTGAGTCTCTACTCTTGGCTAAGTTTTGCCCTTGAAATTCTGGTGATTTCTCCTCAGCAGAAAATTGTTGGTATTCATCAATACCCCATGGGTTTAGATAAGGCTAATCTTTGGGGCTGGCTTGGCAGTAAGTGTTTTCTCTTGCCAAGTTAACAAAGGGCAGTCCCTTCTAAAATGTCTTTCATTTTGGCAGTTAAAGCATCTTTACACAGCCCTTGGTGTGCTTGTGACCACAAGGGGGACTTTGAACTGACATGTTTCTTGTTTAGCTGGAGTCCTTAGGGGGAACTTAGTCTGTGGTGCCTACACGCCAAAGGTAGCTCCTCTGGAAACCTTGGCCATTAGCCTTAAAGTCAGTTTTGGATGGGTTAAAGAATGTCCAACTTGGTTGAAAGTCCTGCACAATTCTAAGTTTATCCACCATCTGGGCAGAATCCAGCAACCCTGGCCTATCTTGCTCTACAAGGATCCTATGGATATTGGCCTTTCATAAATTGCTCCCTAATAAATAGGCATCTGAATCCTTCCAAAGATTGGACTCCCACAGTTTCCACCCATCGATCAAGCTCTTTTCATAGCATGGGTCACAGAATTGTACTAAAGCAGCCTCTGGGGTATAAGCAAATTGTACCCTGACTGATTATAGGGGGAAAAACCCAGCTCATGTATCTTAGTAACATAAAAGCAAACCAGGCTACATCTGGTAGTAATTGTCCCTGAACATAACAAGGCCAGAGATTCTAGTGTGTGTTAAAGTTTTCACAAATTAACTGGAACCTATGCAAAAAGTCCCATAAATCTTCCATTTCATGTTCAACAGGGAGAGTTTTACAATCTATGTCTTCAAGTAGTTTTTGGGGTGGACTTCTCTCTTCAATTTTCCTAGCCTGGGCTTCCAAAAACAAAGTCATTACCCATTCCAAGGCATTCTCAGCCTGTTGAGAGGGTTGAATTTCTGCCCCTCCATCTCCTGCTTCAGCTACGGCTCCTTGTTGCTGTTCCACTGTGGTGTCAGCATTGTCTGGTTGGGGCAAACCAAACTCTGCTTGTATCTGTGCTGCTGTCTGTTTCGTAGACTGAGAAAGCTCCCTTCTCTAGCATCTGGCTCCAGTACAAACAAATTCCATTTCATTATCCAGCCACAGAAAAGAGAGATCTGGTTCTATCTAACTAACTCCCTTTCTTTCAAAGTAAAAAGCAGGAAATCCTATCTGTTTTGCCTCTACAAAACCATTTGCTACGAATTAATTATGCTGGCAAAAGTGATGACCAGTCATAATCATGCTGCTCCAACACCCATAAACCAAGCAAGCCAAAAATCACTATAACTCAGCCATGTGGGCACTGACACTAGAAAATGGAGGAAAAAGATTTTTCCTTTTGACTGTAAAAACCTAAGTGAAAACACTTTCACAGCTTTGTTACCTTCAGAAAATTCAGGGAGTTGAGTGGGACTAGAAAAAAATGGTTCAGTGGTCAAATCCCACCATTGCCACCATGTAACAATCACCTGACCCTTTTTCCTAAGAAAATGTTGAGTCAAGGATCGTACCAACCAGGATGCATTTCCTTGCAATGTCTGGTCTGGAATTTTCTAAATTCAAGACAAGCCCTGGGATATTCAATAACTCAATCCTGGCTCTGCTTTAACAAATTACAACCTCCCCTTTCCCCAAGGTTAAGCTACAAAACAGTGCTTTGTCCCAGCTATGGTTGCTGGGAAAGGGCAGAAGCTGGGGTGTGGCTATACTCCCTCTGTGCCAAAATATTTTGAAGGGCTGTTTTGAACTTAATGAAATGGTTAAGCAAAGATGTGAGTAAGTGCAACACATACAACAGATGAACCCTTTAAACCAGGAGTTCTCAACCTTTTAAAGCCTGGGGCCGGGTCATGCTCCCTCAGACAGCTTCAGGGGTTGGACGGCCAGTTTGCCCTTCCTCCACCACACAGTACTTCCTGGTGTGGTGGGGGCCCTACATGAAATGATGCTGTGAGCTGCATCTGGCCCGTGGACCTCAGGTTGAGAATCCCTGCTTTAAATTCTTAGGTAGGATTTTGTTTTAAACTCAGCTCTCTTTCATTGACTCTGATTTTGCACACTCCTTGTCAAATTCTTTTGTTGACAACTTTGGCTTCAGACTGCTCTACCCCCACTATTTCAACATAAATGCCTGGAACCAGAACACTGGTAAATAATGCACAGACTCAATTATCACAATATTTATCTACATTGTAATAAATATTCTTATCACATATTGCCATACACTTGGAAAATACAACCATGAACTGGAAATATGGTAGAGAATTGAGGTATTCAGTACCATCATGACAACCTGGTGTTTCCAACATCTCTCATGAATAGATCTTAGAAAGACACCAGCTCATGTCTGGTGAAAATAATGTATCTAGAATTATAGAATTTTGAAGAATCTGAGTATCAAGAAAATACATGCATGCACCTACCCCCTCTTCATTTCACCAGTATAATTTTGGCTAGAAGGTGTACTATATATTTAGATGTTTGACGAAGTGGACTTGATCCACTCTGATATGCTTGCACAGACTGGCATGGATATCACTTCGAAAAAATGCTGCATATTTAGAAGTTGCATAATTTTGTTGATCTATGAGTCACTAAGATAGGGGTTCCCAACCTTTTCATGCTGCGGGCCAGACCATGCACCCGGACAGCTGAGCGGGCCAGTCACATGGTTTCTTCTGCTGTAAACATTGCCATAAAACACATCTACAGCTGTCGTAAACATGTTTACGGCAGCCACGGGTACATTTATGGCAGTATTTACAGCAGACATGGGCGCATTTATGCATGCATGGGTGCATTTTATGGCTGTTGTAAATGCATCAGCTTCTGCTTCCAGCAATGGCAAGGGTGGTGGCGGGCCACATGAAGTGGTGCCGCAAGTTGAGTCTGGTCCATGGGCCATAGGTTGGCCACCCCTGCACTAGGAGATTTACTTATCATTTCAGAACTACCTTCTACCATACCAACCCCTGATATATTGTTTCCGGCTGTAACGAGTTGAAGACTGCTATTTAAATTGTCAGCTACATTATACCAACAAATTGTTGCTTTCTACTTGGGGACTGTACGATCAAAACATGGATATATAACCATTTACATAAGTGATTTCCATTTTATATATATTACAAAATAGGAATGAAAATTCTCCTCAGCAAAGTAATGCTATTTTTCCCCTTAACACATTGGATAAAATTGACTTAAGGATCTTCTTGCATTTATTTTAGTTATGAAGCTCCAAAAGGGACACATAACAAAAGACCTTACAAACACCTTCTAGGATCCCCCCTCCCCACACACATAAGGACACTAATCTAGAGAGATTAGCATTTATTTAGCTAGAGAATCTTGTTAACAAAGTACAGAGCGAAAACAAATCTTCAGGATGAAAGCGGTGAGCTACATCATGGAACATCTTTCTTCAAATCATTTCCCTCTCATTTTTATTTCCACTGACTCACCAGCCATACCAAAGCTTATACCATGAATATAAATCATATCCAGGAGGAATTTTTGTCTCCCTCTCTCCCTCCTTTCTTCCCGAAAGAGTTGAAGTAAAGACATGCATGTTGTTTTATCCTTCAAACAATGTGCTGAATATTTTATAAGTAATGAAGCTTAACAAGCTCTTCATGAAAGGAGGAAAATGAAGGAGAATTGGTTCTGATTTCATTTCTGTCTTCATCTTCCAGAATTAACCTCTTCACTTCCCAGCGCCTGGCCATCTTAGCTTCTGCTCAAAGTAGCTTATTCATGCAAAATCCAACAACAAAGACAGAGATAACAAGGAGACGAGCCTGAAATTAAATCTTCAAAGGAATGTTGCTGAAATGAACATATTGGGTATGACTGTCACATTGAGGAGCTCAGAATAGTATTCCATAAAAGCAGTAGATGAAAAGAAGTACCCTAAGGTGAAATATCCAAACCATGTGTAACTATTTGCATGTATTCTACTCCATCCTTCTCCCACTCTTGCTCCTCTTTGTTTTCTCTGATGTCAACATTTACATTACAAGATTCTTGGGGCAGAGAGTTTTCCTTTTCTCAAGACTTGAAATGAGCATTATGCATATACTCCTTTTCCCTCCTCCTTTTCTCATGCTGGAAAAAAATCTCCCAAATTTGTTAAATTTCCCAATCTAGCTAAACTAGGAAACTCATTTAATCTCAGATGACAATACTATGCTCTGACCATAGATCTACATTATAATTTGCAGCTTGAAATGTAGAAGCAAAGAAGAAAAAATCTTACAAGATGATATGAGACAAAGTGTGTGTGTGGGGAAATAGGATATGGAGAAAGAGAGAAGAAATTGGAGTCTGAGAGGCTTTCATATCCATACCACAATATGTGTCAGGGATACCCAAAGTTTTTGGGTTATTGGGCAGTTGAGGGGGTCAGTCATGTGGTTCCTTCCACCGGAAGTGGAAGTAAAATGCACCTGTGCACGCACAAAATACTGCTGTAAATGCACCTGCAGCTGTTGTAAATGCATTTATGACAGCCGGGGGTGCTTTATGGAAGCATTTTGTACATCTGCGGATGCATTTAACTTCTGCTTCTGGGAGCAGTGTGGGCATCGTGGACTGAATTATTAGGCACCATTGACTGGATCCAGCCCGCGGACCGTAGTTTGGGCACCCCTGCTATAAACTGTGGAAGAGATACCTGAAATGACATGCAGGAGAAGGCGGGGGGGGGGGATTCATGCTGTGTCATGCCTCCTGTCCTTCCTGAAATACTGATTTAGAAAATGTGTCCTGGGAAAGTCTATCAGGATACATAACATCTTACAGGAGTTGGCTAAAAACAGTATTGGTAAGGGAACAGGGAGCTCTTGTGCTAGCAGCACTCTCCCATGTCTAGCCTTGAGAAAAGGAGACTGAGAGTGGATATGATAGAACTCTTCAAATACTTGAAAGATAATCATAAAGAGGAAGGGCAGGATCTGTTCTCCATCACCCCAGAGTGCAGGACATGTCATAATGGGCTGAAACTACAAGAAGCCAGATATAGGCTGAATATTAGGAAAAGCCTCTTAACAGTTGGAACAGTACGATTGTGGAACCACCTGCCTCAAGAAGTGGTGAGCGCTCCAACACTAGATGCATTCAAGAGAGAATTTGGACAGCCATCTGTCAAATCTGCTTTGATGTGGATTCCTTTGATGTTGGACTCTATGGCCTAAGAGGACCCTTCCAACTCAGTTATTCTATCATTCTTTGACCAGACAGCACAGTTCCCTAATGATTACCTTAAAAGTAATCATTTCTGTTTGGACTGCTTTCATATTCATGGACTGCAAGCATCTATATACTTAACACATGTGAGAAATATATTATTGCTTGATTTTTAAAAAATCAATATTACTATAGAGTGGTTTAGTATTTCTTGCTATTCTTTCCCCTCTTTTATCTCCTTTCTCTCTATTTGCAAGAAAGAAACCATTTTTCCTAAAAGGAGATATAATCACAGATAATCTCCCACATCAATTGCCCTTTCTTTTTAAAAGCAGTAACGAACACAGAATTCTATTACTTTCTCTTTCAAAATGTAAAGTCCACAATATAATTTCTGTGATGCTCCATAGTTCATAAGCAATAAACTTTTCAACAGAACTATTGAGTCCCTATACCAGGAAAATGGCAGCATATAAATTATATATAAAAATATTTTAGAAATACAGAATCCAAATAATTATCCTAAAAGATGCCCCTCCTCCATATCTAGTGCATGAATATTTGCCAGCAATGTGAAGGCCTGCCTATGTAAATTTCTACTCAGTGGTGGGCACCTAAAAAATTTACTACCACACTGTGGGTGTGGTATGGTGGGCGTGGCCAGGGGAAAACCCTGTGTTGCACTTGAATTAGGACTACTTTATTTCAAAACTTGTATGGGCAGGGACAGCCAGAATTTCTGCTACTAGTTCTGGCAAACTGGTGCTAACCTGCTGATGCCTACCACTGTTTCTACTCCACCCTAATAAAAATTCAGCACTCTCCTTTGTGAATCACAGCAGACTCCCTAAAAACAACACTAGAGGCTGGTTGATCAAAGGAAGTTGCCTGGATGAATAAATGCCCTCCTGGAAAGACATGCTCCTTAGGGGAAGCTTTAGGGGATTGACCGGCAATAGAAGCCTACCTGCATCCTTATTTTCATTATTGCAGGCACAGTACAGGATCTGTTAGAAATATGTTGTCTGAGTTCTAAACCCTGTAGGAATTTACTTTTGATTTCACAGAGGATAAGATCAGTTTCAGATCCATGCTGTAGCTGAGCTGCTCAGCACACAATAAAAGCTATAAGAGGCTTTGTTTTAAAGAAAATACTAGCTAACTAGAAAGTCAGAAAACCAGTTGCTGTTTTCATCCACATGTCTCCCTGTCCTTATTTCTCAAACAGTGTGAGTGTAAAGAATACTTGCAAAATTACTCTTTATCTTAAGAAAGGGAGCCAAAGTGTTGCTGCCATTTTTTTTTAGTATCGCACAAGACTGGTGACATCAGCAGCAATTTTTCTCCTGAAGATCCCTTGCATCCTGCGTAATCCTTTTCATTGCCAGAAAGCCATAGAGGCTGCAGGACAGGAGGAAGAAGTCTTTAATTATGAAAACTGCCATCCTCAGTTTAATCATTTTGACTTGTAGTGAGAGTTCAGGCTTGATTTAATTTAAAGCCCACTTACTTGTCTTTCTGGTGGTCTGTAGTAGCTATAAAGCTCTGTCCAGCACTAGATTTTGAGCGAATAATTTCTTTTCCTGTCATCTTTCTTCACTGTGCATGTGGTAACTGGAATATCATGGTATGGATTATCTTCACTTAAATATATTTTCCCCAGTCCCTTGTAGCTGCCCTTGCAAATCTCTAGTACTGTACCTTAGTTTTTGGCTGGAGTCTCCGTTCTGAATGATAATAGTAAAAAATCATCTACAACTAATGACTGAAGCCAGAAGATCTTTCCCTCTAATTGTTAGGTAGAGGGCTCTCCCAGATGGAGTATTTGTTCTTGATGTACGAGACTCTTCATGGATATTATCTACTGCCTTATGATTAAATAATAAACTGTTTCAACTCTAAAAATAAACCATGGTTTCATGAAAAAGTAGGGAAAGTCTCAGAAAAAGTTACTGTATTGAGACAAGAAGAAAATCATATTTATGGCAAGAATAATACAGATAATATCAGAGCAAAACCTGGTGTATTTAACATCAACAAATATTCTGTCTGCTATTTCCTAACATAAGATTATTATGAATGTATGAAGCACAGGTTGGAGTTGTGAATTCACCTGGCTCTGGAAGTGGATGTGCTGGCTTGGGGATTCTGGGAATTGTTTTTTTTTAAAATAATAATCCTGACACTTTTTTGGTTTAGACTGACCAGAGATGGGATGTAACAGGTTCTCACCAGTTCACCAGAACCGGCAGTAACTTTCCCCAGTGTCCCGGAGAACTGGTAGCTGCTTTTGGGGGAAACCACCTTCGGGGCTTACCTTTTCACTGATTCTCCCACTGCACTTGCGCACCAAGCACTTGGTGTGCATGCACGCCTACAGTGCTGGCACGTATGCATGGCCTCCTTGCTGTCCTCTCAAGTGGGGAGGAGGAAGAGAAGCTGCTAGCCTGAAGCTCCCTATAGCCTGCTCCCCTATATATTATCCTAGAGAACTGGTTAAGCAAAGACTTAGTATCTAACTACTTTAACTGTTGAAAAGTTGAAAAGTGTCAAAATGAAGCCATCTTGTGGTGAGTTCATTCTGTAGTTCCTTCCATCTGACCTAGTGTGAGAAAGATTAGCCAGAATAAGCTTTAAGCTCTTGTTTAAAAGCTCTGGTTGATTTGTGTTTGGGGTGGGTGGGTGGATGTTTGGGTGGGTGGGTGTATTTTAATGTATTATTTATTTAGTTATTTAATTTATTTAATTTGTTTAATTTATTTATGGGTTTGTGTTGTGGGTGGGTGGGTTGGTTGAGGGGTCTGTGTGCGTGCTTATTTTTATTTTATTTTTATTTTATTTTTCTTTGGCCCCACCCACAACATCATGACATCATGATGTTGGCTCTGCCCATGACATCATGCCATTAGCTCTGCCCACGCTGTGATGACATCATGGTGGGGTAGTAAAATTTTTGACATACCACCACTGAGACTGGCTCTAAACTGATTTTTTGCCCCACAGTTCTCTATGCCCACCATCTCAGTTCTAACATGCAGCTTTAGCACACCTGCCAATAAATGACTCCCACTCCTCCCTTACAGTTTTTAATACCTGGTACTTTTTCATGTTCTATTATCCGAAGAGGTGGTTTGCACCTCAAGCCAATACTCAAATCACTCCCTTCTAGCAGCTTCTCACTTAGCTGGGCATTATCAACAGTCCCCTATGGCTGAAATTTTACTTCCCCCTCACCACCATCTGTGGCATGTTTTTTTTACACCACAAAATCCCTCCTTGCTGCCGCCACCATGGCATCCACTTATATATATAAGTCAGCACCATGCTGCATCCAGTTACAGAGAACCTCTTCTATCATTAGGCCAGAACATGAGCTGCAGACTTTAGGTTTTATGGAATGACAACAAATTGTTAGTTATTTAACTTTTTATTAAACAACAAAGGGGACAGGTGTTTTTGGAATGTTCTGCCTCATTTGCCCACATGTGGTAGCTTTGGGTAGTATACACCCAGATTTTGGTGACAGAGGCACCATTTGCTCCTCAGCCACAGGCCATAAAATTTCTTTGGTTGGCCCTGCCATGTTCTGCCAATACTTCAATGGTGGAAAACAGAATTGACAGAATTCTCTTTTCCATGTAAACCTTTAAAGGTGCCCTCCTTTCCTCAGCAATTCTGCCCTTCTCTTTGACTGGAACTAAAAAGTCAAGCCAGCAAAATGGATTTTCAACTCATCATCTGCCAAATAACAGGAATGTGGAAGCAGGACCTACTTGCAAGAGATAAGGAATGGGGGGTGGGGTGCTGAACCATTATATATACAGTATAATGGGTGTAAAGAATACTTCCTAAATTCTTTGTTCCCATCATTTTAGCCTGTCTCAACTTGGTGAGTCATCTAAGTGGGAGGTAAGATTTCATAGATAAAGCTATTGTCAGCAAGGGATGAACCTGTTGTACTTGCTTGCCAGGCACCTCTTAACAAGGTTTGTCAGGAAACAACAGGGTCAACCTTAACTCAGCATCATAACCATGGTAAGAATTTACAGGAATTCAAAGGCAAATGCTTAAGCGTTAAATGAAATGGTTAGACAGACAAATATATCAAACTTTTTAAAAACTGCTTACGTTCTTTCCAATGCTTTTATGAATAAATCTGTTACTTTTGAGTTCTTATTTTTTTTAAATCTACTAAACATAAAGCTTATCCAACCATGTGAATGTTGCTTAATTCTTCAGATTGTTGTTCAGTTGCACAGTCAATTCCAACCCTTTGCGATCCTATGGACCACTGTCCGTCAGGCACTTCTGTCCTCCACCATCCTCCTCAACTCGCTCAGTTCTGTGCCCATTGTCTCTACAATACCATTCTAGCCATCTCATTTTTGGCCGCCCCCTTTTTCTTTTGCCCTCCACCTTTCCCTGCATACCTCTATCAAATTGGTTCTGCAATCTTGTCTTATTCATTCATTCATTCATTCATTCATATTTCTACCTTCCCTTCCCATTTGCCTGAAGCAGCCACTCTGGGCAGCCAAAGACAAGACATACAATATAGAAAATAATTTAACATATAGAAAGACTAGGCCCCAAACTAAAGATGGTGATAACAAATAAAAATACAACTTATGGTCCAGGGCTAAGAGGGAGGTAACAATTCTCTGATGACCTCCCTAAACAATCATACCTTCACCAGTTTGTGAAATAGCGCACTGCAGGCTGATGGGGTCACCATGGAGAAGGCCTGGTTGGTAGTCATAGACTCTGTGGGGGTGACAACAACACCTGCAAAGACTGGGTGACCCGGGGCTGATTTAACTGGGAGGAGCAGTTTGAAAGGTACAAAGGTCCCAAATTGTGAAGGGCCTTTATATGTCAGAACTAATGCCTTGAATTAGGCACAGATGCTATGGGCGGTCAGTGCAGGTGGGAAAGAATTGGGGAGATACGATCCAGCTTCCATCTCTCTGATACCAACTGTGAGGTGACATTCTGTACCTGCTACAGCCTGTATACCAGTGATGGTGAACCTTGGCACTCCAGGTGTTCTTGGACTTCAGTTACCAGAAGCCCAAGTCAGCAGAACACCTGGAGTGCAAAGGTTCACCATTATGGCTCTATACTGTTTTCAAGGGTAGCCCTCACATAGCAAGCAAGCAATTCTTGAGATTACCAAGCCATGAAAAGTGTGTTCTCTAGCCCTAGGTGTTTTCTACTGCTCTTCCTTCCAAAGGACCTGTGTAACATAATCCAAGACAAATATGACACTATCTTTTCTCATGAAACCTGCACTGTGAACATGTTTTGGCCAACACAGTTTTGATCTCAAAAAGCTAGAATATTCCTGGACAATCTATAGCATCACAGTGTTTGAATAAATTGGTATTAGAGATTTCATTGCCAATAATATATTAAAAATACAAATGATACTGTCTCTCTTTTCAGCTGTTTGCCCAGAGCTGCTGCTTCTCAGTATTTTAGCAATAACAATAGCAATTACATTTACATTCCATCCCATAGCACTTGTGTAATCTCTGGCCAGTTCACAAAGTAATTAGCATTTTGCCCCCAACATGCTGGATATTTTGATGGTGGAAACAAACAAACAAACAGCAAATGCAGAAGGGAATTTGTTCTTATGGCTCAGCATTCTGGTGTAGAAATGCAGAACTTTGAGACTGCTTTTAAAATCTGTAGAATTTGAAGCTCATTATTTGATTAGTCTTTTTATTAGAGTCTATTAGCAAAGTACATCTCCACTTCCAATAATTACACAGATTATTACTGATTAAAACAATTTAGAGAAATTTAAATTGTGCTGCACATTAGCAAGAATATTGCTTTGGTAATTTGGTCGCTTTCAATTGTTCTGAACCAAACTGGCCCCTTGAAAATTCTTTGTGTGTGTGCTTATAATGTTAAGTTGTCTTCTTCTGTTTTTATAAGATAGGAAAATTGCAGTGGCAGTAACTTCTCTAAACATCCAACACATATCAAAATGCAGGATGTCACCTTTGGCAAGATGAAATTTTGCAGAAAGCCAGCTAAAAATTGCAGAAGGCCCCTCCCTTCTCTATGATTTCAAAGGTTAGAAAGGTAAAAATATGTTAATATCAAATTAAATCAAAGCTTAATGCAGATACCTAGAATATACAAAAAAGTTCTCTATGGATGAACAATGGTATTTAGGATGGATTCATGATTTTGCCAATGGCATGCTATCTTATTTAGCAGTTGTAGTCATGATTCATTTCTCTCCCTTTAACAACATACATATCATTCACATAATTTCTCATTAGCATCCTTAGCTTTAACTTAAGACTTCCCTGTTACAAAACATAACATATTTGATCTTCAGTAATAACAATCCAGGATTCATTGGCTAAAAATTAATTAAATCCCAAAGGTTTTTAAGGTTTTGTATTTTTTTTACAATACTACAGCTTAATACATTTTTAAACAACAGCAGGTAGATCCAAGTGTGACATGATTTCCAATGTATAGTGGAGAAACTGCATGCTCTTTGCAAAAGGATAACATCAGGCAAGATAGACTTAGACCAGGGATAGGAAACCTACGGTCCATGGGCTGGATCTGGCCCATTGCACCAAATCAACTAGCCTGTGCTCTCACTCCAGACTCCACCACTGCCAGAATTGGAAGCGGACTCATTTAGGGCTGTTGTAAATACATTTACGACAACAGCTGACTCATTTAAGGCGTTTACAACAGCTGTGGACTCATTTACAATGCATTTACAACAGCCGTAAATGAGTCCAATTCCGGCAGTGGCAGCAGCTGGACCACCAGTCCGGCCCGCCAACTGTTTGAGGAAGCATGACCTAGCCCCTGACTTCAAAAGGTTGGCGATCCTTGACTTAGGCTGTTCTATTGTGTTTCACTTTTGCTGCATTTGTCAGTCTGTGTTTTCTTTCTGCCCTTGCTCTAGACCAGGTTGTGAGACTTTGAGACATAATTTCATATAGAAATTAGGACATATTTTTAAAGGTAGTTTTCCTAGCCTGTGCCTTCATTTACACATTCTAATTCACACATTCTCCTCACTGACTAACACTGTGTGCATTTCTCCCATCTGAATACAGTTTAAATCATTTGCATTTTGTATGATCCACCATTTTATGTGCATTTAATTGCCCTGCAAGACTTGTAAATGTGCTAACTCTCAAGATGAAAAGTATTTCTTCTCAAAACAAACCTCAGGAGGTGTGAAAAGGCTACTTCCATTTAGACTTTCTTTTATTTACTCATTACTAGATTTATATGCCACCTTTCTGGTCAAAAGGCCACCCAGGACGGTGGATATAAAACATTGGAATATACTGTACAAATAAAATATGAAGTACAGGAGACACAGTGGGGAATCAAACTCTTAACATCAAAAACACTCAGCTATCCAGCCAGCTAGATCACTTAAAGGTCCTTACAAATCACTGAAAGTTCACATTGATGTCAGCGTGGGAGAATAAAAGTGAGAAAGCATTACGAGAAATCAGAAACATTTGTCACCAGTTGCTACAGGAGAAAAGGAACACTAGAGAAGAAGGAAAATGACAACTGAAGCCCTAATGAAAGCCCAAAGCTCTCCTGAAAACTCCAGAGTTAGGTTTGACTTTAGCAAAATATTTATTTTATTTTTATTTTTGTAACACCTGATGCTGGTCTTTATTTGTAGAACCATTTCCATGTTTTGGCCACCTCTTCCATAGTGGATGGATGCCAAATGTAAAGCACTCTGGCATGGGCTTGGCAGTGACTGGGCAAATGTGAACAAGTCAGTGTGGGCAAGAGCGTTTCCAGTGTTTTCTGCTCTTCGTTAAAAAGAAAAACCATTTTTGGATGGAGTGAGAGAGAAAGTGGGTGTGAGTGAGGACACAAATGGTTTATGTTCTATATCCCCTGTGCACATACTTTTTGAATATGGTTCCTGAGGTGGGTAGCGGAAGCAACCAAGCAAATCAGCTAGTTAGTAGGAGCTTTGTCTACAAAATGAAGGTTCATCACATTCCCAAAGCTGATGACATGGAATTCCATGCATTGCCACACTATTTTATTTTCCAGATCGGTTTTCTCCGATTCAATTCAGAAGCATGCAAATGTATGCTAATATCTAGAGACATGTGAGAACAGATCAGACAGATCAGCTCAGGACACCTTGAAATATGGCACCTGCATAGTGTCCTTCAAGCTGAGGTGAGGAGACACCACCTCGGATACTGCCGCACTGCCTCTTGCCAATTCAACTATTTATTTATGTACATTTTCAGTTCCTGAACTCCAAATGCCACTTGAGGGTTCTTTCTTTTTTTTGACATTTCTTTGCTGCATCAGGAAGGTACGTGGTGCAGTAGCTCTCCACCTATTTTCCTTCACTTGGGGGAAATGTCCAACTATCAAGGGCTCTTCTAGTGGTGGGGGAAAGGGATTCATCATCCATCATTTTCAACCTTTGAGGTGGACACTTCACTGTGGCAGTAGTCCGGTGATCTTGACTTTGGCAGAGATGCTAACATAATTACATCAATAGCAATAGCAATTGCACTTCTATACTGCCCCATAGCACTTCATGCACTCTAAGACAGGGGTTCCCAAGCTTTTCAAGCCGGGTCATGGTTTCTCAGTCAGCTTCGAGGACTGGATGGCCATTTTGCCCTGCCTGTACGATGGAGGTAGCCATTTTGTCCCAACAGCTTCAAACGGGTGGCTATTTTGTTTCTTGAATGTTCTTGGAAATGGCACTGTGTGCCAGATCTGGCCCACAAGCCTTAGGTTGGGAACCTCTGCTCTAGGCAGTTCACAAGGTAATTCACATTTGCCCCCACATGCTGGATACTCATTTTACTGATCTCGGAAGGATGGAAGGCTGAGTCAACCTTGAGACCCCATCAGGATTAAACTCACAATGTTTTGGCTGCAATACAGCAGTTTAACCACTGCACCACCAGGGCTCTTGGTTTCAATGTTTGTTTTTCCACAGTTTTCTTAAATGCCAGCTAAATTAAAAAGCATAAGATAGCATGAGGCTCAGAACATGGATACTCATATTAAGGCTAACTCCTTCCAGCTAAATAGAACAGTTAATTCAATTGCCTTTTGATTAATTAGAGAACATGTATCCACACAATAACATTATTTCTCTAATGTAGATCTATTAGTGAAGTTCTACACGGTGAGTGAAATGACTTATGAGAGTCATCGCACAAGTGTGAAAGCTCCATAATTCAATAGTGAATGAGTGAGTAATGTGCAGACCTAAGAGCAAATGAGACAAAACTTTAATATACGTCTGCCTTGGGCTTTTTTATTGTGCAGAGCAGCTTATTTGATTAAACACCTCTTTTGATTAAAGGAAACCATTTAGCACAATCTGGCTTCTTAAAAAAAATCAACTACACATGTGCATTTGATATACTACAGCAATAAACTATTTTACTGTTGCCTTCTTAGGGTGTATCACACAATATGATTTGATTTCATGTTTTTCTAATTCAGCTCAAACCTACATGTAGAAATAGAGGCAATTCTGTTTTAAACTTCCTTGAAGATTTGCCTCTAGACAAATATCGAACATGAAAAGTAATTAAAATGCAATTCAGCTGGTAACAAATGCAGCAGCTGTGTGACACCAGTTTTATACTTGGCAATACTGGATTAAGCTTCTTTCTGAGTTTAATTTGAAGTGCTGGTTTTTATTTGTGAAGACTTAAAAGGCTGAGGCCAGGGGTTTCTAAAGATTGTCTCTCCTTATAAGAGCTTACCCATATTAATCTGAGATCTTCATTGAAGACCCTTATTTATGCCCCTCCACCTGAAAAAGTTATGTCGGTGGACACAAAGGACAGGTTTTTCTGTAGCAGCATCCTGACTACGGAATACCCATCCTAGGAAGCTGATTTTCCTCCCCATCTCTGTCTTTGGATTGTCTCTGTCTCCACCTGATCTGTAAACACTGTTAAATTCTGCCCAGATTTTGAAGGTTGTTAATTTTTTTACTGATTGTTAATGCAATAAAAAACCCAATGTATAACTCTGGGTAGAATGGTAATATTGGAATGGACCACAGGGCTACCAAATCCAATCTCTTTCGATGCACTGACTGTGATAAATGCTGATTTAGGCCAGAACTGAATCAACAGTGTCCTCTACGACTACAGGTGCTAATTACCACCAAGAAGCAAGAATGAGTGTATTTCCACTGATTGCTACTATCACGAGTCATCTCATTTAATCTTGTATTCATGTGAGCTTTTCACTGAACCGGCATCAACAGTGATTGAAACCCTGTTGAGCTGCTATGCAAAAAGGCATAACTTGTGGTGCTGAATTGCCTCAAGTTAAGAAACTGCCAAGAAATTGCCGATGTGGAGATTTCTTGAGGCTCCAAATGTCGGCTTCTGTATAACAGCATAACAGAATGTACATTATAATCTCTGCTTTTCTTAATCATTTGACCCTTCTGTTTCTGCTCCTTTTTCGGTTCCCAAGAGCATATACAATATCTGCCAGCAGAGAAATAATAATAAAAAACGCACCTTAATTCATCTGAACGTTCTTAGAGCAGATTTCAATTTAAAGGTGTGATAATCTTTACCTTTCAACATTGTTGCATTCTCCAAATGAAATCTGTGCACTTTTTATGCATTTTTCTTGGTTTGTGCAGTTATTGGCACATTTTACTCATTTATGTAACTTTCCCCCATTGAATAAATTGTGTTTATGTGTATTTTCCCCCCAACTATGAGCCCTTTTCTGTTTTGTATTTCAAAATGTACACATTCTTTAGTTTGTACTTTATTTCTTCAAAATGTTCAGGAAGACTTGAAAAGATATGAATCTTCAAGGTGCAGTTCTTCTCAGGAAGCATTTCAAAAATAGTGAAAAGCTACTTTGATCAAGACAATTGAATCCAACAAAATCCTTTTTTATTCCTTTTCCTATCTAAGGCCTGGGAAACCTACTTTCAGAATTAAATTCAATTTAGGAAAACAATTCTCAGGGGCTGCATTTCAGTGGTGAGTAGGATTAGCATACAGTAAAACCTCATATAACACTAAAACCTGGTTCCACAAGTCTTGGTGTTATATGATTTTTAGTGTTATCTGATCCTCTATGGGATCCATAGAGATACATTGTAACCACACAGGCTTTAGCGGTTGTTATCTGAAGCATCCCATAGGATCTTAATGTTATCTGATGCAATTCTTCCCCCCAGAATCCTTAATGTTATGCGATTTTAGTGTTATTCGATACTAATGTTATATGAGGTATTACTGTATTTTGGTTTCACGTTATCCTTCTCCTCACAATTATGCCACAAGAGAAACATTTAAACTGTTTATGATGGTAGAAAACGAAAACCTTGTAAAGAAGCCATTGGAAAATGTTATCATGGAGGAAGAGATGTGCCATATAGAAAACCACATAGGGCTGGACTAGGAAGCAAAGATGTCTGGATTCAATCCCAGTGTTTTAACCCAAGTCCAGTCCACTGAAAGCTATAACCATAGTAATATGTAGTATACAAGGGCCAGAATTCTCTTTGCAAAAGGGGTGCATAAAGGCTTCAGAGTATGAGCATTTAAGTTTGCTTTACCAATTTCCAGACTGCTGTTATGCAAGCCAGATACATCAAGGTTTTTCCCATGCAAGGGGTTAGTGGACTAATCTTAGTGCAAACATCAGAAATAGATAACTATGCACATAATGGTCCAAGAAGTGACTATAAAATGGAACAGGATGTTGCCCAGTACATCACCAGTTGCAATGTTGTTCATGTTGCAACAGAATAATATGATTATTCTTTCAGAATCTGAACATTACATTTGTCATCTTTTTTTGTGCTAATTCTCCAAAACATTCTGAAAGTTCCACTACCATACCTTTAAACTAATATCTTGATTAAAATTCGGCTTCAGTAACTATAATATGATCTATCAACTAAGGCATCGTTATATTGAAATAAGTTATAAAGCTGCAATCCAAAACTTTCTTAGAAGTAATCCACAGTTATTTCTTCTAGAGTAGACATGCTTTAGATTGCACTGTGCAGTTTATAATCCTAGTAAGATTTTGGATATATGATCACAATTTCCCCAAAGAGTAGACAACAATATATGCAATAAATATTCCTCTTGTAGCTTCAGAAAAGCTATTTTGAACTTTAAGTGAACTAGAGGGTAAAAAGTCCCCCTTGCCCTCTCTCCATGCCAATGTGTACATGCCAGGCAGCAGGTAAAAGAACAGGCTTATGTGAAGGATAAGATAAAGGATCCATGTCTGACCAGGTCTCACCTATTGTGAATTTTGTATATTCAGCATTTCTGTCTGTCTTGGCCTTGTCTATAAAAAAGGCCCTTGTCTGTTCACTCCTTGCTCTTTGCTCCAAGGCAGAGAACCTGTATGCATATGAAGAATAAATCCTTCATCTCCTATTTTATTGATTCAAGTACTTCTTTTTAAACCCCAGCCACCCAGGACAATATTTCTTTGCCACTGTTCAGCAACTCTTGAAACACCTTAAAGAAGTTGTAGAGATAAAGATGATCAAATGAAATGTGGCATTTAAATTACTCCTTCTCAGTCTCTCATGTGGCTCACACCAATTAATGTTTTCCAACGTTTTACCATTGCAACAAGTCCAATCCTTGCTAAAATTATGGTTTCTAAGTGTCTAAACTCCATCCCCTGCTAACCAAATGCCCTTTAGGAGACAAGAGGAAAATGGACTCCAACTCATCTTGCTGCAAAATTCCTAAACTTCCAAAGAACTAACAGAAGTCTCTTAGATGGGACTTTGGGTAATTTGTTCCTAACGATTTACTAGTTATGATTCTGTTTTATCACTTCATGTATAAAGGGACGCACAACCCATGTATCTGATAAACTGGACTCTCGGAAATCTCAGGAGGTTCTTATGAACCCTAACAGCAACATCCAATTGTTAATCTCATCTGGATTAAGACGATTGTTCAAAGAGACTTTCATGGGTCTTGATTTAACTTGCCTAAGTGTTGATAGTTAGCCTTAAATGACCATGTTTATTATGAAAGGTGATTTAGGGCTAAATATCAGCACTTATGTAAGTTAAGTTAGAGTGCTTCTTCGGCTTGAATATAGTCAGTTTCCATTAGATATGAAGAATTTTTCCTGACCTCCAGATTGAATTAAGTCTGATCTCCTTAGGTTCTGAACCTTTATTCTGAGCTACTTGTATAATGAAACTGAGCATCAAAGACATCTCATAAATATCTAAGAGGAGACTTCATCAAAATAGAATCATAGAACAGCAGAGTTAGTATCATGTACTGTAGATATTTATGATTTGCCTTCATTGTTTCTTTTTTTATTTCATCTCAACCCTTAAAAGGGGGTGATGGTTTCCCTCTTCAGAAGTCAAAGAAATATTACGGTACATTTGAAACGCCTTGTACAATAAGTCACAGTGCTTCCAAGGGGCATTAAAAAGACATTTCATCATGCAACTATACATTAAAACATATTTGAAAAATAAAGAATTTATGCATCAGACCGTAACCAGCTCATTTAGAACTGCTATCATTTCAAATGTGTATTTGGGGAGTTCTTGAAATATAGACTATTTATTTGGCAGACCATGAACTATAGCAAAAAATCCCAATTAGGAACTTTGCAAGAATCTGATTTTCAGCACAATCATATGTGACGGCCAAACATATTTTCTTCTCCTGTTTATAATGGCAACAAGGGCATTTTATTTATTAGAGCAGCAAACATCAGTTTGCTGCCCCCTAGTCCCCCACCATCAGACTTTCAATTTAACCTTATGACGAGAGGGAGGTTCCCCTGCATTTTGGAGTGAACATGACATCTGTGTCTTTTATTATGTAAAGGTCGTCCTTGCTTGAAAGCCAGTTGTATTCAACTCTATGGTGTGGTGCTCATCTCTGCTTATAGTCAAAGAGCCAATGTTGTCTGTGTCTGCAGATGTTTCCATGGACATGTGGTAGGCATGCCTCAACAGCGGAGTGCACAGTACACTGTTTACCTTCCCACTGAAGTGGTCCCTATTTATCTACTTGCAATTTCTTGCTTTCAAACTGCTAGGTTGGCAGGAGCTGGGACAGACACGGGAGCTCACTCCATCATGCAGTACCCAGGAATTGAACTCCAACCATCCAGTCAGTGAGTTCAGCGTCTTAACCACTTGAGCCACCACAGTCCCCTGTCTCTCTCATTACAACCACACAATTCTTCAGCCAACAAAGGGTGGGGAAAATCCTTCGCCCTCTGAATCTCAAATAAAGAGGGAAGGATTGTCCTTGACTTAAAGTCAAGCTTGTGTATAACCCATCATCTGGGTTATAAACTGAATCACTGATGTGTGGCACCCCAAGGGAATCAGACAGAATACTGAGCAGGTTTCCCCGTTCTTGGAAGGGATGGAAATACAGTATTTCTGGCAATCTTTATTTAATCAGAACATTCATAACAGGAAATGACAGCTGCAGTAATATCAATCTGTTTCTAAAAAGTGATGATGTTATTCTGCTCTTCCATTCACATGTGTTTGGATACCCATCTATTAGAACCATGGAACCAAGAGCAAGTTTAGCTCTTTAATTTAGTGTGAGCTTCAGAAGCCATTAGGAGGAACCTTCAAGTGATGACTCAACAGTTTGGCCCATTTGCTTTACAAGATTTCAGACAAGGCTCTTCCCATTCCTGATGTAATTGAGGATAGATGTAAGGCTACACGCACCATAGGTTTTGGGTATGTGATGGCTCCAGAATTGTTGGAAGAATCCTCCGGAAGTATCCTCTATTTTTTTTAATTCTCTCTGTCAAAAATGCCTAATAGGGCAATTGAATGATAGCAGTGGCTATAACTACCGTTTCATTGGTTGTTAACGCTCACCTTCCTAGTGCCCTGAAGAAAGAAAGATAATGCCAGTTTCCATTTTTTCCTACTTAATCTTATTTTATCTTCAAGCTGTTAACATCTCTTTTACAATTGCCTTCTGAGCTCAGGAAAGGAGTGACACCTGCCACCATAATGAGAAATTGTTAGGAAGAAAACAAACAAACACATAAATGGGCTTGACAACAGATGAGAGCCTTCAAATAAAGGATATTTTTTTGTCAACTGAGGAATACAGTTTGTAGAAATAGTCTTGGAATGCCAGGCAGCCTGGAGGCAAAAACAGAGGAAATGACTCAAGCTGCAGAGAACAGCAGATAGATGACATAAGTAGTATCAGCATCCAGGGAATTGCATGAGAGATGTAACTAAATAATTAACTTTAGTTGCTATCATCATTTTCTTCCATGTCTCACCCCTTTGGTCCCTCTGAACTTTGTCTCACTTTGATATTTTGCACACAAAAGAGTTTAAAATAGGCTGAAGACTACAACTTCTATAAACCAACAGCCTGATTTCAAATAATAATAAGAATCACAATAAGCAGATTCTGGAGACAATTAAGGTTTAAAGAAGCAGACTTGTATATGAATTACTACATTTTATTATGACACAATTAGCTACTGTTATATTATTTCTACAGGGAGGTTTTGTGATTACCATTACTACTATTAATGCCATTCAATTTGGTTGTACAGTACTTTCATTTTGGAAAGCTTGGGCAAGGCTTGGGAAGCCAATGAACCAAAAGAGAAGGGTACAGCTTATCCAATTACGTTTATTTTCTATGTTTAATTGGTGAATTTTGAAGCCCTGAAGGATCATTAGTGGTCTTATTGGCTTATCCCCCCCTCCAGCTGTATAGCTAAGTGAATTATGTATTTATTTTTTAGATTATGTGTTTCTTGTTGAAATTGTTTAAAATTGGGTGTTCATTAATGTATTTTCTGATTATTTTACATGAATTTTAGATAACATTTTTAATTAATAAGTTCTCTAACCTTTCTTGCTTTAGAAAATTTACTCATAATCTTTAATTATTTTGATGATATTAGTAATACAGTAATACCTCATATAACATTAGTATCGAATAACACTAAAATCGCATAACATTAAGGAATCTGGGGGGAAGAATTGCATCAGATAACATTAAGATCCTATGGGATGCTTCAGATAACAACCGCTAAAGCCTGTGTGGTTACAATGTATCTCTATGGATCCCATAGAGGATCAGATAACACTAAAAATCATATAACACCAAGACTTGTGGAACCAGGTTTTAGTGTTATATGAGGTTTTACTGTATAGTCAATGCCCATTGTTTAAACAGACATGTAGAATTTGTTATAATCCAGTTGTCATTAGTTATCCTTATGAATAATTAATAGACATAGGATGATTTTCTAGATCGATCATGAACATCAGTTATTGAACAATTAATTCTGGAATGGTTTTTACCTATGGTCATAGCTTAGTCTAGCTCATAACCTAGATTTTTTTACTATCTTTATGTCATATTTTGTATTTCTGATCTTCATATTGCTTTGTATTACAGTACAGTATATCCAAATATAGTTAATTCACAAATATTGCAGTAAGAAAACAGAAGAAAACCTTAAAGCAAAACAGAAGAAACCTTAGTGCACAGAATACAGTTTTAAACAATTTATCTACAAAACAGAAGAAAAGATAAAATATAAGAAGATTCTGGTAGAATTGAAAGAGAATCAACCTGAGCAATCGGTGGAAGTTGACCAAGCCAGTAGCAGTGTAGTATGGGCTCAAAAATCAATTTTGACCAAAACACTCCCTCTCAAGACATATCTTGTCATGGATTGGCAGCCAAATATCTAAACAACTACAGACTTGTCACCAAGATTCCATTCTTGGGCCATGTTGTTGAGAGGGAAGTGGCGGATCAGCTGCGAGAACTCCTTGATGAAACAGTGGTCTTGATTAGTTCCAGTCAGGCCATGTCATTAGACAGCACTGGTCACACTTCTGGATGACCTTTTAAGAGAATATGAGATCTTTTCTATAATGGATCTAAAATCAGTGGTACCTTTCAGAGAACAATTCCAGGCAACAATCCTACTTGCATCAAGAGTACTAGGTGAGAAGTTTT
This sequence comes from Furcifer pardalis, assembly GCA_030440675.1. NCBI lineage: Eukaryota > Metazoa > Chordata > Lepidosauria > Squamata > Chamaeleonidae > Furcifer > Furcifer pardalis. Next base: position 10,914,240 of record CP126896.1, on the reverse strand, counting down.
CTTAAGCATATAAAAGAAGACTCTAGGACCACCAAGGTGGCCCACTAACAACGTTGGGTTTCATCTACCAATACAACTAGGCAACAGACATTTTTTTTTAATGGCTGGCTTGAGAAGCAGATATCTGCCATGGCCAAATTTGCTTTTTAGGTAGATGCCAGCTGCACCCATTCCTCGACACTAGGTCCCTGAAAATATTGGTCTATGCGTGGGTAATCTAGTGAATTGATTATTGCAATGACTTTGGTACTTGAAGGAACATCTTCTCCAGTTAAACTTTGCCCCGGCCAGCCAACCAACACAGGCTTTAGGGTTTTAGGCCACCATCCTGAGAGAAGTCTGGAAACTTGGTACTGGCATCCAGGCCTTCTCGACATGGTCCCACTGTAGAATGCCCTCCCTCTGAATATCTGCCTGGTGTCCTCTCATCATAAATTCTGGAGAGCTGTCAAAACTGAACTTTATAGATAAGTTCTTGGGGGTGTTCTTCCACTCCCTTCCTGACACTCATAATATTTCCAGATCACAACTGTTTTTAACTGGTCTTGTATTGCAATTTATTTAGATGATTAGTATGTTTTATGATGTTTTAAAGTTTGTACTTATTGTTAGGGTATTTTGTTGTTCATCACCTTGTGTGGCCTTTTGACCAGAGGGGTGGTGTGTTAATTGAAAGAAATGAAATGAAAGATATTGAACTTGTGAAATATCTATTTTCTGATTATCATAATACCTATATTAGAGAAATAATAATTGGTATTGACCATCAAGTAGTAGATATCGTCCTTAGAGTTAAATGTTTACTAGGGTTTAAAGTTTACACTTTAGCTAAATAGGGATTTAGCTAAAGTGACTTTTCAAACAAACCCACCCTCTCCCTCTCTGTTGTAACAATTTAGTCAGGGGATATTGGTACTCCACAAAAAAGTACAACATCACACAGTGGACATGTGAAAGAAAGTATTAAGTACCCAACAGGTATATTGATTGACTTAGACAAGGACACAGTATCAAATGAATGGGACACCCTTGAATTCACAGAATCATTTTATCTCAAGTAAACAATGAATAGCGCTGAAAATCACCAACAGGTCAAATCAATGATTGAGGTTTTCCCTCTACACATATAGATACAACCTTCTGTGTAAAAAGCAACTCAGGAGTCTTTGGTTGTTAAAAAATATCAGAAGAGAAAGAAATTTAAGAGTTGTTTAGCTAGAATTGTGGATGTAATTGCAGATATTTGTGCTGGAAATTAATCTGAAGAGGAAAGACTTGCAATTATTATGGAACTAAATATTGTTCACTTATACCTATTAGATAGCAATGCTCAAACTGAACAGAACAATACAAAATAGCTCCTTGTTACCATTCATGAAACAAACACCTAAATATGACATACCAAGAGAGGTGCAGTTCTCAGTCATTATCAGCTTGCCATTTAAACTCGTGAATATATATGAAATGTATAAATTAAGAAGGAGAAGTAGAGAATGCTAAAAGAGGAAAGTCTACTTAATCCAATACTAGAATTATAAAAAAAATTGTGAACAGGATAACAGCACAATCAATCAACAGTTAGTTCCCAACTCAGTAAACAGCAACAATAAAATATCAACAAACTAATACAGGTAACAGTAATAAGGACTGGGATACTGAAACTGGATCTAACCCATATCCAGTAAGTTTTTTATATCAACTTTTCAATATCATCACCAAGCAATTAAGAATTGTTACAAAGAAAATGAAAGTAACAGGCTAGAGAACAATAGTAAGAAATAAAAGAGATGCACCATCAGAAATCAACAGAAAATAGAGACTAAGAAAGACAGTAGACCACTAAGACATCCTGCCATCTTTGGAAAAGAATTCATTGACTCTAGAGCAGGGGTTCTCAACCTTTTTAAAGTTGAACATGGTTCCCCTGCCATTAATACTGCCGTAAAACGCATCAGCGGCTGTCATAAACGTGTTTGAGCAGGTATGGGTGCATTTTACAGCTTTTGTGGTGTGTCTGCTTCTGCTTTTGGTGTGTCACCATCGTTGTCGTGGGCCGCATGAAATGCTGCCACGGGTCAGGTCTGGCCCACAGGCTGTAGGTTGACCACCCATGCTCTAGAGAGTAATGTCTGTATTGGACAATCTACACCTGTAATATTTAATATTTCATATACCCAACCTAGTAATGACTCAGGCCTGTCTACAATTTCTCATAATGGGTTGCACTAGATCAAAATTGCTCTCATTTAATGTTAATAGGCTAGGATCCATAATTAAAATGTTTTGCATGATGAAAGTGATCAATCAAGATATAATATTACTTCAGGAGACTCACTGCATTAGCCAGACACCATCAGTTCAAAACACCCAAGTCTAGGAGAGCAATATTGAGTTGCAATTATCCTGACTAAGAAATGCCCTTAAAGACAGAAAGCAGATAAAAGTTACACTTTTAAACACATCTCTTATACTAGATGCCTATTATGCCCAAAATAGAGCACAATTAGAGTTCATGAGCAGATTCTTGAACCCATTGCAGAATTGGAGATTATATTACAAGAGTACAAAGCATTTACAGTAATACCTCAGATAACGCTAAGACTTGGTTCCACAAGTCTTGGTATTATCCAATTTTTAGTGTTATCCGATGCATGTTAAAATCCTATGGGATGGATCGGATAATGTTAAAGCGCCATAGAGATACATTGTAACTGCACAGGCTTTAGCGGTTGTTATCTGATCCATCCCATAGGATCTTAACGTTATTCGATCAAATTCTCCTCCCAAGATTACTTAACGTTATGCGATTTTAGCGTTATCTGAGGTAAACGTTATCCGAGGTATTATTGTATTAGATACTTAAGACTTCTAGGTTTCCAAACAAAATGATTATACCTTTTTTTCAATGTGGCAAGACATTTGTGAATTGACCATTTTTTGGCCTTTAAAAAAACAGCAACCTTATTAATCAAGTGGTAGGTGTTTCCATTGGCCAAATCACACAGATGATTATGCTCCTATAATGTCTGTATGGGAAATAAAGTAAACAAAGAACAAATAATATGGAGACTGAACACAAATGTCCTATCCTGTAAATTATTTCTAGATGAAATTAGGAGAAATATTGGGGACTTCTAGAAGCACAATGCCTCTTTGGATACTTCAACTGCCCTACTGGGGGTTACCTTTAAAGCTGTTCTTGGGGGTCTCTTTGCCCAAGAAGGATCATGTACTAAAAAGAAAGAGAAAACATCTGTAATACACTTATCAATAATATAGCCTGTCTTTCAAATACATCAACAATATATTTAAGTCTTTATCATTATGAATTTAATAATAAAAATTCAATGGTGTTAGCTGAAGATGTCAAACAGAGTGAATAAAAAATGTCATAACTGCAATAAAATCTGAATGAGACAGGCTGCTCACAAACTCTCTAGATACTAATAAGACTTTACAAGACTTCTATTTGAAGCTGTATAAATCAGAGTTGAGTCATGATAAAAACATGGGCAATTTTATTGAATCTTTAAAATTAGATCTACTTAATGATGCACATAAAGACATCCTTAGCCAACAGTGGAAGAGATTAAAGAGATGAGTAAATAAATAAAAATAAAAATAGGTAAATCACTCCCCAGAAGAATTGTATAAAACTTCTAGTACTGTTTTGATATTGTATCTTGCATCTGTCTTCAATATTATACTCCCTGAAGAACCTATACACCAACCATTTGGCTGCAAGCTAGGGTTGTGAGAATTCTAAAACCAGGAGGGGTTCCTGCCCTATTGACTTCCTAGAGACTTACCTCGTTGAACCAGGAATTTACGATCTTCATGGTATCTTAACAAGAAGTATTAATAGCTTTCTTACAATACATATCTCTAAATTCCAAATAGGCTTTGTATCTGGTTACCAACTCGCCAATACAGTTAGAAAGACACTTCATGTAATCCACCATTGGTATCAAGATAAATTATTATTATTATTATTATTATTATTATTATTATTATTATTATTATTATTATTATTATTATTATTATTATTATTATTATTAGTTTTTAATGTTTTAAAGGTGTTTGACTGTATTGAATGGCAATATTTGTTTAAACTGTTGGTAAATCTTTATTTTGTAACTAGCTTTGTATGCTTTATATCTAGAATATATAACAATTTTCAAGCATCTGTCTGTCTGCCTGTCTGCCTGCCTGCCTGCCTGCGGTACATATAATTAAAATACCAACAATACAAAATCAACATTCTACAATCCCCAACCCTCTCTAGATGGCAGCATGTCAAAAACACACACATTAAAATCAACTAATGGCTACATACTTTAAACTACTGAACAATAAACAAATCAAAAACTAATTTGCTGCAGGTAACACATTTTGAAAGACCTTCTTCCACAATATACTCTTTAGTTATTTTAAAAAATGTGTACAGGGATGAAGTCTGGCATAGCTCTACTGGTAAAGTGCTCCATAATGTGTGTGCCACCACCAAGAAGGCTATTTTTCATGTCAAAGTCTTTCTTGCCAATCTTTGTGTTGGCTCCTGGAGCTGCACTGATTGGGATGAACAAGTGATGCAGGCATATGATTTCTGGGAGAGACATTCTGACAGATAACAAGGCCCTAAACTGTCTAGGGGAAATGTATGGACTATCTATGTACTGTACCTCGTGTCTGATATGGATAGAAGGAAGCCAGGGCAGATCAACCAGGGTTAGGGAAATATTGACTTCCTTTCAGTGGTGGGCTCAAAAATAATTTACTACCACACTGTGGGTGTGGTATGATGGGCATGGCCAGGGGAAAGCGCTGCGTAGCACCCTAATTAGGACTACTTTATTGCAAAACTTGGATGAGCAGGGCCCGCCAGAATTTCTGCTACCAGTTCTGGCTAACTGGTGCAAACCTGCTGATGCCCACCACTACTTCCTTTACCTTATATATAAGCCTGACTTTGAGTCTTTGAGAATACTGTATATTACTTGCAATTTCTTCCTTTTTGCTTGGGAGTGCAGTGTCCACCCCCACCCTCCACCCCATTTAAACTCACTAATGCTAGATTGAGCTGGCTGGATAGCTCAGTGGTTCAGGCTGGGAGTTTGATTCCTCACTATGCCTCCACAGAGAAGAGCCAGTCTGTGTTATCCTAGGCAAGTTGCGCATTTCCAGGGTGCCTCCAGGAGAAGGGATTGGTAAAGCATTTTCCTGTATTCTTTGCCTATAAAATGCTCAAAAGGATCATCACAAGTCATAAATGACTTGATGGCATGCAATGATTAATTAAATGGATCTGTGGGAGGGTGCTTCCCTCTAAGACAATGAGCAACTACTTGCTCCATGCCATGGCTGTCCCAAAACTGCAAAGATTCCCCTGATTCAGTCTGTTTTCATACATTTGTCCCATGGCACTGCACATCCCTAGCACTAACCAAGTCCTTTTCTCCGTACAGAAAAATATCTCTCTACATGGACAGAGACAAAAATGGGTATTTGACTGGGGAGGGTAGCCTAATATGCAGAAATGAGGTCTGGCAGGAGGATCCCTCCTCTCATATCATCTGCCTTGTCAGAGTGGCTCCCAAAGGCAATATGATCTGTTAATCCCCCATTTATGGAACTGATGACAAATAGGTAGTACTGTATTTAGTTCCTTGAAAAGCAGCAGCTAAAACAAGAACATACTTGAATATTAGTACAATCTGGAAACATTGCCACTATAGATTTAAGTTAAAATTATCACTCAGGGAGGGGACATACAAAACCTCAATCATTCATTGTTTGGTGTTGAAGAAAAGCCACCAATCCAAAAGAAGTAATAGACAGGAAGCTACCAAACCACAGTCTTCCCTCCTAAAATGAGATAATTGCAATTTTATTTGAATTATAGTCACTTTTTAGAAATTTGACTCTCTATATAGCTATTACTGAGCAGGTTCTGGAGCCATAAGGTACCCAGTACCCTGGCTGTGCCAATGTTCACCTTGGGTTCTTCAGGCTGGGCAGCAGAATTTGCAAGTCACAGTTTTAAATTCTCCACTGTGCCCCTAGCATAAACTTAATTTCCCTCAAAATAACCAAGAGTTGTATAGCCAAGACCCGGCCCTGGTGAGGACACCATTGGGGAAGCTACTGAAGGCATCTTGGTTTATCAAGTAGGCCCATCCATGAGACAAAGTCAGTCCTTTACAGCATTTACTAGTAACACTGAGAAATAATTCATCTACATAATGCCAACACGACAATTTGGATAAATTTATGTGTTACCATGTTAGTGTCTTCTAAGTTTATGGCCTCTGAAGCAATTTTCCTCCTAACCTACCAGGCTTCCTCAAAAACTGCAATGTAACGGTCGATGATAAAATGATGAATAGAAAGCTGAAGACCTAACAAAGTATAAAAGCCCCACCAGTGAAATAAACTGGTGAAGTTATTGTCTGCTTTTTAATTGAAACATATTTCAGGAAGATTATGGAATTTCATTTCACCCAAATATTACTAAGGGAGTTTTCAAAAGCATTTGGCTGGTGTATTATTGACCTGGACTGAGTTGATATGACTCAGTGGGCAAAAAAAAATCTGAGCTTCTTTCTTGGCATAAATGGATTTCCTTTGTAGTCAAAGCCTGAGACCAGGGGGTGGGGTAGGTTACAAACTGATCATAAACTAGTTTCCTTGAGAATTAAACAGAGTCTACTTTTAAGCAAGGATGTAGTTCTCTTTGTATTCCAAGAATATTCATCCTATTTTGCCATTCTGATTGCATTTTCTGCATCAAGTTACATTGGAATCTATGGAAATAAGCTATATTTATATATTTTGTTATGAAAGGGAGAAGAGGAATCTAGACAGCTTGGAAACATTACTTGTCTGGACTGTAACACCCCAGATCTTCCAGCTAGCATGGCTAGTGGCTGTGCTGGCTGGTAAATTCTGGAAGGTGTAGTCTAAAATATAATTTTTCTTAACTCTGAATGATTTCAACTCTTAAATGGCATTTAGAATAGCCAAAGACCAGACTGAAACTTTTATAGACCATGGCCAGTTGATTCTCCACATTCCTGGTGGTCAGGCTGCTGCCATTTCTAATACTTCTGTCTTCTAAAGGCAAGGAAGAGGGGAAAGTACTCAGGATCTAGGGATAGTTGGCTTTGCTAAAACCTTGCAAGGTGAAAAAAATAGTCTCACGAGATTTCAAGCCTCAAACTATGAGTTTTTAAGCCTCACAGAAGAAGGTACTGAGGCAGCAATGACAAACACAGGGCTATGCTTGTTGTCACATCCTCAAGCTACCCATAAGCCATTTGTTAGTCTGTTAGTCTTTTTAACCTTTTTATTCTTAAGATCAGTTTTTAATTTGTGTTTTGCTGCCATGTTTTTAATGATTTTAAAATTTTAAGATTTTTATAACTGTTTGGTTTTATGATGTTGTAAACCACCCTGGGTTGTCCTGGCAAGGAGGGTGGTATACAAATGCGAGTAAATAAATAACTAAATAAATTTGAAGACACATTTTTCCAGAATTCAGAGTGCAGTAATACCTCGGATAACGTTTACCTCGGATAACGCTAAAATCGCATAACGTTAAGTAATCTGGGGAGGAGAATTGGATCGAATAACGTTAAGGTCCTATGGGATGGATCGGATAACAACCGCTAAAGCCTGTGTGGTTACAATGTATCTCTATGGAGCTTTAACGTTATCCGATACATCCCATAGGATTTTAACATGCATTGGATAACACTAAAAATCGGATAACACCAAGACTTGTGGAATCAAGTCTTAGCGTTATCCGAGGTATTACTGTATATATTTTCCAGCATGCAATGTACCACATGTGGGGTGCCCTCCTCATGGAGGAGCAGGTATGCAACTCAGACCTAGCACTATCAATGGAGGTGCAAATATCTGCTGTGGCCACGAGTGCCTTCTATCAGTTTTAATTGATTGCCCAGTTGTGCCCCTTCCTGTACAGAAAATGCCTAACAACAGTTGTTAACACAGAAGTAATCTCAGAAATCAATTACTGTAATGCTCTCTATATAGAACTGCCCTTGAAAACAGTCTGGAAACTTCAGCAGGTTCAAAATATGGTAGCCAGACTGATTATGGGGACCAGTGAATTTGATCACATACCCCAGTCCTGGCATGCCTTCATTGGCTTGAGTTTCAACACTATAAAGCTGTTAATGGTTAGGACTTAAGTACTTGTTGGAACATCTCTCCCAGGAACCAGCTATCCATCCCACCCATTCCTCTGAAGTCCTTCTGTTAAAAATTGCTACACCAAGGCAGACCAAATAGATGAATATGAGCAATCATGTCTTTTCAGTTGTGCTCCTACTCTCTGGAATAAAATGGTGACTCATATAGATATGGCAGGGCACTTCTCTACTTGTGTTTAGAAAAGCTGTAAAGATCAAATTATTTAAAGCTGTGAGGCTTAGTGGTTGAGATTCTGAACTTGACAGCTGGAAGGTCAACCGGTCAGCAGTTTGAGCCCCAAATGTTGCACAATGGAGTGTGCTCCCATCTCTGTCCCATCTCCTGCCAACCTATCAGTTCAGTGTCTAGTGTTGCCTCCCACATGATCAGGGAAACATCTGTAGATGCAGACAGCACTGGCTGTTTGGTTGTAAAAAGAGATGAGCACTGAACCCTAGAGTCGGTTATGACTGGCTTTTGAACAAGGGGGGGGGGCTTTAAAGGTAAAGGTCACCCTTCCACAAAAGCCAGTTGTATCCGGTTCTTGGGTTCAGTGCTCATCTCTGTTTCATAGTCAAAGAGCCAGCGCTGTCTGCTTCTGCAGATGTTTCCCTGGTCAAGTGGCAGGCATGACTAGACACCAGAGCACATGGAAAGTTGTTTACCTTCCCACCAAAGTAGTCCCTATTTATCTACTTGCAATTTCTTGCTTTCAAAATGCTAGTTTGGCAGGAGGGTGACCTTTAACTTTACCTTAGTAACTAAATCTCATTAATAATATCAATAATATGTTTAATGTTTTAATTGACATAAGATTTTATGAGTGTTTTTATATCTATGGTTATTACTTTCTGTTGTATAGATGTTTTGTTTTTGAATCACATTTTTTGTTAGTTTGTTTCATTGAGGGTTTGTGAATGTTAACATTGTGTAAAATGCCAGGGGACTGCTTGCACGAGTGGGTTGGCATTTAAATTGATTGAATAAGCACAAAGAAGAGCAAGAGAAAGAACTGTCACTAGCAGAGGCCCAGGCAGTGTCTCCTCCCAACTTTTCAGTTAGCTGCAATTAGCTTTGACAAGTTGCATTTTGTTGTTCAGTCGCACAGTTGATTCTGACCCTTTGTAACCCTATGGACCATTGCCCTCCAGGCACCTCTGTCCTCCACCATCCTCCTCAGCCCACCCAGCTCTGTGCCCACTGCATCCACAATACCATCTAGCCATCTCATTATTGGCTGCCCCCTTCTTCTTTTGTCCTCCACCTTTCCAAGTATCAAGGCCTTCTCAAGTGAATCTTCTCTTCTCATTTGATGTCAAAAGTACTTCATCTTTACTATTTGACCTTCTAAAGAGCAGTCAGGGTTGATTTCTTCTAAGATTGACATATTTGTTCTCCTCGCTGTCCAGGGGACTCTCAAAACTCTCCTCCAACACCACATTTCAAATGCATCTATTCTTTTGTGCTCAGCTTTCCTAATGGTCCAGCTCTCACAACCATACATTGCCACCGGAAATACCATTGCTTTGACTATAAGAATTTTTGTTTGCAATGTGATGTCTCTACTTTTCATAAAACTTATGAAAAGATCAGTAGGCTTCCAGTCAACCAGGACAATTTGAGGAACAGGGAGAAAAATACCAGGAGGAATTTTAAGGAATTTTTTAAAAATTAAAGATTAAAAGAAATCTTCCAGAGATATAACTATTGATCCAATTTCTCTACACCAAACTGCAGTTTCTAAGGACTGGGAAAAGAGACAGCAAGAGATAATGAAATATAGCATCAACAAGTCATAAAATATTCTTAAATTGGGCACCTCCATCTTGCATACTACTACTAGTCATAACACACACAAAAAACCAATTGGCATTATTACCTTATAGATAGCAAAGATCATTTTAAAAGCAATTCACATGGTAGAACAAGAGGGTCATATTTTTATATGAATCCCAGAACACACATATAAGAATAGCAAATGTATGAGCTGCATACATAAGAGTTTAATTGGACTGCATGTCTTTCTAGTGTGAAGCAGGGAGTCTTGAAAGGAGAACTAAATGAGAATATCCAGGAAGAATTTAACTCCTGCTGCAGAAGGCCAGGAATGAGAACTGGAAAACTATGTATGTTCTGGATATGGGATTCTAAACCTGCAAAACCTGCTCAATTGCTGGTATTTTTTGAATGCTGCCATGTAAAAGAAGCTTTGGATAATGTCTATGTAATCTATCAATCATTGATGGAGCAGGGCTGTGCAAGCCATGGAGAGTTGGTCTATGATGTGACATTTTCAAAACTCGTTTTAAAAAAGTATGCAATTATTTGCAGCAATGGCCTGAGCTTTCTGTTTGTTTTTCCATTTAGTCCACCAGAGGCCCTCAAAAGCATACAGTTTCTTTTCACCATCCTTGCAGCATAACATTAATAAGATTTAACATTCACCTGGTTTTAACAGCCAAGATTTATCATGTAAAGAGTAAATGAGAAGACTGCTGCAACAGGTTATGCACCCCCACCCACGCACACAGGCACAGCAATCCAGAATTCTCATCAGTAACTTTGAACAATACAGTTTTAGAACAACCATGTCCTATGACATTTTGTTTACAACATTTGGAGCAGGTGTCATTTTTACGAGGAGAAAGCATGGGACCAATATAAAGTGTCACAAGAAATCCCTGATGAATCCAGCTGCTTAAAAGCAAATTCATATGTCATGTAAAAGAAAACCTCATTCACATGTTACTGAACAGGAAGCAGGCACCAATTTCGGCTTCTTCTATATTTTTGTTGTTCAGTCGCACAGTCGATTCCGACCCTTTGCAACCCCATGGACCACTATCCGCCAGGCACTCCTGTCCTCCACCATCCCCCTCAACTCGCTCAGCTCTCTGCCCATTGTCTCTACAATACCATCGAGCCATCTCATCTTGGGCCGTCGTCCCCTTCTTCTTTTGCCCTCGACCCTTCCAAGCATCAAGGCTTTCTCAAGTGAATCCTCTCTTCTCATTTGATGTCCAAAGTACTTTAGCTTCTATATACTGTATACTATTATAAAATACCCTCCTCTATGTACAATTGTGACATGTGTGATGGGAAATATGTCATGCAGTTCCATCTTGAGATATTAAAGTGTATATTAAGGCATTTCAAAGCAATCAAAACAATTAAATGTATATATTGCCCATAGCACTTAGTGCACTCTAGGCGATTTACCAGTTAATTGGCTTTTTGCCCCAACATACTGGGTATTCATTTTACCAACTGCAGAAGGATGGAAGCCAGAGTCAACCTTGATACTTGGTTGGGATCGAACTCACAACCTTTTGGTCTCAGTACAGCAGTTTAACCATTGTGCCATCAGGGTTCCATACCATCAGTTTCTCAAGCTGAATAAAGACTCTTCAGAGATTTAATACTATCAATAAGGCTCCATGTCCCCTAGTCATTTCCTACAGGAGTTGATGGACTGGGGATAGACTAAATTTACTGCTAGTATAATGACTAGGTAATGAACTACATAGTGACTATTTTTTGACAGCCTTCCAAAGTGATGGAGACAGGGTAATAGTAACAATAGGCTCACGTTCCAGAAGTCAGATATAGGCTGAATATCAGGAAAAGCATAACTGTTAGAGACGTACAATTACCAATTCCCTAGAGGCTAGAGGCATTAAAGAGAAAATTGGACAACCATCTGTCAGATCTGCATTGATTTTGATTCCTGCATTGAGTAAGGAATTAGACTTGATGGTCTCATTGGCCCCTTCCCACTCAGTTATAATTCTATGATTGTGTGAACTTGCAGATTTGACAAGCCAAGATTCAGGTTTTGAGAAATGGAATGATTGCGTATTTGAGGATATTAGGCATTTTCATTCTTCTGTAAAAGGCTCTGATCACTCGAATCTGCACTGATTCAATACTAACAGATGCCCCCCCCCCAAATCTCAATTCATCTCTCAATTCACAATTGGTGACCCTTATGTACCAAGCACATTTTGTTTGCTGGAGGATAAGACTATGTGAAATTAGTCTAAATCCAAAACTTATGGAATAAATTTTGGGCAATTAAATGAAAGAGAATTTTTAGGAAGAATCCATTGAAATTGCCATATTGATGGTATCTTTACTCAGCACATTTGGTAAGAACAACCTATCCAAACAATGAAAAATGTTAGACATAGTGTAATCAAAAAATGTATATATCTGCACATGGCTATGCCTTGTCATTGTTACATTTTGGAAACTGGAAATAATATTACACTATACATGCTCTTAGCCCTGAGACTGATTAAAAGTTTGGAGGAGCAAGTTTGGAGGAGCAAAAGGAAAATGAGATGGGAAAGGAATTAAGAATGTTCATTATGATGGTAATAGACACTGGGTAAGCTCAGAGTCTCTCTTTTTGAATTCCTGATATATAGAACTGCGCCAAATAGGTATAGTAGAAAAACTGACATACTTTCAATTAGCCAAAATATGTTAAAATACCAGATTTTTAACACATTTGAAATCCGTTAGTAAATTGCTACTAGAATTTGCCCATTGAATCAGTAGGGACTTGATAAATCAGCTCCTCTATCCATTTCATTGATTCAATGAGCCTATTTTAGTAGCTACTTATTGGATTTCAGCCAATATAGCCTGATTTCATCTTTTAAAAAATTAAAAGAAAACAACACTGTAGTACAGGGGTTCACAACCTATGGCTCATGGGCCAGACACTGCCTGTGGTGCCATTTCATGTGGCCCACCGCCCTTGGTCCCGCCACTGCCGGAAGCGCCAGAAGCGGTGAAAACACACCATAAATACACCCGCAGCTGTCACAAACATGATTACGACAGCCACAGACATGTTTTATGGCAGCATTTATGGCAGGGGGAACCACTTGACCTGCCAACTCAGCTGTTTGTGGGGGCGTGGCCAGGCCCATGGCATGAAAACATTGAGAACTCTTACTGTAGCACTATGGTCCATCTTTGTGTGGAGGTGATCAGAATGCAAGCAATTCGGTCTGTAACACAGATAGCAAAGACTTCACAACATAAGGATTAAGATGCAACTGTTGGAGTGGAGCCAATTCAGTTGTAGCAAGTGATTTTTCTACCCAGAACTGTTTATCTGGATAACATTTGGCAGCAGAGATCTATTTCACTGCAACTGCTACTATCAGAGCATTGCTCTTACTGGTCTATTGAACAATGATTGACTGTGACACCAATGAGACACAACTTTCACATTACTCCTTTCCTTTCCCATTACATCAGCTAGTGTCCCAACATAAACCAGAAAGAAATATTGATGACCAAAACTAAGCTCAAGCAGATTGGCAAGACCAATGTAAAAAATACCAGGGAAGAATAATACAGTCAAACCTAACATAAAGAGTGCCTCGCTTAAAGAGTAACTCGCTTAAAGAGCAGAATTTTTCTGAATGTTTGCTTCACTTAACAAATAAAACCAACCAAAAACTCGCTTAACAAATAAATCGGGGTTCACAATCCACTCCACCAGAAGTCACAATTGGTCACTTACAATGGTGTTACTCTTAAAGAGCAAACTAGCTTAAAGAGCAATCCCGTAGAACGCATTATGCTCTTTAAGCGAGGTACAATTGTAAGTAAGGTCACTCATAACATAGACCAATCTGTCTGCTCTCAGTTCTGCCAAAACTAGGAAGGTACATTCAGAAATTCATGGAGTGTAGCTTTAGCGACAGCCAGGCAAGTACAAAAGGTAAAAACACAAATACAAATGGATCCAGTGTATATCTCATCTTGTATGTTCTATTCTGTGAGCCTAAGCTTGTTCATGGATGTCATCAGATCTAATAGCTGTCCTGAAAATATCATTTCAGCAGTTAACATATCTGCCTGGCAGTAATACAACATCTAAGACTAACTCAACAGGTACAGATAGGCAGCCTGTTTATGCAAGGGTGTGACCACATTAAAAAATAATAATGTGTATGCTATTCTTACTTATGCACAAATTACAAATAAAATTTAGCCAAAAATAAGCACTTTCTGCCCTACTGTTTTCATTTTGAAAGAAGTATGCATTACTTGTCTTGTGGGGATACTAAATGGAGGGAGTCTAATATTCCTATAATATTTTTAATCGATTGTGTTCAAAGCAAACCTACTCAAGATTTTTGAATTACAGTTTTATTCTTGTCAGGTATCATTTATCAAGGATCTTTCAAGAATTAATAGCTTAGTAAGCTGTTACAGAATACTGACTATATATCCATTCCAATCATCTACAATGCATTGCAATGAAAGCAAGGCATTTGGCAGGATAAGACGACAGAGTGGTTAAGAAGCAGAAAGCATAAATAAATAGATTTGGAATATAAAAGGCTGGTATTTCTCAGAATAGGCAGAAAGGAACAAAACACAATATCATCTATAACAAAACTTGTTTTAGATATCAAGAAATTAAAAGGGACAACTGGGAACTTATAAATGGCAAAATATAATATTTCTTAACATTTAAATGTTGATTTGCGAAAGGTTTTTTCTTTTTCTTCCCATTATGATTTTATTACATTTTATTAGACCAAAGATGGCAACAGCAGTATATTTCAGACATCAGCTTGTAGTTCCTTATGTAAGATGCTTTCAACAACTCCAATAAACCTAAACTGAAGACATACAATCTAGCTCAGGCATTTGCAACCTATGACCCATGAGGCTAATCCAGCCCAGTGAGCTCATTAATACAGCCTGCAGTGGCCGCTCAGGCACCACCACCAGAAGTCCAAAAACATCACTTACTACAACATGGTGATTGTACCATTTTCGCGGCTTCATGCACATTTCCCAGGGCAGCAGGAGGCATATTCACTCCATTTTGGGGATTTTCTGCTGCTTCTCCATTTTGGCCACCTAAACTGCAACGGTTGGTGACTTCTGGTGTCAGGTGAAACTTATGTCACACCTGGGTTCCCAGTGTGGAAGTAGGAAGACTCCAAGCACCATGGATTAGCTGCCAAAATGCAGCGGAGTAGCAGGGGAAAATTCCCAAAACAGAGCGAATATGCTCCAAAAAGCCTCCAGCCACCCTCGGAAGCAGTGGAGGCTGTGCATAAAGCTGCGAAAATGGCAAGATCACTGCCACTGCTACCGCGTGCCACTGCTGCCAAAAACATAAGTAGTGGGTGCTGACACACCTCTGGCCTGCACAGCTGAGTGTGGTGGTGTGAACTGGCCCCTGGCAGGAAAACATTGTGAACCCATGATCAAGCTGGTATTTAAATGGTAAATAGAGTCCCATTCCCTCAGATTTAAGCACTGAAGGCTCTGATCAGGTGTGCCCTTTGATGTCAGAAAAGATCTGACTTGTGTTGTCACCAAAAAGGAGGTCTAATTCTTACAAAATACTATAGATTGTGTGTGTGTGTGTGTGTGTGTGTGAGAGAGAGAGAGGCAGGCAGGCAGGCAGACACATGATATTGAATGACTAGATATTGGCTGAAATCTCTGTTACTATACGTTACATCATGAAAGGCTGATGATGTCATGAACAACAACAATATTGCTAAAACTAACATTTTTGATTTATTCCCAGAGCCACTCATGCCTGCTGGGTAATCTATTTCACTGTCAGGAAACTGGAATTGTGGGAGAGCATCTCTAATTAATGAAAGTTGCTGCTGGTGACACAACCAACACAACAGTGGTGATTTTGTTTGTTTGCTATTGAAGACTTCCTCCTCCCATTCCCCAGCTTCCACTGGATCTTGGCAATGAAGATATGGATAGGAGTGGTGAAGACAGTATTTAATATTCCTCTTTACAACACTCTAAGATGTATTAAAAATCTTTTAATCATCAGTTAGCAAAGGTAAAAGTAATGGTCTCCCTTGCTCAAAAGCCAATCAGTTTCTGCTGGAAAGAGAAGAGGGTTGGAAAATCCAACTCACCAGAATGAAAGGCTGTATCATAAAGACAGATATGCTTCTACTGCTTGTGTTTGGAATGGTAAGGCTTTGTTATTTTATATTATGGCAATAAGCAGCTGGTGTGGCAACAGACTCCTAACTTCCTTTTTGTCTGTTTATACCAGGGGTTCTCAACCTACAGCCCACAGACCAGCTCTGGCTTCCAGTGCCAAATAATCAGGTCCCCGCCTTTGCTGCAGCCGCCACCACCACCGGAATTGGCCATGGACACATTTAACGCCATTGTAAACGTGTGTGTGACAGCTGTAAATGAGTCTGCGACCTTTGTAAATGTGTTTATGACAGCCATAAATGAGTCCGTGGCTTTCATAAACACATTTACAGCCGCCATAAATAAATGAGTCCATGGCCATCATAAATGCATTTACGACAGCCACAGACTCATTTACAGCAGCTGTAAATGGCGGGGAGACAACCAGTCCGGCCCCCTCAACTGTTTGAGGGAGCATGACCCAGCTCCCGACTTGAAAAAGTTGAGAACCCTTGGTTTATACAGTAAGACTGTAAAGCTCTGCTTATTCTCTTCCCTCTTTTGTGCTTTTTCTGTATGTCAACATTTTCCCCCCTGCAAAAACTTCATCGAAATGATTTTTTTTTTGGCCACCAAACACACACACACACACAAGTTGTGCAGAAGATTGCATATGTTGTGCACATTTTCATAAGGCGGCCAACCGTCCCGCATTCCACGGGGCAATTCCATTTAGGGAGGGGGTAGTTCGACTTACCCTCCGTTCGAAAATCCTCCCGACCTCTCCCGTTGCGTCACGGACGCACCTGTTTCCCCTCTGCCCTGCAGGCAGTTAAAGGGAAACGGAGCCGAAAAGGCTCCAATGAACCGCGCCTGCACAGAGACCCAATCTGGCGTCAGAAATTTATGCAACAGCACAGACTAGTGGCAAGAGAATAGAATGCAGCCAGATTGGGTCTCTGCGCAGGGCAGAGGGGAAACAGGTGCGTCTGTGACGCAACGGGAGAGGTCGGGAGGATTTTCGAACGGAGGGTAAGTCGAACCACCCCCTCCCTAAATGGAATTGCCCCGTGGAATGCGGGACGGTTGGCCGCCCTACATTTTCATCAAAATAACAACAACAAAACCCCCAGGATTTTTTTGGTAGATGCGATTGATGAAAAAATTGCTGGCGCTTTTACCCTCATGTAAAAGTGTGTGTCCTTTTTTCAAAAGGGAAGAAGCACATTAAGATGCAAAGATAGCCTTTTCCACTGAGGGCAAGTAGATGTATGAGTATGGAACACATCTTTATATAGTTTAGTCAGAAAGAGCAACAGGTGTTCTGGGGATGACAAGGTGGCCATTGTTTCCCAAACCCAGGAAGGACCTCTACATAGATAGCAAGGAAACGCTCAGGTCTTTTGTCCTCAGTTGCTACAAGTGTTTTCTTCCAAGCCCTGAATACCAGTCATCAAATTCATTCCTTCTGAAACTGAGGGAAAAATTTCTCCAACATCTTAACTCATTTGGGGTGAAGGGAGCTAAATCCAATTATTAGTCACTTTAAGAGTAGGCTCTCTGAATCAAAAAGGCTCTCAGAACTATTTGATTTAAGTCCTCTTCATTCAATGGGTTTACTCTTGATGGCATAAATAAGTAGATTTTGTCCACTGCAGTTATCTCTGCCATTTCATGTGAACTGGGATGTTTTTCTCTCTCTAATGTCATGTAGTCTCATTCCAGCCATTAGCATTACTGCTTATCTTAGCTCACATGATAACCACAAAGCATAGTATACACAGTGCTGCTATAGCAGAAACATCAGGGAAAATACACTCAATTATAAATCATTTGGTCCTGAAATCAGAGAACAGGCATGATAGGTAGGCAATTCGGTTTATGAAGCTGTCTTTTTTGTAGCTATTGTTTAATGTCCCCTGCAGCAGTGATGTATAGCAAGTGGGACATATTTTCCTACTAAATACAGAATCAATATGGAACTGTGCTGAGAAACATTAAGATCAAGCTCATGAATTGTCTATTTTGCACTAATAATCTGGGCTTTTGTATATTCAGACCATCACGCAGACTGAAATAACATATACAGTAATACCTCGGATAACGTTTACCTCAGATAACGCTAAAATCACATAACGTTAAGTAATCTTGGGAGGAGAATTGGATCGAATAACGTTAAGGTCCTATGGGATGGATCGGATAACGACCGCTAAAGCCTGTGCGGTTACAATGTATCTCTATGGAGCTTTAACGTTATCCGATACATCCCATAGGATTTTAAAATGCATCGGATAACACTAAAAATCGGATAACACCAAGACTTGTGGAACCAAGTTTTAGCGTTATCCGAGATATTACTGTATTATGTTCTGTCCACTGAGGGATTTTCCTAGAAACCAAGTTCCTCATTCTAATTAGTGTTTATTCTAATTATTCTTTATTTCTTCAATTTTACAACTGTGGGTCCATTTTCCAGGTGGCCACCAAAACTCAGAATATCTTAATCAGGTCACCTGAAATATAGCAGATAACACCTAAAACAGAATCTACTAACTTGCTTCTAATTTACAGACCTCTTTTAGGCAATGGGATTTCATTTCTTCTTCCAGCCTTGAAGATTACACCTAGCTTACACAATTCTAGAAATGCAGTTAATTGATACAAAATCTGGCTACATTTTCAACCATTAAGTGATGATGGTGAGAACATACAGCTTCTGATATAGAGCATTAGCTTGATCTTCCTCCAAAAACCACTTTTTTGGTTTTTGTTGTTCAGTCGCACAGTCAATTCTGACTCTTTGCGACCCTATGGACCACTGCCCTCCAGGCACCCCTGTCCTCCACCATTCTTCTCAACTCGCTCAGCTCTGTGCCCATTGTGTCCACAATACCATCTAGCCATCTCATTTTTGGCCGCCCCTTCTTCTTTTGCCCTCCACCTTTCCAAGCATCAAGGCTTTCTCAAGTGAATCCTCTCTTCTCATTTGATGTCCAAAGTACTTTAGCTTCATCTTTACTATCTAACCTTCTAAGGAGCAGTTAGGATTGATTTCTTCTAAAATTGACCTATTTGTTCTCCTTGCTGTCTGGGGGACTCTAAAAACTCTCCTCCAACACCACATTTCAAAGGTGTCTATTCTTCTGCGCTCAGCTTTTCTAATGGTCCAGCTCTCACAACCATACATTACAACAGGGAATACCATTGCTTTGACTATGCAAATTTTTGTTTTCAAGGTGATGTCTCTATTTTTAACTATGTTCCCAAAGTTTCTCATAGCTTATCTTCCAAGAATCTATTTTCCAGGGACTGATAGGGCCTGTTGCCATTATCTTGGTTTTCTTGATGTTGAGTCTCAAGCCAGCTTTTGCACTCTCTTCTTTCAACCTAAGCAGCAGCTTCTTTAGGTCTTCCACACTTTCTGCCATTAGGTTGGTATCATCTGCGTATCTCAAATTGTTGATGTTTTGCCCAGCAATTTTGATTCCAAATTGTGATTCCTCCATCCCTGCACTGCGCAGGGCAAACAGAGATATTACTTCAAGAGATATTATACCAAAATTGAAGGTAACATGGGGTTTCCTTTTCTGTCACTTTGGAAACTTTTATAATAGTTTATAAAATCAGATAGTTTAAATACTTTTTTATAACAAGGAAAACATTGTTCAGATTTTGGATCAAAGCACTCTATGTTGATCTCTTTTTTTAAAAAAAAGATTAAGTTTTTTTGAGAAGCCCTACTTACAAATTCAGAAACTCTAGCCTGTTTTCAAAGAGCACTTTCCCCTCCTGGAAAGCAAAATGGCAGAGTTCATAGTACAGCTAATGATACTCTAAAATGTTCATGCTTATTTGAAAGCAATTTCAGCATCCTCTAAGCAGTGTTTCCCAGTCTTTGGTTTTTGGACTTCAATTCCCAGAAGCCAAAGTCAATTCCCCAAAGCACTGATCAGCTAGGCTTCTGGGAATTGAAGTCCACCAGGGTTCTGTAGAACATAGTTTGAAAAACGTTGCTCTAAGGCAAGGGTGCCCAAACTTTTTGGGCCGTGGGCCAATCATGTGGTTCAGGAAGCTGGTTACTAAGGCCCAGGGGCCAGGTGCGCCCCTGACACCAATTCATCTGGTTGCAAAGTCCTTGTTGCTCCTAGAAGAGGAAGTAAAATGCGCCCATACGGGCGTGTTCTACTTCCGCTTCCAGGAGCGACGAGGGCTTTATGGGCCAGATGAATTGGCATCGGGGGCCACACCCAGCCCCCGGGCCTTAGTTTGGGCACCACTGCTCTAAGGCATAACTGAGGCTCCTTGGATGTTGTTAGGCTGCCACTCTCCTGAGACCACTGGTTGAGGGTGACACAATTTATAAACCAGCAACTTGAGTGTCACAGTCTCCCCTCCACCTGAAAATTTTTTAGTAGTTGAGAAAACAGAATGGGATGAAAGAGCAGGAGGAAAAACTGACAAAAGAAGGAGCAGAGATAAAAGAAATGGGCAAGTTTCAGTTTTCCAAGAAGGAAAGAGGTTTTTCTTTTTCTTTTTTGAAATGCGCTGTTCACATCTGTGTTTGTACAAGGAGAGTTTGATGGAGATATAAAAAGAACACAAATGTGATTGCTTCTGCAAGTATTCTAACCTGACAAGTTGAATCTTTTCTAAATGGCTAAACGAGTATTTACCTTGTTGTCTCAGCAAATATAATGTCTGAGCAGTCTGTGTGTTCCATTCTTCCACTCAGGCCTATGTGATTAATTTTATTATACCTTTTAATGTATGCTTTCTTTTTAACCTTTGTGCATCTCAAGAAGAGAATGATCCATTAAACTGTACGTGCTTGTCTGAGATTTCACAGTAAAAGACAACTTTTATGTGAAACCATCTGCTGTACCTATTAAAGGAAAGAGAGTGAAAAGCAATATGTAGTGGAATCAATAGTTGCTGTGCCTTTTTAATGCCTTGTAAAGATGTCAGAAAGCCAACAGATATCAAGAGTCCTACCTGTTATACGCTCTTTAAAAATCCAGTCCCTGCCTCCAACCATGCAAACGTCTCGGCCAGTGGTTAAAATCGAAATGGTGTAAGCAATCATGATAATCCCAGCATGTCATGGATGATAGATGCTTTCATGGCACCACACTGCAGTTGATTAAAACACATCCTGCAAATCAACAAAACACAACATTTTAAGCCAAACTTAGTCAACCATATCTAAAGACCAACAGCCACCCCAGTTGATCAATGAGAACATTATTAAAAAGTTTAGAAATATCTTGACAAACATTCCAGCTAAAAGACAGGAAAACACATACAGTAATACCTTGGATAACGTTATGACTTGGTTCCACAAGTCATGACGTTATCCGATTTTTAGCGTTGTCCGATGCATGCATCGAACAACGCTAAAAAAAAAGAAGCCCTGACTTCAGGGACAAACCGAGCAGGCAGTGGGGTGCCCTTAAAGCCACCCCTCACCACTGTGACTGCACACCCACCCCACTGCCTGCTCGGGAGAATCCAGCCTAGCCCTGGCCGTTTACCTTCAAGCCACCAGAAACCTCTTGCTGACCTGCTCGCTCCGATCGCTCGAGGCTTCCCCCCCCGTTCCCTTCGTTCCCTTCCCTCCCTGTATTTAAACTACAGGGAAGGGGGAAAGAGAGAAATGTGATTGGTTCTCTAGAGAACCAATCACCTCTCTCTCTTTTCCCCTCCCTGTATTGTCAATATAGGAAGTGAAAGAGAAAAACACAAGCCTCGAGTGATCGTCAGAGCGTGCAGCTCAGCAAGAGAAGCTTGCTGGTGGCTTGAAGGTAAACGGCCAGGGCTGGGCTGGATTCTCCCGAGCAGGCAGTGGGATGGGTGTGGGGAGTCCCCAAACTGCTGGGGGATGGGTAAAAGAGGGAAGTGGCAGGGAGAGGAGCTTTGGCCTCCTTTACTTCTTTAATACGATGGATTGGATAATGCTAAAATGAACGTTCTCCAGTGCAAATCTTCCCCCCAAATTTGTCATCGTTATGCGGTTTTAGCGTTATCTGGTGCAATCGGAATTTATAACTAAGTGCTGACTGCAAAAAACAAAGTATGTAATCAGGAGCAATATACAGTATAATGAATTCATGTATTCAGTGGTGGGTATTGGCAGGTTGATACCAGTTCGCCAGAACCGGTAGCAGAAATACTGGCATATTCAAGTTTTGAAATAAAGTAGTCCTAATTCGGATGCAACGAAGGGCTTCCCCCCTGGCCATGCCCACCATACGACACCCACAGTGTGGTTCTATAATTTTTTTGAGCCCACCACTGCATGTATTCCTTTTAAGCAGATGTGATAGGATGTACCTCCTAGTGCAGAAATGCCCAAACTACGGCCCGTGGGCTGGATACAGCTACTGAAGCCATTGCATCAGGCCCGTGACGCACTCGCCAAATCAGGAAAAGAATACGGATGCTTCTGCGCATGCACATTAGTCCGTATTTACTTCCTGGTTTGGTATGGACGTGCTCGCACATGCGCAGAAGTGACTGTGCTGAACCAGGAAGTAAATATGGCTGCTTTCACGCATGCCCAGAAGCATCCATGCCAAACCAGGAAGTGAAAATGTGCAAACATACCCTGTTCTGGGGGCGTGGTCTGGCCTGCTGAGGCCCCCACCCCAAAAAGTTTGGGCACCCTGGACCTAGTAACTCTATCTAATTTTAATATTTGTGTCAGTCTGTATTTTTGAATTTTATGCTGTAAGCCACCCTGAGTAGGAAAGTTTTTCCTAGAAGGGCAGGATATCAGTTTAATAAATAAATAAATATCAAATGAGTAACAAGGAGAGGGATTTTGCATGACAGGAAAAAGGAATGAACACTTTGTGTTCCGAACAGTCATGTTCACCTACCTTTTGGGATGGACACCCTTTCTTGCAAGATCAATTTAATAAATTTATGCTGCGTCACTTATTCTCTCTCTTAATGTGTGAATAGCTTTGAAGACTTTTTGTCTCCTACACTACTATTTCCAAATAAATGTTGATTTAATGGATGACAGAGAAGTGACTCATTACCACTGAACAGGGCCGATCTCTTCATAGTGAACACATGGGGGGATATAAAAATTGGATTTCTGTTGCTTACTCAGTGATTGAATCATTTACAAGATGACTGGACAAAACTCTAGGGAATTTTCCCTCAGGAACTGTCTTGAATTAGAGTAGGCTGCTCAGGATTGTTCATGTCTCCTTTTCATCTGCTATTTTGGGGTACACAGAAAGAGCCTCCTTGAAGACTGTGGTACTTTTTGAACCACAATCAGGTTCAACTTTGTGTTGCTTGCTAATCTTTCTCACACTAGGTCAGGCGAAAAGAACTGCAGAATGAACTCGCAAAAAGCTGCCTTCATTTTGGCAGTTTCATATCTGGCCTAGACAAGGAAGAAGAAGCAGCTGTTATTTTTATCACTGCTCCATATAGGAGGGAGAGAGAAGCAAATCAAAGTACAGTAATACCCCAGATAACGTTATGACTTGGTTCCACAAGTCATGACGTTATCTGATTTTTAGTGTTGACCGATGCATGCATCAAACAACGCTAAAAGAAAAAAAAAAAGCCCTGACTTCAGGGACAGCTGATCTAGAGAACCAATCAAACAGGAAAGGGGGAAAATACAGAGATGTGATTGGTTCTCCAGATCAGTTGATCTAGAGAACCAATCACATCTCTGTATTTTTTCAATTCAGGAAGTAAAGCAAGAACAGCGTGGAAAGAAACTCCTTTCTCTTTCCCCCCATTCCCTGCAGTTTAAAAAAACCAAGCCTTTAGCAATCAGCTGGGAGTCGGAGAAGGAAAGGAAGGTAAGCAGAGGGAACCCTGCAGTAGCGTCGGGGGGAAAGGCAGGCGGGCACTGGGGAGGGGGTTGGATTGGGTAGATGTTCTACCCAATCCAACTCCCCCCCATGCACATGCTTGTACCGGATAATGCTAAAAATTGCGTTATCCGATGCAAGATTTTTCTGAAAATCTTGCAATGTTATGCAGTTTTAGCGCTATCGGGTACAATTGTTATCCGGAGTATTACTGTATATAGCCAGCAAATCTTGCTAATACAGAGGGACATTTTGTTAAGGAGAATCACAGAGAACAAGAAATTCAGTGAGTATTAATCATATCACTAAGTATAAACACATTTCATTATGCAAAACCATCACCGGCATATAACTCTATGCTCAAATAGATATAAGATTAGAAAAGGTGAAATTTAATGAATACATTGGACTCTCAACGTTTATCTGTTGTTTCCTATTACATGGTCAAACAATGCCAGATATCGTGGGCATTCTCTAGTAGTTTATCTTGGACACTACTACGTTTTTACTTAATAGTCCCTTTGTGGCATCTGAATTGGAGGAAGCTATAAACAGCATGAAACCAAATAAAGCAGCAGGTATTAATGACAAAAGAACAGAGCAGATAAAGCACTATGGTCCTCACACTTTGGAAAGGGTCCTGCAATTAATGAACAACTGCATAGATGAACTTAAGGTTCCTAAATTGTGGAGACAGGCTAGAGTTGTTGCTTTATTAAAAACCGGGAAAGACCCAGATGACCCAAAAAGCTACTGACCAGTGTCACTCTTTTGCCATCTTTATAAGATACTGGAATGGATGATTCACAAGCACATCTCCAAATTTATTGATGGAAAGCTCATAAAAGACCAAGCAGGCTTCAGTTCTGGTAGATCATGTGGCCAAATCCTTAACCATACCCAACACATTGAGAATGATTTCAAAAGAAAGCAAATTATGGAAGTGGCTTTCATTGATCTAACTGCAGCATACGATACTGTCAATCATAAGATTCTGCTCCATAAAATAAATAAGCTTACCAAAGATAACAAGCTTACTAGGGTCATTTGCAGCTTCCTTTAGAACCAGAGATTTTATGTGATGATATATACAAATGATCAACCAGTTCCTAACAATACAAAGCTGTTCATCTATGCATACAACATAGCAATGGCTGCTCAAGGGTCAAGATTTGATGAGGTAGCTGGAAAACTTACTGGAGCACTTGAAGAATTAGGACAGTATTATAACATCAACCATTTGAAGGCTAATCCAAGCAAGACTCAAGTGTGTGCTTTCCACCTTCAAAACCAAGATGCAACGGTTGAGTTGGATGTTATGTGGCAAGGTAATTGATTACAGCACTGTTCAACTCCAAAATACCTCAGTGTGATGATTGAATCTCAAAGCCAAAGTTAATACAATGAACAACATCATCGGGAAACTCACAAACTATAAATGGGGAACTCAATCATCCACACTGGGCACATAAACATTGGCCTTGAGTGTCTCTGCAGCAGAGTATGTTGCTTCAGTATGGAACGCATCCACACACACATAAGAAGTTGACATTGCTGTTAATGAAGCCATGTGGATAGTGACAGGATGCCTTAAATCTACACCAGTTGAGAAAATATACTCTCTTGTTGGTATTGTTCCACCTAAGATCAGGAGAGAAGTAGCCGCAGATGCTGAGAGAACTAAACAAGAGAACAACCCTTGACACCCTCTGAATGAATATGAGCCTCAAGTTTGCCGGCTCAGATCCAGAAAGAGCTTTAGGGCAAGAACAAACATTCTTGAGGATACACAAGAGCAAAATCAAATTAGAAGATGGAGGAAGGAGCTCACTGGACAAGGAACATTATTAAAGATGGATATAGCTGAAGATCTCAATCTCTCCTACATCACCTGGAGGACCCTGAATAGGCTGAGGGTTGGAGTCCCTAAATGCAAGGCCAACATGCTCAAGTGGGGACTGCTGGCAGATAACAATACACAGTGTAATTTTGGAGAGACACAGAGTCCAGCCCATTTGCTGGTCTGCCGATTTCTGCCAGAGACATGCACCAATGAGGACTTGTGTTTGGCCAATGACAAAGTGAAGAAAGTGGCTTCATTTTGGCAGTCCAGGATTTGATCAGGACATGAAAGAAGAAGCAACTGTAAAGAATATTACATTTCAAAAGCAAAATAGCACTTCCCTTCCCAGTATATCTCAACCTTACCTGCCTTACAAAGGTTACACTGAGGATAAAAATAAGGAGGAATACCATATATGTTTTCATGAGTTCCTTGGAAGGAAGATTAAGACATAAAATGCTAATACTGTAATGACAACAATAGCACCAGCAACAATCTCATCAGCAACACCTAGGCTTTGGATATACATTACTGCCAGTATTCTTGGCCCACTTAGAGATGGAAATTACTCAAGACAGAGTACTTGGTTGCTATTCCATTATCAAGTCAGTTAATTTTATTACACTGTAAACATAATGACGATGCTACTGGTAAATATTAAGTGTTGTAATTGTTTCGCTACACTAATTGCATAGTTTATAACATTCATTCAAGTTATTTGCTTTATGTGCTTTTCATTGAAAATCCCAGTAGGAGACTCTATAGCTGGATTAAAAAAATACTTGTTGAAGATCTTAAAGTCAACAAAAGTTAAGTTCTTAAAAAAACAAAACAAATAAAACAGAACCTGCATCCTGATGTTTGCCTGTAAGACAATGGCAAAAGCCAAACATTAAGAATCTGACTGGGTGCAAATATTATATTACTTACCAGTTATGACTCTATACTACGGACTGCAGTGGCTCAATTCACTAAGACGCTGACTGGGAGGTGGAAGGTCAGCAGTTCGATTCCCGAGTACTGCAGGATGGAATGAGCTCCCGTCTCTGTCCCAGCTTCTGCCAACCTAGCAGTTCGAAAGCAAGAAATTGCAGGTAGATAAATAGGGACCACTTTGGTGGGAAGGTAAACAGCATTCCATGCACTCCGGTGTCTAGTCATGCCTGCCACATGACCATGGAAACGTCTGCAGAAGCAGACAGCGCTGGCTCTTCGACTTAGAAACAGAGATGAGCACTGACCCCTAGAGTCAGATACGACTGGCTTTCGAGCAAGGGAAACCTTTACCTTTACTATGACTCTATACTAGAGATTAACTACCTTTAACTGGAGTGCAATTTTTGTTAGACCGGGCCTAAGTATAATATCAGCTGCACTGACGGAAACTAACAACACTGAAATTCTCACCCTCTGATCTCCACAATTCTCTGTTACCTCTTTCTATAAGCCACCAGAAGCAAATTTTAGTTTTATGAACCAGACAATTTTACTTACAGGTATGACCAAATAAATTTTGTTATTGGAGAGTTTAATTGTCAAATTGAGGCTTGTGGATACAATCAGACCAATGAGGATGCCAATGACCTCCACCTTATCCATGATCCGAAACTGCCTGCATCCTTTAACAGTGGTAGATGAAGTAGGGGATATAATTCAGACATCCTTGTTAGCAAGAAAATAGCAGCACAAGGCATGAAAGCTGTGGATGATCCCTTCTCGCACACTAGTAAATGCTGCAGTGAACACCAGGAGGTGCCTTTTTGCAGACAACTCTAAGAAGGGGAAATGAGTGAATTTTTGAGAGCAGCTGAATAAAAGTGTGGAGAAGATCCCCCCTCACCCAGATAAATATCATAAATGTGTCCATCTTGTGAAAAAAAATATCAAGGGAAAAAATCCAAGAGGATACATTCTGAGCTGGATTAATGACATAAAGCCTCTGTTGGACAGGGATCAGGCACTCTACAACCAGGAACCTTTTTCAGTAAGATGCTGTTGAACCTGGGGGAGAACTGATGCAGACTCTAACTGAAAACTGGAAAACATGATGGTGCACATTAGTGAAGAAACTGGATATGAAGCAGAACAGTGGACGAGTTTGGAAACTCCTTAAAAACCTAGGTGGAGATTTAACCCAGACACAGCAAAACTATACTGGAGTAACAGAGACCAAATAGTTAGTCAGTTGCAAAATAATGGAAAAACACAAGGCAAAAAGAAGTTGGAAAGAGCCATCTGCCCAGAGAAACAAGGGTTTTTTTAAAAAAAACTTAGTCACCCTTTGTGGCATCTGAATAGGAGGAAGCTATAAGCAGCATGAAACCAAATGTATCAGCACTTATCAATGACATAAGAGCAGAACAAATAAAGCAGTTTGATTATTGGTGGGATGTCAAAATTCTTACTATCCCACCATGATGTCATCACAGTGTGGGCGGACCTAACTTCATGACATCATGATGTCATGGGCGGGGCCAAATAAAATAAAATAATAAAATAAAATAAAAATAAGCACACACACACACACACCCCTCAGCCCACCCAACCACCCACAACACAAACCTGTAAATAAATAAATTAAATAAATAAAATAAAAATTACATTAAAATACACCCACCCACCCCAACCCCAAATCAACCCATCCACCCACCTCAAACACAAACCCATCACTTACCTGTTAGTATAAGTGCCTGGGCACCACCATGTTGCAAGATGGATATGGTCATCGTACCGGTTCTCTAGGATAATATGCCTTAATGTAAATGTAAAACAGCTGTACCTCCTTTAGGGTTCTCCAATTGGAACAGCAATTGGAACAGCACAGGTGTAGCTTATTGATGAGGTAAATCCAAGACTTTGCTTAAAAACCCCAAGCCAGGCTGCCAGGCCTGCCAGGTGCCAGGCCTTTTTAGGAACTGTGGTAGTACGTCAACATAAGTAAAGGTATTAAATACATATTAAAATACACACAGACACACCACATTCAAAGATGAGTCACTTACCCTGGGGAGCTGGCTATAGGGAGCTTCAGGCTAGCAGCTTATCTTCCTCCTCCCTGCTTGGGAGGACAGCAAGGAGGCTGTGCATACATGTCAAGCACTGTAGACGTGCATGCACACCAAGTGCTTGGCGGGCATGCGCAGTGGGGGAACCAGTGAAAAGGTAAGCCCCAAAGGTGGTTCCCCCAAAAAACTTCTACCATTTCCCTGGGACACTTGGAAAAGTTACTACCGGTTCTGGCGAACTGGTGCGAACCTGTTACATCCCATCACTGAGTTTGATCCTCACACTTTGGAATGGCTCCTGCAATTAATGAACAACTGTATAGATGAACACAAGGTTCCTAAACTGTGGAGACAGAATAAAGTTGTTGCTTTATTGAAACCCGGCAAAGATGCTGAAAAGCTACTGATCAGGGTCTTTTGCCACCTTTATAAGGCATTGGAATGGATGATTTACAATCTTGTTTCTGAATTTATTGATGGGAAAATCATGAAGGAGCAAGCAGGCTTGAACTTAGGCATGTCATGTTGTGGTCAAATTCTCAACCTTATGCAACACATTGAGGATGGCTTAAAAAGAAAGCTAATTACAGGAGTTGCTTTCATTGACCTAACTTCAGCATATAATACTGTCAATCATTGGATTCTGCTCCATAAAATAAATAATCTTATCAGCAATAACACGCTTACTAGGATCATTGGCAGTTTTCTTCAGAACCAGAGATTTTATGTGATGATGAATGGAAAGAAGAACAGATGGAGGTTACAGAAGAATGGACTGCCCCAAGGAAGTGTATTGTCTCTAATACTGTATAATATATATACAAATAATCAACCAGTTCCTGACAATATAAAATTGTTCATCTATGCTGATGACAAAACAACGGCTATACAAAGATCAGGCTTTGATGAGGTAGCTGGAGAACTTACTGGAGCACTTAAAGAATTAGGACAATATTACAGCATCAACCATTTGAAGCCTAATCCAAGCAAGACTCAAGTGTGTGCTTTCCACCTTTGAAACCGAGAGGCATGGATTGAGTTGGATTTTATGTGCCAAAGGAACCAATTACAGCATTGGTAAGCATCAAAATACCTTGGTGTGATGCCTGGCAGGACACTCTCTTTTAAGCAGCACTGCCTGAATGCCGAAGCCAAAGTTAGTACAGTACATGGAATAACATCAGGAAACTCATAAACTATAAACTGGAAATTCAACCATCCAAGCATACATCAGTTTTGGCCCTAAGGGTCTTTGCAGCAGATTATGCTGCTCCAGTATAGAATGCATTCACACATTAATCCAGACCCCATATCATATAATAAGTTTATTGATTCTGAAAAGAAACGCTCTAGGGAATCTATCCCTTGAGGATGTAGGACAGGAGTTCTCAGCCTTTTAAAGCTGGGGGCCAAGTTACACTCCCTCAGACAGCTTGAGGGGCTGGACTGCCATTTTGCCCTTTCTCCATCATATAGCACTTCCTAGTGTGGTGGAGGCAGTGGGGGCCCACATGAAATGGCACCACGGGCCGCAGGTTGAGCATCCCTGATGTAGGACTTCCTACATCCAAGGTCTAATGCATGAAGCTTACTGATTGAATATTTTACCCTTTTTGATGCAAATCCACTCAGCGAAGAGACCATTAATGCTGGACAACAGGTAGTGTCCGTTATCACAGAGCACAAAAGGGGAAAATGGATGAAGCTCATAGAAAAAGTTGACACAAATTGCAGGAGTCAAAAAGCATGGATGTAACCAAATAACCAGTACATGCCAATGTCTCAGCTAACCAATTTGTCCACCAGCTATTACATAATGGGAAATCAGATTCCAACCTAACGAAAAACAACCCACTGAAAAACAAACAGAGGATAAGAGGGAATGAGAAATGGAAGACAAGTAATCAACCACTGCCAGAAGCCACTAGGAGCTTTCTTTATGCTGATAACCTGGCAATTGCCACATAGTGTACAACCTTTGAGGCTGTTTCACTTAGGGCCACATCCACCTGCCATCCATGCTTTGATCTGTACCACATTGGGCTAGCATACTCTTCTGCGAAGTAACATAAACTAGTGCAGAAGTTCTTAATATGTGTGGTTGGGAACCCCAACTTGTGCCTGTTATTTTCCTCAGAATATTGTTCCTGGCAAAATTCTTTTGTTTGGTATTTAAGGCAGTGGGTCTTGAAAGTGAGAGTTTGATCCAGGGTAACTTCCAAGTACTTTGGGGGTGATGCAGTGTTTGAGCCTGATGTTGTTCCAAGTCACCTGCAGGCTTCTTGATGCCTCATGTTTTTTTTTTCAAATGAAAAGCACAGAGTTGAGTTTTTCTTCTCTGCTTATCTAAATTTGGCCAACAACAAAAGCAAGAAAATGGGTTCATTTTGGCAGTCAAGGTTTGATTGGGACACAGAAGGATTTCCATTGTGTTTTAGGTCCAGTCTGAGGTGCACATGCAGAAGAGCAAATAAGTAATGAGTTTGAGAACAAGATCATTGCATTCAGAAAAGCCATGGCTGACTTCATGTTGTTCCACCATTAAACTATTGATCCTTTCGATGCACAGTAGTGGTTCAAAGTTCTGGTTTATTGCCTAGAGAGGGGGCCACAGTTTTGAAAGAGGACTATAATACCAAATTTGTTACATACTGTGTAAGTTAAACATAATAGCAGCAATGAAGATAATTAATCCAGTTTTGGTGATTGTGTGCAAGTGATGCTCAGCAACTTGCAAAACGTAAAAAACATGGCATATCATTTTTTTCTGGAAAACTGTCTCAACAACTCAGTGCCAGTGTCTAAGAATGCAAAAATAAACAAAATGATAGGTTATGAATGTCCTCAATGAATCTGGGGCATCATGTTTCTCAAGTTGTCATGAATAATTTCTAAGATATCCAAAGCTGGGGTCATAGAAAATACAGCTTTCAGAACTCTTTATTATAATACAGAGAAGAAACAGATGTAGCTGTTCAATTTAATAACACAATGAGGTTTCCAGGGAACACCCAGGTAGGTACTCTTGTTGTAATGTGCTGTAATGTTGGAACCAACTTAGAGAGACCATACTGGGACTTTCAAGTTAAGTGAGATATGATTTTACCTGTTCCATATGCTCAGCAACATGCCATGGCCAAGTAAGGATTTGAACTCAGCCCATCTGAGTCAGGAACTTTATCTACTACACCACACTAGATATTCTAGGTTCCTTTACTCATGTTGATTTTGAACCTAAGTATGTATAATTATGCATTGGAATGAAGATCAAGGTTTTGGCTTGTCACGATTCTCATCCATTTATATTCTGGGTTCACTGGGTTCCAGACCCAGTTTTACAGGTTTTTTGAAACAAGCTGCTGTAACTAGAAAGCAAGCTGTGGTTATACTTATCCATCAACCACAAGGTAAATTAGCAGGTTGTTAAGGAGTGCTTCCTCTTGTTGCCTAGTAACCATGCTTTCAGATTCATATCATAGTCTGTCTATTATCATTATCTTACCTTGAAAACTATGTGATTTGGTAGTGTCAGTCCAGACATGCAAGTACCACCTAGTCCCAGACATGGATGGAAACCTGTCTGAACAATTTTATTGCAGTTATCACATGCCTATTAGCTAGTTTGCATTAAGAATAGGAAGGATATGATTACAGCTTTAAGTAAGGATGCTAGAAGAATTCAATCTTTGCCAGTATCCTATGAAGACAGAGCTGATCTACACATCTGACTAATGGGCAATAGTTATCTGCTAGATTATGCATGTCTCAATTATTCTAGAACAGCTATCAGTTCAAAAAGTACATTACCCCCTCCCTCAAATGCATTTTTCTTGTTCAGTTGCACAGTCAACTCCGACCCTTTGCAACCTCATGGACCATTGCCCACCAGGCATCTCTGTCCTCCACCATCCTCCTCAATCCTACTTTAGCTTCATCTTTACTATTTGACCTTCTAAGGAGCAGTCAGGGTTGATTTCTTCTAAGAACGACCTATTTGTTCTCCTCGTTGTCCAGGGTACTTTCAAAACTCTCCTCCAACACCACATTTCAAAGGCATCTATTCTTCTGCGCTCCGCTTTCCTAATGGTCCAGCTCTCACAACCATACATCACCTATGGGAATACCATTGCCTTGAGTATGCAAATTTTTGTTTACAATGTGATGTCTCTACTTTTGACTACGTCCCCCAGGTTTCTCATAGCTTGCCTCCCAAGAATTAGTTGCCTTTTTATTTCATGGCTGTAATCTCCATCTGCAGTGATTTTTTGTCCAAAGAAAGTAAAATCTGTCACTGCTTCTACTTCTTCCCCATCTTGTTTCCAGGAAGTAATAGGGCCTGTTGCGATTATCTTGGTTTTCTTGATATTAAATCTCAAGCCAGCGTTTGCACTCTCCTCCTTCAACTTAAGCAAGAGCTTCTTTAGGTCTTCTTCACTTTTTGCCATTAGGGTAGTGCAGTTTGAGAACAGAATAATTTAGAAATATGTATTTTGACAGTATATAAATGTGGAAATATATACAGTAATACCTCAGATAACGATTACATTGGATAATGCTAAAATCGGATAATGATGCAATTTTTTTTTAAAAAAATGTTTTGCATCAGATAACGATTTGTTAGCATTATCTGAGGTAATTGTTTGTGGCAGCAAGGTAACTGGGAAACTGAAGAGGGGCTCCGTTCAGCTTCCCAGCCACCCCACAGCTGTGGGCGCAGGGGTGGGGTGGCTGGAAAGCCAATGGAGGACTCCCCCGTCGGCTTCTCAGCCATCCCGCAGCTGCGGATGCAGGGGTTCCCTTCGGAAGCAAATGGCTATCCCAGCGTCCCAACATCCCCAGACCTACCTGGTCGATGCTATATAGCAAAATGCTGGGATTCGAACCCCAGTGTTTTACCTTACAGCACCGACCGAGTAGTTCGGGGGGCTTCAGAAACAGCATGTATGGGGTCCCCTGGCCTCCCCAGAGGCAGCAGGTTTGGCGGAGAGCCTGAAATGGGTGAAAAAAAACCTCCTGTTTTATTTTCACCCATTTTGGGCACTCCGGCACCCCTGCTGCCTCTGGGGAGGTCGGGGGACCCAATCCATGCTGTTTCTGACATCCACTGACCTACCTGGGCTCTGCGATTGCAGGGCATGATCGGCGCTTGGGTTGGGGTATTGAACGGGTGTGCACCCCGGTTCAAACCCAACCCCAATACCAATCACACTCTGCAATCTGCCTGTCTCTTTGGAAATGGCAGTGGGGATTCCACACATGGAATCCCCATTGCCTTTTCCAAAGAGGCAGGCGGATCGCTCCCTGTGGGATATTTTAAAATGTTGTGCGATCAATGCCTCGCACAACGTTAAAAACTGGATAACGATGAGACTTATGGAACCAAGTCTCATCGTTATCTGAGGTACTAGTGTATTGAAATACATGTTTAATGGGGGGGGGGAGAAGTTATATGCCTTTTGAAAAAAAGCACATCAGATTAGCATCAAAGCAGGACAATGATATGTCAGCATGTGCAAAAGTGACAAGGGGTGAAAACATCCCAGTGTTCAATAAGGTCATGGCTGAGGACTCTGACACAGCTCCAAGTAATTCCTTTGCAGCCGAGGAGTTGCCTAAGGATACCAAAGAGGCTTGAAACTGGTAGTTGCCCTTAGACCAACATCAGCTGTTTGAGAATATACTAATAGATTCCTGCACAAATTGATACCTTCTAGTTACTCCATATCAAACAACACTAATTCACTCTCCACTCTGTTATGCCAGCTATAAAACAATATCTATAGTAGCCCATCATGCTTTGGTTGAGATGAGACCATAACCAGGGGTAGAAAAGTGAAGTCTTGAAGAGGCTTGCACATGTTGTTAATTTGTATTATTTAGTGACAGAATTATGTTAATTACTTGCATTGAAGTCTCAGACTTTCAGAGCTTGGTGATCCCAAAGGGTACCTTCCTTGGGACGAGGAAATAGATAGGAAAGTCAGAGCACTGAACAGAGGTGAGGAACATGTGTATCCACAGATGTCTTGGAACACAATTTTTGTCTGCCCTAGCTGTCCTAGTAAATAATGAAAGGTCAAAACCAGTGATTTTTCCTATCCCTGATGTAAGAAATTGTGGTAGCTCAGATGCTCCTGTGAATAAAGATATTACAGCAAAGACTAAATAGTTAAGGATGTGCAGGAAACTGAGAGAGGCTAGTTTACAATAAAGTAGAATCACCACCAACAATAACAATGTCTGAAATCCCATAGTAAGTCACAATTAGTTGAATCAATGAACCTTTGAGAGGAATTGACTCAGTGATTCAATGAGCCTATTCCAGTTGTAAGTTAGTATTGGATTTCAGTCAGTAGGTTGCTTGGTGGCCATCAAAGGGTAAGGTGAAATGCACAGACTGATGGTCCTATAATGGTTTCATCTCTTTTGAATTCTGCTGTAATAGTAGCTTTTATAATTTTTCAAAATTATTGTTAAAAATTTTGACTTGTCATAGAATGAGAGATCTGGCAATATCCAGCCAATCATTAAAGTCCTGGAGGTACAGTAGTTAAACTGCTGAATTGCAGACAAAACTGATGACGTTGTAAATTCAATCCTGAACCATTGACTCAGCCTTCCATCCTTCTGAGGTTGGTAAAATGAGCACCCAGCATGTTGGGGGCAAAATGCCATTGCGCTATGGCGTGGTATATAAGTGTAATTGCTATTGCTACTTATATGCTGACAAAATAATAATAAGTAACATTGTAGCTGCAGAGCAAATAACCCAAAATGATGCCAGCCAAGGTGAAAAATAGGGATACATGTACTTGAGGAATTCAGTCTTCATGAATTCTAGTATGAATAGAATTGATCCATATTTCTGAAATCAACATTAATATTGAAACTACATTTGTGCTTGCTGGATATACTGACACTGTTCTTAAGGTATAAAAACAAGCATGAGAAAAAGTATGGCACATTAAAATACATTGAAATATTTTCCAAATGTGAATTTTCATGTGGCTTTTAAAAAACAACAACAGCCATCTACTTGACTTTGGACTTTGACAAGAAAGGAAGGCACTTCCCTTAAAACTCCTACTAATCAATTTGGAGACATCTTGTGTGGGATCAGGCTTATAAGTTGAAGGCTATCTACCTCTCACTATAGGGCCGTGATGGCAAACCTTGGCACTCCAGATGTTCGTGGACTTCAATTCCCAGAAGCCCAAGCCCCTGTGAATCCACATGAATGAGTTTGCTGTGATTCATCTGGCCCATGTTACCTTCATCGCTCCTGGAAGTGGAAGTAAAATGTGCCCGTACAGAGCAACAAGGGCGTCATGGCACAGGTCAGATGAATCGCAGCAAACCCATTCGTGTGGATTCAAAGGGGCTTGGGCTTCTGGAAATTGAACTCTAAGAACATCTGGAGTGCCAAGGTTCACCACCATGGCTATAGGGCAATGATGACCAACCTTAGCACTCCAGGTGTTCTTGGACTTCAATTCCCAGAAGCCCTGATCAGCAGGAGTGTTGACTTGGACTTCTGGGAAATGAAGTCCAAGAACACCTGGAGTGTCAAGGTTGGCCATTACTGCTATAGGGGATGGAAAAAATGCTGCATCTCCATTGTATAAAAGGCTGGGAAAGGTGGAAGGCAGCAGGGTAAAAAAGGAAGATCAAACAAGAGATGGATTGACTCCATGAGGAAAGCCTGTTACATAAAATTTGAAATTCACCCTTTAGTTTAAAACATATTCATTTATTTTTAAATAAAGTTGGTTTCCCTTGAGATGGCCCCTGAAGTGGTCATCACACGTTCATGTTCCCCAGGACACAGACCTAGATGGCAGGCAATGCCTGCATCAATTAACACCCATGTCCTGGTCATACTTTAATCTAACATCAATAGAAATTTCCTTTTAATCAATAAAGATTTCCTTTATACCCCAACCCCCGAAATTGACCAGGTAATGACCTGCAGTTACTCAACCTTTGAGATAATGCTAAAATGTTAATCTCATCTTTTCTGCTAGACAATGCAAATGTTTGACTTGAAGCTTAGGACTTTTGGTCCACCTAAGTTTGATTCCTTTAAGATAGGAATATATACTATAGGGAACCTCTATGGAATAACTTCTTTTTGTATTTGACAATGATATTAATGCTGGATTTTGTGTCTCCTCATTCTAAGGGACAGTCAGGTGGAAAAATTACAACTAACAGGATAATTTTGATATTAAATCAAGACAGAAGTGTATTAAAAGGAATTCTCCCTGCACGGCTAAGGGAACATCTGATAATCTTGCCTAAGGAAAGGAGATGAATACTTCCTCTCCTGCCCATCCCTGCCCTGTTTGCTGATGTCTTTTGGATTAACGCTTCTATGAGAACTCATCAAGAAAGGAATGCAGAGACCTAAAAGTTGTTGTTTCTTTTGTGATTGTAAAACTGTAACATTTACTCTTTAATCTGTGTACTTATTTTAATTAAATAGTCATGATCTTCCTTTCTTTGTAAGAGTTACCTTAGTTTGGGGGCCCTGAAACATATAAAACAACTCTGCAGTCAGTAGACTTAGCCTATTCTCCTGGATTTAACATCTGCCTAGAGATAGGTCAAAACTACAGGCTCTTTCCCTGTTTAAATCTTTACTAATTATTGTTGCTTTTTAAATTTTAATTTGATTTTCAAGTAAACTTCTTTATTATGTATCAAACAATTGGTCTATGGCTCAGTTTTAAAGCTTCCGCCTGTGAAAAGGTTCTTAAATGTTAAAAATAAAATGATTTCAGACTCTTTAAGGCCTTGGAATCTGAAATTCAGGTAACAGTCACAGGCTTTGGTTTGTTGAGGATAGGGTGTTTTGGTGAGCCTATGAATAAGAGATCTCCAAAACATAACAACAATTATAATGAACAAAAGTAAAAAAAATCTATTGACCCCCTTAACACCATAAATCCATTATTTAAGAGTGATGAGGGGAGAATCTAATTAAATATATTTTAAAAGAGCAGATGTGAGTTTTTCTATACAAAGACAGAAAAAAACTATGCTTATTTGCCTTTTCGAATAATCCAGAGAATGTTTCTGCTTCAACAAGTGGAATGGGAAGATAATTGTATTTCAAAAAGTTACTTTCTGTACAATCTGAAAGTCCCTGAACTCCTCAACTGAAAACAATTAGCAGCATAATAATGAAGGCATGCTCTTCACAATTACTATGGGATAATCACCTAGCTTGTTTTGTGACTGATGAAGAAAGATGCTGAATGGAAATTTAATCACTGATTTCCTATCCTAGAGTGAAATGCCTAACGAGATCACATAATTACAGTGGAATGGATTTATATCTTTAGCTGATGCACAGTCATGATTACCTGAGGAAAGGAGCAACATTTAATACAGCTAAAAATGAGTAAGGAATGCACTCAACAGGTAAAAAGATATTGCTACATACTGATAACACGTGTTGGCTTACAAAATTGAGAACATGAAGACAGGGCTATTCTATACTGGGAGGGAAAAGAGAAAACAATTGCATATGAAAAGCCTATGTATATATGGCCTGTTTCTCCTATTATTTGCATTACTAAATCTGAAAGGAATGGGTTCTCCTTAAATCAGTGATGGCGAACCTTGGCACCCCAAGTGTTCTTGAACTTCAATTACCAGAAACCCAAGCCAGCATTCCTGTTGATCAGAGCTTCTGGGAATTGAAGTTCAAGAACACTTGGAGTGCCAAGGTTAGCCATCACTGTATTAGATGGTGGCTCTATTGTTAGGGCCATACATACTGGACTTAGCATTACTTGCAGTGAAGAAGGTTACTTTGGCACATGAGAAAAATCCACAAAACCAATATCTCCATTACAAACAGGGAAAATGCAGTACAGTAATACCTCAGATAACGCAAAGACTTGGTTCCACAAGTCTTGGTGTTATCCAATTTTTAGTGTTATCCAATGCATGTTAAAATCCTATGGGATGGATCAGATAACGTTAAAGCTCCATAGAGATACATTGTAACCACACAGACTTTAGCGGTTGTTATCCGATCCATCCCATAGGACCTTAACGTTATTCGATCCAATTCTCCTCCCCAGATTGCTTAACGTTATGTGATTTTAGCGTTATCCAAGGTAAACGTTATCCGAGGTATTACTGTAGTAACAAAGGCAGTTAACCTGGAATTTGCTACCTTTGTATGACACCTAACATCTTCTGCCTACATCTTCAATCTACCTAATGACTTGGCTGGCAACTTACTCTTTAAAAAAAAAGGTAATGCTAGATGACAAATATTCTCTTCTTTTGCTTCTTTGTATTTGTGGTCAAAACCAGATGATATACCATACCCCAAGTTACATTTGTGAATAGTTTTTTGAAAGCGAGTGTAATAGGGAAGTCCCCCCTAATTAGTTAATTAAATTAATTATTAGTTTAAACTAATAAAACTAACATTCTACTACATATCTGAACCACACCAATTTCACCTGTATATAGTGATGGGACAGAAATTGTCATTCAGTGAAGACATTGCTTCAAGTACAAATACTAGATTTTAGAGAGGTGTCTTACTCAGGACTGTAGGAGGAGATGGTTAAAGTCATCATATCCCTCTCTACTAGAGTGTTGATCTGGTTTGGGAGCCCACTGGCTATTACAAAAAGCTGAGCTTTCATCTGAGTAGACACCCACAGGATTAATGAAAACAAGTGGGTCTTCCAACAAAATCAGTGTTATTCTTGTCACCTCAAGTTAACACTCTACCCCTGGGCAAATGGTAAAAGTTTCTGCTTAACATGCACTACTATTACATTAGCCAGGACTGACAGTTCCTTTCAATGACTTACCAAGCAATTTCTGGTGAATTTCATACTATGGTTTTTTTTCTTCATGTGCTAAGAGTTTATGAATGCTATCTTCCAGTGTGATTTAAGGATAGTTGACAAGATTGTGGGCTTAAAGTAAGGGATTCTTGTCTAGTGGGGTTAGACATTCTTCCAATCAGACAGTTTAATCTAACCAGACAGTTTAATGGTTTAGAAGCTAGGGTCAGCCTCTGGTTGCAGCTTATGGTGAGTTTCTTGCTCATGTCAGAACTGTGCTTTTTTATTTTTTTAAATGTAATTTTGTGCATTACATAATATTGTAACAGAATGGATAACTTAATAATTCACTCTAAGTTCCCTCAAAAAATTAGGAAGATCTCACAGAGAGGCAAAGTTGATTATGACTAAATTTATGAAATACTTGGCAAAAGGGAAGAAGAATGCAATGGTTAGAGTTGGACTTGGACTGGGACTTGGAAGTTCTGGGCTCCAGTCTGTCACAGAACCAAGAAATGTATCGGGTGACAGAACAGCCACTCTCTTTGAGCTAGACTGACCTTACAAATTTGTTGCCAGGATGGCAGAGGAAGACGAGGCCTGCATATGCCACTTTAACTTCACTGAAGTAAAGTGAGGTGTAAATAGCTGATGATTAAAATGGATCCAAGTAAAATAATTAGTTGTCTGAAGCACATTTTGGTTTTCTGTTGAGTGTTCTGCACCAGTCTAACTGGATATCACTTCTATACATAGCCAGGCTTTCTATCTGGATTTTCAGGTCTCCTTTAATCCACCATCGGAAGTCAGAGCCTGGAAATCAAGGCGTGAATGGCACCTGCCTTTGGACATTGGACTGGGGTCTTAAAAAGTGATGGTTGACAAAATCAGTACTGAGTGTGTATGAGGTGTGATCTTCTTGGGTGCTGCATGGGAGTCAAATTCCAAGTAAACAAATTGGAGGAAGAAACCTACTTGAATGCATTTCTGCACCAACAGTTTACCACAATTCTCTCCCCCCCCCCAAAAAAAGTGGAAGTATGCCTTGTATGATATTAAAATATTGGCAAACAACAGAGCAGCTAAATAGGCCAAGCACGAACTCATGGGATCTGCTTTTAATATTGCATTATGGCAAATCACTTTAAACATGAAAGCATCAAGCAGGCTAATTCATTCTTCCAAAATCTTTCCATTGTCACAGCCAAGATGCTGCTGTTGCTGCTGCCATAATCTGTCTTGGACCTTTGTCTGTGACAAAAATTCTGTTTTAGAGACATCTGCTCCCACCTTAATGTTTGGCTTTTAGACAGTAAATGCATGCCAACGCCTGTTTCATAATAGCACCGAAGAGCATGTTGCCTTCTGTAGCTTTTCTTTCTTTACAGGATCGATGGGTGTATTTTAGGTTGCAAAACAGACTTACTACCACAATTTAAACTGGAAAGAGAAGACATGTTTGTTGGTAAATATACAGTTACCATGCAGTTTCACAACTGACTTGAGTCAATTTTGCGCGAGTGAGGTGGCTTCAAAAATGAGAGATTGCAAAAGAATTTTCGAAGACCATGATTTTCACAAATCCAGTAAGAAGCAGTGGCACAACCTGCAACCATCCTGCAGCCTATAAAAAAATGGGCACCCAGTGTTAACTGCCTAACTTCTCAGATACTTTTAGGAAATGGTAAATGATAGCAGTGGAAGATGCAAGACCTCTGGCATGGTGGCACAGAAATGTTGCTGTGCTCCTCAGTGCTGAGGGATCGGTCAGGATGGCTTACAAGCCAAATACAAGGATTTTCTCTTGAGCTTGGGTCAAGGTGATTATGGTCCAGATGAGGTAGAATAAACTGATTTAGGTGGAATTACAATTATCAAATACATTATATTATCGATCAGAAAACTTAACAGGTGACAAATCTGGGTTCTAGTATTGTGAAAAGGGTTAGTTATAAATTAAACATATAAATTATAGTGCTTAGTAATTATCTGAATGAAATGTCTTTTTGTTGTTGTTGTTCAGTCGCATAGTCGATTCCGACCCTTTGCGACCCTATGGACCACTGTCCGGCAGGCACCTCTGCCCTCCACCATCCTCCTCAACTCGCTCAGTTCTGTGCCCATTGTGTCCACAATACCATCTAGCCATCTCATTTTTGGCCGCCCCCTTCTTCTTTTGCCCTCCACCCTTCCCAGCATCAAGGCTTTCTCAAGCGAATCCTCTCTTCTCATCTGATGTCCAAAGTACTTTAGCTTCATCTTTACTATTTGCCCTTCTAAGGAGCAGCCAGGGTTGATTTCTTCTAAGATTGACCTATTTGTTCTCTTCGCTGTCCAGGGGACTCTCGAAACTCTCCTCCAACACCACATCTCAAAAGCATCTATACTTCTGCGCTCAGCTTTCCTAATGGTCCAGCTCTCACAACCATACATTGCCACTGGGAATACCATTGCTTTCACTATATGAATTTTTGTTTTCAATGTAATGTCTCTACTTTTCACTATGTTCCCTAGGTTTCTCTTTATTCCTTCAATTTTTCTGTAATAATAATTTCATGTCAGAGATTACTCTTGGTTGAAAGGATTTTTTCTGGAGAAACTCTGCTCAGGGGATGCCCAAATGAGGCACCTTTTATGTCCCCAAGTGCAGCCCTTGGGTATTGAAACCCAACCTTCCAGTCTCCAGCTCAGTGTCTTAAACACTCAGCCACCAGGGGAGCTGCTAATAGCTCACTAAATATTAATTTATTTGGGAAAATAGATAATTTCCCTTGTATCGTTAACATTTTAATTTTATTTATTATAAAGGTGGACAATACATAGTAGATATTCATTTTGAGGCGATTTGTGGCAACTAATAAGAAGCAATAGGGTCAGTCTTCAGGGATTGCAGAAGTTTGCTAACTGCCTCAGGTTTGCCTGTAAGGTTGTACTATGAGACAGGCTTCTTTTGGTTCCTTTATGATACTATGAGGGGACTTAATTGGCCCACACACTGACAAAAAGTTAACCATAGTAATCCTTCTGGACAGGCTGTCAGGACTTGGCCTTGGCCCAGTGATGGGATGTAACAGGTTCGCACCAGTTCGCCAGAACCAGTAGTAACTTTTCCCAGTGTCCTGGAGAACCGGTAGCAGCTTTTGGGGGGAACCACCTTTGGGGCTTACCTTTTAATTGGTTTCCCCACTGTGCATGCGCGCCAAGCATTTGCTTTTATTTTATTTTATTATTTTATTTCTTTGGCCCCATCCATGACATCATGACATCATGACGTTAGCTCTGCCCACACTGTGATGAAGTCACGGTGGGGTAGTAAAATTTTTGACATCCCACCACTGCCTTGGCCTAATTCCAATCCTTTCTTGGTGACCAAGTCCAGATAGTAAAGCTAGGGGGTTGTGGCTTCAGATCCTTGATTTTAACATGATGAGGTTGTGCAGGGATCAATGATCTCTCATATGCTGTTCAGCATTTATGAGAGGCCACCGGGATAAGTCACCTGGACATTTGGGGTTCACTTTCATCACTATGCTGATGGTAAACAACTTTCTCTGTCTCCTTTTCCACAAGTAG
Organism: Furcifer pardalis; assembly: GCA_030440675.1. Classification (NCBI taxonomy): domain Eukaryota; kingdom Metazoa; phylum Chordata; class Lepidosauria; order Squamata; family Chamaeleonidae; genus Furcifer; species Furcifer pardalis. The sequence continues at coordinate 10,870,997 of CP126896.1, read as the reverse complement.
CAGAATTGACTTTTCAGGGGGACTGTAACTTCATCCAGTACAGGCTGATCCCCTATCTCCTGATTTTTCTTTTGACTGACTATAAGCACCTATGTTTTGTCAAGATTAAGTTTCAGTTTGTTAGCCCTCCTCCAGTCCATAACAGACAGCAAACATTGATTTAAGCACAGAACAGCTTCCTTAAAACCAGATGGGAAAGAGAGGATGAGTTGGTTATAATTAGCATAGGGAATACCAGGAAAAAACATGTACTGTACTGTACTGTACTTCTGTTTCATTGACTACACCAAAACCTTTCATTGTGTAGATCACAATAAACTGTGACAAGTCCTTAAAGAGATGGAAGTATCAGACCACCTCATCTGCCTTCTGAGAAACCTGTATGCAGGTTAAGAAGCAACAGTTAGAACTAGATATGGAACAACTGATAGGTTTAGAATAGGAAAAGGTGTACAGCAAGGCTGTATATTGTCACTGTGCTTCCTTAACGTATATGCAGAGTACATCAGTGGTGGGCAGCAAAAAATTTTTTTGCTGCCACACTGTGGGCGGAGCCTGTGCCATGGGAGGAGCCTGTGCCATGGGAGGAGCCTATGCCATGGGTGGAGCCTATGCCATGGGCGGAACCTGTGTCATGGGCGGAGCCTACGTCATGGGTGATCTAGTCTTGCCTGCCATATGGTCATGTATACATCTGCAAACAGGCAGCACTGACTCTTTGGCTGTAAATGGAGATGAGCACTGCACCCTAGAGTTGGATATGACTGGTTTTTGAGCAAGGGAGACCTTCAACCACTTGCAGGGACAAAACCTGATGGGGAAGTGCATGGAGGTGGGCGCGACCACCAATTTTGCCACCCCCCTGCCCAGAGGCCACCCAATTTTGCTAACCCCCTTCCAGGGGGGTGCAGACCTGTTGCTGCCCACCACTGGAGTACATCATGTGTAATGCAGGGCTAGACAAAGTACAAGCTGGAATTAAGATTGCTGGGAGAAATACCAGCAACCTGAGATAAGCAGATGACACTATCCTGATGGCAGAAAGGGAAGAAGACCTAAAGAGCCTCTTGATTGTATTGTTCGACTTTTATGCCGCCCCACTCGCTTATAGCGACTCTGGGCGGCTCACAGCAAAACAATGTTTCATAACTACAAGTATTACGTCACAAAAATCACATATGAAAAGTACATCAAAAACATTACAAGAAATCCCCCGTCCCGATTACAAAATTAAAAATTCATAAACATTTCATTTCATTTCAAAAGCACATCAAAAACACTTTAAACAGTCCACAAAAATCTCAAACTCTGGGACCAAATGCAGAGGCAGCCCCTCACCCTGCTGCAAAAGCCTCTTGGGTGGGGCAGCAAGGAAGTCCTGTGCCTCAGCAGTTCTTAAAGCCCCAGCCAGGGTGGGTCCCAGGAGCAGGTGGAAAGTGAGGGTGAAAGAGGAGAGTGCAAAAGCTGGCTTGAGACTCAACATAAAAAACCCCCAAGATCATGGCATCTGAACTCACTATTTCCTGGCTAATCGAAGGGGAAGAAATGGAAGCAGTGAGAGACTTTACCTTCTTGGGATCTAAGATCACTGCAGATGATGACTGAAGCCATGAAATAAAAAGATGTTTACTTCTTGGGATGCAAACTACGGCAAACGTAGGCAGCATAATAATAATAATTTTGGGTCAGAAATTATTTTGGGTTGAAAGGACTTTTGCTGGAGAAACTGCTCAGGGGATGCCTGAATGAGGCTCCTTTCATGTCCCCAAGATCTTTTCCAACCGAAGTGGTCCCTATTTATCTACTTGTAATGTCTTGTTTTTGAAATGCTAAGTTGGCAGGAGCTGGGGACAGAGACAAGCACTCAATCCATCATGTAGTACCCGGGTCTTGAACTGCCGACTTGCTGGCCTTCCAGCTAACAGAGTGAGCTTCTGAACCACTGAGCCACTGCAGCCCTGGCATTACCCTGCCAACAAAAGTCTACATTGTTAAAGTAATGTCTTCCCAGTAGTAATGTATGGTTTTGAAAGCTGGACCATAAGGAAATCTGAGTGTAGAAAAATAGATGCCTTTGAACTGTGGTGCTGGAGAAAACTTTTGAAAGTCCCCTGGGATCAAATCAGGCAATCCTAAAGGAAATCAACCCTGACTGCTCCTTGGAAGGATAAATACTCAAGCTGAAGCAGAAGTACTTTGGCCACCAAATGAGAAGAGAGGACTCACTGGAGAAGACCCTGTTGCTAGGAAAGAGCAAAGGTGTAAGGAGAAGGGGCAGCAGAGAATGAGGTAGTTAAACAGCATTGTTGACGCAGTGGGTGTAGATCTGGGCAGAGTCTGAAGGATGGCAGATGACAAGGTCCATGGGGTCACACAAAGAGTTGGAGTTGACCATGCAACTGAACAACAACAAAATAATTAGTATACTGATGGCATTGAAAACCAAAACCTCTCCCAACAGTTTCATTTAGATGTCAGATAACACGAGGGACAAGGCTAGTTCTGCAACCCCAAGCTGTCTGATTCCTGTCCTGCTTGGACCTTCTGCTCTTTCTCCAGCCTTAAAGGTACCCTGCTTCAGTTGCTTCCTTGGTTACCTGCCTCCTGGTCTGCTTGTACTATGTCTCCTCTTCTGGACTAGCCTTGTGCCTCTGTCTGCTCCAGGCTTTCACCTTTGACTTGGACAAGGTATGCCTTTAGCTTGGTTGCCCTGGCTCCTGGTGCCTGTGCTGCTAGCTGGCTGCCTACGTCCTGGGCTCTAACAATGGAGAAGTTAAATTTTGGTAAGTACCGTATTTGCCGGCATACAAGACGACTGGGCGTATAAGACGACCCCCCAACATTTCCACTCAAAATATAAGACTACCTCCTCATCCTCACACCTTCCACACACCAAATAAAACATAAAAGAACATCAGATTTGATTTCAACATGTTAATTTATATTAAAATGCTTATGACATGCAGAAAAACTGTCACAAGGCTGTATGTTATCAAACACGTACAGTCAACATAAAACAGTGCAAGTTTATTAAACGTAATTCACCAAAGACAATTCACTAAAGCTGAATGGAACAATAAACCTATGGGAGCTGCCATGCTGTTTGTTTTCTAATCTGTTAACCAAACTGGAACTGTCAATGATAGAAGGAAGGTAACAAATAGAGGGAGAGAGCAAGTGCCAGGCAAGTCCCTAGCAAGTTTGCTGGCGTGACAGTTTCCCTTTAAAAGCCTTCAAACTCCTGTTCGTCATCTGATATTAAAAGTTGTTATCCGATCCATCCCATAGGACCTTAACGTTATTCGATGCAATTCTCCTCCCCAGATTGCTTAACGTTATCTGAGGTAAACGTTATCCGAGGTAAACGTTATCCGAGGTAAACGTTATCCAAGGTAAACATTATCTGAGGTATTACTGTATTTTATTCAACTGAAGTGTACCCGGTGTACAAGCCCCCCCCCCTTGGAGGCATGTTTTTTAGGGGTAAAAAGTCATACCCCAGCATATATGGTAAACATATAGCCTTAGTTAAATCCCATAAGAGTTATCCACCCTCTTCATTCATGGAATGGAGAAAAGGGGTAATGTTTGTTTTTCTGCATTTCCTATGTCTGTTTCTAATCTTTTATGTTATTGGAAGCTATATTTTAATTTCATTTCATGGAATGATACATAAAGGGAGAAAGACATATACTCTGGCAAATGGTTAAGACTACAATTATTTTAGAAAGTAGCGTGACACACAAAAATGACTATGGGTGCCAATCTTACCCCTAATAAGCATATAAAACAAAATGACCAAAAAGTAACCATCCTCTTATAATCTGCCCAGTTGTTCTTAAGCAGCCAGAAGACTGTAGTGCTAATGATTTTCAAATTACCTTCTAAGCAGAAACCTCTCACTCTAAGACAGCAAATTGCAGCAAATATTATACAAAACAAAACATTTAGGAAATTAGTAGACAGAGTTAATTTTAAGGCAATAGGATATAAGAACACTCTATTACATTTTATGTATCTGCTAGGCCTGATAAAAATTCATGCTAGTGTTTAGCACACACAATTGATTGAAAATGTAATCACTACCACTGATTTCTTATTGGATGAAACCAACATCAGCTCTGACAATTAAAGTCTGGTTAAGAAAGTAATTAAAAACCAAGTACTTGAGCAAGTTTTAATGCATGCAACTGGAAGCCTAATTGAATTTTTGAAGTATTTGGGAAACATTCTATATAATCCAGAAGTTGTGATGCCTAGTAATAATTCTAACTCTCTCCGCTTTTGAGTAATGGATCTCCTTAACTGAAGCCACTTACTACTTTTGAATGTTTACTAGGCTTATACCTCAGAGTAGTAGCACTCAAGAAACAAAAAAAAAAAAAAAAGCCCTTTCAACTCCAGAGTTTCAGAAATCTTTGAATTGTTGTCATTACTTTCAATAGGTCACCAATATTGGTTGGCTCTGTAAAATTTTGGGCAGATTCTGCTGCCTTTCTTCCTCCTCCTGTTGCAATTCCTTGAGACAGATGGTTTAACCTTTTGCACAGACTGTTTAACAGCTTAAGCAGAAATTGATATAAGCACTGCTCAGTGGCTAATCATAATTAGCCAGCTGGTTATAAGTCTGGACAAAATACTGGAGATGCTGTGCATAAGGATGCCTTTAAACAGTGGGAACACCACTTGGTTATTCTTTGATGTTGTTCTATGCCGTCAGTTTGCCTCTGCCCTATCCCAATCCTGGCAGAATTTTGAAGGAGTGATTCTTGAATTACAGTCCATCACTTTTACTTGCTACACCACACTGTATCTCCTTACAAATACTTATATTTGTAAGAGATAGAAATTTGTGGTAAGAGATAGAAATTTAGCCAGTGTCTGGCCAGGTTATCCTGCTATGCAGTGGTAGACAGACATTTTTTTTACTACCACACTGTGGGTGGAGCCAACATTGTGGGTGGAGCCAACATAATGATGTCATGGGTGGAGCCAATTACGTGGGCATAGCCAATGAAAAAACCTATAAAAATAAGTACACATAAAAATACAAATTAAGTAAACATAAAAATACACATAAAACACATAAAATTCACATTAAAATAAATATACATTAAATACACATAAAAACATAAAAATACAAATTAAATACACATAAAACACATAAAAATACACATTAAAATAAATAAACATTAAAATATACATTAAATAGACATAAAAGCACATAAAAATACAAATTAAACACACATAAAACACATAAAAATACTGTACACATTAAAAATAAATACACATTAAATACACATTAAAATACACCCTCCCACCCAACACCCAAAGGTGAGTCACTTAACCTGGGGAGCAGGCTATAGGGAGCTTCAGGCTAGCAGCTTCTCTTCCTCCTCCCTGCTTGGGAGGACAGCAAGGAGCCCGTTGTAGGTGCGCATGCACACCAAGCGCTTGGCGCACATACCCAGTGAAAAGGTAAGCCCCCGAGGTGGTTCCCCCCAAAAGCCGCTACCGGTTCTCCGGGACGCTGGGAAAAGTTATTACCAGTTCTGCCAAACTGGTGCAAACCTGTTGCTGCCCGTCACTGCTGCTATGGTAATAGAGCAGACCGTGCTTAATGCCAAATGTCAGGCGGCAGTTAACTAACCTGACAAGCCTGAAGACTAATGGCTTGGGTGCTGAAGGACACAGGGAAGTGTAATAGTCCCACCTGAATCCATCTTGATGGAAGGCAGCAGTTTCATCAATAGCAGCTGGGGGCCAATGAGGACTTTGTGTCCCAAAAGGGCTCAAGACCAAAAAGCAACTAGCAGAACTGGATCAGTGGTACAGGTGTCATGCTGTGATATGGAAGGCAGATGAAAGACCACTGCATTATATTATCAGGACAACCTTCATGGCTGATTGCCAATGTTCAGATTCGGATGTGGCAGAACAAGAAAACAGAAATTATGCTGTAGATTGTCTGTGTGGTGTGGGTGGCACACAAGATCAGCAAACCTTTGGATCTTGCTGGTAATCTTAAATTCACTTTTCCACCCCAACCTTCCCCTCTGAATTTTCATTGTTCACTTGGTCTCTTGACAGAAACTAGAAATAACACCCAAGTTCTCTTAGCTGATCCTGGTCTTTTAAGTTCCCCCATACATGCTTCAGCTGTCATGAATCTGACCAGGCTACACTTGCAGCTGTAATCAGTTCACTGACATTCAACTTCAACTGAGATTAGCAAGAGGAAGTAGATTTGCTGTTTGCTGTGTGTGTGCTGTAGATCTGAACTTGCTGCTGGCACAGAAGAGTTGCTCCCTGAATGACTTCTGCTGCTTGTATGGTACTTTGAATCTGATACCCTAATTGTTTATGAGGTGTTATTTCTAGAGGAAGATCTAAGCCCCTGCTTTTAAGATGCTCACTGGAAAGGGTTTTTTTTTAATGAAGAAAAAATCCCCATGCCAAATACTATATTGCAACGTGACATAGTATTCCTGGCAGTGACAATTGCAATCTGTAAACACGAAGCCTTCTCTAAAACTAAGCTCACAGTGTCTGAGTGACAGTGAAACAGCTAGAACACAAGTCCTCATACAGCTGTCAAGATGTGACATGGGATTCTTGGCAGAGCAATTAATCATGGTGCTTCCCCCTCAGAAGTAGCTCTGTGGGCACAGCCACTGATGGACACAAATGTATACATGCTTACTTTGCACCACTCACATGAAAAGCTTGATACCAATGCTGGCTTGCCAAACTGCAAAGTGACTGAATATAATAAATATAACACGATTTCTTTCCAGTTGGGATATAATGTAAAATATCTTAAAGTAGGAACGGACTATTGTAGCAATTTCTCTCAGCTTCCTTTCTTTCCATTCTAAAGTTAAGTTCACATTGAACTTTCAGAATCATTTTTAAGTTTATGTGAAAATCCATAGAAAGTTTGGCCCACTTCCCCACCCCTAATGCATACATTTTAAAATGCAGTGTTATATTCTCTCTCACCATACTAATACTGTATACCTATTTCTGTTACTGCAAATAATTTTCTTTTAAATATTATTTTCATACATATAACACATACACGTCTATACCATTTTAAAAATTTGATAACTTGATTGCAAAATTTTAAAAATGCAGATTTTGAGGGGGAAACCTATTTCAGTTTGCACATTGGTTTGAAAAATCAGGTAGGTAAAATCAGGTAAGCCCACCTTAAAATGGCAAGCAAATAGATTACTCATCTGAAATAAGATATACCCAGGCAAAATCAAGTCAATCTGTGTTATATGCATACAGTCAGGTGAAAGAACAACTGTTTCCATTTGACCATGGTTTCAGTAGTGATTATTGGTAGGAATATCATCCCATAGGTTGTGTAAATCAATTTTGGGTTCTCTTTCAACTGTTCAGAAACCACAGGCTGGCCTTTCATTTCTTCTTCCACAAGTCAATTCCTATGTTTTTAAGCTTTAATGTTAAACACATCTGCTATGGAAAAAGCTCCACTGAACTCACTGAGTCATACGTATTGTTCTCCATGTCAGATCATAAGACTAACTATCCATTATACTTCGGTTTTGTACATTGTACGATCGACATCAAATCAAATCTTCCTAAATCTGTGAATGTTATGAGATTTTTATGCTTTATCCTTTTGGAGTTATGGATTTACAGAAGCCTCACTCTCAGTGACCGTGCTTGAACCTTAGCTTCCAAGAACAACAAGCTTGAAATATATTTCACTGGAGAGAAGTTAACAGTAGTTTCAATAGAACTCGCTTCCCACTAGATATGCTTAGAATCACAGCTTAAAAGTCTAATTAAACTCTTAATAGTTTTCAGCAAGCTTTCTTTGAAAAGTTGTATTCCACAGTCATTTTCTATTCTGCCTGTGTTCATAATGATGTGATTTGAAGATGTTCAAAGTTGAAAGCCCTATTAATCAATGGCTGTATTATCCTACATCTTTGCAAAAGCAAGGGGAAGGGTATACAGAGAGCGAAGAAAAGAAAGTCAACCTAATTTGCAATACTAATAAAGGTTCTATTACTGCGTAATTCAGCACATACCATTTATTTATTAATTAGGTTCTGAGTTATATCTGAGAGGAATATTTATTATTCAGAGCAAAGCTCATGTCACTTTGGAGGTAATATTCTCAGAAAAAAAAGGAAATGCAAGGTGAAACAGGAAAAAATACTAGGTATTTTGAAAAAGTGAAAGAACAATGGCTATTACATCCAAATGCAGTTGTTGTTTTAGAAAGAGGAAACCATGCACTGCAATAATTAAGAAAGGCTTTTAAAAATATTTTGTGTCACAAACAGGTATGAGGTAAATGTTCAAACAGATGTACTGATCTTTCATGAAAATTAATCTACAGAAAGAGAATAATAATGCGTATTGAATGAGATGCCTTTCAGAAGATATAAAAAGAATAGCAGCTGTTACCAGAGTAATGTAGGAGTGCAGAAACAGAGGGAAAATAAAAGTTTATAAATTTATTTATTTATTTTTCTGATTTCTATTGCCGCCCAACTCCAAAGACTCTGGGCAGCTTACAGAAAATAAAACCAATCACATTTTAAAAACCAATACACCCCCCCCCCATTAAAACTGCCACCAAAATTTACTCAAATCCCTACAGATTAAAAGAGGGAGAGGGTGTTCTTACTAAATCAGCCAGTAGGCAGGGGTCACCACATTGCTGGTCCCCCACACCTGCTTTGCCAGCCAGGTTTTTATCACTTACCTGAAGGACAGCAACTCCATCTGGAGATGCAGCTGAATTGGCAGAAGGTTCCATAGGGCCAGAGCAGACCCAGAAAATGCCCTCCTTCTGGTGCTAGAGTGACGAGCCTCCCTAGCAGATGGCACAATGAGAGAGCCTCTCCGGTCTGCTCTAGTGGGACAGACAGATGTTCTCAGGGTATCCTGGCCCTCTAACATGCAGGGCTTTAAAAGTCATTACCAGCACCTTGAATTGCACCCAGAGGCACACTGGCAACCAGTGCAGCTCCTGAAGCAGTGGCGAGGCACAGGCATATTGCCCACACCTCATCACCACCCAGACAGCTGCATTCTGGACCAGTTGCAGCCTCTGAATGGTCATCAAGGGCAGCCCCATGTAGAGTGCATTGCAATAGTCAAGTCTGGAGGTGACCGAGCATGCGTGACCATGAGCAAGGAGTCCTGATCTAGGAGTGGGCATAACTGGCGTATAACACGAAGTTGTGCAAAAGCCCTCCTAGCCATGACTGCCACTTCCTCATCAAGCAGGAGTTGCGAGTCCAGGAGGCCCCCCAGATTACGCACCAGGTCTGTTTGGGACAAAATAGCCTGGAACACCCTCTTTTCTTTACTGACACCTTCAGCACCACAAAATAAACCTTCCAGTGAGCTTTAGCTTATGTTCAGTTGGGTTAACTCAATTTTTTTAGCCATTATCAGTAAAGTCTTCATCTTGCTTGCTTCATTGCCACCATCAGCAGAAGAAGACGCTGCTGCACCGCAGCACCCTTCTCTGCCTCCTCCACCAGCCAGAGATAAAGAGCTGTCCATGGCCGCAGCTGTCCTCCTCTGCCTCTCCGGTGGTTTTGGTTGGGGTGTATTTGTTTGTTTTATTTTTGTAATGTTTTATGATACTGTGATGATTTATAATGATATGATATTGTTTGATATGTGTTGTTATTTTGCTGTATTGTATGCTATTTTATTTTATTGTATTGCAACATTTGATGTATTGTGATTGTTGTTAGCCACCCTGAGTCGTGTAGTCAAGTGGGCGGCATACAAATCCAATAAATCAAATCAAATTAAATCAAATCACCACCCAGAGGGCTAGTTTGGCTTCACTCCATGACAAGGGGTATTTAGGAGATCTTGTCTCAAGGGCCTTGGCTATTCCCCTATTCCAGAGAGTGATGGAGCCTTTGCCAGATGGGGTGGCTGAATTACAGAAACCTCACCAAGAGGAAACAACTGGATCCAGTTAATCAGCTCCCTATCTCTGCAGAAGCTCTGAATTCCACTAAGTAGTAATTTGTCCAAGACAAAGAACCCCTCCTGACAAACCCATATCTTTTCCAACACAGAAAACTAGGCCCTGCATGTACTTTACTACATGAATGGAGTCAGACCTCACTTGGGACAGACCCATGGTTGTCAGAGAGGACATGGGGTCCTAAACTGGTCCAGCTAAATGGTCCTCAGTGAAGATGTGGAAATCCATCTAGCACAGTGGTGGTGAACTGGTGGCACACGTGCCAGAGAGGGCACTCAGAGCCCTTTTTGTGGGCACACATGCTGGTACTCCAGCACAGAGTTTGTTCCACCTCTCTGCTCAGCAGCCCAATGGCAGCACTTCCTCCAGTGCCATAGCCAAGATTCTAGATTTGGGCGGGCAAATATTTTTTTCAGGATGGGCGACAAAGCTTCTTTTCAATGCATTCCTATGGGAAAGCACACTTTGCCAGGCTGGGCAAACTGCTAACCCAGGATGGGCCAAGCCCACTCTGGCCACCCCCTGGCCATGGCCCTGACTGCCCCCCCCCAGCAAAGCGTTAACTCCACCCTTCTGCGAAATGGACAGCAGCCTGTTGAGTTTGGGCACTTGGTCTCTAAAAGGTTCACCATCACTGGTCTAGCACAACAAGCTGAAGGGAATTTAGTACCATCTTTAGGATTAACTTGGTTAGCTCAAGGAGGGAGCTTTAATACCTCAGCAGAATCCCTGTTCTGTTCAGGCACTCACCTTCAGGTGTACACACTCAAGCCCAGGGAACTGTGGGACACATCATCTCTTGAGGGGGATGGAATCATGACTGACCACTGTAACTTCATCTTGCTATCCATCCAGGTTTGGCCTGCTACCACCCAGAAAACTCAGCTAGAAAGAGCTAGTAGGAACTGACTCCTCCAACGTCATCCAACCAAGTCTCTGTAGTACCAGTCAAATCCCAGATGGCAGTTGATTTTATTTTAACTTTCAGCCAACACACATGAGACAAACCTCAATTCAACACATTCAGAAATTTAGTGAGAGAGCTGGCACTCTCCATGGATGTTGGGTTGCCTTGGTATACACTCAGCTGAAGATTGACACTTGTTTTTTGTGCAGATTTGATTGAGAATATAAAAACTGGCTTAGACCAAGCAGTGAATTTTGGGAGTAGATGAGTCTTGGGGACATATGATTTCAATAAGTTGGATGTTGATAGGATATTATTTCCTGACTGCTAGAATAGTAGGAAATGATGTGTTGTGCTATTTAGTCACATCTATAATAGCCACAAGTGCAATTACAGTCAGGGATGCAGTCAGTGGGCACATTGGCATATTTGGTGGTCATCAGGGACAGAGACATTGTCAATTTTGTTGTGTCCTGCATTTGATCATTTTAAAATCTCAAGTTCTTTCCTTCTGAAACATGAGGAAATGGGGCAAGCAATGGTTTCTGGAAGCTTTCTGACACAAACATTTGCCTGAATAAATACAAGGAAAAAAGAGATTGCAATCCCACCCAATTCAGCATTAATCTGGTAAAATACATAAGAGATTTAAAGTTGGACATTGAAAAGTCTTGGTTTATGGCAGATGAATCTATCTACAGTATTTCAATTTTTATATTCAAATTACATTTTGAATATCTGAAATCACATTCCCCTCTCCCAACATGATCATTAAGAGTTTTGCAAATTTTGGTAGCTTCTTACCATTACCAAAAATGAAATTCTCAGCATTTGAGAAACATGCGTTTTCTTCTTCCTGTGATAGCTATTAATTCCTGTGTTGCCTGTTAAATCCCAAGCACTGAAAAGCAGATCTTGAATAGCAAATGCTAATTTTTTTTTTTTTGGGGGGGGGGGGGCACACACGAGCTATTGACTAAAAGTCTGATGTCCTTCACTGCTCTCTTGTAAGAAAAGAAAAGAAAACACTGCTTTTTATGGACTTCTCACTGGGTTTTGCTCTCAAGACCCATTAAGTTCCCAAGTAAACATTTCAGGTCAACAAAAGACTGAAGCATAATCTGAAAGCTCAGTGGGCAGATGATGTGAGATGAAGCAAAACGCCTTGGGTATTACAGGCTACATATTCCATGTCCTCGTTTCCTAAATCTTTTGGGACAAGCAGAGAAGTGCATGCCACTATTCAAAAGAGCAGATCCACCTGTTTATAGCTAAAAGCAAGATTCAGACTTGGAGGTTTAAATGGCTTAGGGAAGAGCATTTTGTGATTTAACAAAAACACAAAAGAGGCCCTCTTTCATACAATCCCTGTTTTTCCAGCAATCTTAAATAAGAATGATTTTTTTTTAGGAAAGAAGAGCATGCATGTTTCTTTTATTTTCCTTCTTTTATGCAATTTTCTGTTGCCATTTTAGATTTTTTTGCCTGTCCCCCCTTTTGCAGGCATATGTGGGTACTTGACTGGTTTTTAAAAATTGGTTAATTTACTATGAATGTATTCTATTCAACATTATTATTATTATTATTATTATTATTATTATTATTATTATTATTATTATTATTATTATTATTATTATTATTATTATTATTATCATCATCATCATCATCATCATCATCATCATCATCATCATCATTGTCATCGTTATCGTTATTGTTGTTGTTGTTACTTCTGTATTTGTTTGCATCTGTGGAAGTGTATGTGTCAGGAAAATGGGCTTTGTGACTACACCACTGTGCCATTAGGTTAGGCCTGTGATGGCAAACCTTGGCACTCCAGATGTTCTTGGACTTCAATTTCCAGAAGCCCAAGCCCCCGTGAATCCACATGAATGGGTTTGCGGTGATTCATCCGGCCCCATCGCTCCCGGAAGCAGAAGTAAAACACGCTCATACGAGGATGGCATGGGCCGGATGAATCACAACAAACCTATTCGTGTGGATTCACTGGGGCTTGGGCTTCTGGGAATTGAAGTCCAAGAACATCTGGAGTGCCAAGGTTCACCATCTCGGGGTGAGGCTATGTGGGCAGTGGTTGATATTTGATTATTGCCTTGGGGTATTTTTCTCTTGTTTTTGGCGTTAGTTGCTCTACTAAGTGGGTATGTCTGTGTGACTGCTTCTTTGCCCTTTTTCCTACAATGTTACACTGACTACTCAGAGAGTCTGTTGTTCTCTACAAATAGCACTGAACTCTATTATTGTTTTAAATATGATAATATAAACTAATGTCTGCACACACAAATCAGTCATTTCAAAATTGCAACAGGGCTTGTGTCATGTGCAATGGCAGAATTCACTGGAAATCCAATGTGAATTAAAGAAAGTACAGTGGAGCCTCGGTTAACAAATGTCTTGGTTAACATAAAAATCATATAACAAAAGGAAATCCATAGAAAATAATGGCTCGGTTTACAGAATATTTTTCAGAATGGATTAATTAGTTTTCAATGCATTTCTATGGGAAACCATGTTTTGGTTAATATATTTTAGTTTTCAATGCATTCCAGTGGGAAATTACATCCAATACATTCCTATGGGAAATTTGGTTAAAATAATTTTCACTGTAAGAAACGTCCCGGAGAACGCTTTAATTATGTCAACTGAGGTTCCAATGTATGTGGTTTCAGCACTTCTTTCTTGCATGACATTTTAAATGGGTCGTAACAAACAGAACGTCTTTTGACTGTTACAAAGCTGCAATCAGTTTATAACAGCTAGCTGCATATGAAACACCAGTTATTTCAAGCAAATAAAGTGAAACTGTGTGAAGGAAATGAAAAAAGAAATCAGAGCAGATTACAACTATGCTATGTGTGAATAATTTATCTGGTTATTGCTCTTGCCAGTGATGTTGTAGTAAATTTAGAAGTGCAGGCATTCATTGTGGATGTCTCCATAACCTTCCCCCACCAGAAGTGTCCAGAAATGTAGGCAGCTAGATTGGTCCTTATAAGCAAAGTTCACAGATCTTTACTGACCATTTGAAAATAAACATCACGCAAAATCCATGTTACAACCTGGATAATTTGCAACAGCCTGAGAAAACCTATTTTTCTCCTAGTTGCTTAGAGGATTGTAGGCAAAGTCAGAGAGAACAGAGAAGTCTAAGAAGGTTGGCAAATGATATCACAATCTCTGCTAATCTGAAAGTTCTGGAACTTCGTTCTTGTGTTCTGGGATCCACTACACCACCACTACCATCTGATCTAATTATGTCACTGAACCTGAGGTAATCGGCTATGAAGGGAAGCCACAGAGGTGTATTGCTTTGGGAGGACATGAAAGACATTTTTTGAGTTCATATTTTCTTAGGACAAAATCCATTACTCATCTTCTGACACTGGCGAGAAGACAAAGTACATTTTGCCTCAGATATCTGTATGTTTCTGCAGCTTGCAATGTGTTTTGCTGAAGAAACAATGGGCACCAAGCCATGCATAGATTTTTTTTTAAAAAAAATGCACAGAAACATATCCAAGTCATTGGAATAATTAGTAAAAATATACAGTCAAACCTTGCATAAAGAGTGCCTCGCTTAAAGAGTAACTCGCTTAAAGAGCAGAATTTTCTCTGCATGTTCGCTTCGCTTAACAAATAAAACCAACCAAAAACTGACTTAACAAATAAATCAGGATACGCATTCCCCCCCACAACTGGTCACTTACAATGGTGTTTCGCTTAAAGAGCAATCCTATGAAACACATTATGCTCTTTAAGCAAGGTACAGCTGTATAAAGCAAGAAAAATGCATATAAACAACCCTATACTTGAGAAAACCATGTCAAATTATACATTCATTTCATCACAGAACATAAAAATGTCTGGCAGTCTGACAACAGAGCTGGGATACGATAAGGATGCTGGTGAGTTGGTGAGAAATGCAGCAGAAATGAAACAGACCAAATTTTCACATTACTCTTGCCCAGTTTTTGGATTAGAACAAGGAGACCCTGATTCTAAATCAGACACAAAAAGGCTGTTATCCTGCTATGGTAATATAGTACATTGTACTGCCAGTGACTCAATGCTGAGTGTCAGGCAGCGGTTAACTAACCTGACAACCCTGAGGACTAATGGCCTTGGGTGTCAAAGTCCACAGTGATGGGTGATAGACCGCAAGTAGATAAAATTCCACTTGAATCCATCTTGATGGAGGTTAGCACAGCAGCTTCATCAATATTGGCCTGAGGCTAATGAGGGCTTTGCATGCCAAAAGGGCTCAGGACCAGAAATTGACTCACAGAACTGGAACAGTGGTACGAGTGTCATGCTGTGATGTGGAATGCAGAGGAAAGGCCACTGCATTATATTCTCAGGACAGTCTTCATGGCTGATCGCCATGAGGATCGCCAATATTAGGATTTGGATATGGCAGAAGAAGAAGAAGAAGAAGAAGAAGAAGAAGAAGAAGAAGAAGAAGAAGAAGAAGAAGAAGAAGAAGAAGAAGAAGAAGAAGAAGAAGAAGAAGAAGAAGAAGAAGAAGAAGAAGAAGAAGAAGAAGAAGAAGAAGAAGAAGAAAAAGAAAAAGAAAAAGAAAAAGAAAAAGAAAAAGAAAAAGAAAAAGAAAAAGAAAAAGAAAAAGAAAAAGAAAAAGAAAAAGAAAAAGAAAAAGAAAAAGAAGAAGAAGAAGAAGAAGAAGAAGAAGAAGAAGAAGAAGAAGAAGAAGAAGAAGAAGAAGAAGAAGAAAGGCTGCTATGCCAGGGCTCTTGGCATTTGAAAGGACAGCTCAAAGCTTTGAAAAAAATATTCTTCCTATGACATCTCCTAGAATCCTCCTCAGCTACTATAGCCACTGGCCATTCAGCCTGAGGTATTCTGAGAACTGACATTTGCAATGTAGCTCCTCCAGCTATTGACTTAGCTCTCCCTACATAAGATGGAATGTGCCTTAAATGGAAACCTAGGCTTGCTGTAATATAGAAGTAGCAGATATTTTACCAGCATGAGAGGATTAGGAGCGAGGACCTTGAGCCATGTGGATGATTGATCAATCAGATACAGTAAAACCTCATATAACACTAAAACCTGGTTCCACAAGTCTTCGTGTTGTATGATTTTTCGTGTTATCTGATCCTCTATGGGATCCATAGAGATACATTGTAACCACACAGGCTTTCGCGGTTGTTATCTGAAGCATCCCATAGGATCTTAATGTTATCTGATGCAATTCTTCCCCCCAGATTCCTTGATGTTATGCGATTTTCGTGTTATTCGATACTAATGTTATATGAGGTATTACTGTAGATAGATAGATAGAAGCTACATTACTTTTTTTTGTCCATAATAACCTATTCTCAACAGCGAGTCCTCGTAATCTGCAAGACTAGGAAAATTTTTCTGATTAGCATGTCTGACTGTATTATTTCAGAACTACAGTGGAAAATCATGACTAGCCGCTGATATGAGATCAGTGATGGGATGTAACAGGTTCTCACCATTCTCCAGAACCGGTAGTAATTTTTCCCAGTGTCCTGGAGAACCGGTTGCAGCTTTTGGGGGGAACCACCTTTAGGTCTTACCTTTTCACTAGTTCCTCCACTGCACATGCGCGGCAAGCACTTGGTGTGCATGCACGGCCTCCTTGCTGTCCTCCCAAGCGGGGAGGAGGAAGAGAAGCTGCTAACCTGAAGCTCCCTATAGCCTGCTCCCCTAGATATCCTAGAGAACTGGTTAGGCAAAGACTTAGTACCTAACTTCTTTAACTGTTGAAAAGTTGAAAAGTGCCAAAATGAAGCCATCTTGTAGTGAGTTCATTCTGTAGTTCCTTCCATCTGACCTAGTGTGAGAAAGATTAGCCAGAATAAGCTTTAAGCTCTGGTTTAAAAGCTCTGGTTGATTTGTGTTGTGGGTGGGTGTATTTTAATGTATTATTTATTTATTTATTTATTTAATTTACAGGTTTGTGTTGTGGGTGGGTGGGTAGGTGGGTTGAGATGTGTGTGTGTATGCTTATTTTTATTTTATTTTATTTTTTATAATTTTTTAAATTTGTTTCCTTTGGCTCTGCCCATGACATCATGATGTCATGACATTGGCTCCGCCCATGATGTTAGCTCCACCCACACTGTGATGATGTCATGGTGGGGTAGTAAAATTTTTGACATCCCACCACTGTATGAGATGGTTAGATGGTATTGTGGAGACAATGGGCACAGAGCTCAGCGAGTTGAGGGGGATGGTGGAGAACAGGAGAGCCTGGCGGGCAGTGGTCCATGGGGTTGCAGAGGGTCGGAATCGACTGTGCGACTGAACAACAAAAATGCACACTTCATCCATTATTGACACACGGCTCTTTTAACTAGATTTGAGAAAGAGAAGAGGGAAGATGCCAGTATTGACCTTCACTTAAACTGACTGTAAGTTCTCTCATCAAGATAAAAGTATGGATCCCTTCACAAGATCTATAAAAAGAAACAACATAAAACTCCAAACAAACCCAAAAAGGTTAGCATTTGGCAGAAGCACTAAGGAATCCAGGGTTCCATTTGAATGAGCACTGAACTACAGTGCATTGGTTTCAAGATCACTGGACCCTGTCAAAATTTATTGAATCTGCAAGGCTGGAAATTAGATGTCAGTTAAAACTCATGTATTCAGGTCATGACAGCAAAAAACATGCGAAACATTCTAGTTCTCAATTTAAAAATGATACCCATGTCATAAACTGGAAGGGTGAACAGCATACTATTTAATGTTTTCAAATGTAGGTTTGAGTTGGAGAAGGATATAAAAGCTGTACCTAATAATTACTTATTCAAAACAGATCCAAGATACAGCTTAATTGTTATTTAATTCAATACTGCAGCTTTGAGTATCTAAGCATCTCCTCTGATTTTAGATACATTTGGACCAGTACAGGTAGATAAACTTGCAGCATATATTCATAAGTACTACTTAATCCTAAATATTATATACACACTTGAACAGAAGCATGCAATAAGCATTAGACAGCCCTCCTTTGTCTAACCAGTAGAGGACAATTCAGGCTTCATAATCAATGGTTGGGACCCAGTTGCTTTATTATGCATGTAGAAGGCAAACCATGTAACATTGAATTAACACTAGTCTTGTACTGCACTCGTGAATCCAAGCAGTGACATATTATTTGCCAGCTAGAAATACATACTATTTGGCTTCTGCACAGGTAAAAAAAGCAACCAGCCATCGTATCTATAGATCTAAAGCGGTGATTTATTTAGCAGAAAATGACGTTTAATGCAGATAGGACACTGCAATCACTCTTCAATAAAGGTTTGAATAAGCCTGCTAAATATTAGTGAGGCAATATCTGATACATCCTTTGAACATATAAGTCAGGACAAGGATACATGTCAAACTAAAAACACAAAGTGCAGGCAGAGCCAATGGAGGTTTGACAACTTCAATATTCATGTAACTTGCAATAGATGTCTTGGCTATTGGCTGGATAACCAGTTGGTACATGTAGTCATTGACATTACAAGGCTGGGAAGTAGTCTCAATAGTTGATTGGGGCGGGGTATTAAATTTAATAAATAATAATAATAATATATGTCTACATTTCTCCACAGCAATGTTATACTGTACTAACATACAAAGTGGCTGGGACACCTTTGACTATATGGTTGGGAGCTTACAAACATTTTATCCTGATGCCTCCATAATTTTGTGTGGAAATCTGAATGTAGGAAATTGCTGGTCAACAATCCAAGAATAACTAAGCTTAGGTACAGGGATAACAAACTATTTCAAGGGATCATATGATTTCAAAGACAGGACAAATATACCTGTATGTTCATTCTTCTAGTCAAATAGCAAATAAAGGCCTAAATGATAGAACAAAAGAGAGTTCAAGAAGCTGGTATATACATGCTTTAAAAAATCAGGAGATACTGTAGTGAATTATGTCTGTGTTTCCCTTGAACTAAAGTCTTGGATAAGAACATTAGATATTGAAGAAGAAGAGGACAGTGAACATTTACTGCTTCAGCTTCAGTTAACAACATCAAAACATCTTCCTAATTTATATTTAGAATATAAAATAGAGGACACAGTTATAAATTACAAGAGATATAAATAGTCAATGCACTTAGCTGAAAGTATGACCTGAATGCTATTAAATGGTCAACTATTAGAGTAGGGGTTGGACCACATCCCCTCAGACAGCTAAGTGGGCCAGAGGTATGGTTCTGCCTGCCACCTCCACCACTTTTGGTGGTTGGTGGAGATGCATTCATGGTGCATCTTTGACGGCTTCCACCGCTTCTGCCGCTTCCTGTGGCTGCAGGAGTGAGGGTGATATGTTTTCAGTTTTTGGTGCATTGTTGGCTGTTTTTGGTGCATTTTCAGTGCTTCCGGTAGCAACAGCAGTGGGGTCCTCACTGTGGGCCAGATTAATTGGTGCCACTGGCCGGATACAGCCCATGGGCCATAGGTTGGTCACCCCTGTATTAGATTTTAATCCTGCCCGTACTGCCCTTGCCACTCCCGGAAGTGGAAGTAAAATGGACCCACGCATGTGCAGAACATTGCCGTAAATGCATCCATGGCTGTTGTAAACGGAGGTGCATTTACAGCAGCATCCTTTCTTGTAGTGCATCAGGACAGATTACTGGTATTTAAGACATTCTCTCTTAAATATTTAGGAAGCTTATATGTCACGTTCTCTTAAAAAAAGAAACGAACACAGTGTGCAAGTAAAACATCCAGCACACATCGATGCTGTCAAGGACTTTGAGAGACCATGTTGGAGTATATATACTGCCTTTTGTAAATTACAGTTGACATTGGGTGAACAACCTGAACACAGTAATTATCTGACAAATAGTGATTAGGATACAGGAAATTGTAGCCATCTCTGTAGCACTTAGTTAGACATTTAAACTCTTTCAATATTTTACAAAAAGGTATTGATCTTGACAGCAGACTAACTAGATTACCTATGACAGTTTGGGAATCTATCCAAAGTCCATCCACTGAACTATACTTCTCACTGCTTGCTAACTTACAAACACAGTTCTCAAAAGCAGGACTGGGTTACATTTTTATATAATAATACTAATACTGATACTGCTGCTGCTGCTGCTGCTGCTGCTGCTGATGATGATGATGATGAATACAGAAAGGATAGAAAGTCGAGCTGCAAAGTGGAAAAACAAGCCTATGCATAGTGAATAGTTGAAAAACATAGAAGGCAAGGCTGACCCAAAGCTGACATGGGGATGGTTAACAGCAGGAGTTTTGAAGAAGGAAATGGAAGGATTTATCTTGGCAGCCCAGGAACAAGTTTTGCCAACAATTTTTGTTGTTGTTGTTCAGTCGCACAGTCGATTCCGACCCTCTGCGACCCCATGGACCACTGTCCGTCAGGCACTCCTGTCCTCCACCATCCCCCTCAACCCGCTCAGTTCTGTGCCCATTTGTCTCTACAATACTATCTAGCCATCTCATCTTGGGCCGTCCCCTTCTTCTTCTGCCCTCAGCCCTCCCAAGAATCAAGGCTTTCTCAAGTGAATCCTCTCTTCTCATTTGATGTCCAAAGTACTTTAGCTTCATCTTTATTATTTGACCTTCTAAGGAGCAGTCAGGGGTGATTTCTTCTAAGATTGACCTATTTGTTCTCCTCGCTGTCCAGGGGACTCTCAAAACTCTCCTCCAACACCACATCTCAAAGGCGTCTATTCTTCTGCGCTCAGCTTTCCTAATGGTCCAGCTCTCACAACCATACATTGCCATAGGGAATACCATTGCTTTGACTATGTGAATTTTTGTTTGCAATGTGATGTCTCTGCTTTTTACTATGTTCCCCAGGTTTCTCATCGCTTGCCTCCCAAGAATCAGTCGCCTTTTTATTTCATGGCTGCAATCACCATCTACAGTGAGCTTAGATCCTAAGAAAGTAAAATCTGTCACTGCTTCTGCTTCTTCCCCATCTATTTTCCAGGGACTGATAGGGCCTGTTGCCATTACTGTATCTTGGTTTTCTTGATATTGAGTCTCAAGCCAGCTTTTTCACTTTCTTCTTTCAACCTAATCAGGAGCTTGTTTAGGTCGTCCTCACTTTCTGCAATTAGGGTGGTATCATCTGCATATCTCAAATTGTTGATGTTTCTTCCAGCAATTTTGATTCCAAATTGTGATTCGTCCATCCCTGCATTGCACATTATGTGTTCTGTGTATAAGTTGAATAAGCAGGGTGACAAAATGCAGCCTTGTCTTATTCCTTTTCCTATTCCAAACCACTCCGTCATTAAGCCAAAAAAAAAAAAATACAGCATAAGCCAAAAAAATAATAATACACAGCATGCATCCAACAATAGCAAATCGTTTGACCAGTGAATGCACAAATTTTCACAGACTGATTATTTGTAACATCATAACAGGGTTGCAAAAATTATCCATTGGAAAATTTGCCAAAAGGTTGGATTTGAATGCAGTAAAAATCATTGGGAACATCAAGTAAAAATCATTGGGAACATCAAGTAGAGAACGTTTTAGAAAATGAGAGAGGAAAGATCCTATGGGACTTTAAAATTCAAACAGATAGACATTTGCCTCACAACACCCCTGATATAACTGTTGTGGAAAATAAGAAGGACTGGTTTATTGACATTAGTGTACCAGGAAACCTAAGAATTGAAGACAAACAACTGGAGAAAATCACAAAATATTGTGATTTGCAAATTGAAGTCAAGCTTATTTATTTATTTATTTATTTATTTATTTATTTATTTATTTATTTATTTATTTACATTTAATACCCCGCCCCACTCGGGTAAACCCGACTTCTATGGCAGTGGTGCCTAAACTTTTTTCCACTGGGCCAGTCCCGACCCTGACACATAGGTGTGGGGGCTGGAGGCGGGTTGCTCCTTTTGCTGATGGTTCTGACATCAGCTGTGGCTGCAGCGGCGGCGATCGTACTTTGTCTGGCTCAGTCCCCTCACTTTAGCAGCCTTTGGGAACATGGATTGCTGTGTTGGGGAAATTTTCAGAGCCTTCCCCATTTCAAAATCTCCGGTGCTAGGAGAGCCCCATGGTGTGCCCAGGATGCAGAGACAAAGAAAACTATTACAGCAATCAGTGCAAAGAAACAGACAATACCACAAAAGGCAAAAACAAAAAAAATCTCTTTCAGATGATCCAAGAAATTGAAGGGAAATTTAAACTTAGATTGGGAATTATAAATGATCAACTGGGAAGCACAGTATCTGATGAGGAGGAAATAAAGAAGGTGAAAACAGTATACGGAAGAACTATACAGAAGTCATTAAAGGATGACGATTTCCTTTGAAGAGAGGGTCATACAATGAAGAATCTGAAGTTTATTTTCCAATCCCCAAGAAAGGAGATACTAGGAAGTGCAGTAACTATAGGACCGTTGTTCTAAATTCCCATGCAAGCAAAGTGATACCCAAGGTGTTGCAACAAAGGCTTTTGATTTATTGCATACATATGTAATAATATCTGTATATTCATCTTTTTTTAAAGTACATTTATCACTTACATAGCTGACACCAATCTGGGTGGGGACAAGGAAAACTTTAAATGAGTAATTTTGCATTGCATGACACTACATAGTAATGAATTAGAGAAGTACTGTACATCAAATTCACTGGAGACCAAGACCAAGACCACCCACATGATCACTATTTAAGGCTCACTATATAGTTTTAATAATTTAATAATACATTAACAGTTAATTAACAGCTACATCTTGCAGAAACTTGGGATATTTGTGTGTAGAGTGATGTAGTAGTGTAGTCTGGCAAGGTTGCTAAAATTTTGTTCTAAAGAGTTCTCATGCACTCTCCTGAACCATGATATTAAAGCTCTTTGGTAGAGAAATCTATGCACCTCTCCAGTCTACATATTCTGTTGTTCTGTAAAATGGAATCAAGTTAGTAAAAGTAGTTTCAGACTGCTGTAACTATGTAACACTGACATGATAGAGAAGTAGGCCCAGGTAGAACATTGGTGAAATACTGTATAAGTAAATTTCTTTTATTAGGTAGAACTGGAGTACAAAAATAAAGCACAGAAAAACTTAGATTGAAAGTGGTTAAATACAAAAAGGATCTAGGGATTATACTAAATCATAGAAGTATGATTCAGCAGCAAGACACAGCAGCTCAAAAAGCTAAACCTACATCACAGAATTACAGTGTCAAGACCGTAAGAAATAATGGAACCACACTGTTCTCTTTTGGTGAGACCTCATCTGGACTATTGTGGCCATTTATGGGCATCACAACATGGAATATATCAAAAGAAGATGAAGAAGGAGAAAACCAAGTCCTATTGGAAAGAATGAAGGAGTATGTTTAATCTGGAGAGGAGAAGATTAAGATATAGTATACTGTAATAGGCATTTTCAAATATTTAAAAGGCAATTGGTTACCTGCAACAGTAAATGTAAACCATTGCTTTATTTTTGTTTTTGCTTCAGTTAGTAAGGGACAAATTACCAAAAAAAGAAAAAAGAAAAGAAAAGAAAAGATTAAGACAAGGATGCACACTACCTTGAAAGGCTATGGATATTTAAGGCATTTCAAACCAAAGGTAGCAGACTGCCTAAAAGAAATGCTGTATGACTGGATTTCATTCCTCTAATGTGACCTTTGTGGTGTGGTGACTCCCAAACTCTAGTATTCTAACAGAGGACAGGAATACAAACCGTTGGGTTAAAAAATGCTGAAATGAAGAGCCACTGGAAATACAACTAATAATTGTTTATGGGGTACACAGAAAGAGCCTCCTCAAAGACTGTGGTATTTTTGACCCACAATCGGGCACACTCTGGTAACGGCCACCTTGTGCCAGCTAATCTTTCTCACACTAGGCCAGACAAAAGGAACTACAGGATGAACTCCCCAAAGGTGGCTTCATTTTGGCAGTTTCATGTCTGGCCTAGACACGGAAGAAGAAGGAGGACATCTTCATAAGGAAAAAAAAAGCCTGAAAATGCAGAGGTGTGTGTGTGTGATCAATTCTTTTGACCCTCTTAGCGGGCAGAAAGAATTCTGGTTGGAAGGTTGCATACCTATCCACAGTGTTCAAATATAAATCTCAGAGAAAGAAAGGCAGGAGCCAATACGTCTGTCATGCAATCAGACCCCAGTGTTATTTTCCATACTTCCATCTTTTCCCCACACATACCAGTCATATGACATATGATCAAGCTTATCTGATAGGCCAGCAAAGCCACAGATGCCAAAAATTCTAATTACAGCTCTGTTAAAACAAGCAACTATATGTGACTAAAGAGAAATGCAACGTTTGTGTGTGTGTGTGTGTGTGTTTAAAGGATCTGCATTCACAACAGGCATTTTGACAGTTGCCATGGGGACAGAGCACAGATGCAAACAGTATCATAGCTCGGAAGGCAGCAAGATTGGTTTTCTGCAAGGAAATCTCTGAGATAAGTTAAACAATATAAAAGGGAGGACTACATGGTATTTTAAGAGTTTTCCACATGATACAATTTGCTCACAAAACTGGCAGTCCATGGTGTTAAAAGGCAGGGAGTAAGACAGAAAACAGAAGGTAACATTTCAGGTGGAAAATGACAGGGAAGATTTTCCTGCAGTGAAGTCCTAGATGTAGGTCACATTACTATGGGCAATGCTGTGGTTTACGGAGAAAACATGATTGCTGCAGCTGCATAAGGTTATACAGCTCCCCGCTGCCGCCGCCCCGAAGTCTGGAAGACAGTTTACTTTGGAGCGTCCCAACCCAACACTATATATGTGCCCAGGTTTATCATTCACAAATAAAATGCATAGTTTATGTCTTTTCAAACTATTGTGTGCTCCGCGGCAAGTAAAGAACTGTCCAAAGACCTCACATAATCATCCTCAACTATGAAAATGTTCAAAGTCAAGCAACTTCACTCTATGGGTAAAGGTCAAGGTCAATCTTGCTCAAAAGCCAGTTGTATCCGACTCTAGGGTTCAGTGCACTTCTCTGTTTCATAGCAAAAGAGCCAGCGGTGTCTGCTTCTGCAGATGTTTCCATGGTCATGTGGCAGGCATGACTAGACGCCGGAGTGTAGGGAACACTGTTTACCTTCCCACTGAAGTAGTCCCTATTTATCTACTTGCAATTTCTTGCTTTTGAACTGCTAGGTTGGCAGGAGCAGGGACAAAGACGGGGGCTCATTCTGTTCTGCAGTATTCGGGTATCGAAATGCTGACCAGACTTTGGACATATTATTCACTTTAACTGGGCTGATGGAGTGATTTTGCTGTCTGAGGTAGAACAGCAAATGACACTGGGCTGACACACTCACCTGCATAGTACACAAAGTTACACAAGTTATTCTGGCAGAAGACATCTAATTTCTCAAATACCCCTCCTCATATCTGGCATTGAAAATACAGAAAATACACAGTAATTAACTAATAATGTGCTACCCCTTCCAAACACCCCATGTATGCTGCCTGCAGTGGTTTTCTCACTCTTTGAAGCCAGACTTAGCTTGAAGGTGGCTAGAGTGCGAGAAAGTATAATGCAATGAAGTATTGATTTCACATGTAGAGAGAATACCCTAAAGTTAAACTTCCATAGTAAGAAGAATCATTCAATCTTTCCATTTCTTAAAGGGCTTAGCCTACTACATGTGTCTGGCAGCCATCTGAATTTGCCCCAGGTTTTCTGGGGTTAGGCCTGATTTTGGAGCAGATACTGCCTTTCTTGACCTGATGGACAGGACCATAGCCAGGAGGTTGCCAAGGTGGGCTTTGCCCACCCTGAGTTAGCAGTTTGCCCACACTCAAACTCCAGGCTGCTTATATACCATATTTGCCGATGTATAAGACAACTGGGCATATAAGACGACCCCCCAACATGGGGAGAGGAAATGTGCGTGAAGTCACAAATTCTCACGATATTTGACCGCAAACTAACTCCTTCTTCTGACTTTAAAACAAGGCTTGTGCACTTGCGCGCTCATACATAGCCATCCATCAATATGTCCCGCCCATCCTGAGAGGGGAGACCGCAATTGGAGGAGCCACAATGGCCGGGCCCCACCCCTTTCCTTTCTCTCATCAGGTTGAATATTGGAAGGCAGGCATAGCTAGAGAGAGAGAGAGAGAGAGAAGGGCCATGACTTACAGTTCCCTGAAGGACGCTGTTTATGCGCTCACCTTTTAGATGGAGGGAGAGCTAAGAGGCAGGACGTGCCTGCTGCGGTCCAATCGGAGCAGGGCTCAGGCATTGAAGGATGGCCGCGGAGCTGCGTTGGCTGTTCCTGGGGTAGACCAAGGGAGAGAGAGGTGGGTGGGGCTGAGCACACCTCCGAACGCCCCTCCCCCAGCTTTTACCTCAGAGGAGGCCGTTAATGGCAGTGGCAATAGTTTCTCCTGGGGGGGGGGTGAGAAACAAAAGTGCCTGCACCGCCTTTGTCAGCGCAGTGGCCAGGTAAGGGCCCCGACCTTGTCGGCTCGCTGAAGGGGGAAAGGAGGCTCCCCCTCAGAAAGTGCCCCTGAACCATTTCACTATGGTGAGCATCGGGAGGCCACTATGGGCAGCTATGTCTATCCCAACTGAAGTGCACCCAGCGTATAAGACGACCCCCCCCCCCTTGGAGGCATGTTTTTCAGGGGGAAAAGTCGTCTTATACGCCGGCAAATACGGTATATCTGACATCCCTGCTTATGGATTATCTACTACTAGGAGACAAAGAGGATGAGTGAGCATTTCTGCAGACTCTTCAGTTTTCTTAACAGCTGGTACATGTAACAGCTGGTACATTTCTTAACTTTCTGGCTGAGAAAAGACACATGTCATGCTACTCTTCTCTAGTTTCATTTCCCTGAGGAAGTCTGAGTTTAGAATTTGCACTCCAAGCCTTGTCTTTGGCTGGTCTAGTTAATTATGTGCTATCAAGTCATCAAGTAGTCTCCGACTTATGGTGACCCTAGGAATCAAAGATATCTGAAATGTCCTGTCCTCAACAGCCCTATCAACTCCTGCACATTATAGTCTGTGGCTTCCCTTTGGGGAATCAGCCTCTCTTGTGTTCGGCCTTCACTGTTTCCTGTTGCTTTCCACCTTTCCCAGCTTTATTATCCCCCCCCCCGAGTCTTCTCATGATGTACCCAGACTAGGACAGCCTCAGTTTCATCATTTTTATCTCCAGACAGTTCAGCCTTGACATGCTCTAGGACCCACTTATTTTGTCTTTTTATCAGTTCAGGGTGTCTATAAAGCTCTCTTCTAGCACCACATGTCAGACAAAATATTTTCTCTTTCCTCTCCAGGTTTCATATCCATACCTGGTGACTGGGAATGCAATAGTGTGCATGGTCTTGGTCCAGTGATGGGATGTTACCGGTTTGGACCGGTTTGCCCAAACCAGTAGCACCCCATCAGGTGGGGTCATCGGGGTGGTGGTGGTGGTAAACCCCTGGGCGACCGGTTCAGTCGCCTCTTCAGCACCCCTCCAGAAATATGTTTCCAGGTAGCCAAAATGGCTGTCCAGAACTGCACATGCATCAAACCTCCATTTGACACATGCACAGTTCTATTTTTTAGTGCACATGCATCAAATAGAGGTTTGACGCATGTGCACTAAAAAAAGAACTGTGCATGTGTCAAACGGAGGTTTGATGCATGCACAGACATTATTTATTTATTTATCTATTTTTGCTCCACCCATGACATCATGACATCATGTTGTCATGACGTCGGCTATGCCCACGACATAATGACGTCACGTTGGGGTAGCGGAAAATTTAACAACCCACCACTGTCTTGGACTTGGGTCTCCAGTGACATATCCTTACATTGATGATCCTTCTCACCTTTCCACTGAGTGGGAAGGTAAAAAAGGGAGACAGAGGGAGGATAGACCTACAGAGATTACCTC
The DNA here is from genome assembly GCA_030440675.1 of Furcifer pardalis. NCBI lineage: Eukaryota > Metazoa > Chordata > Lepidosauria > Squamata > Chamaeleonidae > Furcifer > Furcifer pardalis. The sequence continues at coordinate 10,843,175 of CP126896.1, read as the reverse complement.
CTTTTCTATTTCACCAGTGAAAATAATGCTCTTCATTAGAAGTCTTCTGAGGGCTAAAAGAGTCTTCCCATTTGTAGGAGGTAGATTCTGGATTGAAAGCTACAACTATTACATTTGAACTATCTGACATGTTGAATATAAATTTGGAAATCTCACAATCAGGGAAAGATGAGAATTATTTCCAGTGGTGAGGAAGTCTCGCTATTAGCATAGAACAGTGATGGTGAACGTTTTAGAGACCAAGTTCCCAAACTGCAACCCAAAAATATTTATTGTGAAGTGCCAACACAGCAACAGGGGAAGAAGGAAACACTTCCTTTGGGCTGCTGGGCAGAACAAACTCTGTGCTGGGGAGGGGGGAGGAAGTGCTTCCACTGGGGTGCTGAATAGAGGAGCAGGGCAAACTTTGTGCTGTGGTGACTGCATGGGTGCCCACAGAGAGGGCACCGAGTGCCACCCCTGGCACTTGTGCCATAGGTTCTCCACCACTGGCATAGAGTCTTGGCATGGTGAGACTAGGAAAATGGGAACTCAGAAAAATAAATTTTTTGAACACTTGTATTCCTATCATCAGCTCCCATAACAGGCTTTCCTTGCAAGCATAAAATGGGTTCTGTATTCCCAACTAGTATCTGACTACTGTTTTCCAGTTCCAAGTCCCTATATCTAGACACATGTAGAGTCTGCTGAAAAACATATTTACAATTAAAATGAGGGAAAACAACTAATAACCTCACTTTGTGATCCATGGGATTTCCTTACAAATGAGAAGCTAAGGAAGAATGAGATCAAATGTACATTACATCGCATTCAGGTTTACGCCATGCTTTTACAGTCCCCGGCAGAAGACATTTAAGAGTTCATTTTGTGCATCATGTCTTTGATGAATGAGTACAATTACTACATTTTAAGTTCTTTCTTGGAGGGGAAAAAAAAACAAACTTACAGTCCCCAAAGTTACAATTCAGCTTGTAATACAATAAGCAAGTCCCCAGTGAGAGGACAGGTTTAACCTGTAATTTACAGACAACTTAAACAGTGGCAAGGGTACGATGTTCTTTGATTGTGCTGCTGATGTAATATCCCTGTTGTACCGAGAACATGCTGAGCATACAACTCATACAGCAACATCTTCAGCCAGCTAATTAGGCTGATCCCAGATGTATTGGTATTCTCAATATATTTCTCAGGCTACACTGACTTTGTATTTGTCTACCAGCTCCCTTTAAAGCAAAGAAAGGCAAGAAAGGGAAAAAAGGAAAATATATAACACATCATGTCACACCCATATTCTGTCTTTTCTCTTAACCTACATATGGAGTAACTGATATCTCCAGAGAAAAGAAAGTAGCAGCCTTGCTGTTGGAACTCACATAAGTTGATGTAGACTGTTTAATAATAAATTGCCCCTGCAAAAGGAGAGGCTTGGTTGGTTTTAATTTCACTGCTTGGTACTTCTACGTAGGCTGGGAAATTTGCACACTTGTAAATGTTATGCTATAGCTCCGTCTTTCAGAAACTTGGGATTCTTGGTTTGGCGAGGTTGCTAGAATTTTGTTTTAAAGAGTTCTCATGCTCTCACCTGAACCACGGTATTAAAGCTCTCTGGTAGAGAAATATAAGCACCTCTCCAAACTACAAATTCCACAGTTCTGTATAATGGAACTATGTTAGCAAAATTGGTTTCCGACTGCTGTAACTATGTAGCATTGACATAATGGAGAATTAGACCCAGATAAACAGACAGAATGCTAGTGAGAAAAAGTACACTAGTACCTCGGATAATGATGAGACTTGGTTCCACAAGTCTCATCGTTATCCGGTTTTTAATGTGTGATGCACTGATTGCACAACATTAAAAAAAGCCCTATTCCCTTTCCGAAGAGGAAAGGGAACAGGGGGGCGATCCACCTGCCTCTTTGGAATCCCCACTGCCCTTTCCAAAGAGGCAGGCTGGTCGCAGCGTGGGATCGGCTGCTTGGGTTGGGGGTTGAACCTGGTGTGTACCCATTCAATCCCCCAACCCAAGCACCAATTGCACACTGTGATTGCAGCACCCGGGTAGGTCTGGGGAGGTTGGGAACAGCACACATCCAGTCCCCCAGAGGTGGCAGAGGTGCCGGAGAACCTGGAATGGGCAAAAAAACCTTCATTTTTTTCACCCAATTTGGGCTTTCTGGCACCCCTGCCAGCTCTGGGGAGGTCGGGGGACCTGATCCGCACTGTTCCCGATGTTCCCTGATCTCCCTGGCCAATGCAGTAAGCCAAAACACCGGTATTTGAATAATAAGTTGAAGGCATATACTGTACTATCCAATTGGTGGTGGGTGCACATAGTAGTTTATATGTTTTATTTGTTATTGTTTAAGATTTTGTTCCTTTTTATACTTTGTATTTTTATGTTGTTGTTTTTGTTATGTAACATTAATAAAAATTAATTTAAAAAAAACCAACCAAAATTAACAGAATCAAACCAATATAACCACAAAATAAACCCCCACCTACTGGAGGAGATTATCTAGGAAAGCCTCTCTTTACAGAAAGGCTTCTAACAAGGAATAGAGTCCTGTTGGAACTCCCTTCCCTCCCCCAGCTTGTTTCATAGTGAGGGGGCCACTAATGAGTTATTTTTAAGCTCTGATTTTCACTGAGTATAACATCTAAACCTTTTATATTGTAGTTCTTAGTTGTAATAGAAATATCACACTCTAAGAGCCAGATAATCAATAGGGAACGCAGGTTTTTATTTATTGCATTAATTTCAAGAGAGAGATTTGGGGGGGGGGGGGAAGTTCCCGAACATGATAGTACAAAATAATATTATTTGAATATACTTTAAGGAGGAGAAGAAAAGGTATTCCAGTCTCCATGTGCAAGTCATGTTGTATTTTATGTAGCTGGCAGGATTGAGAAATAGACTCTAGATCAGTATTAACCAACCTTTGATTCTTGGACTTCAATTCCCAAAAGCCTAAGTCAGTTCCCAAAAGCACTGATCAACCAATGTACTGACTTAGGCTTCTGGGAATTGAAGTCCAAAGCCCAAAGGTTGGGAAACACTGCTCTAATAGGTCACCAGATGTAGGTTAACTTCACTGCTACTGGAATTGGAAGTGGACATGTTTATGACAGCGGTAAAATGCACCCATGCATGTGTAAATGCACCCACACCTGCAGTAAACACACCCGTGGCAGTTGTAAACATGCAGTTTACAGCAGTGTTTATGGTGGGAGGAACCACATGACCAGCCTGCTCAGCTGTCTGGGGATGTGGTCCGGCCTGCTGCACAAAAAGGTTGGGAACCCATGCTCTAGATGGATTAAAAAAAACTTGTTTGGGGTACCTCCTGTTTTTCCACCACCACCACCACCACCACCACCAGACTCTCCCTCAGCCAGCCTGGCTAAGGGAAGGAGATGCAGCTGTGTGGTCCAGTCAGCTCTCCATGGAAACACCGCTGCTGCCGTCACCACCAGACTCTCCCTCAACATAGTTGGTGGGGTTGAGTTTTTGATGTTTTTCCGTGTATTGTTTTTTGAAGTGTTTTTCTATCATGTTAATTCGATATTTTCTAATTGTAATTGGGATATTTTTTGAAAGGTTTTTGTATTATGATAATGTGGTACCTTGTAATTGTGATTGTAACTGTATATTTTGTATCTTTGATAGCCACCCAGAGTCACATTGCGAGTGGGGCGGCATACAAGTTAGACGATGATGATGATGATGATGATGATGATGATGATGATGATGATGATAACTTCCTAAATTTTGAGAATTTGCTCAAAATAGAATGGAAAGAACATTTAAAGCGCTGTGGAGAAAAGTATAAATGAAATTGTTCATTCATCATAGCACAGGTCTTTGAGTGCTTAGCTCATAAAACACTAGGTTTTAATTATGGTGCTGAATTAGTTTTGCCAGCTCTTTTACTTCCTCTAACAAGCTTGTCAACTTTAACAACTGTATGACACAAAAGTACAATGTTATTCTCTCACCATATTTGAAGTAGCTGTACTTATTGATTTCAGCCAGCCAGATGGTTGGGAATTTAATTCTTACTATTAAAAAAATAAGACATGTCCAAAATTGACATCTTTTTAATAGATTTGATAGAAGATACTCCATTTCCTTTTAAACAAACATGAGAGAAAACAAAATTGTCAGATGTGTCCATATTTAAAATGTAGCCAACTCCTCCCCTCCCATCAAGATAGTTTTTTGAGGGCTAGACAATTAAGAAAAGGTAAGGATCTAATAAAGGTAGTTAATGATAAAAATCAGAAAAGATATGATTTAATGAAAGAAAAAATTTAAGTGTTTATTTTTTAAAATAAGCTGTATACAGTGGAGTGATCAATATTAAAATGTTGCTAATGATAGTAGGAGTTGGAGAATGATTTAAAGGTATGGTAAATCAATTAGAGAATACTGGAACTGTGACTTACGGTAAAACAGAGTAATTAGCCCTAGGCTGAGGCACTAGACAAGGATGTCTCCTTTTCCTAATACTGTCTGCTTTAGTTTTAGAATTGTTAGTGGATAAGGGTAAGATTAAGGTAAAGGTTTCCCTTGCTTGAAAGCCTGTCATATCTGACTCTAGGGCTCAGTGCTCATCTCTGTTTCAAAGCTGAAGAGCCAGCACTGTCTGCTTCTGCAGACATTTCCGTGGTCATGTGGCATGCATGACTAGACACCGTAGTGTGTGGAACACTGCTTACCTTCCCACTGAAGTGGTCCCTATTTATCTACTTGCAATTTCTTGCTTTGGAACTGCTAGGCTGGCATGAGCTGGGACAAAGACGGGAGCTCATTCCATCCTGCAGTACTCAGGAATCGAACTGCTGACCTTCCAGTCAGCATCTTAGCCACTTGAGCCATTGCAGTCCATTATTAGGGAAAATAACATAAAAAGAGGCAGAAGTTATAAAGATAAATTTAAGATTAGTTTATTTGCTGATGATACATTATTAACAATAGGGTCCTCTATTGTTAATAATGTATCATCAGCAAATACATTATTATAATGGAATTACATACTTGTTGTTGTTCAGTCACACAGTCGATTCCGACCCTTTGAGATCCCTTGGACCATTGTCTGCCAGGCACCTCTGTCCTCCACTGTCCTCCTCGCTCAGCTCTGTGCCCACTGTCTCTACAATCCGGAGACTGCAGCTGGTCCAAAATGCAGCGGCCCGAGTAGTGATGGGGTGCGGACGCTATGCTCGTGCCGCGCCTCTGCTCCGGGAGCTGCATTGGTTGCCAGTATGTCTCCGGGTGCAATTCAAGGTGCTGGTCATTACCTTTAAAGCCCTATATGGTAGTGGGCCAGGATACCTAAGAGACCGCGTCACCCTAAGAATGTCTGTCCGTCCCACCAGGGCGGATCGGAGGGGCTCTCTTGTTATTCCATCAGCTAGGGAGGCTCGCCTCTCTAGCACTAGGAGGAGGGCCTTCTCTGTGTTCGCCCCGGCCCTATGGAACCTTCTCCCAATCGAGCTACGTCTGCAAACAGAGCTCCTACCTTTTCGCAAAGGTTTGAAGACCTGGCTGGCGGAGCACGTGTGGGGTCCCAGGAACACGGGATCCCACGTAGGCTGGCTGATTTAAGGGGACAGCCACCCCCTGTGACGTTTGGGATATTTGGTTTTACCTGTCATATTGTTTTAATTTTTTAAGAACTTTTAAGGATTTATTTGTGATTTTAATCCACGTTGTAAGCCGCCCAGAGTCGGGTACTCCCGATTGGGGCGGGGTAGTAAGTATAAATAAATAAATAAATAAATAAATAAATAAATAAATAAATACCATCTAGCCATCTTATTTTTGGCCATTCCTTTCTTCTTTTCCCCTCTACCCTTCCCAGCATTAAGGCTTTCTCAAGTGGATCCTCTCTTCTCATTTGATGTCCAAAGTACTTAAGCTTCATCTTTACTATACATTGGCATAAATTAGAAATGCTGTTGTGTAGTTGGAATGAAGCAAGGAATATCAAAATCCTTTGCAGTAACATCTGGAGTGAGACAGGGATGCATATACTATTGCCATTATTATTTATCACCTACATAGACAGCATAAGCAGAAAAGCAAAGCTCATGAATGGAAACAATATCAATGGATTTATTTATTTATTTATTTATTTATTAGTTCAAATTTATATTGTCGCCCACTCGCCGTGGCGACTCAGGATTACTTTTGCAGGTGATCAGGTACTGATAGGAAGCACAGCTAAGGAATTACAGTAATACCTTATATCCAAGAATGCAAGATAAATGAGAATCACTAAAGAGAAGACTAAGGTAATGGCAATTGCAAGAGGATAGCATACCTTAATTATCATAATAGATGGAACAAATATAAAACAACTGGCAGAGTTAAAATAGCTAGCAATAACATTCACTGAAGATGGTAAAATGGATAATTAACGTACAGTCAAACCTCGCATAAAGAGCAACTCGTTTAAAGAGCAGAATTTTCTCTGAATGTTCGCTTCGCTTAACAAATAAATCTCCCCACAATTGGTTACTTACAATGGTGTTTCGCTTAAAGAGCAAACTCGCTTAAAGAGCAATGCCGTGGAACGCATTATGCTCTTTAAGCGAGATACAACTGTACGGTGTAGTATGGCAAAGCCAAATATTGGGACAGTGAGCTCCAAGTTTACAACATAAGGTAGTACCAAACAACACAAAGAAACATCTTATGTAAAACATAGTCATTCCCTCCTTATGTTACCAGTGCCAAACATGGACACTTACAACAAAACACAAATGAAAGTTGGTCACCACAGAAATGAGATGTCTGAGGAAGGCTGCTGGAGTAATTAGAAATGATAAAATCAGGAATGAGATTATAAAGGGGAATGATAAAAACCAACCTTAAATTGCATACAGAGACAACATAAAGTGGTGTGCTCATTTGGAGAGAATAGCTTGGAATTCCATACCATACAAGTCTTATGTGAAAAGAGAAGGACAAAGACCACACAACAGATCCAGAGGAAGATGGACAGATAGCATCAAAGGCATATTACAACAACACCAAATAACACTGGTTGAGACCACTTGAAGTGCAAGAACAAGAAACCTATATCTCCCTCAACACCCAAAGGAATAAAGAAGAAGATTAAGTATTTAGGTATAAATATTACCAAGAACCTTGAATTCCAGGAAAATTTTGATAATGTAAACCAAAGGTACCCAAACATTTCGGGCCATGGGCCGGTCACATGGTTGAGTATGCCAGTCACGTGGTTCTTCCCACCCAGAAGCAGAAGTAAAACGTGTATGCATGGGCATAGAACGCTGGCATAAATGACGTCATTTAAGGCAGCATTCTGCACATGTGCAAGCGCATTCTGTGCACACACACACACACATTTTACTTCCACTTCTGGGAACAGAGAGGGTGTCACGGGCCAGATTATTTGGCATTGTGGGCTGGATCCAGCCCATGGGCTGTAGTTTGGGCACCCCTGATCTAAAGCAAGAAGTTAAAGAGAAATTAAATGAATGTAGAAAGATTGGATCATCATGGATTGCTAGAACAGCAGCATGTAAAATGAAGATTTTACCTAAAATAACTTGGTTCAGCTTAATCCAGTTGGAACAAAGGACTGAAGAGAAATGGTAAATGCATAGTCATGTCAATTTTCTTCAAAGCTGAAACATTGTATGTTGGTTATGTGAAAAATCTGTGCTTCTAGTGACTCACATCTGGATAATGGCACTCCTACTTTCACACTAGTTTATACACCAACTGGCACAAAGTGAGAATCTGTCAATTTTGTGTTTCTTGTATTTGTTAGGATTTTGTCAACATTCCATACCAGACTGTGAGAACTCCCCCCCTTCCATATGAATATTCATGTTTATTTTTGCATGTGTTTCCCCCTCAAAATATGCAACATATTCAGTGATGGGATGTCCCCGGTTCTATACGGTTCCCTGGAACCGGTAAGAACAATCCCGGAGGGTTCTCCGTGAGGGGAGTCCACTTTTGAGGCGTCCGGTTCCGGACGCCTCACCGAAACAATTTTTTTTTTAAAAAAACCGGAGCTAAAATGGCTCCGATTTACTGCGCATGTGCAGAAACTCAATCTGCCATATTGCGCATGCGTCAGATTGAGTTTCTGCACATGCGCAATAAAATTGGAGCAATTTTTACTCCAATTTTACTGCGCATGCTTAGAAACTCAATCTGACACATGCGCAATGCGGCAGATTGAGTTTCTGCACATGCGCAGTAAATCGGAGCCATTTTAGCTCCAATTTTTAAAAAAAATCGGCAACACCGGCAGTCCTCAAGAACAAGATAGTGGTGGTGGCGATGCTGACGGCGGCGGCAACACAGGCAGTGGCGGCGATGACGGGAGCGGCGATGACGGCACCAGCAGCGGCAGCAACGATAATGGCGGCGGCGGAGATTGCAGCGGGGATGACTTTGGCGGCTGCAACTCTCCACGGGCGCCCCAAGCTTCGCTGCCCGGCGGCGTGCCTAGCCGGGCGGCCCAGAGCTCCCAGCCGCAACTCTCCACGGGCAGCCCTGAGCCACAGCGCCCGGTGGCGCGCCTAGCCGGGCGGCCCAGAGCTCCCGGCCGCAACTCTCCACGGGCAGCCCTGAGCCACAGCGCCCGGTGGCGCGCCTAGCCGGGCGGCCCAGGGCTCCCGGCCGCAACTCTCCACGGGCAGCCCTGAGCCACAGCGCCCGGTGGCGCGCCTAGCCGGGCGGCCCAGGGCTCCTGGCCGCAACTCTCCACGGGCCACCTGGCTAGGCGTGCCGCCGATGGGTGCCGACTCCGAGGCTCAGGGCTGCCCATGGGTTGCGGCCGGGAGGCCCTCGGCCACCCGGCTAGGCGCGCCGCCGCTGGGCGCCGAGGCTCGGGGCCAGCCCCAACGGTCCCCATTGTAAGTGGGGTTTGTGTTTGGAGTGGGTGGGTGTTTGGGTGTATTTTTATTTAATTATTACTTTATTTATTTTATTAACGGTTTTGTGTGTGTGGGTTGAGGGGTGTGTGTGTTTTATTTTTATTTTATTTATTTTATTTTTGGCCCCGCCTACAACATCATGACGTCATGACGTTGGCTCCACCCATGACGTCATGACGTTAGCTCCGCCCCCACTGTGATGACGTCAGGGTGGGGTACTAAAATTTTTATCATCCCATCACTGAACATATTGGTCCCATTTATACTACATGTTTGTGTTACCTCTTTGAAACACATTTTTGGGCACACCTGCATGCATATACTTTCAAACATAAGAAAGGGAAGAATCTGACTCTTGCAGATTTCTCCCTCGATTAGGAAACTGAAGGTTAAGTGCATGCTTCCATTAATAGGCTCGTAGACCACAAACTGGAGGTATTTGTGTTGTTTTTTTATAAACCCACATAAAACCCGCACTTCACATCAAGTGTATTTCCATTCCTGGCAGTCAAAGATATCAGAACAAGACTAGGAGGAAGAAGAGAAGGACAGGTTTCACTTACCAGTAACTGTCGTTCTCCGAGTATGTTGTTTGGGGATTCACACTGATGGGTTCTGCGCCTGCGCTGAATCCGGAGCGGAGCTGGAAAGCTGATTGGATAAAGAGTTTTGAATGTGGGACCGCCCACCATGCCCAACCCCTTTAGGCGCCATTTCGCGCTCTCCCCTCAGTTTGATATTAAAGCTGCCCGCTAAGCCTAAGGCCATCTCAGGCCGGCAGCCCTGAGGGGAGGCAGGGTTGGGTTGTGTGAATCCCCAAACAACATACTCGGAGAACGACAGTTACTGGTAAGTGAAACCTGTCCTTCTCCTTCGTGTTGTTTGGGGATGCACACTGATGGGTGACTAACAAGCTCACTTACTTGGATGGTGGGCAGCCGGCGTCCTGAGATGTAGGAGAGCGCGATGGCATCATGGATGGGCGGTCATCAGCGAAGAGGATCGGAGACCAGCCGTCAGGATGGACCTGCCCCGTCTGACATCAGGGGCGGACCTTGTATCAACCCGGTAGTGGGTGATGAAGGTGGAGGACCTGGACCAAGTGGCAGCCTTGCAGATATCCTCCATCGGGATGCCCTCTAGGAATGCAGTGGAGGAAGCCAGTGTCCTGGTGGAGTGAGCCCGGACATGAGGCGGAGGTGGCAGGGATGACATCTGATAGGCCAGGTAAATGGTACCTGAGATCCATTTGGATAGTCTCTGGGCAGACAGAGGCTGTCCCTTAGTCTTGCCACCATAAGCCACAAACAGTTGTTTTGCTCTCCTGAAGGACGCAGTCCTCTGGGTGTAAAACAGCAAAGCCCTCCTGACATCCAACGAGTGCCACACTCTCTCTTGTGGAGACGAGGGATTCAGGAAGAATGCTGGAAGCGTGATGGCTTGGGCCAGGTGAAATTCAGTCAGGACCTTGGGCAGGAATGTTAGATCTGGGTGCAACACTGCCCTGTCAGGGTAGAACTTGAGAAAAGGAGGGTCAGACCGAAGGGCTGCCAGCTCCCCTGCCCGTCGGGCAGAAGTGATAGCTACAAGGAAAGCAGTCTTGTAGGAGACAAACTTAATGTCCACCGAAGCCATGGGTTCAAAGGGTGCCTTCGTGAGTGCGGTGAGCACTGTAGTGAGGGACCACTGAGGGGGTGGTATCTTCACTGGAGGATAGGCGTTGCGTAGCCCTTGAAGGAACCTTTTAACAGTTTTGTCTCTGAAGGCGGAGGACAATACTGAAGAAGGTGGGGCCTTGGCGACCACAGCAGCTAGGTGGACCTTCAATGATGAATGTGCGGATCCCAACTCGGCGAGGTGCAAGAGGTAGGACATGACATCCTGCAGGGATGCGGAGTCCACGGTGCGGTCGCTGGATGCTAGGAAGTCAGTGAAGCGACGGTACTTGGCATCGTAGGACTTCCGTGTGGAAGGTTTCCTTGACAGATCAAGGATCCGTGCTATGTTGGGCGGATAAGCCAGGCCGTCAGGTGTAGGCTCGGCAGATCCGAGTGAAGGATCCGACCGTCTTCCATGCGGAGGAGATTCGGATCGGTGGGTAGGCGGAGACGATCGCAAGCCAGGGTTTGGAGTAGTGGGAACCACGGCTGGCGCGGCCAGGACGGGGCAACCAGGATCGTCCAGGCGTTCTCCGCACGGATCCGTATCAGGACCCGTTGGATGAGAGGGATCGGTGGAAACATGTACAGCAGTTCCTGGTGCCACGGCACCATGAAGGCATCGCCCTCCGATCCGCGGCCGATCCCTGCTCGGGAGCAGTAACGGCGGCACTTGGAGTTGGTCTGTGATGCGAAGACGTCTAGGGTCGGTGTGCCCCACCGTCGGCACAGGCGGTCGAACACCGATCCGTCCAGTTCCCACTCGTGCATTGCCGTCCCTTTGCGGCTCAGGGAGTCTGCATCGGAGTTCAGGGTGCCCTGGATGTGGACACCTATGGGGAACACATGTACCTTCAGGCACCACTCCCACATCTGGACGGTCAGGTAGAGGAGGGAGAGAGACTTGGTCCCTCCTTGCCGGTTGAGATAGGCTAGTGTCGTGGTGTTGTCCGAGGCGATCTGCACCACACTGCCTGCGATCGACGGTCTGAAGGACCTCATCGCCTTCCATACCGCTAGCAGCTCGAGGAAGTTGATATGGTGGTCGGCTTCCTCGGGCGTCCATATGCCGTGAATCCGTAGTCCGCGGCAGCACGCACCCCATCCGTGGGTGCTCGCGTCGGTGGTGACTTGGATGGACGGTGCGGGAAGGGTGAAGAGTCTCCCCGCGGTCACATTCTGGTCCATTGTCCACCAGTTTAACTGGTCTCGGAGTTCGGGGGTCGGTGTGAGCCACTTCCCGAGGTTGTCGTGGGTGCCGTTGAAGGAGGAGAGGAACCACGACTGGAGGGAGCGCATCTTGAGTTTGGCGTGCGAGACCACCGCCGTGGTCGACGCCATGAGTCCTAGCAAACGGAGGGCGTCCCTCGCACGGACCCGACGTCCGCCCTGGATCCGTGCCACCACTGTGCGGATGTCGAGCAGACGTTTGGTTGGGGCGTAGGCTCTTAGAGCCAGAGAGTCTAGAACGGCTCCGATGTATTCTATTCGTTGAGTGGGGGTCAACTGGGATTTCTTGAAGTTGACCCGCAGACCGAGGCTCTGCATAAGGGCGAGGCAATGTGCAACGTCGTCCTTGGCTTTTTGTTGGGTCGGGGAGCAGATCAACCAATCGTCTATGTACGGGAACACTTGGACGCCTTGCAGTCGCAGATGAGCAGCCACCGGTGCCATGCACTTCGTGAATACCCTCGGAGCGGTGGAGAGGCCGAAGGGTAGGCATGTGTACTGGTAGATGTTGCCGCCCACCTGGAATCGGAGGAAACGACGATGTTCCCTCCTGATGGACACGTGAAAATAGGCGTCCTTCAGGTCGATGACAGTGAACCAGTCCCCGTGGTTGATCAGCGGGAGGATGGAGTGAAGGGTTACCATCCGGAACTTCCTCGCGTCGATATGCTTGTTGAGAAGACGGAGGTCCAGGATGGGACGTGCCCCCCCGTCTTTTTTGTCCACAAGGAAGTATCGGGAGAAGAACCCTTCGTGAGACTCCGACGCTGCGACCGGCTCTATGGCGCCCTTCTCTAGGAGAGCTGTTAGTTCCTCCTGGAGCGGTGGGGATGGATCGGTGATGCGGATCCGTCCGACAGTAGGGCATCTCCCGAACTCGATCGCGTAGCCAGAGTCTAAGATGGTTAAAACCCATCGGTCTGTGGTGATGGCAGACCACGCCGATAGGTAGTCGGAAAGGGGGCGGTAGGGTAGAGTCTCGGTCACGGAAGAGTCAAACACGTTGTTTGCCCTTCCGTTCCGTACGCTTGCCAGTCTGAGGCCGTTGCTGGTAGCGTGGACGGTTGGGTTGTTGGCGCTGCCGGTAGGGCTGGTACCGGGAGTAGTCCCCTTGTCTCTGTGGCGGGCGAGGTTGATAGGATGGGCCCGCTTGAGACGTCGACGGCTGGTCCTGATGGTAACGGCCGGACCCACGGTGTGGAGGGCGGAGCTGTTTTATCGTGGCGTAGTCCCCTTTCAGCTCTCCCAAGGAGGTGTCGGTCTCCTTGGCGAAGAGGCCCTCGCCATCGAAGGGAAGCTCCTCCACGAGCCGCTTGACATCGTCCTGCAGGTTAGCCGAACGGAGCCAGGCGTGGCGAC